>JBAGBL010000046.1:10000-664923 GCA_036873955.1 Mergus octosetaceus
ATGCATTAGCGATATCAGTTGTGGCGTACCACTTGGCTGCCTTCGATTCAAGTTCGTATTGGAGTTCCAGCATGTCCGGCAGTGCAGCACTCAATGGTGGTGTGACTTCGTTCAGGCCACGATAGTCCACTGTTAGTCTCCACTCACCATTAGACTTTCGCACTGGCCATATGGGACTATTGAAAGGTGAATGAGTCTTGCTGATCACTCCTTGGCTCTCCAATTGACGAATTAGCTTATGGATGGGAATCAGGGAGTCTCGGTTGGTGCGATATTGCCGCCGGTGCACAGTTGTGGTAGCAATTGGCACTTGCTGTTCTTCGACCCTCAGCAACCCCACAACAGAGGGGTCCTCTGAAAGACCAGGCAAGGTAGATAATTGTTTAATGCCCTCTGTCTCTAAGGCAGCTATACCAAAAGCCCAGCGGAACCCTTTTGGGTCCTTGAAATATCCTCTTCTAAGATAGTCTATGCCAAGGATACATGGAGCATCCGGGCCAGTCACGATGGAATGCTTTTCCCACTCATTCCCAGTCAGAGTCACTTCAGCCTCCAATACAGTTAACTGCTGAGATCCCCCTGTCACTCCACAAATACTGATGGGCTCTGGCCCTTTATAGCTCGATGGCATTAGAGGACATTGTGCACTGGTGTCTACTAAAGCCTTATACTTCTGTGTGTCTGACGTGCCAGCCCATCGAATCCACACAGTCCAATAAACTCGATTGTCCCTTTCCTCCCCCTGGCTGGAGGCAGGGCCCCCCTAATCCTGGTCAGAATCTTCTTCAATTCTGGGTTTGAAGGACTGTCTGCTGGAAGTTGGAGCAGCAACCTTTTCAGAGAATCCCTTTTTCCCGATTGTTTTCTTTTGCAACTCACGTACCCGTGCCTCTAGGGTTGCGGTGGATTTTCCATCCCATTTTCTCATGTCCTCTCCATGGTCTCGTAAGTAAAACCACAGGGTGGCACGGGGTGAGTACCCACCATATTGTCTTCTTTGTGTAGATGACCGCCTACCCCTGATAGCTGAGACACTGCTTTGTACAGGTGCGAAGGAGAATAATCTCTCTTCAAGTTGGTGAACCTTTTCAGAAAGTTTCTCCCAAGTGTTCTCTTTTGGTCGGTGGACACTGGTTTGTTCAGGTGGGGAGGAAGATAGATTTCTTTAGGTTGGTGGAACTCTTCAGAAAGTTTCTCCACAGCTGAGACGCAGGCCTGTAAGGAAGCGGAGAGACTTTCTTCGTACTGCCGGAGTTGTTTAGCCACTTCATCCACTGTGGGTTCCTCATCCTCTTTCCAGGCCATTACTGCCTATGAGCTGGCATATGATGATGGTGCACTCCGTACAAACTTCCGCCACGTGGGTCGTGTACACCTGACTCCATCTGGATCTTTGGACGTTTGTCCGGGGACTGGATCCTCATAAATCACTTCCCGTACGGCTAATTCCCTCAGGTACTGGATTCCCTTCTCCATAGTGGTCCACTTGCCTGGTAAACATAAAAGTTCTTCCTTGAAGGGATACCTTTCCCTCACAGCTGAGAGGAGACGCCTCCAGAGGCTGTGAGATTGTGCTCCATTTGCAATTGCTTTGTCAATGCCTGCGTCTCTAGCAAGGGATCCCAGCCGTCTGGCTTCAATGCCAGACAAGTCCACACAATTGGCTCCAGTGTCCCAACACCGGAGCAGCCAGGTGACAAGCTGCTCACCTATACAGCGACCAAAATCTTTTCGCACATCTCGTAACTCACGCTCGTAGAGGTTTCGGGTAGTTATTGTTGCTTTTTCAACGTCCTCATCTTCCTCCTCCTGACTCCCTGATGGCCCAGCATTGTCGTCTCCAAGCTTAGATTTGGCAGAAGACTCTCTGCGTTCTAAACGACCTGAATCTCTATACCATCTTTTCATCTTGTGTACCGGGGCAACTTGCACTGCTACAGCTTGTTTCTCTGACCCAGCTACAGGGTCTGCCACAAGGGTCGGAATACCCTCTGCAGGGTCAACTTGCACAGCTACAGCTCGTTTCTCTGGCCCCGTTACAAGGTCTGCCACAGGGACTGGAATACCCCCGGCAGGGTCAACTTGCACAGCTACAGCTCGTTTCTCTAACCCCGTTACAGGGCCTGCCACAGGGGTTAGAATACCCCCAGCAGGGTCGACTTGCACTGCTACAGCTCGTTTCTCTGACCCAGACACAGGACCTGGAGCGGCTGCAAGAACTGGAGCTGGAGCAGCTGCAGGAGCTGGAACTGGAGTGTCTGCAGGAGCTGGAACTGGAGTGTCTGCAGGAGCTGGAGCTGGAGCATCTGCAGGAACCGGAGCTGGAGCAGCTATAGGACCTGGAACTGGAGTGTCTGCAGGAGCTGGAACTGGAGCGGCTGCAGAGTCGACCGTAGGAGTTGCAGTGGCCATTGGATCTGTCACAGGACTTGGAGTAGCCACAGGGTCTGTCACTAAGTTGATAGCAGTATCAATGGCAGCTCGATAGGCATGAGCCAGGCCCCAGCACGTTATAATGATTTGTGTTACTTTGGAACTGCCAGAGTCATGACACCTTTTTTTCAAACATTCTGCCAGTTTTTTAGGATTTTGCAGTTGTTCAGGGGTGAATTTCCAAAACACTGGGGGTGCTAACTGCTCTAGATGTCTGCCCATATCCTCCCATACTCCCTGCCACCCACAACTATACTGCCTCCGGGCAGATCTCCGGATGAGCTTCCCAAATAGTTGTTTAACTTTAAGCAAAACCTGAAGCACATTCAGGAGGCATAAGAGCAAGACCATGCTGGTCTGAGTATCCCAGGGATATTCAATATCTTGGAGAGCTATTGTAACAAGCTCGGAGGATAAGATGGTGGTAAAGGAGAAAGGGAGGGTGATCAAGGAGGATAAGGGGGTGGTGAAGGAGAAAGGGAGAGTGATCGAGTAAGGGAAAATATCTTCCCCTTTCCCCTCCACAGATTCACTCCCTGATGAAAAAAGACAACAGGTATAATTGCTAATACTTTCCAAGATACGGTTTCCAAAGTATAAAGTCGACGATGTTACTGAGTACAAATACCAAGTTAGAGTCATGACCAGATATCTCATCGTCTCATAAGCCACTGTTACAAGACACAGTACCATAATGATCTGAAACCAGGGCCCGGACAGGATAAACAACATGACAGAGAGCACATGCGGAAAATAATGTGCTATAATGCTCAATTTGAAAAACAGGCGCAGCAGACTTGAGATTAATGCAATCAGCATTATGACAAGTGACTATTAAGCAGGTCTAATACTTATAACAATCTTAGTTTAACACACTCTGATCAGGTCTGCCGTTATCTCAACCTTTCGAGCCCCACGTTGGGCGCCAAAAAGACTGTAGTGGTTTAACCCGGCTGGCAGCTAAACACCACACAGCCGTTCGCTCACCCTCCCCCCTCCCTCTCTGGGACGGGGGAGAGAAATGGAAAGTGAGGCCTGTGAGTTGAGATAAAGACAGTTTAATAAGACAAGAAAATAATAATAGTAATAATAGTAATAATAGTAATAATAATAATAGTAATAATAATAATAATGATACAATGATGATAATAGTACTACTAATAATAACATGTACAAACAAGTGATGCACAATGCAATTGCTCACCACACGCTGACCGATGCCCTGCCTAACCCCAAGCAGTCCAGCCGGACCTCCCCCCGGCTAGCCACCCTATATATTGTTTAGTGTGACGTCAGATGGTATGGAATACCTCTTTGGCTAGTTTGGGTCACCTGTTCTGGGTCTGTCCCCTCCCAGTTCTTGCTGCACCCCCAGCCTGCCTGTTGGCAGGACAGAGCAAGAAGTTGAGATGTTCTTGGCTTAGTACAAGCACTGCTCTGCAACAATTAAAACATCGGGGTGTTATCAGCACTCTTTTCATTCTACGCCAAAGCATAGCATTCCACCGGATACTAGGAACAAAATTAACTCTGTTCTAACTGAAACCAGGACAGTTATAAGAAAGATATCGTTACGGTGTTACACATTTCGGTTTTCTGACTTATCGCATGTGGAATTTGACTCTGACTATTGTTATTGTGATTTTGGCAATATTCCTGGTAATAGTAGTAGTTTTGTGACATTGCTATTGAAAGATATTGCGTGCCCGTATTTTTGTGAGTGATACATTTTTGTAAGTAACACGTGTATTCTGAAAGTGTAAACTGAAAAATGGGGGGGCGAGTCAGCAGTGAAATTCCTAAGAAAAGTACGCTGGGTTGTATTTTGAGTCATTGGAAGGATATGGGGGGGGCTCCGGGTGGAAGTGAAAAAGAAAACTCTGATAAAATATTGTAATCAATGGTGGCCGCTTTATAAGCTGGAATGTGGAGAAAAGTGGCCCCTAAATGGAACTTGAAACTATAATATTTTGCTATAGTTAATGTTGGTTTTTTTTGAGAAGGAGAACAGGATGAAATGTTGTATACTGATGTTGTTTCAGCAACTGAGCCTTTGATGTTGGCATTAGAAAAGTACAGGCTGGAGAAAGATAAAAGAAGTGTTAAAAGGGTTGTTGAAAGTGTTAAAGGTGTTTGAAGTTGAATGAGCAGGGAAAGAGAATGTAGGAATGTTAATAGTTCTACCTCAGCCCGAGGCTGGGATCTCAAAATCACGGGTGTTAGCCCTTTGGGGCAAAGGGATCATGATGGGTCCGAGAGAGTTGTCACAGAAACAGAAAAGCAGTTAACTCTTAAAACAGCCTGAGTTCATGTGTGAGCTCAGATTGCTGATGGGACCGCTCAGGGAACTGTGGACAATTGCATTCCCCTGACCGACCCCCACTAAGACCCTAATCATCCCAAAAATTATGAGCGGTTAAGTAAATACTAAAATCTGGATGAATTGGGAATTGAAAATATGCTTCCAACAAGGTCCAAAAGAAACCCCTATGAAATTTTTGGACCAACTCTGAAATGTAATGAAATAAAAAAAAAACAAAACCAAAACAAAACAAACAAAAAAAAAAAACGATTTGGACCTGGCTTCGGAGGACAAATTGACTAGAATTTTCCTAGGGTAACCGGCCCCTGATTTCAACAGGAATAACGGGGACCTGGGGAATCTACCCTAGGGGATCCTCCACTGGTTATAACGAAGTTAGGAGAGGAACAGAAGTGAAATTTCTTATTGATATGGGGCAACATATTCAGTTCTAAATCAAGCATTAATGCCTTTACGGAATGATTATGTTCGGGTAAAAGGTGCAACCGTAAAGGCTTATTTTTGTGAACATTTGAAGTACAAGTTAGGGAAACAATGGGGCATACACACATTTTTATATATGCCTAACTCCCCATGGGCACTCTTAGGTAGAGATTTATTAGAGCAATTAGGAGCAGAAATTGTCTTTGAAAAAGGGAAAATGGAATTAAGAATAGGAGAAGAACAACTAATAAATGTGTTAAGCTTGACACTAATACAAACTGACCCTAAAAGTGAAATACCTTTAGAGATCACAGATCAAGTATATCCAGGAGTTTGGGCCACCGAAGTCCCTGGAATAGCTAAAAATGTGACCCCAATAATTATTAAATTAAAGCCAGGAGAGAAACCCGTTAAGGTTAAGTAATATCCTTTCAGGAGAGAAGACAGGAAAGGAATTAAAGAGATAATTGATAAATTTATACAGTATGGATTATGGATTGAATGCGAATCAGAATAAAATACAGCCATATTGCCAATTAAAAAGGCAGATGGAAAAAGCTATAGGCTAGTTCAGGTTCTGAGGGCCATAAATAAAATCTCCGAGGATATACATCCAGTAGTGGCAAACCCTTATACTTTGCTGACTAAATTAAAGAATAGTCAAGTCTGGTTTACCGTACTGGATTTAAAAGACGCCTTCTTCTGCCTATCCTTAGCCACTGAAAGCCAAAACTTATTTGCCTTTGAATGGAAAAACCCTGACTCAGGCAGAAAGACACAGCTTACGTGGACACTGCTACCTCAAGGATTCAAGAATAGCCCCACTATTTTTGGAAACCAATTAGTGAAGGAACTTGAAACTTGGATACCTCCCGACACTGAAGGGGCTTTGTTACAATACGTAGATGATCTCTTAATAGCTACCGAGACTAAAGAGAGTTGTATTCAATGGACTATAAGTCTTCTTAATTTTCTGGGTTTAAATGGATATCGAGTCTCTCAACAGAAAGTCCAGCTGGTTCAACAACGCGTGACCTACTTGGGATTTGAAATTTCAGGAGGACAACGAGAACTAGGAACTGAACGTAAGGGAGTCATTTGCCGGACTCCAGAACCCCAAACAGTAAAGGAGCTACGAACCTTTTTAGGAATCACAGGTTGGTGAACCCTTTGGATTTATAATTATGGACTAATGGTAAAGCCTCTATATGAATTGATAAAGAGTAATCAGTCAAAATTAATCTGGACTGGAGAAGCACGAAACGCCTTTAAACAACTTAAACGAGAATTGATGCAAGCTCCGGCTTTGGGATTACCGGATCTCTCAAAACCCTTTTGGTTGTTTTCTCATGAGAGACAAGGGATAGCTTTGGGAGTACTAGCACAAAGATTGGGTGCCTATAAACAAGCAGTAGCTTACTTCTCTAAACAATTAGATCAAGTAAGTAAAGGATGGCCTGGATGCCTTCGAGCTGTTGCAGCTGTTGTTATCAATATACAAGAAGCTCGGAAGTTTACAATGGGACAGAAAATGAGAGCGTTAGTCTCCCATACGGTCTCAACAGTTTTGGAACAAAAAGGAAACCATTGGCTTTCACCACAGAGATTTTTAAAATATCAAGCAATATTAGTAGAACAAGATGATGTGGAAATTGTGGTCACTAACGTCGTAAATCCAGCTTCTTTCCTTAGCGGAACACTGGATGAACCTATAACCCATGACTGTAAAGAAACAATGGAGACTGTGTATTCTAGTCGACCCGATCTTAAGGAAGAACCTTTAGAAGATGCTGATGAATCTTGGTATACTGATGGAAGCAGCTTTGTAAAACAAGGACAACGTAAGGCAGGATACGCTGTTACAACTGCTCAACAGGGAATCGAGTCTAAACCATTACCCCCTGGGACGTCCGCCCAGAAAGCAGAGAGAATTGCTCTTACGCGAGCACTGGAACTGGCAGCAGGAAGGAAAATAAATACTTGGATAGAGTCTAAATATGCATTCGGCGTGGTACATGATCATGGAGCGATTTGGAAAGAACATGGATTGCTGACTGCTCAGGGAAAACAGATAAAACATGCTGAAGAAATGGTAAAATCGTTAGAGGCTGTCAAACAACCAGAAAAGATAGCTATGATGCATTGTCGGGGACACCAAAGGGGAACGCTGATTTTGAAATTGGAAATCGATTGGCAGATCAGGAGGCTAAATGGGCAGCTGAAACAACTGAGGTGAAGGCATTGTCTTTGATACCAGACGGTAAAATCCCAACTATATACATGCACCAAAAAGCCAAATTATACAAAAGAAGACTTAAAATCAATTGAAGATTTTAAAGGTAAAATGAAACCAGATGCATGGGTATATTTAAAAGATAACCGCATAATAATACCTTCTAATTTGACATGGCCGATAGTTCTTACAGATTTACACAATAAAACACATTGGGGAGAACAAGTAACTCAACAACGTAGCATCCGTTTACGCAATAACCCCAACACCAAGAACAGAATAAAATTTGGAATAATCGGTAAAGGAAATTATCTCGGACAACAGTGGCAAATTGATTTTTTCAGAACTTCCTAGAAAAGGGGGGTATTGTTATTTACTGGTTCTGACTGACACGTTTTCAGGATGGCCCCAAGCTTTCCCTTGTCGAACAAACAAAGCAAGAGAAGTGGTAAAAGTCTTGTTAAATGAAATAATACCATGCTTTGGGATTCCAGTAGCAATGTCTTCTGATAGAGGTTCACATTTTTGTGTGCAAGTGGTACAACAGATAAGTAAGATTCTAAAGACAGATTGGCAACTGCATACTCCTTATAGACCGCAGGCAAGTGGACGGGTAGAAAAAATGAACCATTTAATAAAACAACAAAGAGCTGAAATCGGACAAGAAGCTAATTTGTCAGGGCCTCAATCCCTTCCTTCAGCATTATTTAGAATCAGAGTTAAACCTAGAGTAAAGGAGAATTTGAGCCGCTTTGAAATCTTATATGGAAGGCCATTATCAATTTCTATTTAGTGGAGAGGATCTAATGCAGTTGGGATCAGAATATTTATATGCTTATAGAACTAAACTTCAAAAAACAATTAAATAAAGTACATAAATTTGATTTAGGGACCAGGGCTAGAGGGTTGGATCAACCAATCCACCCCTTTAAGCCTGGGGATTATAGATATATATATATATATAAAGACTTTTTCGGGACAACCCCTAGAGGAAGAATGGAATGGACCGTATCAAGTGTTGCTGACAACTTACACTGCTATCAAGATTAGAGAACAAGCCGCTTGCATCCACTATTCCCGACTGAAGAAAGCTCAAGAAGCCCCTGGAAAGTAACGCCAGGTGACGATGAACTGAAACTAAAGCTTAGGCGAACAAAATGAGGACATTATGGTCGGGAGTACTTGGTAATAGGGTTGGCAGAAAATCTGTTGATAGAATATTTTGTTTCTATGGCTTATAGATGTAAATTGTGATTCAAGAAGGTGCCTCTGTGATAACAGAGAATGGTGAGTGGCCTTGAACTGAAGCTGTAACAACAGAGGATAAGAACTTGAATGGAAAGTTAGCAGTTACGGTCATCTGGCAAACAAATGGTAACTATTTAGATAAACCATCAGAATGGCGAAAATTAGGAGAAGAGTGGACACACCAAAGAACCATAGGGGACGAAATTAAAATAGGGTGCCGAATGATTAATGGAACGACCTAGGAGAAAGTTACGGGGATTTTAGTAAAACCGATTTCCAAAAATGGCCAACGAGAAGGTTGTATTCGCCCAGGTAAATTGGATTACCACAAACTAATAATAGATGCACTTAGTATGGTTCACGATAATATATCCTTAGCTCTTAGTTGTATGCAAGCACAGTTATGGTTGCAGGCAACGGCCGCCTTGATCATTAGGGAAGGAAGTGAAGGCATTTTTCCAGCTGAAGTCTGAAAGGCTGTCTGGGACAATGCTAATGATTTTGAGAAGAAGTTCCAGTCCTTGTGGACCTTGGTAAATTTTACTTATGATCCCATTGTTAACATGGCTACTGCCTTCGTGCTTCCTATACGTAATGCCACAGTTTATGTTATCCACCCGATCATTGCACTAGGATTAAACCATGAGAAGACAGTGCTTTATCCTTCGGAGCATAGAACATGGCCACGGATGGAGAATGGGAAATGGCAGTCTGTAAATCATGTGTTACCCGGGAACAACAAGCATTTATTTGTGAAAGCAGTACAATTGATGCTCAGGATGTATGTTTTGACATGGAGCAAGGTTTCTGCCACCTTGAAATTCATCCAAATACTAGTCAAAAGACTGTGCTTGTATATGTTGATCAAGGGGGTGTGTGTTTAAGAACTGCTTGTGATTTCGAAGAAGTAGATAAGGAGAATATAACTCTCCGTAGCAAAAATCATTCTAATTTTTTTATTTGTTACTCTGTTAGAATTGTCGGGTGTGATTTTCTAAATCTGGCACCAGCGGTATCCCACCAGCTGATCAAGTCTAACAACACAATGTAGCATAAGTTATTACCTACACCTATTGGGATGAACCTCACACTAGTGAAACACCAAGACCTGATTAAAATTTTAAAAGGCATTCAGGAAAATGGAGAGAAGACTCTAATCACTGTCCGTCATGATACAAAGGAAATAAGCAGAGTTTTGCAAAGAGTAAAACAAGACACAGGTCACAACTGGTGGGATACACTCTTTGGATGGTCGCCAACTGCAACTGGGATTTTGAACACATTGAGTCACCCAATTCTTGTTTTATTGATATTAGTTGGTATAAGTTTAATACTGCCTTTTGTATTACTCGTTTGGAATTGGAAATTGTTATAACGAATGTCCATGTTAGCCTCCTTGACAAATGTGCATGGCAAGGTATTGAGGGATATATTTCATAAAGACTGGGAAGAAAAATTTTCCTATTAAGTAAAAGAATTTACTAGATTTTCCAGAAAAGGGGGGAATGATATTGTATAAACTCACTTTAGGATAGAATAAATCTTGTGGTTAAAAATTAATGAGGACAAAATAGATGACATCTTGCTATCTGTCGACCTTCTGTTATGTTGAAGCATCTTGTTAATTGAAGCATCCCGTTATCTGTCGACCCTCAGTCAGGCTGAGACTTGACATAACTTGAGTCAACCTTCTGTTATGCCTTGTTAACTGAGACATCCTGTTGTCTACCGACCCTCAGTTAGGCCGAAAGCCAACTCAGCATTTCTACAGCTTGGAAAACAACTGGTTCATCCTACCTGGCATTTTTTAAGCAAAGGCTGAAAAGTGCATCACGAGGAAGACCTACGGTCTTCCTCCCAAAGACCACTGCCCACATCCCGAAGACCCCGGCCCACAGTTCTTGGAAGGCTTTGCGCAAGCGCAAGGACTGAGAAGCTAATTAGCATACGAAGCGAGAGTAGGCGGCTTTAGGTAAGGAATATGTATAGGCATTAATAGAATATTCATCATTTTGCTGTATAAATAGGAGATGGTTTGTTACTTCGGACATGCACGATGGGCGGAAAGATCCCCCGTGCAGCCAGCGCTGCAAGAAAGAATATACCACTTAAGGAAATTTCGGCTTTGATCTTTAAATCACGCCTTTCCTCAGCACTCCGGAGAGGATTCACCTCTCCGAGACTGCAAGAAGCAGCCACAAAAGAAAAAAAAAAGGCAGGTCCTCAGGCAGCTCACAGGCACAGCCTACCTGATGCAATACCTCTGTTTCACTAGCTCTTCTTCAGCTCCTCACAGCTTCAACGTGGCCGGGCCAGGGCGGACCAGCACCACGTGGCGGCGGCGGGGGAAGGGGTCGGCGGGGGGGATGGGGGGCTGTCATTGCGCGGCGGCGGCGGGGGAAGGGGTCGGCGGAGTCGGGGGAGGGGGGGCTGGCACCACGCGGCGGCGGCAGGGGGAAGGGGTCGGGGGGGTTGGGGAGGGGGCTGGCACCACGTGGTGGCAGCAGGGCGAAGGGGTCGGTGAGGGGGGGCGGGGCGGCAGCACACGGCGGCGGCAGGGGGAGGGGGGCGGCGCAGGGCGGACCAGCGAGAGCAATGCAGGGAGCCATCCCTCCCCCCAAACCACAAACAGTAGTCAAAAACAACGTAGCATCTGTTTATGCAGTAACCCCAATACCAAGAACAGAATAAAATTTGGAATAATCGGTAAAGGAAATTATCTCGGACAACAGTGGAAAATTGATTTTTTCAGAACTTCCTAGAAAAGGGGGGTATTGTTATTTACCGGTTCTGACTGACACGTTTTCAGGATGGCCCCAAGCTTTTCCTTGTCGAACAAACAAAGCAAGAGAAGTGGTAAAAGTCTTGTTAAATGAAATAATACCATGCTTTGGGATTCCAGTAGCAATGTCTTCTGATAGAGGTTCACATTTTTGTGTGCAAGTGGTACAACAGAGAAGTAAGATTCTAAAGACAGATTGGCAACTGCATACTCCTTATAGACCGCAGGCAAGTGGACGGGTAGAAAAAACGAACCATTTAATTAAACAACAAAGAGCTGAAATCGGACAAGAAGCTATTTTGTCACGGCCTCAACCCCTTCCTTTAGCATTACTTAGAATCAGAGTTAAACCTAGAGTAAAAGAGAATTTGAGCCGCTTTGAAATCTTATATGGAAGGCCATTAGCAATTTCGATTTAGTGGAGAGGATCTAATGCAGTTGGGATCAGAATATTTATATGCTTATAGAACTAAACTTCAAAAAACAATTAAATAAAGTACATAAATTTGATTTAGGGACCAGGGCTAGAGGGTTGGATCAACCAATCCACCCCTTTAAGCCTGGGGATTAAAGATATATATATATAAAGACTTTTTCGGGACAACCCCTAGAGGAAGAATGGAATGGACTGTATCAAGTGTTGCTGACAACTTACACTGCTACCAAGATTAGAGAACAAGCCGCTTGGATCCACTATTCCCGACTGAAGAAAGCTCCAGAAGCCGCTGGAAAGTAACGCCAGGTGACGATGAACTGAAACTAAAGCTTAGTCGAACAAAATGAGGACATTATGGTCGGGAGTACTTGGTAATAATAGAATCATAGAATCATAGAATATCCTGAGTTGGAAGGGACCCTTAAGGATCATCACGTCCAACTCTTGACACCGCAGAGGTCTACCCAAAAGTTCAGACCATGTGACTACGTGCACGGTCCAATCTCTTCTTAAATTCAGACAGGCTCGGTGCAGTGACCACTTCCCTGGGGAGCCTGTTCCAGTGTGCAACCACCCTCTCTGTGAAGAACCCCCTCCTGATGTCAAGCCTGAATTTCCCCTGCCTCAGCTTAACCCCGTTCCCGCGGGTCCTGTCACTGGTGTTCATGGAGAAAAGGTCTCCTGCCTCTCGACACCCCCTTACGAGGAAGTTGTAGACTGTGATGAGGTCTCCCCTCAGCCTCCTCTTCTCCAGGCTGAACAGGCCCAGTGACCTCAGCCGTTCCTCGTACGTCTTCCCCTCCAGGCCTTTCACCATCTTCGTAGTCCTCCTCTGGCTACTCTCCAACAGTTTCATGTCCTTTTTATACTGTGGTGCCCAGAACTGCACACAGTACTCGAGGTGAGGCCGCACCAGCGCAGAGTAGAGCGGGACAATCACCTCCCTTGACCTACTAGCGATGCCGTGCTTGATGCACCCCAGGACACGGTTGGCCCTCCTGGCTGCCAGGGCACACTGCTGGCTCATATTCAACTTGCTGTCTACCACGACCCCCAGATCCCTCTCTTCTAGGCTGCTCTCCAGCGTCTCATCGCCCAGTCTGTACGTGCAGCCAGGGTTTCCCCGTCCCAGGTGCAGGACCCAGCACTTGCTCTTATTGAACTTCATGCGGTTGGTGATCGCCCAGCTCTCCAACCTATCCAGATCCCTCTGCAAGGCCTTTCCACCCTCATTCGAGTCCACAACTCCTCCAAGTTTGGTGTCATCAGCAAATTTGCTCAAAATACCTTCTATTCCTACATCCAGATCGTTTATAAAAATATTGAAAAGTACCGGCCCTAAAATGGAGCCTTGAGGGACCCCACTGGTGACCGCCCGCCAGCCTGACGCAGCCCCATTTACCATAACCCTTTGGGCCCTGCCCGTTAGCCAATTGCTCACCCATCGTATGATGTTTTTATTTAGCTGTATGGTGGACATTTTGTCCAGTAGGATTGTCCTGGTTTCAGTTAGAACAGAGTTAATTTTGTTCCTAGTAGCCGGTGGAATGCTATGCTTTGGCTTAGAATGAGAAGAGTGCTGATAACACCCCGATGTTTTAATTATTGCAGAGCAGTGCTTGTACTAAGCCAAGGACATCTCAACTTCTTGCTCTGTCCTGCCAACAGGCAGGCTGGGGGTGCAGCAAGAACTGGGAGGGGACAGACCCAGAACAGGTGACCCAAACTAGCCAAAGGGGTATTCCATACCATCTGACGTCACGCTAAACAATATATAGGGTGGCTAGCCGGGGGGAGGGCTGGCTGGACTGCTCGGGGTTAGGCTGGGCATCGGTCAGCGGGTGGTGAGCAATTGCATTGTGCATCACTTGTTTGTACATGTTATTATTAGTAGTACTATTATCATCATTGTATCATTATTATTATTATTACTATTATTATTATTACTATTATTATTTTCTTGTCTTATTAAACTGTCTTTATCTCAACTCACAGGCCTCACTTTCCATTTCTCTCCCCCGTCCCGGAGAGGGAGGGGGGAGGGTGAGCGAACGGCTGTGTGGTGTTTAGCTGCCAGCCGGGTTAAACCACTACAAGGATCCTATGGGAAACCGTGTCAAAAGCCTTGCTGAAGTCCAAAAAAATCACATCAGCTGGTTTCCCTTGGTCCACCATATGGGTGATCTTATCATAAAAGGAAATCAGGTTTGTTAGGCAGGACCTACCCTTCACAAACCCATGCTGGCTGGGACCAATGACTGCTTTGTCCCCCAGGTGCACCTCAATAAGTTCGAGAACCATCTTCTCCATGATTTTACCAGGCACTGACGTGAGACTGACAGGCCTGTAATTGCTAGGGTCTTCTTTCTGACCCTTCTTGAAAATCGGCACAACATTTGCCAGCTTCCAGTCTACCGGGACCTCTCCAAATTCCCAGGATCGTTGAAAAATAATTGAGAGAGGTTCCGCGATGACGTCCGCCAGCTCTTTCAGCACCCGGGGATGAATCCCATCCGGACCCATGGACTTGTAGGGATCCAGGTGGAGTAGCAAATCCTGCACACGTTCAGCGTCGGTTGGGAGTTTGTCATCCCCACCGTCCCGGTCCTCCAGCTCAGGGCACCCTGGGTCCCGAAGCCCATCATCAGCATTGAAGACAGAGGCAAAGAAGGCGTTAAGCGTCTCTGCTTTGCCTATGTCATTGTCTGTGAGGAGACCTTCCCTATCAAGGAGCGGCCCTATGTATTCTTTAGTTCTCCTTTTTCCATTCACATATCTAAAAAAACCCTTTTTATTTTCTCTCACAGACACAGCCAGCTTCAACTCTAGGTGTGCTTTGGCCACACGAATTTTCTCCCTACAAACACGAACAGCATCCCTGTATTCTTTCCATGACACCTGGCCCTCCTTCCAGTAGCGCAACACTCTGTTTCCGCCTAATCTCCATTAGAATGTTCCTGGTCAGCCACGCCGGCCTCCTGCCCCGCCTGCCTGACTTGCGATATTTAGGAATTGCCTGATCTTGTGCTTCTAGGAGGCATCGCTTAAAGAATGACCAGCACTGGTGGACATCGAGGCCTTCAAGAGCAGTTTCCCAGGGGACCTTGCTGACTAGTTCCCTGAGCAGCCTGAAGTCCGCTTTCCCCATATCTAGGGATGAGGTTTTGGTGGCACTTTTCCTTCTGTCACCGTAAATTTTGAACTCAACCACTTCATGGTCGCTATGACCAAGGCGGCCACCAATCACCACATCTCCCACCAGACCCTCTCTGTTTTCTAGCAACAGGTCTAGGAGGGCACCTTTCCTAGTTGGCTCCGTTAGCACCTGCACCAAGAAGTTATCATCTAGGTGCTTCATGAACCTCCTGGACTTGCTCGTGTCAGCCGTGTGGCACTCCCAGTTAACGTCTGGCAAGTTGAAGTCCCCCATAAGGACAAGGGGAGTTAATCCCGAGGCCTCTCTTAGTTCTGTAAAGAATAATTTATCGGCGCTATCGTCCTGGCCAGGCGGTCTGTAATAGACTCCCACAACGACATCCCCTTTATTCGTTTGTCCCTTGATCCTTACCCAGAGGCTCTCAACTTTGCCATCGCCGACCTGAAGTTCCACACAGTCCAGCCCCTGCTTCACATACATCGCCATCCCACCACCTCGCCTACCCTGCCTGTCCCTCCTGAAGAGCCTGTAACCATCTATCGCAACACCCCAGTCACAGGACTCATCCCACCAGGTTTCGCTTATGCCGATGATGTCGTAGTTGCGGGACTGGGCCAGGACTTCTAGCTCATCCATTTTATTCCTCATACTGCGTGCGTTCGTGTAGAAGCACTTCAGGTGCGTCTCCTTACACTCAGCACCTTGTGGATCTGACCGAAGGACCTCACTGGCACACAGCCCCTCTGATTCTAGCGTACCATCCCTTAGGTCTTCACCGGCGTGCCTGGTTTTAGCCCCTTCCCCCTTCGACTCTAGTTTAAAGCCCTATCTATCAGCCCTGCCAACTCCTGACCAAAGATCCTTACCCCTCTCCGAGAGAGGCGCATCCCATCCGGTGCCATCAGGCCCGGTGTAGCATAGACCTTCCCGTGATCAAAGAACCCAAAGTTCTGCCGGTCACACCAGTCTCAAAGCCACGAGTTTATGTGAACAGCACGCCTTTCAGCTTCGATCCCCCCTATCGGAAGGACAGAGGCAAACACAACCTGCGCCCCTGATCCTCTAGGTAGTCGACCCAAATCCCTAAAGTCTCTTTTGATCGCCTTCGGACTTCTCGTTGCTACTTCATCGCTACCAGCCTGAAAGACCAGTAGCAGGTAGTAGTCAGTGGGCCGTACCAGGCGCTTGACTTTCTTGGCAAAGTCTCTCACCCGAGCCCCAGGGAGGCAACAGACTTCTCTGCGGGTTGGGTCCGGTCGGCATATCGGTCCCTCTGTCCCTTTCAGAAGGGAGCCCCCCATAACAATAGCCCTTCTTTCTTTTTTGAAGGATGATGTGGCAATGCGATGTGTAGGTCACCTTGTCTTAGGCGCCCCCTCTAGCTGGGACGGGTTATTATCTACTTTGTCATTCAGATTGTCTTGTTCTAGTCCTTCATATCGATTATTTAAGGGTAGATGAGAAGGTGAGGTGGGCAGAGAGAGGGCTCGCCTACCACCCCGAATAGGCACCTGCCTCCATTCCCCCCCTTGATCTAGGTCTCCTCCCGCTGCCTGGCAGGAGGAGGGAACCTCCGTCTTCTGCAAAACAGGAGACGCCTGTGCTGTGGCAGGCTCGTGAGCCTGCCTCAGAGAGGGTAGAGTGCACCTCCACCAGTCAATTTCCATCTCTGATTCCCTGATGCTCCTGAGCCTGTTCACCTCCTCCCGGAGCACCGCTACCTGGCTGAGCGGTTCTTCAATCTGGGCACACCTCCCACAGGCATACCCACCACTGCTGTCGGAGACTGACAGAAGGCTGGGGCACATTCTGCTGCCCAGGACCTGGACGGCTGCGTGTTTCCCCGAGCCCTCCATCTGAGTAGCCACACGGGTGACCGTGGCTGGAGATGCCGCACGAGATGCGGAGGCCACGGTTTTCTGCCTGGTTGATACCATGGTCAGGTTCTACGCAAGCAGGTTACAAGCACCGAAGGGAGAGGCAGCTGCAACAGAGCGACGACGGGCCCCCCCCTCACCCTGCCCGCGCGAACTGCCGCGCAAACTGCCGCGCCACGCCCTGTTTGCCCGTCCTGTTCACCGCGCTCTTGGTCGCTCGTGCTCCCTAGGGGCAACTTTTAAACAGCCTGGGAAGGGGCGCTGCTGGCTCCGCCCGTGCCATGTCAGCCTCCCTCCCTCGCGAGGACTGCCGGGTCCCGGCGGCTCCCCCGAGTGGCCTCGATGCCGGACAAAAAGCCCTGCCCGCCTCGGTCCCCTGCTCCGCTGCAGAACACGTCTGCCCCGGAGCCGATCGCCTCAGCAAATGCAATGATTGGCAGATAATCTGTTGATAGAATATTTTGTTTCTATGGCTTATAGTTGTAATTGTGATTCAAGAAGGTGCCTCTGTGATAACAGAGAATGGTGAGTGGCCTTGAATTGAAGCTGTAACAACAGAGGATAAGAACTTGAATGGAAAGTTAGCAGTTACGGTCATCTGGCAAACAAATGGTAACTATTTAGATAAACCATCAGAATGGCGAAAATTAGGAGAAGAGTGGACACACCAAAGAACCATAGGGGACGAAATTAAAATAGGGTGCCGAATGATTAATGGAACGACCTAGGAGAAAGTTACGGGGATTTTAGTAAAACCGATTTCCAAAAATGGCCAACGAGAAGGTTGTATTCGCCCAGGTAAATTGGATTACCACAAACTAATAATAGATGCACTTAGTATGGTTCAAGATAATATATCCTTAGCTCTTAGTTGTATGCAAGCACAGTTATGGTTGCAGGCAACGGCCGCCTTGATCATTAGGGAAGGAAGTGAAGGCATTTTTCCAGCTGAAGTCTGAAAGGCTGTCTGGGACAATGCTAATGATTTTGAGAAGAAGTTCCACTCCTTGTGGACCCTGGTAAATTTTACTTATGATCCCATTGTTAACATGGCTACTGCCTTCGTGCTTCCTATACGTAATGCCACAGTTTATGTTACCCACCCGATCATTGCACTAGGATTAAACCATGAGAAGACAGTGCTTTATCCTTCGGAGCATAGAACATGGGCACGGATGGAGAATGGGAAATGGCAGTCTGTAAATCTAGAATCTGTGATATGCTGTGAGTATTTCTTTTTCAGTTGGGGTGTAATTGGCTTCTGATCCTCGATTGGCTTCTGATCCTCGATAGCCCCGACTCCAGAACCCCAGAGGTCGACCTCGAGTTTCTTCTGGGGTTTTCTGCCAAAGGCTCCAGGTGAGGCCATGCTCCCCAGCTGCAGTGTAAAGTATGTTCTGCACAGCTGGTCCAGTACGGACAGGCCCAAGGGCTACTGCACGAGCTATTTCTTGTTTGACTTGTTCAAATGCCTGTTGTTGCTCAGGGCCCCACTCGAAATAGTTTCTCTTTCGAGTCACTCGATATAGAGGACTCACAAGCTGACTATAGCCTGGCACATGCATTCTCCAGAATCCCACGAGGCCTAGGAAAGCTTGCGTTTCTTTTTTGCTAGTTGGCGGAGACATTGCTGTTATTTTATTGATCACATCCATTGGAATATGGCGACGTCCATCCTGCCATTTTACCCCCAGGAACTGGATTTCCTGTGCAGGCCCCTTGACCTTGCTCTGTTTAGTGGCAAAACCAGCTTTCAGGAGAATTTGGATTACTTTCTTCCCTTTCTCAAAAACTTCTTCTGCTGTGTTGCCCCACACGAGGATGTCGTCAATGTACTGAAGGTGCTCAGGAGCTCCCCCTTTCTCCAGTGCAGACTGGATCAGTCCATGGCAAATGGTAGGGCTGTGTTTCCACCCCTGGGGCAGCCGATTCCAGGTGTATTGGATGCCCCTCCAAGTGAAAGCAAACTGCGGCCTGCATGCTGCTGCCAAAGGGATGGAGAAAAATGCATTAGCAATATCAGTTGTGGCGTACCACTTGGCTGCCTTCGATTCAAGTTCGTACTGGAGTTCCAGCATGTCCGGCACTGCAGCACTCAATGGTGGCGTGACTTCGTTCAGGCCACGATAGTCCACTGTTAGTCTCCACTCACCATTAGACTTTCGCACTGGCCATATGGGACTATTGAAAGGTGAATGAGTCTTGCTGATCACTCCTTGGCTCTCCAATTGACGAATTAGCTTATGGATGGGAATCAGGGAGTCTCGGTTGGTGCGATATTGCCGCCGGTGCACAGTTGTGGTAGCAATTGGCACTTGCTGTTCTTCGACCCTCAGCAACCCCACAACAGAGGGGTCCTCTGAAAGACCAGGCAAGGTAGATAATTGTTTAATGCCCTCTGTCTCTAAGGCAGCTATACCAAAAGCCCAGCGGAACCCTTTTGGGTCCTTGAAATATCCTCTTCTAAGATAGTCTATGCCAAGGATACATGGAGCATCCGGGCCAGTCACGATGGAATGCTTTTCCCACTCATTCCCAGTCAGACTCACTTCAGCCTCCAATACAGTTAACTGCTGAGATCCCCCTGTCACTCCACAAATACTGATGGGCTCTGGCCCTTTATAGCTCGATGGCATTGGAGTACATTGTGCACTGGTGTCTACTAAAGCCTTATACTTCTGTGTGTCTGACGTGCCAGGCCATCGAATCCACACAGTCCAATAAACTCGATTGTCCCTTTCCTCCCCCTGGCTGGAGGCAGGGCCCCCCTAATCCTGGTCAGAATCTTCTTCAATTCTGGGTTTGAAGGACTGTCTGCTGGAAGTTGGAGCAGCAAACTTTTCAGAGAATCCCTTTTTCCCGATTGCTTTCTTTTGCAACTCACGTACCCGTGCCTCTAGGGTCGCGGTGGATTTTCCATCCCATTTTCTCATGTCCTCTCCATGGTCTCGTAAGTAAAACCACAGGGTGGCACGGGGTGAGTACCCACCATATCGTCTTCTTTGTGTAGATGACCGCCTACCCCTGATAGCTGAGGCACTGCTTTGTACAGGTGCGGAGGAGAATAATCTCTCTTCTAGTTGGTGAACCTTTTCAGAAAGTTTCTCCCAAGTGTTCCCTTTTGGTCGGTGGACACTGGTTTGTTCAGGTGGGGAGGAAGATAGATTCTCTTTAAGTTGGTGGAACTCTTCAGAAAGTTTCTCCACAGCTGAGACACAGGACTGTAGCGAAGCAGAGAAATTGTCTTCATATTTTTGAAGCTGGCAGGACAGATTATACACTGTTGGTCCCATCCCCTCATCCCAGTTAAATATTGCCAGTGTACTGGCATGTGCTGATGGTGCACTCCGCACAAATTTACGCCACATGGATGTTGTGCACTGGACTTCATCAGGGTCTTTAGGTGTCTGGGCATTGTCCAAATCACTATAAATCATCTCCCGCACAGCTAATTCCCGCAGATGCTGGAGACCTTTATCCAGAGTGGTCCACTCGCCTACGTGATATACAATATCTTCCTTATGGGGATATCCTTCTCTCACAGCTGCCAGGAGTTGTCTCCAGAGGCTGAGGGCCTGTGCTCCTCTCCCGATTACTTTGTCAATTACCCTTTCTCTAGAGAGGGATCCCAGCTGCTTGGCTTCATTGCCTTCTAATTGTTGGCTATTGGCCCCAGCATCCCAGCATCGAAGCAGCCAGGTGAGGATGTGTTCACCTGGGCGTCGACCATAATCCTTTTGTATTTCTCGCAACTCACTCAGGGATAAGGATCGAGTGATTTCTGATTCCTTTATGATTTCCATCTCTTCTTCCTGCTGGTTTTGTGATGGCTCTGCTTTAGAGGTGCCTGCCATTTCCCCTTCTCCCTCCTTCTTAGGAGAGGCGTCTTCCCTTACTAAACGAGCTGACCTCCGTTTCCATTGTTTTGACTTGACCACGGGGGCGACTGATACCATAGTCGGTTGGTCCTCTGGGTCAGCCACAGCATGTGTCATTTGGTCATCAGATTCAGAGACTTCCTCCCTCTCTTCAAGTTGCTGGATGATGTTAAACAGTGTTTGATAGGAGTAAGCCAGGACCCAGCACAATGCTGCAAGCTGTCGTTCTCCGGCATTATCAGGGTCAGGACATACAACTCTCAAACATTCTACCAGGTTTTTAGGATTTAGCACTTGCTCAGGGGTGAAGTTCAAAACTATTGGAGGAGACACTCGTGACAGGTATCTGCCAACATCATCCCACACACCTTGCCACTCGCCACAAGACTCTTTCGAGACAGATTCCCAAGTAAGCTTTCTAAACAATCAACTAATCTTAGAGAGAAAATGAAACCTGTTATTCAGAATTAGAAATAGCAATACATGGGTTAAAGATGGATCTTCAAAATACTCCCAAACTGTTGTAATTAGCCCACTGTGAAAGAAGGGAAAAGTACCATTCCTAATATTATTAATAAACTGGTGTCCAGATGAGGAAAGGAAGGCAGTGTAGTTCTGAATATTCTCTAAAAGATAGTTCGAGCTGCTTCAGAAGTTGTGGGTACAGAAGCACAGCTCCTCTTGGCACCGCGGCTACCTGTGTTACATTGGATGTTCAAAGAGAAAATTCCCACTACACACCATGCAACTGATGCTACATGGAGTAAGTGGATAGCATTAATTACACAGCGGGCTCGAATGGGAAAACCTAGTCGCCCAGGAATCCTGGAAGAGATTATGGGCTGGCCGGAAGGCAGAGAGTTCGGAGGGCCAACAGAAGAGGTAACCCGTGCTGAAGAGGCACCACCATACAATGAGTTGCCAGAAGACAGAAAGCAGTATGTATTGTTTACTGACGGATCCTGCCGTGTGGTAGGGAGCCATCGGAAATGGAAAACTGCTGTGTGGAGTCCCACACGATGAGTTGTGGAGACCATGGAAGGGGAAGGCGAGTCGAGTCAGTATGCAGAAGTAAAAGCCATACAACTAGCCCTAGAGATCGCCGAAAGAGAAAAATGGCCAGCATTGTATCTTTATACTGACTCATGGATGGTGGCAAATGCTCTGTGGGGGTGGCACAGAGGTAAACCTATCTGGGCTGCTACCCTGTGGCAAGATATTGCTGCCCGGGTAGAAAACCTGGATGTTAAAGTACGTCATGTAGATGCCCACATGCCCAAGAGTCGCGCTACTGAAGAACATCAGAACAATGAAGAAGTGGATCGAGCTTCGAAAATTGAAGTGGCTCAGGTGGACCTAGACTGGGAACGTAAGGGTGAGCTGTTTGTAGCTCGATGGGCCCATGAAACATCAGGACATCTGGGGCGGGATGCCACTTACAGATGGGCTCGTGATCGAGGGGTGGACTTGACCATTGAGGCCATCACACAGGTTACCCATGAGTGTGAGACCTGTGCTGCAATCAAGAAAGCCATGAAGGTAAAATCTCCCTGGAACAGGGGGAGATGGCTAGGGTTTCAGTATGGTGAGGCCTGGCAAATTGACTATATCGGACCACTCCCACAAACCCGCCAAGGCAAACGATACATACTCACTATGGTAGAAGCAACTACTGGGTGGCTGGAAACATACCCTGTAAACCATGCCACGGCCCGAAACACTATTTTGGGCCTGGAAAGACAAGTATTGTGGCGTCATGGTACACCAGAGAGAATTGAGTCTGACAATGGGAGTCATTTCCGAAACAATCTTGTTACCTCCTGGGCCAAGAGGCATGGTGTTGAGTGGGTGCACCACATCCCTTATCACCCACAAGCCTCTGGGAAGGTTGAGAGGTACAATGGACTGTTAAAGACTATGTTACGAGCATTAGGTGCTGGGACATGGAAACAATGGGACACAAATCTACCAGAAGCCACTTGGCTAGTTAACAATAGGGGGTCTGACAGCCGTGCTGGTCCTGCCGGAACAAAACCCCTACACACTGTGAAAGGAGCTAAAGTTCCCGTAGTGCATGTAGGAAGGTGGATGGGGAAGGCAGTGTGGGTTGTTCCTGCCTCGGGAAAAGGCAAACCCACTCGTGGGATTGTCTTCGCCCAAGGACCAGGGTATACCTGGTGGGTCATGCAAAAGAACGGGGATATCAAGTGTGTGCCTCAAGGAGATTTGACATTGAGAGAAAACTAATCTGTAATCTAAGTTATATGTTGTAGGAAGACGCTGTAGGATCAATGACAGGTCAACTTTGCAAGGAGCCGGGCAGTGCAACAAGGACTTGAGCTAAGCTGGTGCTGGTGTCCAGACATCCAACTCCACCTGCCCTGAGTGGCCACTTTGGCAGATGAAGACCTAATCATCAACAGTTCTTATGAACATTTTCAAAGAAAGACCTATGGAATGAAAAGATACACCGGCCTATTAATATTGTACTGTTGAATCCTTGTCCTGTTAAAGGACAAGGAATAATGATGAGAATGCTGGTTCGCTAAAGTATGGGGATCTGAGTGTGACACAAATGTTATGGAATAAGGGGTGGAGGTTGTACTGGGTCTGGTCCTCATCTAAGAAGAGGGGGAATGAGAGAGCAGTTGTGGGGTTTAGCTGCCCAGCACGGTAAAACCACCACAATTTGGCACCAGCGGTATCCCACCAGCTGATCAAGTCTAACAACACAATGTAGCATAAGTTATTACCTACACCTATTGGGATGAACCTCACACTAGTGAAACACCAAGACCTGATTAAAATTTTAAAAGGCATTCAGGAAAACGGACAGATGACTCTAATCACTGTCCGTCATGATACAAAGGAAATAAGCAGAGTTTTGCAAAGAGTAAAACAAGACACAGGTCACAACTGGTGGGATACACTCTTTGGATGGTCGCCAACTGCACCTGGGATTTTGAACACATTGTGTCACCCAATTCTTGTTTTATTGATATTAGTTGGTATAAGTTTAATATTGTCTTTTGTATTACTCGTTTGGAATTGGAAATTGTTATAACGAATGTCCATGTTAGCCTCCTTGACAAATGTGCATGGCAAGGTATTGAGGGGTACATTTCATAAAGACTGGGAAGAAAAATTTTCCTATTAAGTAAAAGAATTAACTAGATATTCCAGAAAAGGGGGGAATGATATTGTATAAACTCACTTTAGGATAGAATAAATCTTGTGGTTAAAAAATAATGAGGACAAAATAGATGACATCTTGCTATCTGTCGACCTTCTGTTATGTTGAAGCATCTTGTTAATTGAAGCATCCCGTTATCTGTCGACCCTCAGTCAGGCTGAGACTTGACATAACTTGAGTCAACCTTCTGTTATGCCTTGTTAACTGAGACATCCTGTTGTCTACCGACCCTCAGTTAGGCCGAAAGCCAACTCAGCATTTCTACAGCTTGGAAAACAACTGGTTCATCCTACCTGGCATTTTTTAAGCAAAGGCTGAAAAGTGCATCACGAGGAAGCTAATTAGCATACGATGCGAGAGTAGGCGGCTTTAGGTAAGGAATATGTATGGCATTAATAGAATATTCATCGTTTTGCTGTATAAATAGGAGATGGTTTGTTACTTCGGACATGCACGATGGGCGGAAAGATCCCCCGTGCAGCCAGCGCTGCAAGAAAGAATATACCACCTAAGGAAATTTTGGCTTTGATCTTTAAATAACGCCTTTCCTCAGCACTCCGGAGAGGATTCACCTCTCCGAGACTGCAAGAAGCAGCCACAAAAGAAAAAAAAAGGCAGGTCCTCAGGCACCTCACGGGCACAGCCTACCTGCTGCAATACCTCTGTTTCACTAGCTCTTCTTCAGCTCCTCACAGCTTCAATGTGGCCAGGCCAGGGCAGACCAGCACCACGCGGCGGCGACGGGGGAAGGGGTCGGCGGGGGGGGGGCCCGTCACCACGCGGCGGCGGCGGGGGAAGGGGTCGGCGGGGGTGGGGGGGGAGGGACGGCACCACGCGGCGGTGGCAGGGGGAGGGGGGCGGCGCAGGGCGAAAGAGCCAGAGCAATGCAGGGAGCAATCCCTCCCCCCAAACCACAAACAGTAGTCAAAAACTGCAGAACCGGGACTCCAAACCACATGGAGCCAGGCTCCCAAACCGTACATGAGCACGCACACAAGCCAGAGACTGAGGGCCATCATGGCTACCATCAAGAAAAGCAGACAACATCAAGCTCGAGAGAGATCAGCCTTTCCAAGTCCCAATGAAGGACAAAAAACTGCTTCATTACTATCCCCTTGCCAACAATACATTTAAGACCCATGATATGGTGCTCAGCAAGCACTGCAGAAGCCAACAACTATGGGAACAAGACCTGGGAATGGATACTACAGTACACAGAAACAACCATACTCCATAGAACACATACTGGAACTGCCCTGACTGGCACACGCTAGGCTGAAAAGGATGAATCCATGGCCTCTTTACCCAGTTGTTACTGGATCCCTTTCCCCTGCTGCACTGATTTAAAAGCCATCCCCATGCACATACCACGCACATGCCAAGGTACAACCCCACCCAACACACAGACAGGGCACTTCAAGCCAAACTTAGCTTTAGGGACGGCTGGAAAGCAGGAGTCCTCCTCAAGGCACATGCAGACTACATGAGATGGGGCTCCAGGCACCTCTTCACCTGAGGAAACACACTGCCATCAGGAACCGCCATGGCAGACAAGCTTTTTCTGCTAGAACACCCTTCTCAGATGCACTGTGGCATTCAAGTGAACTGCTTTCACGCGAATCTAAAGACTGATGTTACAACCCACCTTGCCTGTGGCACCTGATGAACGGAAGAGAAAGCCACCGCAGCGCTTGGAAACCATCCCTGCACGTGCCGCTACTTGTCGCACTCTGGCCTTAACTCATATCCTCGGTCGCTTCTGTGGAGAGCCTGCCACGGCACCTGCAAAGCGAGACGGACACCTTTCATAGTCACCTTGTGCTACTTGGCCGTTCTGCTCCAACCCAGCTCATGACCAGCCCCTCTTCTTACACAGCTCTTCAGAGTGCAGTTTGTTCCTTTGAGCCTCTGCGAGACACCTGTGAAAGAAAAAGAAAAGCATAGGCCGAGGCAGCATCCAAAGACACAGCACAACTAGGTAAGTTACTCTCATCTGCTCCCTTACCTCTGCCCGCTTACCAGACCCCGAGGCAGATGCTTCAATCTACCCTCTGCAAACAGCTACACCACCTCGAAAAGACAAAGAGGGGATGCTTAGAGTAACAGTGAGACCTACAACACAACAACTGCTACATCTGTTCCTCACTCACCTTGCCAGAGGCAGCTCTGGGTGTGACGGCCCACGTTGTACACTGCATTACCTAATCCCTTACCGTAACACTTACCCTAACCCTTCTGACCCTTAACATTACCCAAATCCTTACCCTTCCCCTTTCCTTTAAACTTACCCTTACCCTTAACGTTACACTTACCCTTACCCTAACCCTTACCCTTACGCTTACCTTAACACTTACTCTTATCCTTACCCCATCCCTTACCCTAACCCTAACACTTACATTTACACTTATCCTTACCCTTACTCTTACACTAAACCTAACTCTTACCCTTACCCTTACACTAACCATAACCCTTACACTTACCCTAGCCCTTACCCTTAACCTAACCCTTACCCTTACCGTTACCCTTAAAATAACCTGTACCCTAACACTTACTCATACCCTTACCCTAATTCTTACCCTTACCCTAACCCTTACTCTTGCCCTTACCCTTACCCTAAATGTTACACTTACCATTACCCTAACACTTAACCTTACCCATACCCTTAACGATATCCTTACCCTTACCCTAACCCTTACTCTACCTCCAACACTTACAATAACCCGAACCCTTACCCTAACATTTACCCTTATCCTAACCCTAACCATTACCCTTACCCTTATCCTATCCCTTACCCTAACACTTATCCTTACCCTAAACTCTACATTTACCCTTACCCTGAACCTTACCCATCCATACCCTAACCTTTACCCTTACCCTAACCCTTACCCTTACCCTAACCCTTACCCTTACCCTAACCCTTACCCTTACCGTTAACCTAAACCTTACTATTACCCTTACCCTAACACTTACAAGTGGCCTTACGCTTACCCTTAATGTTACCCTTACCCTTATCCTAACCATTACCCTTACCCTTACCCATAAGCTTATGCTAATCCATACCATAAGCTTTACCCTTACCCTTGCCCTAAACTTAGTCTTACCCTTACTCTTACCTTTACCCTTACCCTTACCCTAACCTTACTCTTACCCTTACCCATACCCTTACCATTCCTCTTACCCTTATTCTTATCCTTAATCTTACCCTTACCCTTACCATTACACTTTCCAGTACACTTACCATTATCCTTACCCTAACCCTAACCCTTATACTAATGCTTAACCAAACCCTTACCCTACTCCTTACCCTTACCGCAACCCTTACCCTAACCTGTACCCATACACTTATGCTAAGCCATACCGTTACCTTTACACTTACTCTAACCCTAACCTTTTCACTAAACCTTACCCTTATCCTTACCCTTACCTTTACCCTTAACCTTACAATTACACCTACCCTTACCTTTACCCTTAACCATACAATTACACTTACTCTTACCTTTACCCTTACCCTTACCCTAACCCTTACCCTTAACGTAACCCTTACCCTTAACCTTACCGTAA
Source organism: Mergus octosetaceus (assembly GCA_036873955.1). NCBI lineage: Eukaryota > Metazoa > Chordata > Aves > Anseriformes > Anatidae > Mergus > Mergus octosetaceus. The sequence continues at coordinate 37,545 of JBAGBL010000046.1, forward strand.
CACTTACCTTTACCCTTACCCGTAACCATACACTTATGGTAATCCATAACCTTACCTTTACCCTTGCCCTATCCATAACCCTGACACTCAACCATACCCTTACCCATACCCTTCTCCGTACCCTAACCCTTACCCGTACCCTTACCCTAATCCTTAACCTTCCATTAGCCTTACCCTTACCCCTACCTTAAGGTTACCCTTACCGTTGCCCTTACCCTTACCCTTAAACTTACCCTAACCCTTACACTTACCCTAATCCTTACTCTAACACATACCCTAACACTTACAATAACCCGAACCCTTACCCTAACATTTACCCTTATCCTTACCCTAACACTTGCCCTAACCCTAACCATTACCCTTATCCTATCCCTTACCCTAATGCATACCCTAACACTTACCCTTACCTCTACATTTACCCTTACCCTGAACCTTACCCTTACCCGGACTCTTACCCTTACCCATACCCTAACACCCTTACCCTAACCCTTCCACTTACCCTTACCCTAACTCTTACCCTTACTCTTATCCTAAACCTTAACCTCACCCTTACCCTTCCCGAAACCTTAACCCTAATCCTTACCCTTAGCCATACGCTAATCCTTACCCTTACCCATACCCTTACACTTACCGTTACCCTAACCCTTACCTAACACTCACCCTTACCCTAAAATTTGCCCTAACACTTAATCTAATCCTTACCCTAATCCTTGCCCTAACCCTAACACTTACCCTTACCCTTATCCTTACCCTTACCTTATGACTTTCCCTAACCCTTACCTTTACCCTTAACCGTAACCATACCCTTACGCTAATCCATACCTTTATATTTACCCTTACCCTAAACCTTGCCCTTACCCTTACCATTACACTTACCCTTAGCCTTACCCTTACACTTACCCTCACTTTTACTATTACCCTAACCCTTACCCTTACAATTATGCTTAACGTAACCCTAACCCTACCATAACCCTAACCCTAACCCTAACGACCCTAACCCTAACCCTAATCACAGTCTTACCCTTTGCAGGTGAAAAAGGTGATCCTGCTCAGTCTCTTTGTCATTCTGCACCTACATGTTTGAGCCTCTTGTAGCATGTGATCAAGCTGGTTTTAGTCCTTTGGAGGGTTGCACACGTGGGTTGATTCATCTAGAGATTAAAATATAGCTCAAAAACTGAAGAGTATCCCACCATCTCAAAAGACAGTGAGCCAGCAGACTCTACCAAATATGCCTCTAGTAAGTGAATTCCAAGCACTTAAAATCCAAAAATCCATAGACTCTAGCCTGCCTAAAGAACCCTACAACTGACTGAAGGAAAAACAAAGCACTTACCCCAAAGAGCAACCCAGGCAGAATGAGCTCTCTGATAGCATGCCTGGGGCTCATATACCTTTTGGCCTTGCCCAGCATCCAAACCCAATCACGTGGAAAAGGGGAGGGAAAAAGCACAAGAAAGTAGGAAGAGAGCAGACAAGAGACCTGGGGTGTTTCTAGAAGCAAAAGTCCTCATGCTTTTGCTACAGCTTTTAATGCTGAACTGACAATATCACCAAGCAAGTAACTGAAACTTCTTCAACTGGAATTAGTTTAAACAGGCTCACCATCATCTGCAGACACAGAGAACCAGCATTCACTAGCCCCAGCCCTAGCCCCTAACCCCAACCCTAACTCCTGAGAACTACATTTCCCGGTATGCTCTGGGTTCTCAACATGGCCTTCCGGAAGTCCGGAGTCCCAGAACTACATTTCCCCTTATGCTCTGGCCTCCCGGAAGTCCGGAGTCCCAGAACTTCATTTCCCGGTATGCTCTGGGCAGTCAACATGGCCTCCCAGAAGCCTGGTGCCAGAAAACTACACCTACCGGCATTCCCTGGAGAGCCGGCATGGCCAATCAGAGAACCCTAGCCCTTAGACAAAAAAGCCTCAAGCCCTAACCCTAAAAATCCTCGAAACCCCTACAGACCTAACCCAAACTATTTACCACACTAAATCCCTTAAGACCTATACCTAAAACCCCTAACCCAATAAATTAACACGCTCAAATCCAAAACCCACAAAATTAAGACGCTCAAATCCCAAACCCAACAAAATAGGACGCTCAAAACTCAAAACCAAAAAATTAGGACGATCCAAACACTAACCCAAAATATTAGGATGCTCCAAAATATAACCCAAAACATTAGGACTCTCAAAACCCAAACCAAAACATTAAGACGCTCAAAACCCTAACCCAAAAACTTAGGACACTCAAAACCCTAACCCTGGAGAACCGAACCTGAAAATAAAAAAAAAATTAAGATCTTAAAACCCTAAATAAGTGACCAAAAATAAAAAGCCTAAGACCCTAACCCTAAAAAACCTATCAACACTACAACCCAATAAACTCAAAAACATAATACGCTAACCCCCCTTAAAACCCTAACACCCAAATCCCTAAAATCCTAACAGTTAAAACTCCAACCCTAAAAAACTTAAAATCCTATACATAAACCCTGAGAATGGACCACGGTGCGGCTAGCACACACGTCGCCCAGGACCAGAGCCCTAGGGTTCGGGACGGACGGCCGCCGCTCCTGACAGGACAGAACATCCGGTCTCCGGTACGGCCAGCATCCGAGCAGGTGGAAGACTGCCTCCCGCTTCACTGCACGGCCGGCCCATACGCCGCTCGTTGCCGAACACACGTTGCCCTGCGATCGCTTTCCCCGAGCCGCTCGAGACAGGACGCGGACCCCAGTGTGGCTAGCACACGCTTCGGCCGGGACCGGAGCCAAGGGGCTCGGTACGGCCGGCCTCCGCCCCGCACGGGATCGAACCTCCGTTCTCCGGGACGGCCAGCCCCCGAGCCGGCTGACTACAGCCTCCGGCTTCCCGGCAGCGCTGGACCTAAAGGGCTCCTGGCCGCACACCCATTGTCCTAGGATCGCCGTCGCCGAGCCACCGGAGACGGGACACGAACACCGGTGCGGCTAGCACACACATCGGCCTGGACCGGAGCCAAGGGGCTCGGGACAGCCGGCCCCACGTTGCACGTGGACGGACACTCGTATCCTGCGATCGTTTTCCCTGAGCCCCTCGAGACGGGACGCGGACCCCGGTGCAGCTAGCACACGCTTCGGCCAGGACCGGAGCCAAGGGGCTCGGTACCGCCCGCCTCCGCCCCGCACGGGAACGAACCTCCGTTCTCCGGGACGGCCAGCCCCCAAGCCGGCGGACGACAGCCTCCGGCTTCCAGACACGGCCGGCCCCTACGCCGCACGTGGATGGACACCAGTGTCGCATTCCCCGAGCCGCCCGAGAACGCACCCGAACCGCGGTGCTGGTAGAACACACATCGGCCGGGACCGGAGCCAAGGGGCTCGGTACCGCCGGCCTCCGCTCCGTACGGGAACGAACCTCTGTTCTCAGGGACGGCCAGCCCCCGAGCCGGCCTCACGCTGCCCGTGGACGGAAACCCGTGTCCTGCGATCATTTTCCCCGAGCCCCTCGAGACGGGTCCCGGACACCGGTGCGGCTAGCACACGCTTCGGCCAGGACCAGAGCCAAGGGGCTCGGTACCGCCCGCCTCCGCCCTGCACGGGAACGAACCTCCGTTCTCCGGGACGGCCAGCCCCCGAGCCTGCGGATGACAGCCTCCGGCTTCCTGGCAAGGCCGACCCCTACGCCGCTCGTGGACGGACACCAGTGTCGCATTCCCCAAGCCGCCCGAAAACGCACCCGAACCGCGGTGCTGCTAGCACACACTTCTGCCAGGACCGGAGCCAAGGGGCTCGGGTCAGCCAGCCCCACGCTGCCCGTGGACGGACAGCCGTGTCCTGCGATCGTTTTCCCCCAGCCCCTCGGGACGGGACCTGGACACCGGTGCGGCTAGCACACAGATCGGCCTGGACCTGAGACAAGGGGCTCGGGACAGCCAGCCCCACGCTGCCCGGGAACGGACAGCCGTATCTTGCAATCGTTTTCCCCGAGCCCCTCGGGACGGGACGCGCACACCGGTGCGGCTAGCACACACTTCGGCCAGGACCGGAGCCAAGGGGCTCAGTACCGCCGGCCTCCGCCCCGCACGGGAACTATCCTGCGTTCTCCGGTACGGCCAGCCCCCGAGCCGGCGGACGACAGCCTCCGGCTTCCCGGCAGCGCCAGACCTAAAGGGCTTGTGGCCGCACACCCGTTGTCCTAGGATAACCGTCGCCGAGCCGCCGGAGACGGGACCCGGACACCGGTGCGGCTAGCACAAACTTCGTCCGGGACCGGAGCCAAGGGGCTCGGTACCGCCGGCCTTCGCCCCGCAGGGGAACGAACCTGCGTTCTCAGGGACGGCCAGCCCCCGAGCCGGTTTACAGCCTCTGGCTTCCCGGCCGTGCCGGACCTAAAAGGGCTCGTGGCCGCACACCCATTGTCCTAGGATCACCGTCGCCGAGCCGCCTGAGACGGGATCCGGACCCCGGTGCGGCTAGCACACACATCGGCCTGGACCGGAGGCAAGGGGCTTGGGACAGCCAGCCCCACGCTGCCCTTGGACGGACATCCGTGTCTTGCGATCTTTTTCCCTGAGCCCCTCGGGACGGGACGCGCACACCGGTGCGGCTAGCACACACTTCGGCCGGGACCGGAGCCAAGGGGCTTGGTACCGCCGGCCTCCGCCCCGCACGGGAACTATCCTGCGTTCTCCGGGACGGCCAGCCCCCGAGCCGGCTGACTACAGCCTCCGGCTTCCCGGCAGCGCCGGACCTAAAGGGCTTGTGGCCGTACACCCGTTGTCCTAGGATCACCGTCGCCGAGCCGCCAGAGACGGGACCCGGACACCGGTGCGGCTAGCACACACTTCGGCCGGGACCGGAGCCAAGGGGCTTGGTACCGCCGGCCTCCGCCCTGCACGGGAACGAACCTCCGTTCTCCGGTACGGCCAGTCCCCGAGTCGGCGGACGACAGCCTCCGGCTTCACGACACGGCTGGCACCCATGCCGCTTTGTACGGACAACCGTGTCGTAGGACCGCCTTCCCTGAGCCGCCAGAAACGGGACCCGGACACGATACGGCTAGCACACACGTCGCCCAGGACCGGAAACAAGGGGCTCGAGTCAGCCGGCCCCACGCAGCCCGTGGGCGGACACCCGTGTCCAGCGATCGCTTTCCCCGTGCCGCTCGAGGTGAGACCCGGACCCCGGTGCGTCTATCACACACATTGCCCAGGACGGTAGCCCAGGGGTTTGGTACGGCTGCCCAACGCTCCGCACGGGACAGAGCACCCCGGTCACGGGCATGGCAGTCCCCGAGCCGGCGGACGACAGCCTCCCGCTTCACGGCACGGACGGCACCCACGGCGCCCGAGGACGCACCCCCGGAACACGGGTCAGCCCATGGCCGAACTCAGTCCCGCACATGTTACCACTGTGCACGAGCCGCTCGAGGTCGGCCCCGTTCCCCGGTGAGCCTAGCACACACTTCGCCCAGGACCGGAGTCCAGGGGTTCGGAACGGCCGGGCGCCGCTCCGCATGGGACAGAACCCCCCGGTCCCCAGGACAGCCAATCCCCAAGCTGGCGGAGGACAGCCTCCCGCTTCACGGTACGCCGACCCCCACGCCGCTCGTGGCCAGACACCCGTGTCCTGGGATCGCCGTCCCCGAGCCGCCTGACGTCGGACTCCGACGACAATGCGGATAGAACACACGGTGCCCAACACCGGAGCCCAGAGGCTCGGGACGGTCAGATCCCGCGCCTCCGGATGGGGGCAACCAGGAGGTCAGGAAGGCGGGCCGCCGCTCCGCACGGGAGAGAACCCCCGGTCTCCGGGACGGCCAGTCCCCGAGCCGGCGGACCACAGCCTCCCGCTTCACGGCACGGCCGGTACCGACGGCGTGTATCCCAGGAAAAGCCGGGCCTCATGAGCCTGAGGACGTCCGCCCTGGGTGAAGGGACAGCCGGCCCCCTTGCCACCCGAGGCTTGCCCCCTCGGGGCTTGGGACTGCTGGCCGCCGGGCCGCCCGAGGCCAGTTCCCTGGGCCCTGGGAATGCCGCCCCCCCATCCCCGTAAGGAGGCTACTGAAAACAGAGAGGCATCCTTTGAAAAAGTTTTATTATATAACTACTGAAAAGAGAAAAGATTGCAAAACAACATGGGAATGTACTAACAATATGGGAAGCCAAAACCAGCCTGAGTACCAACTTGCAGAAGAGCTGCTCTTTCTCCGCTCTGTGTACATTGAAGGGCTCCTACGGAAGAAAGGTTTTTCTTGGCACGGATGTCAAAGAATCCATCTCCAACTGAAATGATACAGAACAAGTTTTGACACAGAAACAGAAGTAACAAGTCAAAAGGCTCAGGCAGCATTTCACTAAGGAGTTCTCAAGGAGCTCATGGATAAGCTATGTATTTACTTTTAACTCTTGAACTTGTCTGAATTGAAACAGATGACTTGAAACGTGACTAATATGCCTAGACTTCTGTTTAAGAAGTGTCCTAGAGAAATTGCCAGAGCAGGAATTCCCACGTTAAGGAAAATAACAGGAGGTACAGTGGGAAGCGTAAGAAAAGAACTAGGGGACACTTGATTAATAAGACTTAATGAAGGACTGTTAAAACAGCTTTTTAAAGCGAGGTCATACTTTATAACGTGGAGTATATTTTTGTGTTCTTTGAACACAAAAGGGGTGTTGGACCGGGTGACCTCTGGAGGTCCTTTCCACCTCAACCAGCCAGTGATTCCTTTGCAGCCACTATGCAACCAAATAGCAAGTACAATTCACAGCAGATAAACATGAAGTAATGCAGAGGCAAAAGGGGAAATCAGGCCTTGATACTGCATGCAGTCCTATGAAAACATCACTTCAATGCTCATCAGCGTTGAACAGCAACTTCCCTGTTTAACCTTTTGGAAAAGGCCTAGGAAAGGCAACAAAAAGTATCACCGATCTAATCAAAGGTAGCCTTGCTATCTTATAAACTGAAGGTTCATTTGCATCTTGGATGCTACACAAAATTTTATTTTTGCCCACCTTAAAAAGGTCACAGTAGAATAAAAACAGTTTCAGCCAAGAGAAACAGGGATCGCCAAATGTTTGAAACAGTTTCTGTAGAAAAGGACTAAGCAAAAACCTTTTACACGTGAAAAAGAGATGAGGGAAAAGACGATGTCTTGTATCATAGAAGTTGAACAGAGATCGATCACCCATGTTCTCTTTCCATACAGAAGATGAGGGCATCAAAAACTAGCAGGAAGCAAATTTCACTCCTCCTGCCCACAAGCACACACAAAATAAAGGAAGCGGTTCTTCACATAGTGAAGCTAGCTCCAAAGTTTACACACAATACCTAGTTAAGGCTCGTGACTGCTGTGACCCATGGATGCTAAGTGTTTACACGGGTTCAAGGGATATGGCCAATTTTTACAAGAAATCCATTAAGCATTTTTATACTCCAAGGCATTTGCTTGTCTTACAGTGCAAGGCACAAGTATCACTCTATACTTGTTCTATTCTGCTAAGATCACAGATCTTTGGTCTGACTTACTGCGGCCCTTGTTACATTGTCACAGCAACACAGAGGCAGGAAAACATTGCTACATACAGTAACAAAAGACTGAGTCATAAAAAGAACTTAGGATAAAAAAGGAAACTGCATGCTATCTTAGTTCAGCAGTACATTCTATATGCATGCTTTCACCCTGAAATCATCAATAAGAGATGATAACCTCTAAGACTGAAAACAATACAATAAAAAATAAATTCTACTTAGTTCTTTGAATGCAAGGCTGATGCAGCAAGTCATCAGCTGGAAAGAACCCGCGAAGAGGATTCAAGATGTTCCATTCCATCATTGAAAATTACCTTTCAAAAGCCGTTTGTCAAGCAGAGCATAGTTTCCCATTTGTTGAACAGGCAGGCCTAGCCAAATTTTAATCCTAAACTTTCAGGGAACCTCTACAGCTCCCAGTGTACATGTTACTTCTGTACTCACCTGCAGGTTTTACCTCTGAAAAAACAAGTTCCAACTTTCTTCCCTTCTACAGTATCTGTGATGACATGACATCTTTGGGTGGATTCCATTTGCAAGGTGAGCTTCTGTCACCTACAATGAAGGATAGAGCCAGTTCCCGAAAACGCGTTTGTTATTTGAATCCCCATCCTTAACAAGAATTCTTATGTTGGAAAAGGCCCTTAAGAACATCAAGTGCAAACATCAACCTAATGCTACCACTAAATTGTATCCCTAAGTGCTATGTCCACACGTCTCTTAAATACTTTTAAGGCTGGGGACTCTTACCACTTCCCCGGGCAGCCTGTTCTAATGTCTAACCACCCCTTCCATGAAGAAATGCTTATTTAGTATCCAGATATCCAGTGCTGGTGAATAGAGTCGTTCCTCCCTAGGGGTAGGGCTTGGCATTTCCCTCTCCTCAACTTCAAAAGGTTCCTGCCTGCCCCTATCTGCAGCCTGTCAAGGTTCCTCTGAATGCGCTGCCCCCGCCCCACACAAGGGCCATTTCCACAGAAGTCACCGACCACCCGCCGCCTCGCCCCCTCCCAATTCGGCCTGCCCCAGGGCATCACTGACCACCAACCTTGTTGCGGCACCATGCCTCGGCATCCTGGGCTATCCCGACAGCTTCCACCCATCGGGGGGTCCCAGTTGTAACAAATGACTGAGTCCCAAATAGGGTTACAATTAATGTTTACAATTTATTAAAGGAATAGAGGTAAGCAAACAGCGCTGGGTGCGCCAGGAGTCTTTGCTCCACCAAGATGCACACCAGTTACATCAGGCGGCTGGTTTTTATGCTCCTAGGCTAATACATATTCATCACCACTTTTGGAAAAGGCAGGGATATTATAATTACTTTCCCGGGACCCAAACAATCCCGCGGATGCATGTGTTATTAGTCTCCGGTGGTCCCTCTGGGGGTGGCTCGTACTGAAGGCTCGTAGTCTTCCTCCCAGGCTTTGACCTTTGGTCGTTCTTCAGCTTCCCCCCCACTCCTTATTTAGTAGTCGTTGGGCCAGATGTCAGAAAGCTGTGTCTCGTGCAATAGTCAGCAGTTATCACAGAAAACTCCCCCCATTCTCTTATCTCCCAGACCCAAGTCTCAAGGTTTACCCTTCAAACCCTCTATTGACATGAACTGCTAGACCGTTCTTTTGCAAGATACAAGAACTATATACACTAACCACTCTGTTTCTCTTGGCCTTGTAGTTATTTATACAAGGGGATGTAAGACAGAAGGTCACATTTCATTTAGAGGCCCTAGCGTTGTTCCATATTGACACAAAACAGATGAACATATTTCACAAAATTTTATTATATTTTCAGTAACGTTTTGGAAGCTACACAAATTTTATTTTCCAAGCCAATCACACAGTGTTTCCACCCTGATTGAAGACAGGCCCTGACATCACTTCCGCCCTCGGTTCCCAGCCAAGCACAGTGTCCCCACAGGCACTGCATAGCAAACACACAAAGTAACATTGACATCCTATCCGTAAACATGCTATAACAGTTACTCACCTGATAAAGAACTGCATGCAATAAAGACACCAAGTACTAGTTAGAATTAGTTTATTCTAACAGATCCTACTAGTTGTTACCTCAAAAGATGTGCGTACCTCTCGCTACTTGGAAATGCATCAGTCCATAGACTGATCCACCTAAAGAACCCCGAAACTGACCGAAGGAAAAACAAACACCCCAAAGAGCAGCCCAAGCCTGGAGCTCATCTACAATTTGGCCCTGCCCAGCACCCAAACCCAATCACCTGGGAAAGGGGAGGGGCAAAGCACAAGGAAGTAGGAAGAGAGCAGCAGCTGTAATGGTTTTTTTTTTTTGTGTGATTTTTCTTTTTTTTTTTTTTAATCTGTTTAGCTCAACAGCATGCATAGTGCAGACAAGAGAACTGGGGTGTTTCTAGAAGCAACAATCCCTATGCTTTTGCTGCAGCTTATAATATTGAAAGGACAATATGACCAAGCAAGTAATTGGAACTCTTCCAACTGGAATTAGCTCAAACTTTTATTTACGTATAAAGAAAAAAATAGGAGTAGAACATCTGCTCCATGTGTTCCTCTTTCACCTTGCCATAGGCAGCTCTGGCTGTGATGTCCCAGATTGCATACTGCGTTTCAGCTTTAACAAATGAAAACCTTTACCCTAACCCAAACCGTAGCCGTTACCTTGCCCTTACCCTAACACTAACCCTAACCCTTATTCTTACCCTAAACCTAACCCTAACCCTTACCCTTATCCTAATCCTAACCCTACCCTTACCCTTCCTCTAACCTTTACCCTAACTCTTACCCTTACCCTAACCGTTACCCTTACCCTAAACCTAACCCTTAACCTTATTATAACCCTTACCCTCACCCTTAACCTAAACCTAAACCTTATCCTCACCCTAACCCTTACCCTAATCCTTACCCTTACACTAACTGTTAACCTTACCCTTACTCTAACACTTACCCTTGTTTTAACCCTTACCCTAAACCTAACCGTAACCCTAACCCTAACCCTAACCCCAACCCGAACCCAGACCCTAACCCTAATACTCTCACCATAACCCTAACCCTAACCCTTACTCTAACCCCTAAACCTACCCCTAACCTAACCCTAACCCTAACCCTAACCCTAACCCTAACCCTCTAACCCTAACAATAACCCCTAATCCTAATCCTTACGCTTACCCTAACCCCAACCCTAACATCAACCCCTAACCCTAACCCTAAACCCTAGCCCCAGCCCTAGCCCCTAACCCTAACCCTAGTTCCCGAGAAATAAATTTCCCGGCATACTCTGGGCACTCAACATGGCCTCCCGGAAGTCTGGAGTCCTGAGAACTACATCTCCCGGCATGCTCTGGGCACTCAACATTGCCTACCGGTGCTGGAAAACTACAACTACCAGCATTCCCAAGACAGCCGGCATGGCCAATCACAGGCTGCGTGTTCTAGAACTACATTTAACAGCACTCACTGGAACCCTAGCCCTTACCGCAGTTACAAAAAAGCCTCAAGCCCTAACATTAAAAAACCTCGAAACCCCTACAGACCTACCCAAACTATTTACCACGCTAAACCCCTGAAGACCTATGCCTAAACCCCCTAACCCCAAATCTTAGGACGCTCAAAACCCAAACCCAGAAAAAAAAAGATCTTAAAACCCTATCCGTAAATAACTAACCAAAAATAAAACCCTAAGACTCTAACCCTAAAAAACATATCAACACTACAACCCAAAAAACTCTAAAACCCTAACACGCTAACCCTGAAACCCTTTAAACCCTAACCCCCAAATCCTTAAAATCCTAACCGTTAAAACTCCAACCCTAAAAACCTTAAAATCCTAAACATGAAACCTGAAACCCCTTACCTTGAAACCCAACCCTAGTGCCCTATCCCTTAAACCTTAAAACCCTGAATCAATCTGTAGCCAATAACATAGGCTGAGTCGAGGATCTCAGTACAGTAGCATTATTATTCGAGATTACAATGGCGGGCGTCCCGCAAGCAGGAGGGTGCCTACTAATTCCATATACAGTTTATACACTTTTTTTTTCTGCCAAGGACCGGGACCCTCCCCTGTCTCCCCATTAACTGTGCTATTCAAGGTTCATAATCTATCTGGTGTTTTACAGAAAATACACAGCTGCTGGCCTCTTACAAGTCACATTTCTTTTGAGGTTTTTACTCTTTGAGGTGGTACTGTTTCTTACGCCGTGATTTCCACCTAATTGCTGTAAGGATTCTGGTTGTCTGTGTTTTACAACGTTGTCTGTTAGAATAAAGAATAAAAGTCCCAAATAGGATTACAATCAAAGTTTACAATTCATTAAACGAATAGAGGTAAGCAAACAGCGCTGGGTGCGCCGGGAGTCTCTGCTCCACCTAGACGCACACCAGTTATACACCAGTTACCTCCCTTAAGGGATATAGAGAAGCTCTCTCAGATACGGCAGTCCTACTTCTCGTGCATGCAGCCGGAGGTCGGTCTAATCCTGGTGCTGTTGGTGGTGGAAGCAAGGACAATGGTGGTACTGCTGGAGATACCACAGCCACTGGAGGGGGAGCCGCCGGGGGTGGATTGTTAGGATATGGAGGTGGTAGGTTATCCAACGGCTCCCGTTTATCATCTTTTTCTTTTTCCTGTTCTTCTTGTTCTTCAAATTTCTTATCTGCTTTTAGTGTAAATATTGAGGCTGGAAAAGGACGTGAAGTCCTCCTGATCCATAATCCTGCATAATCACTTCCTGGCTAAAAGGTTCCTTTGAATTAACATGGATGTTTAAGGCCCGGCAAATCCAGTCTTCAAAGGATCCAAAAACAGGCCGAAAGGCATGTGCTCTTAAAGGCTCCTTTGGCCATTCTATCACACAATACTGGACCATTTTTAATTTACTGTTTCCTTTTCTGGGGCCCCTATCGTTCCAATTTCTAACTGTTATTCCTAATGGACTTTCTGGTGGTATGTCTGCTAATTTGCTCCCTTTCTTCTGGTCCCTGGTCTTCGATTTTGTCTGACCCACCTAGGAATTTTACTATGGCAATTCCCACAGCCCTTGGTTACCTTAGGAAGAGTGTCTTGCAGGGGGTTTAGGACCTATCACCCACCCACAAATCCTATAGGAATCGCTTCGGTCCTTCACTGGCCAAGTCCCTCGCGGGAGATTGGAACCGTGGTTAGAAGACCTCCCCAATCGCTTCGGAACTAAGTTCCGTCTCAGGCACACTCTTACACACACAGGCAACCGAATCCCACCCAGCCGAACGGTATACGCTTTAAATGCTTACGACTCCGTCGTCTTCATTCGGATCTTCACACGCAGAATTACGGGCAAAATATAGTGCTGCAGCTGGCAAGGGAGCTGAAAAAAAAAATCAAAAACTTTGCTTACCTTTATTCAGGTTCAAGATGCCATTAGTCCCGACCTGACTCGAACAGCAGCCACCAAATGGTGGGGCACCTCTCCTAGATCAAATCAGAATTCAGGAACCAAAGCCCTCCCGAACGAGCCTCCAATTGTAATAAATGACTGGGTCCCAAATAGGATTGCAATTGAAGTTTACAATTTATTAAATGAATAGAGGTAAGCAAGTAGCGCTCGGTGCACTGGGAGTCTGCTCCACCAACACTCACACCTGTTACATCAGGCAGCTTGTTTTTATGCTCCTAGGCTAATACATATTCATTACTACTTCTAGAAAAGGCAGGGTTACTCTAATTAGTTCCCGGAATCTGAACCCTCCCACTGGTGCACACGTTATCAGTCTCCGGTGGTCCCTCTGGGGGTCTCTCATGCTGAAAGCTCGTAGTCTTCTTCCCAGGCTTTTCCCTTGTCCTTCTCCTTTGTCCATCTTGGCTGGATGTCAGACACTTGCATAGTGTCCCATGCAGCAGTTGTAATAGTTAGCAGTTATTCTGAAACCCCTTGGTTCTCTTATCCCCTATTGACCCGAATTGCTGGACCATTCCTTTGCAAGGTACAAGAACTATATACACTAACCACTCTGTTTTTCTTAGTCTTGTGGTTATACAAGGCTATGTAAGACAGAAGGTCACATTTCATCATATCATGTGGCCCTAGCATTGTTCCATATTGACACGCACCAGATGAACACATTTCACACTGTTAAGCTCTCTTATCACTGCAAGCATATTTCAATACCACCTTCCTGCCCTCTAAAGGATGTAACTGCGCAAAAACATTTTTACTCCTACAACCTTGATCCCCTTACCCTGAAATCCTTATTCCCCTTAAACCTAACAACTCTAACCACAACCCTAACCCCTAATATCAACCCCCTAACCCTAATGACACTGACCTTAATCCAAACCCCAAACTGCCCCTAACCCCAGACAACCAACAACGAAACACACAGACACAAAGATGGAAACTACAAAAAAGGCAAAACCCTGGATACAGGCCCCAAATCACAAACACGTGACCAAAACGCTACAGAAAAGCCCCAGACGCAGGCCCCAAACACTACAGCTAGGCCTCAAAAGCTCAAGATGCATCCCAAAGAAAAAATGCACACCCCAAATGTTACAGAAAAGCCCCCAAACCCAGGCTGCACAAGTCTACAAGCAGGCCCCAAACTGCCAACAGAAGCAGGCACCCACCACACCCAGATGCAGACCCCAACTGCCCACAAGCAGCTGCCACCCCCTCCCAAGAACTGGACTCCACCCAGACACAGGCCCCAGACCCGGGCCCCACCCCCCTCCAGACACAGGTCCCAAAGGTGTACAAGCAGCTCACAACCCGCCCCTTCAGAGAAAGGTCCCAACCCCCCGCCCCTCCCCCCCAACAAAAAAAAACCAAACATGGGACGCAGAGGTGTACAACCAACTCCCAACTCCCTCCCTCTCAAAGGGAGGCCCCAAAGACCCCCAAATGGAGGCACCTAGAGTGTACATGCACTTCCCAACTCCCCCAGGCACAGGCACCCACCCCCACCAAACACAGGCCACAAAGGTGTACAAACAGCCCAGACCCCCCTCCAAGACCGAGGCCCCTAAAGTGTACAAGCAGCTCCCAACCCCCCTCAAATACAGGCCCAAAAGGTGTACAAGTAGCTCCCCCCCAGAGACAGGACCCAAAAGTGTACAACCAGTTCCCAACACCCCTGAGACACAGGCCCCAACCCCCCCCCAGACACAGGGCCCCAAATTCTACAAGCAGCTCCCAACCCCTGCAAAAGGCAGGCCCCCTACCCTAGAGAAGCAGCTCCCAACCCCCCCCCCCATCGAGGGAGGCCCCCAAGCCCCACCAAACACAGGCCCCTACAGTGGACAAGCAGCTCCCAGCCACCCCCAGATGCAGGCCCCAAAGTTGTACAAACAGCCCCAACCCTCCCTCAAGATGCAGGCCCCTACAGTGGACAAGCAGTTCCCAAACACCCCCAGATGCAGGCCCCAAATTTGTACAAGCAGCTCCCACCCCTCCCCCAGACGGAGGCCCCAAGCCCCCCCCAAACACAGGCCCCTACAGTATACAACCAGCACCCAACCCCCTACCCCTGATGCCAGCCCCAAAGGTGTAGAAGCAGCTCCAAACCTCCCCCCACAACCCAGGCTCCAACAGCGTACAGGCAGCTCCCCCCGCCCCCCATCTCAGACCCTCAGCAGATTCTGAGCAACGCGTACCATAGCACCACTAAAACAGAGGGGAAACAGTTCAAGACTTGCCTTAGGGGGATCCTGGCTTAGGGACACTAACTGGGCTGATGACCCTCCCGCCTGATACTGTATAAACTCACTTTAGGATAGAATAAATCTTGTGGTTAAAAATTAATGAGGACAAAATAGATGACATCTTGCTATCTGTCGACCTTCTGTTATGTTGAAGCATCTTGTTAATTGAAGCATCCCGTTATCTGTCGACCCTCAGTCAGGCTGAGACTTGACATAACTTGAGTCAACCTTCTGTTATGCCTTGTTAACTGAGACATCCTCTTATCTACCGACCCTCAGTTAGGCCGAAAGCCAACTCAGCATTTCTACAGCGTGGAAAACAACTGGTTCATCCTACCTGGCATTGTTTAAGCAAAGGCTGAAAAGTGCATCACGAGGAAGACCTACGGTCTTCCTCCCAAAGACCACTGCCCACATCCCGAAGACCCCGGCCCACGGTTCTTGGAAGGCTTTGCGCAAACGCAAGGACTGAGAAGCTAATTAGCATACGAAGCGAGAGTAGGTGGGTTTAGGAAATGAATATGTATAGGTGTAGGAAAAAAAAATCGTCGGGTCGCGGTTGAAGGAACAAATGCAGTCGACTCAATGTGAGTGATAAAGCATAGTTCAACTATATTGTCCGAATCACGTATATTTATACAGCTAGTGATTATAATTCTGCATACTCGTTATTTGCTGATTTGCTGAGCCTAAAAGGTTACTTTCGTTAATGTTCCCCCTACTTGCGGTTACATACGGACATAGCTTTCTCATATTTTTGGCAACTGTTTTCTTATCAATACTCCCTCCTCATAAGAAGATACTCTGTCCTAGCCTTGCAGGCATATTTCTTGCTAACCTCGGATTTTTCCATTCTTCAGTCGTGCTAACTGAGGCCTATTCTTAAAACAAACTCTGGTCAAACAATTGCTCTGTGGATACATGTCCATGCCCCACAGACCAATTCCCAACATATAGGCATTAATAGAATGTTCATCGTTTTGCTGTATAAATATGAGATGGTTTGTTACTTTGGACATGCATGATGGGCAGAAAGATCCCCCGTGCATCCAGCGCTGCAATAAAGAATATACCACTTAAGGAAATTTCGGCTTTGATCTTTAAATCAATTTGGCACCCCAGATGGGACAACCTCTCTGTCGGACCGCAGGACCTGCTGGGGACAGGACTCCCTAGGGTACCCCCGGGATTTCCTGGAGGGACTCCTCGACTCACCAGATCGCTGCGGAGGCAGACAAGGACCCCATCATTGTAAGTGAGTATATTCTTTATTCTGGTTTGGTTTTCTGGTAGACCGGTCATCTGGAACTGTCTGTAAGTCAGAAGGTGATCTTCTGTGAGGCAGTGTTTGGTATATACTTTGTGGTTAGCACCAGAAGTATATGTTTGGGGACCTTAAGGAAGGAGCAAGGTCCATCTGGAATTGTGTTGCCTATTTTGGTTTTCTGACTCATGGAATGTGGTATTTAACTCTGGTTATTGTTACTGCGATTTTGGCTATTTTCTTGGTGATAATAGTAGGTTTGTGGCATTGTTATAAGAAAGATATCGTTACGGTGTTACACATTTCGGTTTTCTGACTTATCGCATGTGGAATTTGACTCTGACTATTGTTATTGTGATTTTGGGAATATTCCTGGTAATAGTAGTAGTTTTGTGACATTGCTATTGAAAGATATTGCGTGCCCGTATTTTTGTGAGTGATACATTTTTGTAAGTAACACGTGTATTCTGAAAGTGTAAACTGGAAAATGGGGGGGGCGAGTTAGCAGTGATATTCCTAAGAAAAGTACGCTGGGTTGTATTTTGAGTCATTGGAAGGATATGGGGGGGGCTCCGGGTGGAAGTGAAAAAGAAAACTCTGATAAAATATTGTAATCAATGGTGGCCGCTTTATAAGCTGGAATGTGGAGAAAAGTGGCCCCTAAATGGAACTTGAAACTATAATATTTTGCTACAGTTAATGTTGGTTTTTTTTGAGAAGGAGAACAGGATGAAATGTTGTATACTGATGTTGTTTCAGCAACTGAGCCTTTGATGTTGGCATTAGAAAAGTACAGGCTGGAGAAAGATAAAGGAAGTGTTAAAAGGGTTGTTGAAAGTGTTAAAGGTGTTTGAAGTTGAATGAGCAGGGAAAGAGAATGTAGGAATGTTAATAGTTCTGCCTCAGCCCGAGGCTGGGATCTCAAAATCACGGGTGTTAGCCCTTTGGGGCAAAGGGATCATGATGGGTCCGAGAGAGTTGTCACAGAAACAGAAAAGCAGTTAACTCTTAAAACAGCCTGAGTTCATGTGTGAGCTCAGATTGCTGATGGGACCGCTCAGGGAACTGTGGACAATTGCATTCCCCTGACCGACCCCCACTAAGACCCTAATCATCCCAAAAATTATGAGCGGTTAAGTAAATACTAAAATCTGGATGAATTGGGAATTGAAAATATGCTTCCAACAAGGTCCAAAAGAAACCCCTATGAAATTTTTGGACCAACTCTGAAATGTAATGAAAGAAAAAAAAAAAAACAAAAACAAAACAAGACAAAACAAAACAAAAAACGATTTGGACCTGGCTTCGGAGGACAAATTGACTAGCATTTTCCTAGGGTAACCGGCCCCTGATTTCAACAGGAATAACAGGGACCTGGGGAATCTACCCTAGGGGATCCTCCACTGGTTATAATGAAGTTAGGAGAGGAACAGAAGTGAAATTTCTTATTGATATGGGGCAACATATTCAGTTCTAAATCAAGCATTAATGCCTTTACGGAATGATTATGTTAGGGTAAAAGGTGCAACCGTCAAGGCTTATTTTTGTGAACATTTGAAGTACAAGTTAGGGAAACAATGGGGCATACACACATTTTTATATATGCCTAACTCCCCATGGGCACTCTTAGGTAGAGATTTATTAGAGCAATTAGGAGCAGAAATTGTCTTTGAAAAAGGGAAAATGGAATTAAGAATAGGAGAAGAACAACTAATAAATGTGTTAAGCTTGACACTAATACAAACTGACCCTAAAAGTGAAATACCTTTAGAGATCACAGATCAAGTATATCCAGGAGTTTGGGCCACCGAAGTCCCTGGAAGAGCTAAAAATGTGACCCCAATAATTATTAAATTAAAGCCAGGAGAGAAACCCGTTAAGGTTAAGTAATATCCTTTCAGGAGAGAAGACAGGAAAGGAATTAAAGAGATAATTGATAAATTTATACAGTATGGATTATGGATTGAATGCGAATCAGAATAAAATACAGCCATATTGCCAATTAAAAAGGCAGATGGAAAAAGCTATAGGCTAGTTCAGGTTCTGAGGGCCATAAATAAAATCTCCGAGGATATACATCCAGTAGTGGCAAACCCTTATACTTTGCTGACTAAATTAAAGAATAGTCAAGTCTGGTTTACCGTACTGGATTTAAAAGACGCCTTCTTCTGCCTATCCTTAGCCACTGAAAGCCAAAACTTATTTGCCTTTGAATGGAAAAACCCTGACTCAGGCAGAAAGACACAGCTTACGTGGACACTGCTACCTCAAGGATTCAAGAATAGCCCCACTATTTTTGGAAACCAATTAGTGAAGGAACTTGAAACTTGGATACCTCCCGACACTGAAGGGGCTTTGTTACAATACGTAGATGATCTCTTAATAGCTACCGAGACTAAAGAGAGTTGTATTCAATGGACTATAAGTCTTCTTAATTTTCTGGGTTTAAATGGATATCGAGTCTCTCAACAGAAAGTCCAGCTGGTTCAACAACGCGTGACCTACTTGGGATTTGAAATTTCAGGAGGACAACGAGAACTAGGAACTGAACGTAAGGGAGTCATTTGCCGGACTCCAGAACCCCAAACAGTAAAGGAGCTACGAACCTTTTTAGGAATCACAGGTTGGTGAACCCTTTGGATTTATAATTATGGACTAATGGTAAAGCCTCTATATGAATTGATAAAGAGTAATCAGTCAAAATTAGTCTGGACTGGAGAAGCACGAAACGCCTTTAAACAACTTAAACGAGAATTGATGCAAGCTCCGGCTTTGGGATTACCGGATCTCTAAAAACCCTTTTGGTTGTTTACTCATGAGAGACAAGGGATAGCTTTGGGAGTACTAGCACAAAGATTGGGTGCCTATAAACAAGCAGTAGCTTACTTCTCTAAACAATTAGATCAAGTAAGTAAAGGATGGCCTGGATGCCTTCGAGCTGTTGCAGCTGTTGTTATCAATATACAAGAAGCTCGGAAGTTTACAATGGGACAGAAAATGAGAGTGTTAGTCTCCCATACGGTCTCAACAGTTTTGGAACAAAAAGGAAACCATTGGCTTTCACCACAGAGATTTTTAAAATATCAAGCAATATTAGTAGAACAAGATGATGTGGAAATTGTGGTCACTAACGTCGTAAATCCAGCTTCTTTCCTTAGCGGAACTCTGGATGAACCTATAACCCATGACTGTAAAGAAACAATGGAGACTGTGTATTCTAGTCGACCTGAACTTAAGGAAGAACCTTTAGAAGATGCTGATGAATCTTGGTATACTGATGGAAGCAGCTTTGTAAAACAAGGACACCGTAAGGCAGGATACGCTGTTACAACTGCTCAACAGGGAATCGAGTCTAAACCATTACCCCCTGGGACGTCCGCCCAGAAAGCAGAGAGAATTGCTCTTACGCGAGCACTGGAACTGGCAGCAGGAAGGAAAATAAATATTTGGACAGAGTCTAAATATGCGTTCGGCGTGGTACATGATCATGGAGCGATTTGGAAAGAACATGGATTGCTGACTGCTCAGGGAAAACAGATAAAACATGCTGAAGAAATGTTAAAATCGTTAGAGGCTGTCAAACAACCAGAAAAGGTAGCTATCATGCATTGTCGGGGACACCAAAAGGGGAACGCTGATTTTGAAATTGGAAATCGATTGGCAGATCAGGAGGCTAAATGGGCAGCTGAAACAACTGAGGTGAAGGCATTGTCTTTGATACCAGACGGTAAAATCCAAACTATATACATGCACCAAAAAGCCAAATTATACAAAAGAAGACTTAAAATCAATTGAAGATTTTAAAGGTAAAATGAAACCAGATGCATGGGTATATTTAAAAGATAACCGCATAATAATACCTTCTAATTTGACATGGCCGATAGTTCTTACAGATTTACACAATAAAACACATTGGGGACAACAAGTAACTCAACAACGCAGCATCCGTTTACGCAATAACCCCAATACCAAGAACAGAATAAAATTTGGAATAATCGGTAAAGGAAATTATCTCGGACAACAGTGGCAAATTGATTTTTTCAGAACTTCCTAGAAAAGGGGGGTATTGTTATTTACTGGTTCTGACTGACACGTTTTCAGGATGGCCCCAAGCTTTTCCTTGTCGAACAAACAAAGCAAGAGAAGTGGTAAAAGTCTTGTTAAATGAAATAATACCATGCTTTGGGATTCCAGTAGCAATGTCTTCTGATAGAGGTTCACATTTTTGTGTGCAAGTGGTACAACAGAGAAGTAAGATTCTAAAGACAGATTGGCAACTGCATACTCCTTATAGACCGCAAGCAAGGGGACGGGTAGAAAAAATGAACAATTTAATTAAAGAACAAAGAGCTGAAATCGGACAAGAAGCTAATTTGTCAGGGCCTCAATCCCTTCCTTTAGCATTACTTAGAATCAGAGTTAAACCTAGAGTAAAAGAGAATTTGAGCCGCTTTGAAATTTTATATGGAAGACCATTATCAATTTCGATTTAGTGGAGAGGATCTAATGCAGTTGGGATCAGAATATTTATATGCTTATAGAACTAAACTTCAAAAAACAATTAAATAAAGTACATAAATTTGATTTAGGGACCAGGGCTAGAGGGTTGGATCAACCAATCCACCCCTTTAAGCCTGGGGATTATAGATATATATATATAAAGACTTTTTCGGGACAACCCCTAGAGGAAGAATGGAATGGACCGTATCAAGTGTTGCTGACAATTTACACTGCTATCAAGATTAGAGAACAAGCCGCTTGCATCCACTATTCCCGATTGAAGAAAGCTCCAGAAGCCCCTGGAAAGTAACGCCAGGTGACGATGAACTGAAACTAAAGCTTAGTCGAACAAAATGAGGACATTATGGTTGGGAGTACTTTGTAATATGGTTGGCAGAAAATGTGTTGATAGAACATTTTGTTTCTATGGCTTATAGTTGTAATTGTGATTCAAGAAGGTGCCTTTGTGATACCAGAGAATGGTGAGTGGCCTTGAACTGAAGCTGTAAAAACAGAGGATAAGGACTTTAATGGAAAGTTAGCAGTTACGGTCATCTGGCAATCAAATGGTAACTATTTAGATAAACCATCAGAATGGCGAAAATTAGGAGAAGAGTGGACACACCAAAGAACCATAGGGGACGAAATTAAAATAGGGTGCCGAATGATTAATGGAACGACCTAGGAGAAAGTAATGGGGATTTTAGTAAAACCGATTTCCAAAAATGGCCAACGAGAAGGTTGTATTCGCCCAGGTAAATTGGATTACCACAAACTAATAATAGATGCACTTAGTATGGTTCAAGATAATATATCCTTAGCTCTTAGTTGTATGCAAGCACAGTTATGGTTGCAGGCAACGGCCGCCTTGATCATTAGGGAAGGAAGTGAAGGCATTTTTCCAGCTGAAGTCTGAAAGGCTGTCTGGGACAATGCTAATGATTTTGAGAAGATGTTCCAGTCCTTGTGGACCCTGGTAAATTTTACTTCCGGTCCCGTTGTTAACATGGCTACTGCATTCGTGCTTCCTATACGTAATGCCACAGTTTATGTTACCCACCCGATCATTGCACTAGGATTTAACCATGAGAAGACAGTGCTTTATCCTTCGGAGCATAGAACATGGCCACGGATGGAGAATGGGAAATGGCAGTCTGTAAATCTAGAATCATGTGTTACCCGGGAACAACAAGGATTTCTTTGTGAAAGCAATACAATTGATGCTCAGGATGTATGTTTTGACACGGAGCAAGGTGTCTGCCACTTTGAAATTCAGCCAAAAACTAGTCAAAAGACTGTGCTTGTATATGTTGACCAAGGGGGTGTGTGTTTAAGAACTGCTTGTGACTTTTACCACTTCCCTTGCTTTGCTTGTTCGACAAGGAAAAGCTTGGGGCCATCCTGAAAACGTGTCAGTCAGAACCAGTAAATAACAATACCCCCCTTTTCTAGGAAGTTCTGAAAAAATCAATTTGCCACTGTTGTCCGAGATAATTTCCTTTACCGTTTATTCCAAATTTTATTCTGTTCTTGGTATTGGGGTTATTGCGTAAACGGATGCTACGTTGTTGAGTACTTGTTCTCCCCAATGTGTTTTATTGAGTAAATCTGTAAGAACTATCGGCCATGTCAAATTAGAAGGTATTATTATGCGGTTATCTTTTAAATATACCCATGCATCTGGTTTCATTTTACCTTTCAAATCTTCAATTGATTTTAAGTCTTCTTTTGTATAATTTGGCTTTTTGGTTCATGTATATAGTTTGGATTTTACCGTCTGGTATCAAAGACAATGCCTTCACCTCAGTTGTTTCAGCTGCCCATTTAGCCTCCTGATCTGCCAATCGATTTCCAATTTCAAAATCAGCGTTCCCCTTTTGGTGTCCCCGACAATGCATGATAGCTACCTTTTCTGGTTGTTTGACAGCCTCTAACAATTTTTACATTTCTTCAGCATGTTTTATCTGTTTTCCCTGAGCAGTCAGCAATCCATGTTCTTTCCAAATCGCTCCATGATCATGTACCACGCCGAATGCATATTTAGACTCTGTCCAAATATTTATTTTCCTTCCTGCTGCCAGTTCCAGTGCTCGCGTAAGAGCAATTCTCTCTGCTTTCTGGGCGGACGTCCCAGGGGTAATGGTTTAGACTCGATTCCCTGTTGAGCAGTTGTAACAGCGTATCCTGCCTTACGGTGTCCTTGTTTTACAAAGCTGCTTCCATCAGTATACCAAGATTCATCAGCATCTTCTAAAGGTTCTTCCTTAAGTTCAGGTCGACTAGAATACACAGTCTCCATTGTTTCTATACAATCATGGGTTATAGGTTCATCCAGAGTTCCACTAAGGAAAGAAGCTGGATTTACGACGTTAGTGACCACAATTTCCACATCATCTTGTTCTACTAATATTGCTTGATATTTTAAAAATCTCTGTGGTGAAAGCCAATGGTTTCCTTTTTGTTCCAAAACTGTTGAGACCGTATGGGAGACTAACACTCTCATTTTCTGTCCCATTGTAAACTTCCGAGCTTCTTGTATATTGATAACAACAGCTGCAACAGCTCGAAGGCATCCAGGCCATCCTTTACTTACTTGATCTAATTGTTTTAAGAAGTAAGCTAGTGCTCGTAACAACGGTTAGTGTCAGGGTTATGGTAAGGGTTAGGTTAAGCGTTATTGTAAGTGTAAGGGTTAGGGTAAGGGTTCAGGTAAGGCTAAAAGTAAGGTAAAGGGTAAGGGTAACAGTAAGGGCCAGGGTAACGGTAAGGGTTTTAATCAGGTCTTGGTGTTTCACTAGTGTGAGGTTCATCCCAATAGGTGTAGGTAATAACTTATGCTACATTGTGTTGTTAGACTTGATCAGCTGGTGGGATACCGCTGGTGCCAAATTGTGGTGGTTTTACCGTGCTGGGCAGCTAAACCCCACAACCGCTCTCTCACTCCCCCTCTTCTTAGATGAGGACCAGACCCAGTACAACCTCCACCCCTTATTCCATAACATTTGTGTCACACTCAGATCCCCATACTTTAGCATACAAGCATTCTCATCATTATTCCTTGTCCTTTAACAGGACAAGGATTCAACAGTACAAGATTAATAGGCCGGCGTATCTTTTCATTCCATAGGTCTTTCTTGGAAAATATTCATAAGAACTGTTGATGATTAGGTCTTCATCTGCCAAAGTGGCCACTCAGGGCAGGTGGAGTTGGATGTCTGGACACCAGCACCAGCTTAGCTCAAGTCCTTGTTGCACTGCCCGGCCCCTTGCAAAGTTGACCTGTCATTGATCCTATAGCGTCTTCCTACAACATATAACTTAGATTACAGATTAGTTTTCTCTCAATGTCAAATCTCCTTGAGGCACACACTTGATAACCCCGTTCTTTTGCATGACCCACCAGGTATACCCTGGTCCTTGGGCGAAGACAATCCCACGAGTGGGTTTGCCTTTTCCCGAGGCAGGAACAACCCACACTGCCTTCCCCATCCACCTTCCTACATGCACTACGGGAACTTTAGCTCCTTTCACAGTGTGTAGGGGTTTTGTTCCGGCAGGACCAGCACGGCTGTCAGACCCCCTATTGTTAACTAGCCAAGTGGCTTCTGGTAGATTTGTGTCCCATTGTTTCCATGTCCCAGCACCTAATGCTCGTAACATAGTCTTTAACAGTCCATTGTACCTCTCAACCTTCCCAGAGGCTTGTGGGTGATAAGGGATGTGGTGCACCCACTCAATACCATGCCTCTTGGCCCAGGAGGTAACAAGATTGTTTCGGAAATGACTCCCATTGTCAGACTCAATTCTCTCTGGTGTACCATGACGCCACAATACTTGTCTTTCCAGGCCCAAAATAGTGTTTCGGGCCGTGGCATGGTTTACAGGGTATGTTTCCAGCCACCCAGTAGTTGCTTCTACCATAGTGAGTATGTATCGTTTGCCTTGGCGGGTTTGTGGGAGTGGTCCGATATAGTCAATTTGCCAGGCCTCACCATACTGAAACCCTAGCCATCTCCCCCTGTTCCAGGGAGATTTTACCTTCATGGCTTTCTTGATTGCAGCACAGGTCTCACACTCATGGGTAACCTGTGTGATGGCCTCAATGGTCAAGTCCACCCCTCGATCACGAGCCCATCTGTAAGTGGCATCCCGCCCCAGATGTCCTGATGTTTCATGGGCCCATCGAGCTACAAACAGCTCACCCTTACGTTCCCAGTCTAGGTCCACCTGAGCCACTTCAATTTTCGAAGCTCGATCCTCTTCTTCATTGTTCTGATGTTCTTCAGTAGCGCGACTCTTGGGCATGTGGGCATCTACATGACGTACTTTAACATCCAGGTTTTCTACCCGGGCAGCAATATCTTGCCACAGGGTAGCAGCCCAGATAGGTTTACCTCTGCGCTGCCAGTTGCTCTGTTTCCATTGCTGCAGCCACCCCCACAGAGCATTTGCCACCATCCATGAGTCAGTATAAAGATACAATGCTGGCCATTTTTCTCTTTCGGCGATCTCTAGGGCTAGTTGTATGGCTTTTACTTCTGCATACTGACTCGACTCGCCTTCCCCTTCCATGGTCTCCACAACTCGTCGTGTGGGACTCCACACAGCAGTTTTCCATTTCCGATGGCTCCCTACCACACGGCAGGATCCGTCAGTAAACAATACATACTGCTTTCTGTCTTCTGGCAACTCATTGTATGGTGGTGCCTCTTCAGCACGGGTTACCTCTTCTGTTGGCCCTCCGAAATCTCTGCCTTCCGGCCAGCCCATAATCTCTTCCAGGATTCCTGGGCGACTAGGTTTTCCCATTCGAGCCCGCTGTGTAATTAATGCTATCCACTTACTCCATGTAGCATCAGTTGCATGGTGTATAGTGGGAATTTTCTCTTTGAACATCCAATGTAACACAGGTAGCCGCGGTGCCAAGAGGAGCTGTGCTTCTGTACCCACAACTTCTGAAGCAGCTCGAACACCCTCATATGCTGTGAGTATTTCTTTTTCAGTTGGGGTGTAATTGGCTTCTGATCCTCGATAGCCCCGACTCCAGAAGCCCAGAGGTCGACCTCGAGTTTCTTCTGGGGTTTTCTGCCAAAGGCTCCAGGTGAGGCCATGCTCCCCAGCTGCAGTGTAAAGTGTGTTCTGCACAGCTGGTCCAGTACGGACAGGCCCAAGGGCTACTGCACAAGCTATTTCTTGTTTGACTTGTTCAAATGCCTGTTGTTGCTCAGGGCCCCACTCGAAATAGTTTCTCTTTCGAGTCACTCGATATAGAGGACTCACAAGCTGACTATAGCCTGGCACATGCATTCTCCAGCATCCCACGAGGCCTAGGAAAGCTTGCGTTTCTTTTTTGCTAGTTGGCGGAGACATTGCTGTTATTTTATTGATCACATCCATTGGAATATGGCGACGTCCATCCTGCCATTTTACCCCCAGGAACTGGATTTCCTGTGCAGGCCCCTTGACCTTGCTCTGTTTAGTGGCAAAACCAGCTTTCAGGAGAATTTGGATTACTTTCTTCCCTTTCTCAAAAACTTCTTCTGCTGTGTTGCCCCACACGAGGATGTCGTCAATGTACTGAAGGTGCTCAGGAGCTCCCCCTTTCTCCAGTGCAGACTGGATCAGTCCATGGCAAATGGTAGGGCTGTGTTTCCACCCCTGGGGCAGCTGATTCCAGGTGTATTGGATGCCCCTCCAAGTGAAAGCAAACTGCGGCCTGCATGCTGCTGCCAAAGGGATGGAGAAAAATGCATTAGCAATATCAGTTGTGGCATACCACTTGGCTGCCTTTGACTCTAGTTCGTACTGAAGTTCTAACATGTCCGGCACTGCAGCACTCAGCGGTGGTGTGACTTCATTCAGGCCTCGATAGTCCACTGTTAGCCTCCACTCGCCGTTAGACTTTCGTACTGGCCATATAGGACTATTAAAGGGTGAGCGAGTCTTGCTGATCACTCCTTGACTCTCCAGTCGGTGAACCAACTCATGGATGGGAATCAGGGAGTCTCGGTTGGTGCGATATTGCCGTCGGTGCACAGTTGTAGTAGCGATTGGCACTTGCTGTTCTTCGACCCTCAGCAACCCCACAGCAGAGGGGTGCTCTGAGAGACCAGGCAAGGTAGATAATTGTTTAATGCCTTCTGTCTCTAAGGCAGCTATACCAAAACCTCACCGGAACCCTTTTGGATCCTTGAAATATCCTCTTCTAAGATAGTCTATGCCAAGGATACATGGAGCATCCGGGCCAGTCACGATGGAATGCTTTTCCCACTCATTCCCAGTCAGACTCACTTCAGCCTCCAATACAGTTAACTGCTGAGATCCCCCTGTCACTCCACAAATACTGATGGGCTCTGGCCCTTTATAGCTCGATGGCATTGGAGTACATTGTGCACTGGTGTCTACTAAAGCCTTATACTTCTGTGCGTCTGATGTGCCAGGCCATCGAATCCACACAGTCCAATAAACTCGATTGTCCCTTTCCTCCCCCTGGCTGGAGGCAGGGCCCCCCTAATCCTGGTCAGAATCTTCTTCAATTCTGGGTTTGAAGGACTGTCTGCTGGAAGTTGGAGCAGCAAACTTTTCAGAGAATCCCTTTTTCCCGATTGCTTTCTTTTGCAACTCACGTACCCGTGCCTCTAGGGTCGCGGTGGATTTTCCATCCCATTTTCTCATGTCCTCTCCATGGTCTCGTAAGTAAAACCACAGGGTGGCACGGGGTGAGTACCCACCATATTGTCTTCTTTGTGTAGATGACCGCCTACCCCTGATAGCTGAGGCACTGCTTTGTACAGGTGCGGAGGAGAATAATCTCTCTTCTAGTTGGTGAACCTTTTCAGAAAGTTTCTCCCAAGTGTTCCCTTTTGGTCGGTGGACACTGGTTTGTTCAGGTGGGGAGGAAGATAGATTCTGTTTAAGTTGGTGGAACTCTTCAGAAAGTTTCTCCACAGCTGAGACACAGGACTGTAGCGGAGCAGAGAAATTGTCTTCATATTTTTGAAGCTGGCAGGACAGATTATACACTGTTGGTCCCATCCCCTCATCCCAGTTAAATATTGCCAGTGTACTGGCATGTGCTGATGGTGCACTCCGCACAAATTTACGCCACATGGATGTTGTGCACTGGACTTCATCAGGGTCTTTAGGTGTCTGGGCATTGTCCAAATCACTATAAATCATCTCCCGCACAGCTAATTCCCGCAGATGCTGGAGACGTTTATTCATAGTGGTCCACTCGCCTACGTGATATACAATATCTTCCTTATGGGGATATCCTTCTCTCACAGCTGCCAGGAGTCGTCTCCAGAGGCTGAGGGCCTGTGCTCCTCTCCCGATTACTTTGTCAATTACCCTTTCTCTAGAGAGGGATCCCAGCTGCTTGGCTTCATTGCCTTCTAATTGTTGGCTATTGGCCCCAGCATCCCAGCATCGAAGCAGCCAGGTGAGGATGTGTTCACCTGGGCGTCGACCATAATCCTTTTGTATTTCTCGCAACTCACTCAGGGATAAGGATCGAGTGATTTCTGATTCCTTTATGATTTCCATCTCTTCTTCCTGCTGGTTTTGTGATGGCTCTGCTTTAGAGGTGCCTGCCATTTCCTCTTCTCCCTCCTTCTTAGGAGAGGCGTCTTCCCTTACTAAACGAGCTGACCTCCGTTTCCATTGTTTTGACTTGACCACGGGGGCGACTGATACCGTAGTCGCTTGGTCCTCTGGGTCAGCCACAGCATGTGTCACTTGGTCATCAGATTCAGAGACTTCCTCCCTCTCTTCAAGTTGCTGGATGATGTTAAACAGTGTTTGATAGGAGTAAGCCAGGACCCAGCACAATGCTGCAAGCTGTCGTTCTCCGGCATTATCAGGGTCAGGACATACAACTCTCAAACATTCTACCAGGTTTTTAGGATTTAGCACTTGCTCAGGGGTGAAGTTCAAAACTATTGGAGGAGACACTCGTGACAGGTATCTGCCAACATCATCCCACACACCTTGCCACTCGCCACAAGACTCTTTCGAGACAGATTCCCAAGTAAGCTTTCTAAACAATCGACTAATCGTAGAGAGAAAATGAAACCTGTTATTCAGAATTAGAAATAGCAATACATGGGTTACAGATGGATCTTCAAAATACTCCCAAACTGTTGTAATTAGCCCACTGTGAAAGAAGGGAAAAGTACCATTCCTAATATTATTAATAAACTGGTGTCCAGATGAGGAAAGGAAGGCAGTGCAGGTCTGAATATTCTCTAAAAGATAGTTTCCATGAGACCCAAATGATAACAGCACAGAGCCTGAATTCCAGATTAAACTCAAGGTCAGTGCTTGGCAGCACAGCGAATTAAAAAAAGTGAACACAGATTGTAGCACTTTGTCGGATCGGATATATAGGAGAAAGGAGAATATGACACGGATTGCATGACATATGATCAAAGCCACTATTAACAGGACAACGAACATGGTTACTAGCAAGTAAGTGTGTTAGTTGTACGCGTTTTAATCAATTCTATTGTTATCTCAACCCTTCGTGCCCCACGTTGGGCGCCAAAAAGGACTGTGGTGGTTTTACTGTGCTGGGCAGCTAAACCCCACAACCGCTCTCTCACTCCCCCTCTTCTTAGATGAGGAGGGGGAGAAGTAAAGGACAGAACGACTCACGGGTTGAGATAAGGATAATTTAATTAAAGGGAAATAATAATAATAATTAAATAAAGATTATTATGATCTAAACAATTTAAATAATTAAATAAAGATTATTATGATCTAAACAATTTAACTAAAGGGAAATAAAAAGGGAAAGGGGAAAAGGGAGGGGGAAAGGGAAAATAAAAAGAAGGGAGGAAAACAAACAAAATAAATGAAAACTACGTGGAAGTACAGAGGAAAGAAATTACTCTCAACTTCCCACAAATGAGCGATGATTGACCACGTCCTTGAAGCAGGGCCTCAACGCACGTAGCCGGTGTTCGGGAGGAGGACCGACGTTTTCACAACGAGAGCCCACCCCTCCCCTCTTCTTCCTGTTTCCACCTTTTATTGCTGAGTGTGACATCACATGGTATGGAATATCCCTTTGGTTGGTTTAGGTCAGCTGCCCTGATGATGTTTCTCTCCTCACTTTTTGCCCACCCCCCAGTAGGGTTAGAGAGAGGCCCGATGCTGTGCCACTGCTGCTCAGCAGTAGACACAACACTGGTGTGATAACACTGCTGTTCCAGCTACAAGTGCAGAGTACAGCACTCTATGGGCTGCTGCCGGGAAAGTTAACACAAATATAGAAAATCACAGCCGACAATTCTAACAAAATTACAAATACAAAAATTAGAATGATTTTTGCTATGGAGAGTTATATTCTCCTTATCTACTTCTACGAAATCACAAGCAGTTCTTAAACACACACCCCCTTGATCAATATATAGAAGCACAGTCTTTTGACTAGTATTTGGCTGAATTTCAAAGTGGCAGACACCTTGCTCTGTGTCAAGACATACATCCTGAGCATCAATTGTATTGCTTTCACAAAGAAATCCTTGTTGTTCCCGGGTAACACATGATTCTAGATTTACAGACTGCCATTTCCCATTCTCCATCCGTGCCCATGTTCTATGCTCCGAAGGATAAAGCACTGTCTTCTCATGGTTAAATCCTAGTGCAATGATCGGGTGGATAACATAAACTGTGGCATTACGTATAGGAAGCACGAAGGCAGTAGCCATGTTAACAATGAGACCATAAGTAAAATTTACCAGGGTCCACAAGGACTGGAACATCTTCTCAAAATCATTAGCATTGTCCCAAACAGCCTTTCAGACTTCAGCTGGAAAAATGCCTTCACTTCCTTCCCTAATGATCAAGGCGGCCGTTGCCTGCAACCGTAACTGTGCTTGCATACAACTAAGAGCTAAGGATATATTATCTTGAACCATGCTAAGTGCATCTATTATTAGTTTGTGGTAATCCAATTTACCTGGGCGAATACAACCTTCTCGTTGGCCATTTTTGGAAATCGGTTTTACTAAAATCCCCGTTACTTTCTCCTAGGTCGTTCCATTAATCATTCGGCACCCTATTTTAATTTCGTCCCCTATGGTTCTTTGGTGTGTCCACTCTTCTCCTAATTTTCGCCATTCTGATGGTTTATCTAAACAGTTACCATTTGTTTGCCAGATGACCGTAACTGCTAACTTTCCATTCAAGTCCTTATCCTCTGTTGTTACAGCTTCAGTTCAAGGCCACTCACCATTCTCTGTTATCACAGAGGCACCTTCTTGAATCACAATTACAACTATAAGCCATAGAAACAAAATGTTCTATCAACAGATTTTCTGCCAACCATATTACCAAGTAGTCCCGACCATAATGTCTTCATTTTGTTCGCCTAAGCTTTAGTTTCAGTTCATCGTCACCTGGCGTTACTTTCCAGGGGCTTCTGGAGCTTTCTTCAGTCGGGAATAGTGGATCCAAGCGGCTTGTTCTCTAATCTTGATAGCAGTGTAAGTTGTCAGCAACACTTGATACGGTCCATTCCATTCTTCCTCTAGGGGTTGTCCCGAAAAAGTCTTTATATATATATATATATATATATAATCCCCAGGCTTAAAGGGGTGGATTGGTTGATCCAACCCTCTAGCCCTGGTCCCTAAATCAAATTTATGTACTTTATTTAATTGTTTTTTGAAGTTTAGTTATATAAGCATATAAATATTCTGATCCCAACTGCATTAGATCCTCTCCACTAAATAGAAATTGCTAATGGCCTTCCATATAAGATTTCAAAGCGGCTCAAATTCTCTTTTACTCTAGGTTTAACTCTGATTCTAAGTAATGCTAAAGGAAGGGATTTAGGCCCTGACAAATTAGCTTCTTGTCCGATTTCATCTCTTTATTGTTTAATTAAATGGTTCATTTTTTCTACTCGTCCACTTGCCTGCGGTCTATAAGGAGTATGCAGTTGCCAATCTGTCTTTAGAATCTTACTTCTCTGTTGTACCACTTGCACACAAAAATGTGAACCCATATCAGAAGACATTGCTACTGGAATCCCAAAGCATGGTATTATTTCATGGACTAACACTCTCATTTTCTGTCCCATTGTAAACTTCCGAGCTTCTTGTATATTGATAACAACAGCTGCAACAGCTCGAAGGCATCCAGGCCATCCTTTACTTACTTGATCTAATTGTTTTAAGAAGTAAGCTAGTGCTCGTAACAACGGTTAGTGTCAGGGTTATGGTAAGGGTTAGGTTAAGCGTTATTGTAGGTGTAAGGGTTAGGGTAAGGGTTCGGTTAAGGGTAAAAGTAAGGTAAAGGGTAAGGGTAACAGTAAGGGCCAGGGTAACGGTAAGGGTAAGGGTTAGGGTAAGCTTAAGATTCAGGGTAAGGGTAAGGGTATGGGTAAGGTTAAGGGTAAGGGTTATGGTTAGTGTAAGGGTAAAGGTAAGGTTATGGATTACTATATGTGTATGGTTATGGTTAAGGGTAAAGGTAAGTGTTACGGTAAGGGTAAGGGTTAGGGTAAGGGTAAGTGTAAGGGTAAGGTTAAGGCTACGGGTAAGGGTAAGGTTTAGGGTAAGGGTAAGTGTAAGGTTTACGGTAAGGGTTAGGGTAACGGTAAGGTAAGGGTAAGGGTTAGAGTAAGGGTTAGGGTAAGGGTAAGGAAAAGAGTAAGGCTAAGGGTAAGAGTAACATTTCCTGTAAGGCTTAGGGTAAGGCTAAAGGTAAGGGTATGGCTTAGCATAAGTGTATGGTTACGAGTAAGGGTTATGGTAAGGGAAAGGGTGAGTTTTAGGGTAAGGGTAAGAGTAACGTTAAGGGTAACGGTACCGGTAAGGGTAAGTGTAAGGGTTAGGGTTTTGGCAAGGGTTGGGGTAAGGATAAAGGTAAGGGTTAGGGTAAGTGTTCGGGCAATGTAAGTGTTAGGGTATGGGTTAGAGTAAGGGTTAGGGTAATGGTAAGTGTAACATTTAGGGTAAGGGTAAGGGCAAGGGTAAGGGTTAGGGTAAGGGTAAGAATTAGGGTAAGGGTATGAGTACTTGTTAGGGTACAGGTTATTTTAAGGGTAACGGTAAGGGTAAGGGTTAGGTTAAGGGTAAGGGTTAGGGTAAGTGTAAGTGTTATGGTTAGTGTAAGGGTAAGGGTAAGAGTTAGGTTTAGTGTAAGAGTAAGGGTAAGGGTAAGGATAAGTGTAAATGTAAGTGTTAGGGTTAGGGTAAGGGATAGGGTAAGGGTATAAGAGTAAGTGTTAAGGTAAGCGTAAGGGTAAGGGTTAGGGTAAGGGTAAGTGTAACGTTAAGGGTAAGGGTAAGTTTAAAGGAAAGGGGAAGGGTAAGGATTTGGGTAATGTTAAGGGTAAGAAGGGTTAGGGTAAGTGTTACGGTAAGGGTTAGGTAACGCAGTGTACAACGTGGGACGTCACACCCAGAGCTGCCTCTGGCAAGGTGAGTGAGGAACAGATGTAGCAGTTGTTGTGTTGTACGTCTCACTGTTACTCTAAGCATCCCCTCTTTGTCTTTTCGAGGTGGTGTAGCTGTTTGCAGAGGGTAGATTGAAGCATCTGCCTCGGGTTCTGGTAAGCGGGCAGAGGTAAGGGAGCAGGTGAGAGTAACTTACCTAGTTGTGCTGTGTCTTTGGATGCTGCCTCGGCCTATGCTTTTCTTTTTCTTTCACAGGTGTCTCGCAGAGGCTCAAAGGAGCAAACTGCACTCTGAAGAGCTGTGTAAGAAGAGGGGCTGGTCATGAGCTGGGTTGGAGCAGAACGGCCAAGTAGCACAAGGTGACTATGAAAGGTGTCCGTCTCGCTTTGCAGGTGCCGTCGCAGGCTCTCCACAGAAGCGACCGAGGATATGAGTTAAGGGCAGAGTGCGACAAGTAGCGGCACGTGCAGGGATGGTTTCCAAGCGCTGCGGTGGCTTTCTCTTCTGTTCATCAGGTGCCACAGGCAAGGTGGGTTGTAACATCAGTCTTTAGATTCGCGTGAAAGCAGTTCACTTGAATGCCACAGTGCATCTGAGAAGGGTGTTCTTGATCTAATTGTTTAGAGAAGTAAGCTACTGCTTGTTTATAGGCACCCAATCTTTGTGCTAGTACTCCCAAAGCTATCCCTTGTCTCTCATGAGAAAACAACCAAAAGGGTTTTTAGAGATCTGGTAATCCCAAAGCCGGAGCTTGCATCAATTCTCGTTTAAGTTGTTTAAAGGCGTTTTGTGCTTCTCCAGTCCAGACTAATTTTGACTGATTACTCTTTATCAATTCATATAGAGGCTTTACCATTAGTCCATAATTATAAATCCAAAGGCGACACCAACCTGTCATTCCTAAAAAGGTTCGTAGCTCCTTTACTGTTTGGGGTTCTGGAGTCCGGCAAATGACTTCCTTACGTTCAGTTCCTAGTTCTCGTTGTCCTCCTGAAATTTCAAATCCCAAGTAGGTCACGCGTTGTTGAACCAGCTGGACTTTCTGTTGAGAGACTCGATATCCATTTAAACCCAGAAAATTAAGAAGACTTATAGTCCATTGAATACAACTCTCTTTAGTCTCGGTAGCTATTAAGAGATCATCTACGTATTGTAACAAAGCCCCTTCAGTGTCGGGAGGTATCCAAGTTTCAAGTTCCTTCACTAATTGGTTTCCAAAAATAGTGGGGCTATTCTTGAATCCTTGAGGTAGCAGTGTCCACGTAAGCTGTGTCTTTCTGCCTGAGTCAGGGTTTTTCCATTCAAAGGCAAATAAGTTTTGGCTTTCAGTGGCTAAGGATAGGCAGAAGAAGGCGTCTTTTAAATCCAGTACGGTAAACCAGACTTGACTATTCTTTAATTTAGTCAGCAAAGTATAAGGGTTTGCCACTACTGGATGTATATCCTCGGAGATTTTATTTATGGCCCTCAGAACCTGAACTAGCCTATAGCTTTTTCCATCTGCCTTTTTAATTGGCAATATGGCTGTATTTTATTCTGATTCGCATTCAATCCATAATCCATACTGTATAAATTTATCAATTATCTCTTTAATTCCTTTCCTGTCTTCTCTCCTGAAAGGATATTACTTAACCTTAACGGGTTTCTCTCCTGGCTTTAATTTAATAATTATTGGGGTCACATTTTTAGCTATTCCAGGGACTTCGGTGGCCCAAACTCCTGGATATACTTGATCTGTGATCTCTAAAGGTATTTCACTTTTAGGGTCAGTTTGTATTAGTGTCAAGCTTAACACATTTATTAGTTGTTCTTCTCCTATTCTTAATTCCATTTTCCCTTTTTCAAAGACAATTTCTGCTCCTAATTGCTCTAATAAATCTCTACCTAAGAGTGCCCATGGGGAGTTAGGCATATATAAAAATGTGTGTATGCCCCATTGTTTCCCTAACTTGTACTTCAAATGTTCACAAAAATAAGCCTTTACGGTTGCACCTTTGTCCTGGTCTAAGTTAGAACAGAGTTAATTTTGTTCCTAGTAGCCGGTGGAATGCTATGCTTTGGCTTAGATTGAGAAGAGTGCTGATAACACCCCGATGTTTTAATTATTGCAGAGCAGTGCTTGTACTAAGCCAAGGACATCTCAACTTCTTGCTCTGTCCTGCCAACAGGCAGGCTGGGGGTGCAGCAAGAACTGGGAGGGGACAGGCCCAGAACAGGTGACCCAAACTAGCCAAAGGGGTATTCCATACCATCTGACGTCACGCTAAACAATATATAGGGTGGCTAGCCAGGGGGAGGGTTGGCCGGACTGCTCGGGGTTAGGCTGGGCATCGGTCAGCGGGTGGTGAGCAATTGCATTGTGCATCACTTGTTTGTACATGTTATTATTAGTAGTACTATTATCATCATTGTATCATTATTATTATTGTTATTATTATTACTATTATTATTTTCTTGTCTTATTAAACTGTCTTTATCTCAACTCACAGGCCTCACTTTCCATTTCTCTCCCCCGTCCCAGAGAGGGAGGGGGGAGGGTGAGCGAACGGCTGTGTGGTGTTTAGCTGCCAGCCGGGTTAAACCACTACAGTCTTTTTGGCGCCCAACGTGGGGCTCGAAAGGTTGAGATAACGGCAGACCTGATCAGAGTGTGTTAAACTAAGATTGTTATAAGTATTAGACCTGCTTAATAGTCACTTGTCATAATGCTGATTGCTTTAATCTCAAGTCTGCTGCGCCTGTTTTTCAAATTGAGCATTATAGCACATTATTTTCCGTATGTGCTCTCTGTCATGTTGTTTATCCTGTCCGGGCCCTGGTTTCAGATCATTATGGTACTGTGTCTTGTAACAGTGGCTTATGAGACGATGAGATATCTGGTCATGACTCTAACTTGGTATTTGTACTCAGTAACATCGTCGACTTTATACTTTGGAAACCGTATCTTGGAAACTATTAGCAATTATACCTGTTGTCTTTTTTCATCAGGGAGTGAATCTGTGGAGGGGAAAGGGGAAGATATTTTTCCTTACTCGATCACTCTCCCTTTCTCCTTCACCACCCCCTTATCCTCTTTGATCACCCTCCCTTTCTCCTTCACCACCCTCTTATCTTCCGAGCTTGTTACAATAGCTCTCCAAGATATTGAATATCCTTGGGATACTCAGACCAGCATGGTCTTGCTCTTATGCCTCCTGAATGTGCTTCAGGTTTTGCTTAAAGTTAAACAACTATTTGGGAAGCTCATTCGGAGATCTGCCCGGAGGCAGTATAGTTGTGGGTGGCAGGGAGTATGGGAGGATATGGGCAGACATCTAGAGCAGTTAGCACCCCCAGTGTTTTGGAAATTCACCCCTGAACAACTGCAAAATCCTAAAAAATTGGCAGAATGTTTGAAAAAAAGGTGTCATGACTCTGGCAGTTCCAAAGTAACACAAATCATTATAACGTGCTGGGGCCTGGCTCATGCCTATCGAGCTGCCATTGATACTGCTATCAACTTAGTGACAGACCCTGCAGCCACTCCAAGTCCTGTGACAGATCCAATGGCCACTGCGACTCCTACGGTGGACTCTGCAGCCGCTCCAGTTCCAGCTCCTGCAGACACTCCAGTTCCAGGTCCTGCAGCTGCTCCAGCTCCGGTTCCTGCAGACGCTCCAGCTCCAGCTCCTGCAGACACTCCAGTTCCAGCTCCTGCAGCTGCTCCAGCTCCTGTGGCTGGGTCAGAGAAACGAGCTGTTGCAGTGCAAGTCGACCCTGCCGGGGGTATTCCAACCCCTGTGGCAGGCCCTGTAACGGGGTCAGAGAAACGAGCTGTAGCAGTGCAAGTCGACCCTGCCGGGGGTATTCCAACCCCTGTGGCAGGCCCTGTAACGGGGTCAGAGAAACGAGCTGTCGCATTGCAAGTTGACCCTGCAGAGGGTATTCCGACCCTTGTGGCAGACCCTGTAGCTGGGTCAGAGAAACAAGCTGTCGCATTGCAAGTCGACCCTGCAGAGGGTATTCTAACCCCTGTGGCAGGCCCTGTAACGGGGTCAGAGAAACGAGCTGTAGCAGTGCAAGTCGACCCTGCAGAGGGTATTCCATTCCCTGTGGCAGACCTTGTAACGGGGCCAGAGAAACGAGCTGTAGCAGTGCAAGTCAACCCTGCAGAGGGTATTCCAATCCCTGTGGCAGACCTTGTAACGGGGCCAGAGAAACGAGCTGTAGCAGTGCAAGTTGCCCCGGTACACAAGATGAAAAGATGGTATAGAGATTCAGGTCGTTTAGAACGCAGAGAATCTTCTGCCAAATCTGATGGAGACGACAATGCTGGGCCATCAGGGTTTCAGGAGGAGGAAGATGAGGACGCCGAAAAAGCAACAATAACTACCCGAAACCTAAATGAGCGTGAGTTACGAGATGTGCGAAAAGATTTTGGTCGCTGTATAGGTGAGCAGCTTGTCACCTGGCTGCTCCGGTGTTGGGACACTGGAGCCAATTGTGTGGAATTGTCTGGCATTGAAGCCAGACGGCTGGGATCCCTTGCTAGAGACGCAGGCATTGACAAAGCAATTGCAAATGGAGCACAATCTCTCAGCCTCTGGAGGCGTCTCCTCTCAGCTGTGAGGGAAAGGTATCCCTTCAAGGAAGAACTTTTATGTGTACCAGGCAAGTGGACCACTATGGAGAAGGGAATCCAGTACCTGAGGGAATTAGCCGTACGGGAAGTGATTTATGAGGATCCAGTCCCCGGACAAACATCCAAAGATCCAGATGGAGTCAGGTGTACACGACCCATGTGGCGGAAGTTTGTACGGAGTGCACCATCATCATATGCCAGCTCATTGGCAGTAATGGCCTGGAAAAAGGATGAGGAACCCATAATAGATGAAGTGGCTAAACAACTCTGGCAGTATGAAGAAAGTCTCTCCTCTTCCTTACAGGCCTGCGTCTCAGCTGTGGAGAAACTTTCTGAAGAGTTCCACCAACTTAAAGAGAATCTATCTTCCT
The DNA here is from genome assembly GCA_036873955.1 of Mergus octosetaceus. Lineage (NCBI taxonomy): Eukaryota > Metazoa > Chordata > Aves > Anseriformes > Anatidae > Mergus > Mergus octosetaceus. Next base: position 75,897 of record JBAGBL010000046.1, read on the forward strand.
CCCCACCTGAACAAACCAGTGTCCACCGACCAAAAGAGAATACTTGGGAGAAACTTTCTGAAAAGGTTCACCAACTTGAAGAGAGATTATTCTCCTTCGTACCTGTACAAAGCAGTGTCTCAGCTATCAGGGGTAGGCGGTCATCTACACAAAGAAGACAATATGGTGGGTACTCACCCCGTGCCACCCTGTGGTTTTACTTACGAGACCATGGAGAGGACATGAGAAAATGGGATGGAAAATCCACCGCAACCCTAGAGGCACGGGTACGTGAGTTGCAAAAGAAAGCAATCGGGAAAAAGGGATTCTCTGAAAAGTTTGCTGCTCCAACTTCCAGCAGACAGTCCTTCAAACACAGAAATGAAGAAGATTCTGACCAGGATTAGGGGGGCCCTGCCTCCAGCCAGGGGGAGGAAAGGGACAATCGAGTTTATTGGACTGTGTGGATTCGATGGCCTGGCACATCAGACGCACAGAAGTGTAAGGCTTTAGTAGACACCGGTGCACAATGTACTCCAATGCCATCGAGCTATGAAGGGCCAGAGCCCATCAGTATTTGTGGAGTGGCAGGGGGATCTCAGCAGTTGACTGTATTGGAGGCTGAAGTGAGTCTGACTGGGAATGAGTGGGAAAAGCATCCCATTGTGACTGGCCCGGATGCTCCATGTATCCTTGGCATAGACTATCTTAGAAGAGGATATTTCAAGGATCCAAAAGGGTTCCGGTGAGGTTTTGGTATAGCTGCCTTAGAGACAGAAGGCATTAAACAATTATCTACCTTGCCTGGTCTCTCAGAGGACCCCTCTGCTGTGGGGTTGCTGAGGGTCAAAGAACAGCAAGTGCCAATTGCTACTACAACTGTGCACCGGCGGCAATATCGCACTAACCGAGACTCCCTGATTCCCATCCATAAGCTAATTCGTCAATTGGAGAGCCAAGGAGTGATCAGCAAGACTCATTCACCTTTCAATAGTCCCATATGGCCAGTGCGAAAGTCTAATGGTGAGTGGAGACTAACAGTGGACTATCGTGGCCTGAACGAAGTCACGCCACCATTGAGCGCTGCAGTGCCGGACATGCTGGAACTCCAGTACGAACTTGAATCGAAGGCAGCCAAGTGGTACGCCACAATTGATATCGCTAATGCATTTTTCTCCATCCCTCTAGCAGCAGAGTGCAGGCCACAATTTGCTTTCACTTGGAGGGGAGTCCAATATACTTGGAATCGGCTGCCCCAGGGGTGGAAACACAGCCCTACCATTTGCCATGGACTGATTCAATCTGCACTGGAGCAGGGGGAAGCTCCTGAACACCTGCAGTACATCGATGACATTATTGTGTGGGGTGACACAGCAGAGGAAGTTTTCGAGAAAGGAAAGAAAATAGTCCAAATCCTTCTGAAGGCTGGTTTTGCCATAAAACAAAATAAAGTCAAAGGACCTGCACGAGAGATCCAGTTTTTAGGAATAAAATGGCAAGATGGACGTCGTCAAATTCCAATGGATGTGATCAACAAAATAACAGCTATGTCTCCACCAACTAGCAAAAAAGAAACACAAACTTTCCTAGGTGTTGTGGGGTTTTGGAGAATGCACATTCCAAATTACAGTCTGATTGTAAACCCGCTTTACCAAGTAACCCGTAAGAAGAATGAGTTTGAGTGGGGCCCTGAGCAACGGCAGGCCTTTGAACAAATTAAGCAGGAAAGAGTTCATGCAGTAGCCCTTGGGCCAGTCCGAACAGGACCAGAAGTGAAGAATGTGCTCTACACTGCAGCCGGGGAGAACGGCCCCACCTGGAGCCTCTGGCAGAAAGAACCTGGGGAAACTCGAGGTCGGCCCCTGGGGTTTTGGAGTCGGGGATACCGAGGATCTGAGGCCCGCTACACTCCAACGGAAAAGGAAATCTTGGCAGCATATGAAGGAGTTCGATCTGCTTCGGAGGTGGTCGGTACTGAAGCGCAGCTCCTCCTAGCACCCCGATTGCCAGTACTAGGCTGGATGTTCAAAGGAAGGGTCTCCCCTACACATCATGCAACCGATGCTACATGGAGCAAGTGGGTTGCACTGATTACTCAGCGGGCTCGAATAGGAAACCCCAGTCGCCCAGGGATATTGGAAGTGATTATGGACTGGCCAGAAGGCAAATACTTTGGGATATCATCAGAGGAGGAGGTGGGTCGTGCTGAAGAAGCCCCACTGTACAACCAGTTACCAGAGAATGAGAAGAAATATGCCCTGTTCACTGATGGGTCTTGTCGTATTGTGGGGAAGCATCGGAGATGGAAGGCTGCTGTATGGAGCCCTACACGACGAGTTGCAGAAGCTGCTGAGGGAGAAGGTGAATCGAGTCAGTTTGCAGAAGTGAAGGCCATTCAGCTGGCTTTAGACATTGCTGAACGAGAAAAATGGCCGGTTCTCTATCTCTACACTGATTCATGGATGGTAGCAAATGCCCTGTGGGGATGGTTACAGCAATGGAAGCAAAACAACTGGCAGCGCAGGGGCAAACCCATCTGGGCTGCTGCATTGTGGCAAGATATTGCTGCTCGGGTGGAGAACCTGGCTGTAAAGGTACGCCACGTAGATGCTCATATGCCCAAGAATCGGGCTACTGAAGAACATCAAAACAACCAGCAGGTGGATCAGGCTGCTAAGATTGAAGTAGCTCAGGTGGACCTGGATTGGCAGCATAAAGGTGAATTATTTATAGCCCGATGGGCCCATGACACCTCAGGCCATCAAGGTAGAGATGCAACATACAGATGGGCTCGTGATCGAGGGGTGGACCTGACCATGGACACTATAGCACAGGTTATTCATGACTGTGAAACATGTGCTGCAATCAAGCAAGCCAAACGGTCAAAGCCTCTTTGGTATGGAGGACGATGGCTGAAATATAAATATGGAGAGGCCTGGCAGATTGATTACATCACACTCCCTCAAACTCGCAATGGCAAGCGCCATGTACTTACAATGGTGGAAGCAACCACTGGATGGCTGGAAACATATCCTGTGCCTCATGCCACCGCCCGGAACACTATCCTGGGCCTTGAAAAACAAGTCCTATGGCGACATGGCACCCCAGAAAGAATAGAGTCAGACAATGGAACTCATTTCCGAAACAACCTTATAGACACTTGGGCCAAAGAGCATGGTATTGAGTGGGTGTATCACATCCCCTATCATGCACCAGCCTCCGGGAAAGTTGAACGATATAATGGACTGTTAAAGACTACATTGAAAGCAATGGGTGCTGGGACGTTCAAAAATTGGGATACGCATTTGGCAAAGGCCACCTGGTTAGTCAATACTAGGGGATCTGCCAACCGAACTGGACCTGCCCAATCAAACCTGTTACGTACTGTAGATGGGGATAAAGTTCCTGTAGTGCATGTAAGAAATATGCTGGGTAAAACGGTCTGGGCTACTCCTGCCTCAGGAAAAGGCAAACCCATTCGTGGAATTGCTTTTGCTCAGGGACCTGGATATACGTGGTGGGTGATGCAAAAGAACGGAGAGGTCCGGTGTGTACCTCAAGGGGATTTAATACTGGGTGAGAATAGCCCATCAATTGGATTGTACCATGTTAATTACTATATAATATTGTATGTTATCACTATCATGACTACTATATACCCTAGATAAAAATGGTGACTAACTAGAATGTATGGGAAAGAGTGTAACCTGAGCATGACATAAATGGTATGGAATAAGGGGTGGATAGATGTCCTGGTTTCAGTTAGAACAGAGTTAATTTTGTTCCTAGTAGCCGGTGGAATGCTATGCTTTGGCTTAGAATGAGAAGAGTGCTGATAACACCCCGATGTTTTAATTATTGCAGAGCAGTGCCTGTACTAAGCCAAGGACATCTCAACTTCTTGCTCTGTCCTGCCAACAGGCAGGCTGGGGGTGCAGCAAGAACTGGGAGGGGACAGGCCCAGAACAGGTGACCCAAACTAGCCAAAGGGGTATTCCATACCATCTGACGTCACGCTAAACAATATATAGGGTGGCTAGCCGGGGGGAGGGCGGGCCGGACTGCTCGGGGTTAGGCTGGGCATCGGTCAGCGGGTGGTGAGCAATTGCATTGTGCATCACTTGTTTGTACATGTTATTATTAGTAGTACTATTATCATCATTGTATCATTATTATTATTATTACTATTATTATTATTATTATTATTATTATTATTACTATTATTATTTTCTTGTCTTATTAAACTGTCTTTATCTCAACTCACAGGCCTCACTTTCCATTTCTCTCCCCCGTCCCAGAGAGGGAGGGGGGAGGGTGAGCGAACGGCTGTGTGGTGTTTAGCTGCCGGCCGGGTTAAACCACTACACCAGCTCATGACCAGCCCCTCTTCTTACACAGCTCTTCAGAGTGCAGTTTGCTCCTTTGAGCCTCTGCGAGACACCTGTGAAAGAAAAAGAAAAGCATAGGCCGAGGCAGCATCCAAAGACACAGCACAACTAGGTAAGTTACTCTCATCTGCTCCCTTACCGCTGCCCGCTTACCAGACCCCGAGGCAGATGCTTCAATCTACCCTCTTCAAGCCGCTACACCACCTCGAAAAGACAAAGAGGGGATGCTTAGAGTAACAGTGAGACCTACAACACAACAACTGCTACATCTGTTCCTCACTCACCTTGCCAGAGGCAGCTCTGGGTGTGATGTCCCACGTTGTACACTGCGTTACCTAATCCCTTACCGTAACACTTACCCTAACCCTTCTGACCCTTAACATTACCCAAATCCTTACCCTTCCCCTTTCCTTTAAACTTACCCTTCCCCTTAACGTTACACTTACCCTTACCCTAACCCTTACCCTTACGCTTACCTTAACACTTACTCTTATCCTTACCCTATCCCTTACCCTAACCCTAACACTTACATTTACACTTATCCTTATCCTTACCCTTACACTAAACCTAACTCTTACCCTTACCCTTACACTAACCATAACCCTTACACTTACCCTAACCCTTACCGTTAACCTAACCCTTACCCTTACCGTTACACTTAAAATAACCTGTACCCTAACACTTACTCATACCCTTACCCTAATTCTTACCCTTACCCTAACCCTTACTCTTGCCCTTACCCTTACCCTAAATATTACACTTACCATTACCATAACAGTTAACCTTCGCTAACCCTTACTCTTGCCCTTACCCTAACCCTTACTCTACCTCCAACACTAAAAATAACCCGAACCCTTACCCTAACATTTACCCTTATCCTAACCCTAACCATTACCCTTACCCTTATCCTATCCCTTACCCTAACACTTATCCTTACCCTAAACTCTACATTTACCCTTACCCTGAACCTTACCCATCCATACCCTAACCTTTACCCTTACCCTAACCCTTACCCTTACCCTAACCCTTACCCTTACCCTAACCCTTACCCTTACCGTTAACCTAAACCTTACTATTACCCTTACCCTAACACTTACACGTGGCCTTACGCTTACCCTTAATGTTACCCTTACCCTTATCCTAACCATTACCCTTACCCTTACCCATAAGCTTATGCTAATCCATACCATAAGCTTTACCCTTACCCTTGCCCTAAACTTAGTCTTACCCTTACTCTTACCTTTACCCTTACCCTTACCCTAACCTTACTCTTACCCTTACCCATACCCTTACCATTCCTCTTACCCTTATTCTTATCCTTACTCTTACCCTTACCCTTACTATTACACTTTCCAGTACACTTACCATTATCCTTACCCTAACCCTAACCCTTATACTAATGCTTAACCAAACCCTTACCCTACTCCTTACCCTTACCGCAACCCTTACCCTAACCTGTACCCATACACTTATGCTAAGCCATACCGTTACCTTTACACTTACTCTAACCCTAACCTTTTCACTAAACCTTACCCTTATCCTTACCCTTACCTTTACCCTTAACCTTACAATTACACCTACCCTTACCTTTACCCTTAACCATACAATTACACTTACTCTTACCTTTACCCTTACCCTTACCCTAACCCTTACCCTTAACGTAACCCTTACCCTTAACCTTACCGTAACACTTACCTTTACCCTTACCCGTAACCATACACTTATGGTAATCCATAACCTTACCTTTACCCTTGCCCTATCCATAACCCTGACACTCAACCATACCCTTACCCATACCCTTCTCCGTACCCTAACCCTTACCAGTACCCTTACCCTAATCCTTAACCTTCCATTAGCCTTACCCTTACCCCTACCTTAAGGTTACCCTTACCGTTGCCCTTACCCTTACCCTTAAACTTACCCTAACCCTTACACTTACCCTAATCCTTACTCTAACACATACCCTAACACTTACAATAACCCGAACCCTTACCCTAACATCTACCCTTATCCTTACCCTAACACTTGCCCTAACCCTAACCATTACCCTTATCCTATCCCTTACCCTAATGCATACCCTAACACTTACCCTTACCTCTACATTTACCCTTACCCTGAACCTTACCCTTACCCGGACTCTTACCCTTACCCATACCCTAACACCCTTACCCTAACCCTTCCACTTACCCTTACCCTAACTCTTACCCTTACTATTGCCCTAAACCTTAACCTCACCCTTACCCTTACCGAAACCTTAACCCTAATCCTTACCCTTAGCCATACGCTAATCCTTACCCTTACCCATACCCTTACACTTACCGTTACCCTAACCCTTACCTAACACTCACCCTTACCCTAAAATTTGCCCTAACACTTAATCTAATCCTTACCCTAATCCTTGCCCTAACCCTAACACTTACCCTTACCCTTATCCTTACCCTTACCTTATGACTTTCCCTAACCCTTACCTTTACCCTTAACCGTAACCATACCCTTATGCTAATCCATACCTTTATATTTACCCTTACCCTAAACCTTGCCCTTACCCTTACCATTACACTTACCCTTAGCCTTACCCTTACACTTACCCTCACTTTTACTATTACCCTAACCCTTACCCTTACAATTATGCTTAAAGTAACCCTAACCCTACCATAACCCTAACCCTAACCCTAACGACCCTAACCCTAACCCTAATCACAGTCTTACCCTTTGCAGGTGAAAAAGGTGATCCTGCTCAGTCTCTTTGTCATTCTGCACCTACATGTTTGAGCCTCTTGTAGCATGTGATCAAGCTGGTTTTAGTCCTTTGGAGGGTTGCACACGTGGGTTGATTCATCTAGAGATTAAAATATAGCTCAAAAACTGAAGAGTATCCCACCATCTCAAAAGACAGTGAGCCAGCAGACTCTACCAAATATGCCTCTAGTAAGTGAATTCCAAGCACTTAAAATCCAAAAATCCATAGACTCTAGCCTGCCTAAAGAACCCTACAACTGACTGAAGGAAAAACAAAACACTTACCCCAAAGAGCAACCCAGGCAGAATGAGCTCTCTGATAGCATGCCTGGGGCTCATATACCTTTTGGCCTTGCCCAGCATCCAAACCCAATCACGTGGAAAAGGGGAGGGAAAAAGCACAAGAAAGCAGGAAGAGAGCAGACAAGAGACCTGGGGTGTTTCTAGAAGCAAAAGTCCTCGTGCTTTTGCTACAGCTTTTAATGCTGAACTGACAATATCACCAAGCAAGTAACTGAAACTTCTTCAACTGGAATTAGTTTAAACAGGCTCACCATCATCTGCAAACACAGAGAACAAGCATTCCCTAGCCCCAGCCCTAGCCCCTAACCCCAACCCTAGTTCCCGAGAACTACATTTCCCGGTATGCTCTGGGTTCTCAACATGGCCACCCGGAAGTCCAGAGTCGCAGAACTTCATTTCCCGGTATCCACTGGGCATTCAACATGGCCTCCCGGAAGTCCAGAGTCCCAGAACTACATTTCCCGGTATGCTCTGGGCACTCAAACATGGCCTTCCGGAAGTCCAGAGTCCCAGAACTACATTTCCCCTTATGCTCTGGCCTCCCGGAAGTCCGGAGTCCCAGAACTTCATTTCCCGGTATGCTCTGGGCAGTCAACATGGCCTCCCAGAAGCCTGGTGCCAGAAAACTACACCTACCAGCATTCCCTGGAGAGCCGGCATGGCCAATCAGAGAACCCTAGCCCTTACACAAAAAAGCCTCAAGCCCTAACCCTAAAAATCCTCGAAACCCCTACAGACCTAACCCAAACTATTTACCACACTAAATCCCTTAAGACCTATGCCTAAAACCCCTAACCCAATAAATTAACATGCTCAAATCCCAAACCCAACAAAATAGGACGCTCAAAACTCAAAACCAAAAAATTAGGACGATCCAAACACTAACCCAAAATATTAGGATGCTCCAAAATCTAACCCAAAACATTAGGACTCTCAAAACCCAAACCAAAACATTAAGACGCTCAAAACCCTAACCCAAAACTTTAAGACGCTCAAAACCCTAACCCAAAAACTTAGGACACTCAAAACCCTAACCCTGGAGAACCGAACCTGAAAATAAAAAAAAAATTAAGATCTTAAAACCCTAAATAATTGACCAAAAATAAAAAGCCTAAGACCCTAACCCTAAAAAACCTATCAACACTACAACCCAATAAACTCAAAAACATAATACGCTAACCCCCCTTAAAACCCTAACACCCAAATCCCTAAAATCCTAACAGTTAAAACTCCAACCCTAAAAACCTTAAAATCCTATACATAAACCCTGAGAATGGACCACGGTGCGGCTAGCATACACGTCGCCCAGGACCAGAGCCCTAGGGTTCGGGACGGACGGCCGCCGCTCCTGACAGGACAGAACTCCCGGTCTCCGGTACGGCCAGCATCCGAGCAGGTGGAAGACTGCCTCCCGCTTCACTGCACGGCCAGCCCATACAGCCGAACACACGTTGCCCTGCGATCGCTTTCCCCGAACCGCTCGAGACAGGACACGGACCCCGGTGCGGCTAGCACAAGCTTCGGCCGGGACCGCAGCCAAGTGGCTCGGTAACGCCGGCCTCCGCTCTGCACGGGAACGAAACTCCGCTCTCCGGGACGGCCAGCCCCCAGGCCGGCGGACGACAGCCTCCTGCTTCCCGGCACGGCCGGCCCCTACGCCGCTCGTGGACAGACACCAGTGCCGCATTCCCCGAGCCGCCCGAGAACGCACCCGAACCGCGGTGCTGCTAGCACACACTTCTGCCAGGACCGGAGCCAAGGGGCTCGGTACCGCCCGCCTCCGCTCCGCACGGGAACGAACCTCCGCTCTCCGGGACGGCCAGCCCCCGAGCCGGCGGACGACAGCCTCCGGCTTCCCGGCAGCGCCGGACCTAAAGGGCTCGTGGCCGCACACCCGTTGTCCTAGGATCACCGTCGCCGAGCCGCCTGAGATGGGACCCGGACACCGGTGCGGCTAGCACACGTTTCGGCCGGGACCGGAGCCAAGGGGCTCGGTACCGCTGGCCTCCGCCCTGCACAGGAACGAACCTCCGTTCTCCGGGACGGCCAGCCCCCGAGCCGGCGGACGACAGCCTCCGGCTTCCCGGCACGGCCGGCCCCTACGCCGCTCGTGGACGGACACCAGTGTCGCATTCCCCGATCCGCCCGAGAACGCACCAGAACCGCGGTGCTGCTAGCACACACTTCTGCCAGGACCGGAGCCAAGTAGCTCGGTACCGCCGGCCTCCGCTCCGCACGGGAACGAACCTCCGCTCTCCGGGACAGCCAGCCCCCAAGCCGGCCCCATGCTGCCCGTGGACGGACACATGTGTCCTGCGATCGTTTTCCCCGAGACCCTCGAGACGGGACGCGGACCCCGGTGCGGCTAGCACACGCTTCGGCCGGGACCGGAGCCAAGGGGCTCGGTACCGCCCGCCTCTGCCCCGCACGGGAACGAACCTCCGTTCTCCCGGACGGCCAACCCCCGAGCCAGTGGACGACAGCCTCCGGCTTCCCGGCAGCGCCGGACCTAAAGGGCTCGTGGCCGCACACCCGTTGTCCTAGGATCACCGTCGCCGAGCCGCCTGAGACGGGACGCGGACCCCGGTGCGTCTAGCACACGCTTCGGCCGGGACCGGAGCCAAGGGGCTCGGTACCTCCGGCCTTCGCCCCGCACGGGAACGAACCTCCGTTCTCCGGGACGGCCAGCCCCCGAGCCGGCGGACGACAGCCTCCGGCTTCCCGGCACGGCCGGCCCCTACGCCTCTCGTGGACAGACACCAGTGTCGCATTCCTCGAGCCGCCCGAGAGCGCACCCGAACCGCGGTGCTGCTAGCACACACTTCTGCCAGGACCGGAGCCAAGTGGCTCGGTACCTCCGGCCTCCGCTCCGCACGGGAACGAAACTCCGCTCTCCGGGACGGCCAGCCCCCGAGCCGGCCCCACGCTGCCCGTGGACGGACACCCGTGTCCTGCGATCTCTTTCCCTGAGCCCCTCGAGACGGAACGCGGACCCCGGTGCGGTTAGCACACGCTTCGTCCGGGACCGGAGCCAAGGGGCTCGGTACCTCCGGCCTCCGCCCTGCACGGGAATGAAACTCCGTTCTCCGGCACGGCCAGCCCTCGCGCTGGCGGACGACAGCCTCCGGCTTCCCGGCAGCGCCGGACCTAAAGGGCTCGTGGCCGCACACCCGTTGTCCTAGGATCACCGTCGCCGAGCCGCCTGAGACGGGACCCAGACCCCGGTGCGGCTAGCACACGCTTCGGCCGGGACCGGAGCCAAGTGGCTCGGGACAGCCAGCCCCACGCTGCCCGTGGACGGACAGCCGTGTCCTGCGATCGTTTTCCCCGAGCCCCTCGGGACGGGACCCGGACACCGGTGCGGCTAGCACACACTTCGGCCGGGACCGGAGCCAAGGGACTCGGTACCGCCGGCCTCCGCCCCGCACTGGTACGAACCTCCGTTCTCCGGGACGGCCAGCCCCCGAGCCGGCGGACGACAGCCTCCGGCTTCCCGGCAGCGCCGGACCTAAAGGGCTCGTGGCCACACACCCGTTGTCCTAGGATCACCGTCGCCGAGCCGCCTGAGACGGGACCCGGACACCGGTGCGGCTAGCACACGCTTCGGCCGGGACCAGAGCCAAGGGGCTCGGTACCGCCCGCCTCCGCCCCGCACGGGAACGAACCTCTGTTCTCCGGGACGGTCAGCCCCCGAGCCGGCGGACGACAGTCTCCTGCTTCCCGGCACGGCCGGACCCTACGCCGCTCGTGGAACGACACCAGTGTCGCATTCCCCGAGCCGCCCGAGAACGCACCTGAACCGCGGTGCTGCTAGCACACACTTCTGCCAGGACCGGAGCCAAGTGGCTCCGTACCTCCGGCCTCCGCTCCGCACAGGAACGAACCTCCGCTCTCAGGGACGGCCAGCCCCCGAGCCGGCCCCACGCTGCCCGTGGATGGACACCCGTGTCCTGCGATCGTTTTCCCCGAGCCCCTCGAGACGGGACACGGACCCCGGTGCGGCTAGCACACGCTTCGGCCGGGACCGGAGCCAAGGGGCTCGGTACCGCCGGCCTCCGCCCTGCACGGGAACGATCCTCCGTTCCCGGGATGGCCAGCCCCCGAGCCGGCTGACTACAGCCTCCTGCTTCCCGGCACAGCCGACCCCTACGCTGCTCGTGGCCAGACTCCAGTGTAGCGGAATGGCATTCCCCGAGCCGCCCAAGAACGCACCCGAACCGCGGTGCTGCTACAGAATCATAGAATCACAGAATCACAGAATTTCTAGGTTGGAAGAGACCTCAAGATCATCGAGTCCAACCTCTAACCTAACACTAACAGTCCCCACTAAACCATATCCCTAAGCTCTACATCTAAACGTCTTTTAAAGACTTCCAGGGATGGTGACTCCACCACCTCCCTGGGCAGCCTGTTCCAGTGCCTAACAACCCTTTCAGTAAAGAAGTTCTTCCTAACATCTAACCTAAAACTCCCCTGGCGCAACTTAAGCCCATTCCCCCTCGTCCTGTCACCAGGCACGTGGGAAAACAGGCCAACCCCCATCTCACTACAGCCTCCTTTAAGGTATTTGTAGAGAGCGATAAGGTCGCCCCTGAACCTCCTCTTCTCCAGGCTGAACAAGCCCAGCTCCCTCAGCCGCTCCTCGTAGGACTTGTTCTCCAGGCCCCTCACCAGCTTCGTCGCCCTTCTCTGGACCCGCTCAAGCACCTCCATGTCCCTCTTATAGTGAGGGGCCCAAAACTGAACACAGTACTCGAGGTGCGGCCTCACCAGAGCCGAGTACAGGGGGACGATCACCTCCCTAGCCCTGCTGGCCACGCTGTTTTTGATACAAGCCAGGATGCCGTTGGCCTTCTTGGCCACCTGAGCACACTGCTGGCTCATATTCAGCCGACTATCCACCATCACTCCCAGGTCCTTCTCTGCCTGGCAGCTCTCCAACCACTCATCTCCCAGCCTGTAGCTCAGCTTGGGGTTATTGTGCCCCAGGTGCAGGACCCGGCACTTGGCCTTGTTGAACTTCATGCAGTTGACCTCAGCCCATCGGTGCAGCCTGTCCAGATCCTCCTGCAGAGGACACACTTCGGCCGGGACCGGAGCCAAGGGGCTCGGTTCCGCCGGCCTCCACCCCGCACTGTTACGAACCTCCGACACACTTCGGCCTGAACCGGAGCCCAGGGGTTCGGGACGGACGGCCGCCGCTCCTGACAGGACAGAACCCCCGGTCTCCGGGACGGCCAGTCCCCGAGCCGGCGGACCACAGCCTCCCGCTTCACGGCACGGCCGGTACCGACGGCGTGTATCCCAGGAAAAGCCAGGCCTCATGAGCCTGAGGACGTCCGCCCTGGGTGAAGGGACAGCCGGCCCCCTTGCCACCCGAGGCTTGCCCCCTCGGGGCTTGGGACTGCTGGCCGCCGGGCCGCCCGAGGCCAGTTCCCTGGGCCCTGGGAATGCCGCCCCCCCATCCCCGTAAGGAGGCTACTGAAAACAGAGAGGCATCCTTTGAAAAAGTTTTATTATATAACTACTGAAAAGAGAAAAGATTGCAAAACAACATGGGAATGTACTAACAATATGGGAAGCCAAAACCAGCCTGAGTACCAACTTGCAGAAGAGCTGCTCTTTCTCCGCTCTGTGTACATTGAAGGGCTCCTACGGAAGAAAGGTTTTTCTTGGCACGGATGTCAAAGAATCCATCTCCAACTGAAATGATACAGAACAAGTTTTGACACAGAAACAGAAGTAACAAGTCAAAAGGCTCAGGCAGCATTTCACTAAGGAGTTCTCAAGGAGCTCATGGATAAGCTATGTATTTACTTTTAACTCTTGAACTTGTCTGAATTGAAACAGATGACTTGAAACGTGACTAATATGCCTAGACTTCTGTTTAAGAAGTGTCCTAGAGAAATTGCCAGAGCAGGAATTCCCACGTTAAGGAAAATAACAGGAGGTACAGTGGGAAGCGTAAGAAAAGAACTAGGGGACACTTGATTAATAAGACTTAATGAAGGACTGTTAAAACAGCTTTTTAAAGCGAGGTCATACTTTATAACGTGGAGTATATTTTTGTGTTCTTTGAACACAAAACGGGTGTTGGACCGGGTGACCTCTGGAGGTCCTTTCCACCTCAACCAGCCTGTGATTCCTTTGCAGCCACTATGCAACCAAATAGCAAGTACAATTCACAGCAGATAAACATGAAGTAATGCAGAGGCAAAAGGGGAAATCAGGCCTTGATACTGCATGCAGTCCTATGAAAACATCACTTCAATGCTCATCAGCGTTGAACAGCAACTTCCCTGTTTAACCTTTTGGAAAAGGCCTAGGAAAGGCAACAAAAAGTATCACCGATCTAATCAAAGGTAGCCTTGCTATCTTATAAACTGAAGGTTCATTTGCATCTTGGATGCTACACAAAATTTTATTTTTGCCCACCTTAAAAAGGTCACAGTAGAATAAAAACAGTTTCAGCCAAGAGAAACAGGGATCGCCAAATGTTTGGAACAGTTTCTGTAGAAAAGGACTAAGCAAAAACCTTTTACACGTGAAAAAGAGATGAGGGAAAAGACGATGTCTTGTATCATAGAAGTTGAACAGAGATCGATCACCCATGTTCTCTTTCCATACAGAAGATGAGGGCATCAAAAACTAGCAGGAAGCAAATTTCACTCCTCCTGCCCACAAGCACACACAAAATAAAGGAAGCGGTTCTTCACATAGTGAAGCTAGCTCCAAAGTTTACACACAATACCTAGTTAAGGCTCGTGACTGCTGTGACCCATGGATGCTAAGTGTTTACACGGGTTCAAGGGATATGGCCAATTTTTACAAGAAATCCATTAAGCATTTTTATACTCCAAGGCATTTGCTTGTCTTACAGTGCAAGGCACAAGTATCACTCTATACTTGTTCTATTCTGCTAAGATCACAGATCTTTGGTCTGACTTACTGCGGCCCTTGTTACATTGTCACAGCAACACAGAGGCAGGAAAACATTGCTACATACAGTAACAAAAGACTGAGTCATAAAAAGAACTTAGGATAAAAAAGGAAACTGCATGCTATCTTAGTTCAGCAGTACATTCTATATGCATGCTTTCACCCTGAAATCATCAATAAGAGATGATAACCTCTAAGACTGAAAACAATACAATAAAAAATAAATTCTACTTAGTTCTTTGAATGCAAGGCTGATGCAGCAAGTCATCAGCTGGAAAGAACCCGCGAAGAGGATTCAAGATGTTCCATTCCATCATTGAAAATTACCTTTCAAAAGCCGTTTGTCAAGCAGAGCATAGTTTCCCATTTGTTGAACAGGCAGGCCTAGCCAAATTTTAATCCTAAACTTTCAGGGAACCTCTACAGCTCCCAGTGTACATGTTACTTCTGTACTCACCTGCAGGTTTTACCTCTGAAAAAACAAGTTCCAACTTTCTTCCCTTCTACAGTATCTGTGATGACATGACATCTTTGGGTGGATTCCATTTGCAAGGTGAGCTTCTGTCACCTACAATGAAGGATAGAGCCAGTTCCCGAAAACGCGTTTGTTATTTGAAGCCCCATCCTTAACAAGAATTCTTATGTTGGAAAAGGCCCTTAAGAACATCAAGTGCAAACATCAACCTAATGCTACCACTAAATTGTATCCCTAAGTGCTATGTCCACACGTCTCTTAAATACTTTTAAGGCTGGGGACTCTTACCACTTCCCCGGGCAGCCTGTTCTAATGTCTAACCACCCCTTCCATGAAGAAATGCTTATTTAGTATCCAGATATCCAGTGCTGGTGAATAGAGTCGTTCCTCCCTAGGGGTAGGGCTTGGCATTTCCCTCTCCTGAACTTCAAAAGGTTCCTGCCTGCCCCTATCTGCAGCCTGTCAAGGTTCCTCTGAATGCGCTGCCCCCACCCCACACAAGGGCCATTTCCACAGAAGTCACCGACCACCCGCCGCCTCGCCCCCTCCCAATTCGGCCTGCCCCAGGGCGCCACTGACCACCAACCTCGTTGCGGCACCATGCCTCGGCATCCTGGGCTATCCCGACAGCTTCCACCCATCGGGGGGTCCCAGTTGTAACAAATGACTGAGTCCCAAATAGGGTTACAATTAATGTTTACAATTTATTAAAGGAATAGAGGTAAGCAAACAGCGCTGGGTGCGCCAGGAGTCTTTGCTCCACCAAGATGCACACCAGTTACATCAGGCGGCTGGTTTTTATGCTCCTAGGCTAATACATATTCATCACCACTTTTGGAAAAGGCAGGGATATTATAATTACTTTCCCGGGACCCAAACAATCCCGCGGATGCATGTGTTATTAGTCTCCGGTGGTCCCTCTGGGGGTGGCTCGTACTGAAGGCTCGTAGTCTTCCTCCCAGGCTTTGTCCTTTGGTCGTTCTTCAGCTTCCCCCCCACTCCTTATTTAGTAGTCGTTGGGCCAGATGTCAGAAAGCTGTGTCTCGTGCAATAGTCAGCAGTTATCACAAAAAACTCCCCCCATTCTCTTATCTCCCAGACCCAAGCCTCAAGTTTTACCCTTCAAACCCTCTATTGACATGAACTGCTAGACCGTTCTTTTGTAAGATACAAGAACTATATACACTAACCACTCTGTTTCTCTTGGCCTTGTAGTTATTTATACAAGGGGATGTAAGACAGAAGGTCACATTTCATTATGAGGCCCTAGCGTTGTTCCATATTGACATGAGTCAGATGAACATATTTCACAAAATTTTATTATATTTTCAGTAACGTTTTGGAAGCTACACAAATTTTATTTTCCAAGCCAATCACACAGTGTTTCCACCCTGATTGAAGACAGGCCCTGACATCACTTCCGCCCTCGGTTCCCAGCCAAGCACAGAGTGTCCCCACAGGCACTGCATAGCAAACACACAAAGTAACATTGACATCCTATCCGTAAACATGCTATAACAGTTACTCACCTGATAAAGGACTGCATGCAATAAAGACACCAAGTACTAGTTAGAATTAGTTTATTCTAACAGATCCTACTAGTTGTTACCTCAAAAGATGTGCGTACCCCTCGCTACTTGGAAATGCATCAGTCCATAGACTCTGATCCACCTAAAGAACCCCGAAACTGACCAAAGGAAAAACAAACACCCCAAAGAGCAGCCCAAGCAGGAGCTCTCTGAGGGGATGCCTGGGGCTCATCTACAATTTGGCCCCGCCCAGCACCCAAACCCAATCACCTGGGAAAGGGGAGGGGCAAAGCACAAGGAAGTAGGAAGAGAGCAGCAGCAGCAGCTGTAATGTTTTTTTTTTTTGTGTGTGTGATTTTTCTTTTTTTTTTTTTTTAATCTGTTTAGCTCAACAGCATGCATAGTGCAGACAAGAGAACTGGGGTGTTTCTAGAAGCAACAATCCCTATGCTTTTGCTGCAGCTTATAATATTGAAAGGACAATATGACCAAGCAAGTAATTGGAACTCTTCCAACTGGAATTAGCTCAAACTTTTATTTACGTATAAAGAAAAAACTAGGAGTAGAACATCTGCTCCATGTGTTCCTCTCTCACCTTGCCATAGGCAGCTCTGGCTGTGATGTCCCAGATTGCATACTGCGTTTCAGCTTTAACAAATGAAAACCTGTACCCTAACCCAAACCGTAGCCGTTACCTTGCCCTTACCCTAACACTAACCTTAACCCTTATTCTTACCCTAAACCTAACCCTAACCCTTACCCTTATCCTAATCCTAACCCTACCCTTACCCTTCCTCTAACCTTTACCCTAACTCTTACCCTTACCCTAACTGTTACGCTTACCCTAAACCTAACCCTTAACCTTATTATAACCCTTACCCTCACCCTTACCCTTACCCTAAACCTAACCCTTAACCTTATTATAACCCTTACCCTCACCCTTACCCTAAACCTAAACCTTATCCTCACCCTAACCCTTACCCTAATCCTTACCCTTACACTAACACTTACCCTTGTTTTAACCCTTACCCTAAACCTAACTGTAACCCTAACCCTAACCCCAACCTGAACCCAGACCCTAACCCTAATACTCTCACCATAACCCTAACCCTAACCCTTACTCTAACCCCTAAACCTACCCCTAACCTAACCCTAACCCTAACCCTAACCCTAACCCTCTAACCCTAACAATAACCCCTAATCCTAATCCTTACGCTTACCCTAACCCTAACATCAACCCCTAACCCTAACCCTAAACCCTAGCCCCAGCCCTAGCTCCTAACCCTAACCCTAGTTCCCGAGAACTAAATTTCCCGGCATACTCTGGGCACTCAACATGGCCTCCCGGAAGTCTGGAGTCCTGAGAACTACATCTCCCGGCATGCTCTGGGCACTCAACATTGCCTACCGGTGCTGGAAAACTACAACTACCAGCATTCCCCAGACAGCCGGCATGGCCAATCACAGGCTGCGTGTTCTAGAACTACATTTAACAGCACTCACTGGAACCCTAGCCCTTACCGCAGTTACAAAAAAGCCTCAAGCCCTAACATTAAAAAAACCTCGAAACCCCTACAGACCTACCCAAACTATTTACCACGCTAAACCCCTGAAGACCTATGCCTAAACCCCCTAACCCCAAATCTTAGGACGCTCAAAACCCAAACCCTGAAATTAAGACACTCAAAACCCAAACCCAACCCAAAAGGTTAGGACGCTCAAAGCCCTAATGCAAAATATTAGGACGCTCCAAACCCTATCCCGAAAATTTAGGACACTCCAAACCCTAACCCAAAAACATTAGGATGCTCCAAACCCTTTCACGAAACCTTAGGATGCTCAACACCCAAACCCAAAACATTAAGATGCTCAAAACCCTAACCCAACTACTCAGGATGCTCAAAAGCCTATTCCAAAAAATTAGGGCACTCAGAAGCCTAACCCAAAAAATTAAGATGCTCAAAACCCAAACCCCCAAAATTAGGATACTCAAAGCCCTGGAGAACCTAACCTGAAAAAAAAAAAAAAAAAAAGAAAAATAAGATCTTAAAACCCTAACCGTAAATAACTGACCAAAAATAAAACCCTAAGACTCTAACCCTAAAAAACATATCAACACTACAACCCAAAAAACTCTAAATCCCTAACACGCTAACCCTGAAACCCTTAAAACCCTAACCCCCAAATCCTTAAAATCCTAACCGTTAAAACTCCAACCCTAAAAACCTTAAAATCCTCAACATAAACCCTGAAACCCCTTACCCTGAAACCCAACCCTAGTGCCCTATCCCTGAAACCTTAAAACCCTGAATCAATCTGTAGCCAATAACATAGGCTGAGTCGAGGATCTCAGCACAGTAGCATTATTATTTGAGATTACAATGGCGGGCGTCCTGCAAGCAGGAGGGTGCCTACTAATTCCATACACAGTTTATACACTTTTTTTTTCTGCCAAGGACCGGGCCCCTCCCCTGTCTCTCCATTAACTGTGCCATTCAAGGTTCATAATCTATCTGGTGTTTTACAGAAAATACACAGCTGCTGGCCTGTTACAAGTCACATTTCTTTTGAGGTTTTTACTCTTTGAGGTGGTAATGTTTCTTACGCCGTGATTTCCACCTAATTGCTGTAAGGATTCTGGTTGTCTGTGTTTTACAACGTTGTCTGTTAGAATAAATAATAAAAGTCCCAAATAGGATTACAATCAAAGTTTACAATTCATTAAATGAATAGAGGTAAGCAAACAGCGCTGGGTGCGCCGGGAGTCTCTGCTCCACCTAGACGCACACCAGTTATACACCAGTTACCTCCCTTAAGGGATATAGAGAAGCTCTCTCAGATACGGCAGTCCTACTTCTCGTGCATGCAGCCGGAGGTCGGTCTAATCCTGGTGCTGTTGGTGGTGGAAGCAAGGACAATGGTGGTACTGCTGGAGATACCACAGCCACTGGAGGGGGAGCCGCCGGGGGTGGATTGTTAGGATATGGAAGTGGTAGGTTATCCAACGGCTCCCGTTTATCATCTTTTTCTTTTTCCTGTTCTTCTTGTTCTTCAAATTTCTTATCTGCTTTTAGTGTAAATATTGAGGCTGGAAAAGGACGTGAAGTCCTCCTGATCCATAATCCTGCATAATCACTTCCTGGCTAAAAGGTTCCTTTGAATTAACATGGATGTTTAAGGCCCGGCAAATCCAGTCTTCAAAGGATCCAAAAACAGGCCGAAAGACATGTGCTCTTAAAGGCTCCTTTGGCCATTCTATCACACAACCATTTTTAATTTACTGTTTCCTTTTCTGGGGCCCCTATCATTCCAATTTCTAATTGTTATTCCTAATGGACTTTCTGGTGGTATGTCTGCTAATTTGCTCCCTTTCTTCTGGTGCCTGGTCTTCGATTTTGTCTGACCCACCTAGGAATTTTACTATGGCAATTCCCACAGCCCTTGGTTACCTTAGGAAGAGTGTCTTGCAGGGGGTTTAGGACCTATCACCCACCCACAAATCCTATAGGAATCGCTTCAGTCCTTCACTGGCCAAGTCCCTCGCGGGACATTGGAACCGTGGTTAGAAGACCTCCCCAATCGCTTCAGAACTAAGTTCCGTCTCAGGCACACTCTTACACACACAGGCAACCGAATCCCACCCAGCCGAACGGTATACGCTTTAAATGCTTACCACTCCGTCGTCTTCATTCGGATCTTCACACGCAGAATTACGGGCAAAAAATAGTGCTGCAGCTGGCAAGGGAGCTGAAAAAAAAAATCAAAAACTTTGCTTACCTTTATTCAGGTTCAAGATGCCATTAGTCCCGACCTGACTCGAACAGCAGCCACCAAATGGTGGGGCACCTCTCCTAGATCAAATCAGAATTCAGGAACCAAAGCCCTCCCGAACGAGCCTCCAATTGTAATAAATGACTGGGTCCCAAATAGGACTGCAATTGAAGTTTACAATTTATTACATGAATAGAGGTAAGCAAGGAGCGCTGGGTGCGCTGGGAGTCTGCTCCACCAAGACTCACACCTGTTACATCAGGCAGCTTGTTTTTATGCTCCTAGGCTAATACATATTCATTACTACTTCTAGAAAAGGCAGGGTTACTCTAATTAGTTCCCGGAATCTGAACCCTCCCACTGGTGCACACGTTATCAGTCTCCGGTGGTCCCTCTGGGGGTCTCTCATGCTGAAAGCTCGTAGTCTTCCTCCCAGGCTTTTCCCTTGTCCTTCTCCTTTGTCCATCTTGGCTGGATGTCAGACACTTGCATAGTGTCCCATGCAGCAGTTGTAATAGTTAGCAGTTATTCTGAAACCCCTTGGTTCTCTTATCCCCTCTTGACCCGAATTGCAGGACCATTCCTTTGCAAGGTACAAGAACTATATACACTAACCACTCTGTTTTTCTTAGTCTTGTGGTTATACAAGGCTATGTAAGACAGAAGGTCACATTTCATCATATCATGTGGCCCTAGCATTGTTCCATATTGACACGCACCAGATGAACACATTTCACACTGTTAAGCTCTCTTACCACTGCAAGCATATCTCAATACCACCTTCCTGCCCTCTAAAGGATGTAACTGCGCAAAAACAACATTTTTACTCCTACAACCTTGATCCCCTTACCCTGAAATCCTTATTCCCCTTAAACCTAACAACTCTAACCACAACCCTAACCCTTATTAGCAACTCCCTAACCCTAATGACACTGACCTTAATCCAAACCCCAAACTGCCCCTAACCCCAGACAACCAACAACGAAACACACAGACACAAAGATGGAAACTACAAAAAAGGCAAAACCCTGGATACAGGCCCCAAATCACAAACACGTGACCAAAACGCTACAGAAAAGCCCCAGACGCAGGCCCCAAACACTACAGATAGGCCTCAAAAGCTCAAGATGCATCCCAAAGAAAAAATGCACACCCCAAATGTTACAGAAAAGCCCCCAAACCCAGGCTGCACAAGTCTACAAGCAGGCCCCAAACTGCCAACAGAAGCAGGCACCCACCACACCCAGATGCAGACCCCAACTGCCCACAAGCAGCTGCCACCCCCTCCCAAGAACTGGACTCCACCCAGACACAGGCCCCAGACCCGGGCCCCACCCCCCCCCAGACACAGGTCCCAAAGGTGTACAAGCAGCTCACAACCCGCCCCTTCAGAGAAAGGTCCCAACCCCCCGCCCCTCCCCCCCAACAAAAAAAAAACAAACATGGGACGCAGAGGTGTACAACCAACTCCCAACTCCCTCCCTCTCAAAGGGAGGCCCCAAAGACCCCCAAATGGAGGCACCTAGAGTGTACATGCACTTCCCAACTCCCCCAGGCACAGGCACCCACCCCCACCAAACACAGGTCACAAAGGTGTACAAACAGCCCAGACCCCCCTTCAAGACCGAGGCCCCTAAAGTGTACAAGCAGCTCCCAACCCCCCTCAAATACAGGCCCAAAAGGTGTACAAGTAGCTCCCCCCCCCAAAGACAGGCCCCAAAGCTGTACAACCAGTTCCCAACACCCCTGAGACACAGGCCCCAACCCCCCCCAGACACAGGGCCCCAAATTCTACAAGCAGCTCCCAACCCCTGCAAAAGGCAGGCCCCCTACCCTTGATAAGCAGCTCCCACCCCCACCCCCCCGCCGAGGGAGGCCCCCAAGCCCCACCAAACACAGGCCCCTACAGTGGACAAGCAGCTCCCAGACACCCCCATATGCTGGGCCCAAGGTTGTACAAACAGCCCCAACCCTCCCTCAAGATGCAAGCCCCTACAGTGGACAAGCAGTTCCCAAACACCCCCAGATGCAGGCCCCAAATTTGTACAAGCAGCTCCCACCCCTCCCCCAGACGGAGGCCCCAAGCCCCCCCCAAACACAGGCCCCTACAGTATACAACCAGCACCCAACCCCCTACCCCTGATGCCAGCCCCAAAGGTGTAGAAGCAGCTCCAAACCTCCCCCCACAACCCAGGCTCCAACAGCGTAAAGGCAGCTCCCCCCGCCCCCCATCTCAGACCCTCAGCAGATTCTGAGCACCACTAAAACAGAGGGGAAACAGTTCAAGACTTGCCTTAGGGGGATCCTGGCTTAGGGACACTAACTGGGCTGATGACCCTCCCTCCTGATACTGTATAAACTCACTTTAGGATAGAATAAATCTTGTGGTTAAAAATTAATGAGGACAAAATAGATGACATCTTGCTATCTGTCGACCTTCTGTTATGTTGAAGCATCTTGTTAATTGAAACATCCCGTTATCTGTCGACCCTCAGTCAGGCTGAGACTTGACATAACTTGAGTCAACCTTCTGTTATGCCTTGTTAACTGAGACGTCCTGTTATCTACCGACCCTCAGTTAGGCCGAAAGCCAACTCAGCATTTCTACAGCTTGGAAAACAACTGGTTCATCCTACCTGGCATTTTTTAAGCAAAGGCTGAAAAGTGCATCACGAGGAAGACCTACGGTCTTCTTCCCAAAGACCACTGCCCACATCCCGAAGACCCCGGCCCACAGTTCTTGGAAGGCTTTGCGCAAACGCAAGGACTGAGAAGCTAATTAGCATACGAAGCGAGAGTAGGTGGGTTTAGGTAAGGAATATGTATAGGTGTAGGAAAAAAAAATCGTCGGGTCGCGGTTGAAGGAACAAATGCAGTCGACTCAATGTGAGTGATAAAGCATAGTTCAACTATATTGTCCGAATCACATATATTTATACAGCTAGTGATTATAATTCTGCATACTCGTTATTTGCTGATTTGCTGAGCCTAAAAGGTTACATTCGTTAATGTTCCCCCTACTTGCGGTTACATACGGACATAGCTTCCTCATATTTTTGGCAACTGTTTTCTTATCAATACTCCCTCCTCATAAGAAGATACTCTGTCCTAGCCTTGCAGGCATATTTCTTGCTAACCTCGGATTTTTCCATTCTTCAGTCGTGCTAACTGAGGCCTATTCTTAAAACAAACTCTGGTCAAACAATTGCTCTGTGGATACATGCCCATGCCCCACAGACCAATTCCCAACATATAGGCATTAATAGAATGTTCATCGTTTTGCTGTATAAATATGAGATGGTTTGTTACTTCGGACATGCATGATGGGCAGAAAGATCCCCCGTGCATCCAGCGCTGCAATAAAGAATATACCACTTAAGGAAATTTCGGCTTTGATCTTTAAATCAATTTGGCACCCCAGATGGGACAACCTCTCTGTCGGACCGCAGGACCTGCTGGGGACAGGACTCCCTAGGGTACCCCCGGGATTTCCTGGAGGGACTCCTCGACTCACCAGATCACTGCGGAGGCAGACAAGGACCCCATCATTGTAAGTGAGTATATTCTTTATTCTGGTTTGGTTTTCTAGTAGACCGGTCATCTGGAACTGTCTGTAAGTCAGAAGGTGATCTTCTGTGAGGCAGTGTTTGGTATATACTTTGTGGTTAGCACCAGAAGTATATGTTTGGGGACCTTAAGGAAGGAGCTCGCTTTAAGGTCCATCTGGAATTACTAAAATCTGGATGAATTGGGAATTGAAAATATGCTTCCAACAAGGTCCAAGAGAAACCCCTATGAAATTTTTGGACCAACTCTGAAATGTAATGAAAGAAAAAAAAAACAAAAACAAAACAAATCAAAACAAAACAAAAACGATTTGGACCTGGCTTCGGAGGACAAATTGACTAGCATTTTCCTAGGGTAACCGGCCCCTGATTTCAACAGGAATAACGGGGACCTGGGGAATCTACCCTAGCGGATACTCCACTGGTTATAATGAAGTTAGGAGAGGAACAGAAGTGAAATTTCTTATTGATATGGGGCAATGTATTCAGTTCTAAATCAAGCATTAATGCCTTTACGGAATGATTATGTTAGGGTAAAAGGTTGTAGTGGTTTAACCCGGCCGGCAGCTAAACACCACACAGCCGTTCGCTCACCCTCCCCCCTCCCTCTCTGGGACGGGGGAGAGAAATGGAAAGTGAGGCCTGTGAGTTGAGATAAAGACAGTTTAATAAGACAAGAAAATAATAATAGTAATAATAATAATAATAATAATAGTAATAATAATAATAATGATACAATGATGATAATAGTACTACTAATAATAACATGTACAAACAAGTGATGCACAATGCAATTGCTCACCACCCGCTGACCGATGCCCAGCCTAACCCCGAGCAGTCCGGCCAACCCTCCCCCCGGCTAGCCACCCTATATATTGTTTAGCGTGACGTCAGATGGTATGGAATACCCCTTTGGCTAGTTTGGGTCACCTGTTCTGGGCCTGTCCCCTCCCAGTTCTTGCTGCACCCCCAGCCTGCCTGTTGGCAGGACAGAGCAAGAAGTTGAGATGTCCTTGGCTTAGTACAAGCACTGCTCTGCAATAATTAAAACATCGAGGTGTTATCAGCACTCTTCTCATTCTAAGCCAAAGCATAGCATTCCACCGGCTACTAGGAACAAAATTAACTCTGTTCTAACTGAAACCAGGACATCTATCCACCCCTTATTCCATACCATTTATGTCATGCTCAGGTTACACTCTTTTCCATACATTCTAGTTAGTCACCATTTTTATCTAGGGTATATAGTAGTCATGATAGTGATAACATACAATATTATATAGTAATTAACATGGTACAATCCAATTGATGGGCTATTCTCACCCAGTATTAAATCCCCTTGAGGTACACACCGGACCTCTCCGTTCTTTTGCATCACCCACCACGTATATCCAGGTCCCTGAGCAAAAGCAATTCCACGAATGGGTTTGCCTTTTCCTGAGGCAGGAGTAGCCCAGACCGTTTTACCCAGCATATTTCTTACATGCACTACAGGAACTTTATCCCCATCTACAGTACGTAACAGGTTTGATTGGGCAGGTCCAGTTCGGTTGGCAGATCCCCTAGTATTGACTAACCAGGTGGCCTTTGCCAAATGCGTATCCCAATTTTTGAACGTCCCAGCACCCATTGCTTTCAATGTAGTCTTTAACAGTCCATTATATCGTTCAACTTTCCCGGAGGCTGGTGCATGATAGGGGATGTGATACACCCACTCAATACCATGCTCTTTGGCCCAAGTGTCTATAAGGTTGTTTCGGAAATGAGTTCCATTGTCTGACTCTATTCTTTCTGGGGTGCCATGTCGCCATA
Organism: Mergus octosetaceus; assembly: GCA_036873955.1. Lineage (NCBI taxonomy): Eukaryota > Metazoa > Chordata > Aves > Anseriformes > Anatidae > Mergus > Mergus octosetaceus. The sequence goes on from JBAGBL010000046.1 coordinate 101,398, forward strand.
GGACTTGTTTTTCAAGGCCCAGGATAGTGTTCCGGGCGGTGGCATGAGGCACAGGATATGTTTCCAGCCATCCAGTGGTTGCTTCCACCATTGTAAGTACATGGCGCTTGCCATTGCGAGTTTGAGGGAGTGTGATGTAATCAATCTGCCAGGCCTCTCCATATTTATATTTCAGCCATCGTCCTCCATACCAAAGAGGCTTTGACCGTTTGGCTTGCTTGATTGCAGCACATGTTTCACAGTCATGAATAACCTGTGCTATAGTGTCCATGGTCAGGTCCACCCCTCGATCACGAGCCCATCTGTATGTTGCATCTCTACCTTGATGGCCTGAGGTGTCATGGGCCCATCGGGCTATAAATAATTCACCTTTATGCTGCCAATCCAGGTCCACCTGAGCTACTTCAATCTTAGCAGCCTGATCCACCTGCTGGTTGTTTTGATGTTCTTCAGTAGCCCGATTCTTGGGCATATGAGCATCTACGTGGCGTACCTTTACAGCCAGGTTCTCCACCCGAGCAGCAATATCTTGCCACAATGCAGCAGCCCAGATGGGTTTGCCCCTGCGCTGCCAGTTGTTTTGCTTCCATTGCTGTAACCATCCCCACAGGGCATTTGCTACCATCCATGAATCAGTGTAGAGATAGAGAACCGGCCATTTTTCTCGTTCAGCAATGTCTAAAGCCAGCTGAATGGCCTTCACTTCTGCAAACTGACTCGATTCACCTTCTCCCTCAGCAGCTTCTGCAACTCGTCGTGTAGGGCTCCATACAGCAGCCTTCCATCTCCGATGCTTCCCCACAATACGACAAGACCCATCAGTGAACAGGGCATATTTCTTCTCATTCTCTGGTAACTGGTTGTACAGTGGGGCTTCTTCAGCACGACCCACCTCCTCCTCTGATGATATCCCAAAGTATTTGCCTTCTGGCCAGTCCATAATCACTTCCAATATCCCTGGGCGACTGGGGTTTCCTATTCGAGCCCGCTGAGTAATCAGTGCAACCCACTTGCTCCATGTAGCATCGGTTGCATGATGTGTAGAGGAGACCCTTCCTTTGAACATCCAGCCTAGTACTGGCAATCGGGGTGCTAGGAGGAGCTGCGCTTCAGTACCGACCACCTCCGAAGCAGATCGAACTCCTTCATATGCTGCCAAGATTTCCTTTTCCGTTGGAGTGTAGCGGGCCTCAGATCCTCGGTATCCCCGACTCCAAAACCCCAGGGGCCGACCTCGAGTTTCCCCAGGTTCTTTCTGCCAGAGGCTCCAGGTGGGGCCGTTCTCCCCGGCTGCAGTGTAGAGCACATTCTTCACTTCTGGTCCTGTTCGGACTGGCCCAAGGGCTACTGCATGAACTATTTCCTGCTTAATTTGTTCAAAGGCCTGCCGTTGCTCAGGGCCCCACTCAAACTCATTCTTCTTACGGGTTACTTGGTAAAGCGGGTTTACAATCAGACTGTAATTTGGAATGTGCATTCTCCAAAACCCCACAACACCTAGGAAAGTTTGTGTTTCTTTTTTGCTAGTTGGTGGAGACATAGCTGTTATTTTGTTGATCACATCCATTGGAATTTGACGACGTCCATCTTGCCATTTTATTCCTAAAAACTGGATCTCTCGTGCAGGTCCTTTGACTTTATTTTGTTTTATGGCAAAACCAGCCTTCAGAAGGATTTGGACTATTTTCTTTAGTACCACTTGGCTGCCTTCGATTCAAGTTCGTACTGGAATTCCAGCATGTCCGGCACTGCAGCGCTCAATGGTGGCGTGACTTCGTTCAGGCCACGATAGTCCACTGTTAGTCTCCACTCACCATTAGACTTTCGCACTGGCCATATGGGACTATTGAAAGGTGAATGAGTCTTGCTGATCACTCCTTGGCTCTCCAATTGACGAATTAGCTTATGGATGGGAATCAGGGAGTCTCGGTTAGTGCGATATTGCCGCCGGTGCACAGTTGTAGTAGCAATTGGCACTTGCTGTTCTTCGACCCTCAGCAACCCCACAACAGAGGGGTCCTCTGAAAGACCAGGCAAGGTAGATAATTGTTTAATGCCCTCTGTCTCTAAGGCAGCTATACCAAAAGCCCACCGGAACCCTTTTGGGTCCTTGAAATATCCTCTTCTAAGATAGTCTATGCCAAGGATACATGGAGCATCCGGGCCAGTCACAATGGGATGCTTTTCCCACTCATTCCCAGTCAGACTCACTTCAGCCTCCAATACAGTCAACTGCTGAGATCCCCCTGTCACTCCACAAATACAGATGGACTCTGGCCCTTTATAGCTCGATGGCATTAGAGTACATTGTGCACCGGTGTCTGCTAAAGCCTTATACTTCTGTGCGTTTGACGTGCCAGGCCATCGAATCCACACAGTCCAATAAACTCGATTGTCCCTTTCCTCCCCCTGGCTGGAGGCAGGGCCCCCCTAATCCTGGTCAGAATCTTCTTCAATTCTGTGTTTGAAGGACTGTCTGCTGGAAGTTGGAGCAGCAAACTTTTCAGATAATCCCTTTTTCCCGATTGTTTTCTTTTGCAACTCACGTACCCGTGCCTCTAGGGTTGCGGTGGATTTTCCATCCCATTTTCTCATGTCCTCTCCATGGTCTCGTAAGTAAAACCACAGGGTGGCACGGGGTGAGTACCCACCATATTGTCTTCTTTGTGTAGATGACCGCCTACCCCTGATAGCTGAGACACTGCTTTGTACAGGTGCGAAGGAGAATAATCTCTCTTCAAGTTGGTGAACCTTTTCAGAAAGTTTCTCCCAAGTATTCTCTTTTGGTCGGTGGACACTGGTTTGTTCAGGTGGGGAGGAAGATAGATTCTCTTTAAGTTGGTGGAACTCTTCAGAAAGTTTCTCCACAGCTGAGACGCAGGCCTGTAAGGAAGAGGAGAGACTTTCTTCGTACTGCCGGAGTTGTTTAGCCACTTCATCTATTATGGGTTCCTCATCCTTTTTCCAGGCCATTACTGCCAATGAGCTGGCATATGATGATGGTGCACTCCGTACAAACTTCCGCCACATGGGTCGTGTACACCTGACTCCATCTGGATCTTTGGATGTTTGTCCGGGGACTGGATCCTCATAAATCACTTCCCGTACGGCTAATTCCCTCAGGTACTGGATTCCCTTCTCCATAGTGGTCCACTTGCCTGGTAAACATAAAAGTTCTTCCTTGAAGGGATACCTTTCCCTCACAGCTGAGATGAGACGCCTCCAGAGGCTGTGAGATTGTGCTCCATTTGCAATTGCTTTGTCAATGCCTGCGTCTCTAGCAAGGGATCCCAGCCGTCTGGCTTCAATGCCAGACAATTCCACACAATTGGCTCCAGCGTCCCAACACCGGAGCAGCCAGGTGACAAGCTGCTCACCTATACAGCGACCAAAATCTTTTCGCACATCTCGTAACTCACGCTCGTTTAGGTTTCGGGTAGTTATTGTTGCTTTTTCGGCGTCGTCATCTTCCTCCTCCTGAATCCCTGATGGCCCAGCATTGTCGTCTCCATCAGATTTGGTAGAAGATTCTCTGCGTTCTAAACGACCTGAATCTCTATACCATCTTTTCATCTTGTGTACCGGGGCTACTTGCACTGCTACAGCTCGTCTCTCTGGCCCCGTTACAAGGTCTGCCACAGGGATTGGAATACCCTCTGCAGGGTCAACTTGCACTGCTACAGCTCGTTTCTCTGACCCCATTACAGGGCCTGCCACAGGGATTGGAATACCCTCTGCAGGGTCGACTTGCACTGCTACAGCTCGTTTCTCTGACCCCGTTACAGGGCCTGCCACAGGGGTTGGAATACCCCCGGCAGGGTCGACTTGCACTGCAACAGCTCGTTTCTCTGACCCCGTTACAGGGCCTGCCACAGGGGTTGGAATACCCCCGGCAGGGTCGACTTGCACTGCAACAGCTCGTTTCTCTGACCCCGTTACAGGGCGTGCCACAGGGGTTGGAATACCCCCGGCAGGGTCGACTTGCACTGCAACAGCTCGTTTCTCTGACCCAGCCACAGGAGCTGGAGCAGCTGCAGGAGCTGGAACTGGAGTGTCTGCAGGAGCTGGAGCTGGAGCGTCTGCAGGAACCGGAGCGGGAGCAGCTGCAGGACCTGGAACTGGAGTGTCTGCAGGAGCTGGAACTGGAGTGGCTGCAGAGTCCACCGTAGGAGTCGCAGTGGCCATTGGATCTGTCACAGGACTTGGAGTGGCCGCAGAGTCTGTCACTAAGTTGATAGCAGTATCAATGGCAGCTCGATAGGCATGAGCCAGGCCCCAGCACGTTATAATGATTTGTGTTACTTTGGAACTGCCAGAGTCATGACACCTTTTTTTCAAACATTCTGCCAGTTTTTTAGGATTTTGCAGTTGTTCAGGGGTGAATTTCCAAAACACTGGGGGTGCTAACTGCTCTAGATGTCTGCCCATATCCTCCCATACTCCCTGCCACCCACAACTATACTGCCTCCGGGAAGATCTCCGAATGAGCTTCCCAAATAGTTGTTTAACTTTAAGCAAAACCTGAAGCACATTCAGGAGGCATAAGAGCAAGACCATGCTGGTCTGAGTATCCCAAGGATATTCAATATCTTGGAGAGCTATTGTAACAAGCTCGGAAGATAAGAGGGTGGTGAAGGAGAAAGGGAGGGTGATCAAAGAGGATAAGGGGGTGGTGAAGGAGAAAGGGAGAGTGATCGAGTAAGGAAAAATATCTTCCCCTTTCCCCTCCACAGATTCACTCCCCGATGGAAAAAGACAACAGGTATAATTGCTAATAGTTTCCAAGATACGGTTTCCAAAGTATAAAGTCGACGATGTTACTGAGTACAAATACCAAGTTAGAGTCATGACCAGATATGTCATCGTCTCATAAGCCACTGTTACAAGACACAGTACCATAATGGTCTGAAACCAGGGCCCGGACAGGATAAACAACATGACAGAGAGCACATACGGAAAATAATGTGCTATAATGCTCAATTTGAAAAACAGGCGCAGCAGACTTGAGATTAAAGCAATCAGCATTATGACAAGTGACTATTAAGCAGGTCTAATACTTATAACAATCTTAGTTTAACACACTCTGATCAGGTCTGCCGTTATCTCAACCTTTCGTGCCCCACGTTGGGCGCCAAAAAGACTGTAGTGGTTTAACCCGGCCGGCAGCTAAACACCACACAGCCGTTCGCTCACCCTCCCCCCTCCCTCTCTGGGACGGGGGAGAGAAATGGAAAGTGAGGCCTGTGAGTTGAGATAAAGACAGTTTAATAAGACAAGAAAATAATAATAGTAATAATAATAATAATAATAATAGTAATAATAATAATAATGATACAATGATGATAATAGTACTACTAATAATAACATGTACAAACAAGTGATGCACAATGCAATTGCTCACCACCCGCTGACCGATGCCCAGCCTAACCCTGAGCAGTCCGGCCCGCCCTCCCCCCGGCTAGCCACCCTATATATTGTTTAGCGTGACGTCAGATGGTATGGAATACCCCTTTGGCTAGTTTGGGTCACCTGTTCTGGGTCTGTCCCCTCCCAGTTCTTGCTGCACCCCCAGCCTGCCTATTGACAGGACAGAGCAAGAAGTTGAGATGTCCTTGGCTTAGTACAAGCACTGCTCTGCAATAATTAAAACATCGGGGTGTTATCAGCACTCTTCTCATTCTAAGCCAAAGCATAGCATTCCACCGGCTACTAGGAACAAAAATTAACTCTGTTCTAACTGAAACCAGGACAGCTGGGTTGGAGCAGAACGGCCAAGTAGCACAAGGTGACTATGAAAGGTGTCCGTCTCGCTTTGCAGGTGCCGTGGCAGGCTCTCCACAGAAGCGACTGAGTATATGAGATAAGGGCAGAGTGCGACAAGTAGCGGCATGTGCAGGGATGGTTTCCAAGCGCTGCGGTGGCTTTCTCTTCCGTTCATCAGGTGCCACAGGCAAGGTGGGTTGTAACATCAGTCTTTAGATTCGCGTGAAAGCAGTTCACTTGAATGCCACAGTGCATCTGAGAAGGGTGTTCTAGCAGAAAAAGCTTGTCTGGCACGGCGGTTCCTGATGGCAGTGGGTTTCCTCAGGTGAAGAGGTGCCTGGAGCCCCATCTCATGTAGTCTGCATGTGCCTTGAGGAGGACTCCTGCTTTCCAGCCGTCCCTAAAGCTAAGTTTGGCTTGAAGTGCCCTGTCTGTGTGTTGGGTGGGGTTGTACCTTGGCATGTGCATGGTATGTGCATGGGGATGGCTTTTAAATCAGTGCAGCAGGGGAAAGGGATCCAGTAACAACTGGGTAAAGAGGCCATGGATTCATCCTTTTCAGCCTAGCGTGTGCCAGTCAGGGCAGTTCCAGTATGTGTTCTATGGTGCATGGTTGTTTCTGTGTAGTATAGTATCCATTCCCAGGTCTTGTTCCCATAGTTGTTGGCTTCTGCAGTGCTTGCTGAGCACCATATCATGGGTCTTAAATGTATTGTTGGCAAGGGGATAGTAATGAAGCAGTTTTTGTCCTTCATTGGGACTTGGAAAGGCTGATCTCTCTCGAGCTTGATGTTGTCTGCTTTTCTTGATGGTAGCCATGATGGCCCTCAGTCTCTGGCTTGTGTGCGTGCTCATGTACGGTTTGGGATCCTGGCTCCATGTGGTTTGGAGTCCCGGTTCTGCAGTTTTTGACTACTGTTTGTGGTTTGGGGGGAGGGATGGCTCCCTGCATTGCTCTGGCTGTTTCGCCCTGCGCCGCCCCCCTCAAGATTTATTCTATCCTAAAGTTAGTTTATACAATATCATTCCCCCCTTTTCTGGAAAATCTAGTTAATTCTTTTACTTAATAGGAAAATTTTTCTTCCCAGTCTTTATGAAACGTACCCCTCAATACCTTGCCATGCACATTTGTCAAGGAGGCTAACATGGACATTCGTTATAACAATTTCCAATTCTAAACGAGTAATACAAAAGACAATATTAAACTTATACCAACTAATATCAATAAAACAAGAATTGGGTGACTCAATGTGTTCAAAATCCCAGTTGCAGTTGGCGACCATCCAAAGAATGTATCCCACCAGTTGTGACTTGTGTCTTGTTTTACTCTTTGCAAAACTCTGCTTATTTCCTTTGTATCATGACGGACAGTGATTAGAGTCATCTGTCCGTTTTCCTGAATGCCTTTTAAAATTTTAATCAGGTCTTGGTGTTTCACTAGTGTGAGGTTCATCCCAATAGGTGTAGGTAATAACTTATGCTACATTGTGTTGTTAGACTTGATCAGCTGGTGGGTTACCGATGGTGCCAGATATAGAAAATCACACCCGACAATTCTAACAAAGTTACAAATACAAAAATTAGAATGATTTTTGCTATGGAGAGTTATATTCTCCTTATCTACTTCTACGAAATCACAAGCAGTTCTTAAACACACACCCCCTTGATCAACATATACAAGCACAGTCTTTTGACTAGTATTTGGATGAATTTCAAAGTGGCAGACACCTTGCTCCGTGTCAAAACATACATCCTGAGCATCAATTGTATTGCTTTCACAAATAAATGCTTGTTGTTCCCGGGTAACACATGATTCTAGATTTACAGACTGCCATTTCCCATTCTCCATCCGTGCCCATGTTCTATGCTCCGAAGGATAAAGCACTGTCTTCTCATGGTTTAATCCTAGTGCAATGATCGGGTGGGTAACATAAACTGTGGCATTACGTATAGGAAGCACGAAGGCAGTAGCCCTGTTAACAATGGGACCGTAAGTAAAATTTTCCAGGGTCCACAAGGACTGGAACTTCTCAAAATCATTAGCATTGTCCCAGACAGCCTTTCAGACTTCAGCTGGAAAAATGCCTACACTTCCTTCCCTAATGATCAAGGCGGCCGTTGCCTGCAACCGTAACTGTGCTTGCATACAACTAAGAGCTAAGGATATATTATCTTGAACCATACTAAGTGCATCTATTATTAGTTTGTGGTAATCCAATTTACCTGGGCGAATACAACCTTCTCGTTGGCCATTTTTGGAAATCGGTTTTACTAAAATCCCCGTAACTTTCTCCTAGGTCGTTCCATTAATCATTCGGCACCCTATTTTAATTTCGTCCCCTATGGTTCTTTGGTGTGTCCACTCTTCTCCTAATTTTCGCCATTCTGATGGTTTATCTAAATAGTTACCATTTGTTTGCCAGATGACCGTAACTGCTAACTTTCCATTCAAGTCCTTATCCTCTGTTGTTACAGCTTCAGTTCAAGGCCACTCACCATTCTCTGTTATCACAGAGGCACCTTCTTGAATCACAATTACAACTATAAGCCATAGAAACAAAATATTCTATCAACAGATTTTCTGCCAACCATATTACCAAGTAGTCCCGACCATAATGTCCTCATTTTGTTCGACTAAGCTTTAGTTTCAGTTCATCGTCACCTGGCGTTACTTTCCAGGGGCTTCTGGAGCTTTCTTCAGTCGGGAATAGTGGATCCAAGCGGCTTGTTCTCTAATCTTGATAGCAGTGTAAGTTGTCAGCAACACTTGATATGGTCCATTCCATTCTTCCTCTAGGTGTTGTCCCAAAAAAGTCTTTATATATATATATCTATAATCCCCAGGCTTAAAGGGGTGGATTGGTTGATCCAACCCTCTAGCCCTGGTCCCTAAATCAAATTTATGTACTTTATTTAATTGTTTTTTGAAGTTTAGTTCTATAAGCATATAAATATTCTGATCCCAACTGCATTAGATCCTCTCCACTAAATAGAAATTGATAATGGCCTTCCATATAAGATTTCAAAGCGGCTCAAATTCTCTTTTACTCTAGGTTTAACTCTGATTCTAAGTAATGCTAAAGGAAGGGATTGAGGCCCTGACAAATTAGCTTCTTGTCCGATTTCAGCTCTTTGTTGTTTAATTAAATGGTTCATTTTTTCTACCCGTCCACTTGCCTGCGGTCTATAAGGAGTATGCAGTTGCCAATCTGTCTTTAGAATCTTACTTCTCTGTTGTACCACTTGCACACAAAAATGTGAACCTCTATCAGAAGACATTGCTACTGGAATCCCAAAGCATGGTGTTATTTCATTTAACAAGACTTTTACCACTTCTCTTGCTTTGTTTGTTCGACAAGGGAAAGCTTTGGGCCATCCTGAAAACGTGTCAGTCAGAACCAGTAAATAACAATACCCCCCTTTTCTAGGAAGTTCTGAAAAAATCAATTTGCCACTGTTGTCCGAGATAATTTCCTTTACCGATTATTCCAAATTTTATTCTGTTCTTGGTGTTGGGGTTATTGCGTAAACGGATGCTACGTTGTTGAGTTAATTGTTCTCCCCAATGTGTTTTATTGTGTAAATCTGTAAGAACTATCGGCCATGTCAAATTAGAAGGTATTATTATGCGGTTATCTTTTAAATATACCCATGCATCTGGTTTCATTTTACCTTTAAAATCTTCAATTGATTTTAAGTCTTCTTTTGTATAATTTGGCTTTTTGGTGCATGTATATAGTTTGGATTTTACCGTCTGGTATCAAAGACAATGCCTTCACCTCAGTTATTTCAGCTGCCCATTTAGCCTCCTGATCTGCCAATCGATTTCCAATTTCAAAATCAGCGTTCCCCTTTTGGTGTCCCCGACAATGCGTGATAGCTACCTTTTCTGGTTGTTTGACAGCCTCTAACGATTTTAACATTTCTTCAGCATGTTTTATCTGTTTTCCCTGAGCAGTCAGCAATCCATGTTCTTTCCAAATCTCTCCATGATCATGTACCACGCCAAATGCATATTTAGACTTTGTCCAAATATTTATTTTCCTTCCTGCTGCCAGTTCCAGTGCTCGCATAAGAGCAATTCTCTCTGCTTTCTGGGCGGACGTCCCAGGGGGTAATGGTTTAGACTCGATTACCTGTTGAGCAGTTGTAACGGCGTATCCTGCCTTACGGTGTCCTTGTTTTACAAAGCTGCTTCCATCAGTATACCAAGATTCATCAGCATCTTCTAAAGGTTCTTCCTTAAGATCGGGTCGACTAGAATACACAGTCTCCATTGTTTCTATACAATCATGGGTTATAGGTTCATCCAGAGTTCCGCTAAGGAAAGAAGCTGGATTTACGACGTTAGTGACCACAATTTCCACATCATCTTGTTCTACTAATATTGCTTGATATTTTAAAAATCTCTGTGGTGAAAGCCAATGGTTTCCTTTTTCTTCCAATACTGTTGAGACCGTATGGGATACTAACGCTATCATTTTCTGTCCCATTGTAAACTTCCGAGCTTCTTGTATATTGATAACAACAGCTGCAACAGCTCGAAGGCATCCAGGCCATCCTTTACTTACTTGATCTAATTGTTTAGAGAAGTAAGCTAGTGCTCGTAACAACGGTTAGTCTCAGGGTTATGGTAAGGGTTAGGTTAAGCGTTATTGTAAGTGTAAGGGTTAGGGTAAGGGTTCGGGTAAGGGTAAAAGTAAGGTAAAGTGAAAGGGTAACGGTAAGGGCCAGGGTAACGGTAAGGGTAAGGGTTAGGGTAAGCTTAAGATTCAGGGTAAGGGTAAGGGTATGGGTAAGGTTAAGGGTAAGGGTTATGGTTAGTGTAAGGGTAAAGGTAAGGTTATGGATTACCATAAGTGTATGGTTATGGTTAAGGGTAAATGTAAGTGTTACGGTAAGGGTAAGGGTTAGGGTAAGGGTAAGTGTAAGGGTAAGGTTAAGGCTACGGGTAAGGGTAAGGTTTAGTGTAAGGGTAAGTGTAAGGTTTACGGTAAGGGTTAGTGCAAGGGTAAGGGTAAGAGTTAGGTTTAGTGTAAGAGTAAGGGTAAGGGTAAGGATAAGTGTAAATGTAAGTGTTAGGGTTAGGGTAACGGATAGGGTAAGGGTATAAGAGTAAGTGCTAAGGTAAGCGTAAGGGTAAGGGTTAGGGTAAGGGTAAGTGTAACGTTAAGGGTAAGGTTAAGTTTAAAGGAAAGGGGAAGGGTAAGGATTTGGGTAATGTTAAGGGTAAGCGTTACGGTAAGGGTTAGGTAACGCAGTGTACAACGTGGGACGTCACACCCAGAGCTGCCTCTGGCAAGGTGAGTGAGGAACAGATGTAGCAGTTGTTGTGTTGTAGGTTTCACTGTTACTCTAAGCATCCCCTCTTTGTCCTTTCGAGGTGGTGTAGCTGTTTGAAGAGGGTAGATTGAAGCATCTGCCTCGGGGTCTGGTAAGCGGGCAGAGGTAAGGGAGCAGATGAGAGTAACTTACCTAGTTGTGCTGTGTCTTTGGATGCTGCCTCGGCCTATGCTTTTCTTTTTCTTTCACAGGTGTCTCGCAGAGGCTCAAAGGAGCAAACTGCACTCTGAAGAGCTGTGTAAGAAGAGGGGCTGGTCATGAGCTGGGTTGGAGCAGAACGGCCAAGTAGCACAAGGTGACTATGAAAGGTGTCCGTCTCGCTTTGCAGGTGCCGTGGCAGGCTCTCCACAGAAGCGACCGAGGATATGAGATAAGGGCAGAGTGCGACAAGTAGCGGCACGTGCAGGGATGGTTTCCAAGCGCTGCGGTGGCTTTCTCTTCCGTTCATCAGGTGCCACAGGCAAGGTGGGTTTAACATCAGTCTTTAGATTCGCGTGAAAGCAGTTCACTTGAATGCCACAGTGCATCTGAGAAGGGTGTTCTAGCAGAAAAAGCTTGTCTGGCACGGCGGTTCCTGATGGCAGTGGGTTTCCTCAGGTGAAGAGGTGCCTGGAGCCCCATCTCATGTAGTCTGCATGTGCCTTGAGGAGGACTCCTGCTTTCCAGCTGTACCTAAAGCTAAGTTTGGCTTGAAATGCCCTGTCTGTGAGTTGGGTGGGGTTGTACCTTGGCATGTGCATGGTATGTGCATGGGGATGGCTTTTAAATCAGCGCAGCAGGGGAAAGGGATCCAGTAACAACTGGGTAAAGAGGCCATGGATTCATCCTTTTCAGCCTAGCGTGTGCCAGTCAGGGCAGTTCCAGTATGTGTTCTATGGTGTATGGTTGTATCTGTGTATTATAGTATCCATTCCCAGGTCTTGTTCCCATAGTTGTTGGCTTCTGCAGTGCTTGCTGAGCACCATATCATGGGTCTTAAATGTATTGTTGGCAAGGGGATAGTAATGAAGCAGTTTTTGTCCTTCATTGGGACTTGGAAAGGCTGATCTCTCTCGAGCTTGATGTTGTCTGCTATTCTTGATGGTAGCCATGATGGCCCTCAGTCTCTGGCTTGTGTGCCTGCTCATGTACGGTTTGGGAGCCTGGCTCCATGTGGTTTGGAGTCCCGGTTCTGCAGTTTTTGACTACTGTTTGTGGTTTGGGGGGAGGGATGGCTCCCTGCATTGCTCTGGCTGGTCCGCCCTGCGCCGCCCCCCTCCCCCTGCCGCCGCCGCGTGCTGCCGCCCACCCCCCCCCTCACCGACCCCTTCGCCCTGCTGCCACCACGTGGTGCCAGCCCCCTCCCCAACCCCCCCGACCCCTTCCCCCTGCCGCCGCCGCATGGTGCCAGCCCCCCCTCCCCTGACTCCGCCGACCCCTTCCCCCGCCGCCGCCACGTGGTGCTGGTCCGCCCTGGCCCGGCCACATTGAAGCTGTGAGGAGCTGAAGAAGAGCTAGTGAAACAGAGGTATTGCAGCAGGTAGGCTGTGCCCGTGAGGTGCCTGAGGATCTGCCTTTTTTTTTCTTTTGTGGCTGCTTCTTGCAGTCTCGGAGAGGTGAATCCTCTCCGGAGTGCTGAGGAAAGGCGTGATTTAAAGATCAAAGCCGAAATTTCCTTAAGTGGTATATTCTTTCTTGCAGCACTGGCTGCACGGGGGATCTTTCCGCCCATCGTGCATGTCCGAAGTAACAAACCATCTCCTATATATACAGCAAAACGATGAATATTCTATTAATGCCTATACATATTCCTTACCTAAAGCCGCCTACTCTCGCTTCGTATGCTAATTAGCTTCTCAGTCCTTGCGCTTGCGCAAAGCCTTCCAAGAACTGTGGGCCGGGGTCTTCGGGATGTGGGAGGTCTTTGGGAGGATGCCGGGGTCTTTGGGAGGAAGACCGTAGGTCTTCCTCGTGATGCACTTTTCAGCCTTTGCTTAAAAAATGCCAGGTAGGATGAACCAGTTGTTTTCCAAGCTGTAGAAATGCTGAGTTGGCTTTCGGCCTAACTGAGGGTCGGTAGACAACAGGATGTCTCAGTTAACAAGGCATAACAGAAGGTTGACTCAAGTTATGTCAAGTCTCAGCCTGACTGAGGGTCGACAGATAACGGGATGCTTCATTTAACAAGATACTTCAACATAACAGAAGGTCGACAGATAGCAAGATGTCATCTATTTTGTCCTCATTAATTTTTAACCACAAGATTTATTCTATCCTAAAGTGAGTTTATACAATATCATTCCCCCCTTTTCTGGAAAATCTAGTAAATTCTTTTACTTAATAGGAAAAATTTTCTTCCCAGTCTTTATGAAATGTACCCCTCAATACCTTGCCATGCACATTTGTCAAGGAGGCTAACATGGACATTCGTTATAACAATTTCCATTTCCAAACGAGTAATACAAAAGGCAGTATTAAACTTATACCAACTAATATCAATAAAACAAGAATTGGGTGACTCAATGTGTTCAAAATCCCAGGTGCAGTTGGCGACCATCCAAAGAGTGTATCCCACCAGTTGTGACTTGTGTCTTGTTTTACTCTTTGCAAAACTCTGCTTATTTCCTTTGTATCATGACGGACAGCGATTAGAGTCTTCTCTCCATTTTCCTGAATGCCTTTTAAAATTTTAATCAGGTCTTGGTATTTCACTAGTGTGAGGTTCATCCCAATAGGTGTAGGTAATAACTTATGCTACATTGTGTTGTTAGACTTGATCAGCTGGTGGGATACCGCTGGTGCCAATTTGTGGTGTTTTTACCGTGCTGGGCAGCTAAACCCCACAACTGCTCTCTCATTCCCCCTCTTCTTAGATGAGGACCAGACCCAGTACAACCTCCACCCCTTATTCCATAACATTTGTGTCACACTCAGATCCCCATACTTTAGCGAACCAGCATTCTCATCATTATTCCTTGTCCTTTAACAGGACAAGGATTCAACAGTACAAGATTAATAGGCCGGTGTATCTTTTCATTCCATAGGTCTTTCTTGGAAAATGTTCATAAGAACTGTTGATGATTAGGTCTTCATCTGCCAAAGTGGCCACTCAGGGCAGGTGGAGTTGGATGTCTGGACACCAGCACCAGCTTAGCTCAAGTCCTTGTTGCACTGCCCGGCTCCTTGCAAAGGTGACCTGTCATTGATCCTACAGCGTCTTCCTACAACATATAACTTAGATTACAGATTAGTTTTCTCTCAATGTCAAATCTCCTTGAGGCACACACTTGATATCCCCGTTCTTTTGCATGACCCACCAGGTATACCCTGGTCCTTGGGCGAAGACAATCCCACGAGTGGGTTTGCCTTTTCCCGAGGCAGGAACAACCCACACTGCCTTCCCCATCCACCTTCCTACATGCACTACGGGAACTTTAGCTCCTTTCACAGCGTGTAGGGGTTTTGTTCCGGCAGGACCAGCACGGCTGTCAGACCCCCTATTGTTAACTAGCCAAGTGGCTTCTGGTAGATTTGTGTCCCATTGTTTCCATGTCCCAGCACCTAATGCTCGTAACATAGTCTTTAACAGTCCATTGTACCTCTCAACCTTCCCAGAGGCTTGTGGGTGATAAGGGATGTGGTGCACCCACTCAACACCATGCCTCTTGGCCCAGGAGGTAACAAGATTGTTTCGGAAATGACTCCCATTGTCAGACTCAATTCTCTCTGGTGTACCATGACGCCACAATACTTGTCTTTCCAGGCCCAAAATAGTGTTTCGGGCCGTGGCATGGTTTACAGGGTATGTTTCCAGCCACCCAGTAGTTGCTTCTACCATAGTGAGTATGTATCGTTTGCCTTGGCGGGTTTGTGGGAGTGGTCCGATATAGTCAATTTGCCAGGCCTCACCATACTGAAACCCTAGCCATCTCCCCCTGTTCCAGGGAGATTTTACCTTCATGGCTTTCTTGATTGCAGCACAGGTCTCACACTCATGGGTAACCTGTGTGATGGCCTCAATGGTCAAGTCCACCCCTCGATCACGAGCCCATCTGTAAGTGGCATCCCGCCCCAGATGTCCTGATGTTTCATGGGCCCATCGAGCTACAAACAGCTCACCCTTACGTTCCCAGTCTAGGTCCACCTGAGCCACTTCAATTTTCGAAGCTCGATCCTCTTCTTCATTGTTCTGATGTTCTTCAGTAGCGCGACTCTTGGGCATGTGGGCATCTACATGACGTACTTTAACATCCAGGTTTTCTACCCGGGCAGCAATATCTTGCCACAGGGTAGCAGCCCAGATAGGTTTACCTCTGCGCTGCCAGTTGCTCTGTTTCCATTGCTGCAGCCACCCCCACAGAGCATTTGCCACCATCCATGAGTCAGTATAAAGATACAATGCTGGCCATTTTTCTCTTTCGGCGATCTCTAGGGCTAGTTGTATGGCTTTTACTTCTGCATACTGACTCGACTCGCCTTCCCCCTCCATGGCCTCCACAACTCGTCGTGTGGGACTCCACACAGCAGCTTTCCATTTCCGATGGCTCCCTACCACACGGCAGGATCCGTCAGTAAACAACACATACTGCTTTCTGTCTTCTGGCAACTCATTGTATGGTGGTGCCTCTTCAGCACGGGTTACCTCTTCTGTTGGCCCTCCGAAATCTCTGCCTTCCGGCCAGTCCATAATCTCCTCCAGGATTCCTGGGCGATTAGGTTTTCCCATTCGAGCCCGCTGTGTAATTAATGCTATCCACTTACTCCATGTAGCATCAGTTGCATGGTGTGTAGTGGGAATTTTCTCTTTGAACATCCAATGTAACACAGGTAGCCGCGGTGCCAAGAGGAGCTGTGCTTCTGTACCCACAACTTCTGACGCAGCTCGAACACCTTCATATGCTGTGAGTATTTCTTTTTCAGTTGGGGTGTAATTGGCTTCTGATCCTCGATAGCCCCGACTCCAGAAGCCCAGAGGTCGACCTCGAGTTTCTTCTGGGGTTTTCTGCCAAAGGCTCCAGGTGAGGCCATGCTCCCCAGCTGCAGTGTAAAGTATGTTCTGCACAGCTGGTCCAGTACGGACAGGCCCAAGGGCTACTGCACGAGCTATTTCTTGTTTGATTTGTTGTTGCTCAGGGCCCCACTCGAAATAGTTTCTCTTTCGAGTAACTCGATATAGTGGACTCACAAGCTGACTATAGCCTGGCACATGCATTCTCCAGAATCCCACGAGGCCTAGGAAAGATTGCGTTTCTTTTTTGCTAGTTGGCGGAGACATTGCTGTTATTTTATTGATCACATCCATTGGAATATGGCGACGTCCATCCTGCCATTTTACCCCCAGGAACTGGATTTCCTGTGCAGGCCCCTTGACCTTGCTCTGTTTAGTGGCAAAACCAGCTTTCAGGAGAATTTGGATTACTTTCTTCCCTTTCTCAAAAACTTCTTCTGCTGTGTTGCCCCACACGAGGATGTCGTCAATGTACTGAAGGTGCTCAGGAGCTCCCCCTTTCTCCAGTGCAGACTGGATCAGTCCATGGCAAATGGTAGGGCTGTGTTTCCACCCCTGGGGCAGCCGATTCCAGGTGTATTGGATGCCCCTCCAAGTGAAAGCAAACTGCGGCCTGCATGCTGCTGCCAAAGGGATGGAGAAAAATGCATTAGCAATATCAGTTGTGGCATACCACTTGGCTGCCTTTGACTCTAGTTCGTACTGAAGTTCTAACATGTCCGGCACTGCAGCACTCAGCGGTGGTGTGACTTCATTCAGGCCTCGATAGTCCACTGTTAGCCTCCACTCGCCGTTAGACTTTCGTACTGGCCATATAGGACTATTAAAGGGTGAGCGAGTCTTGCTGATCACTCCTTGACTCTCCAGTCGGTGAACCAACTCATGGATGGGAATCAGGGAGTCTCGGTTGGTGCGATATTGCCGTCGGTGCACCGTTGTGGTAGCAATTGGCACCTGCTGTTCTTCGACCCTCAGCAACCCCACAACAGAGGGGTCCTCTGAGAGACCAGGCAAGGTAGACAATTGTTTAATGCCTTCTGTCTCTAAGGCAGCTATACCAAAAGCCCACCGGAACCCTTTTGGATCCTTGAAATATCCTCTTCTAAGATAGTCTATGCCAAGGATACATGGAGCATCCGGGCCAGTCACAATGGGATGCTTTTCCCACTCATTCCCAGTCAGACTCACTTCAGCCTCCAATACAGTTAACTGCTGAGATCCCCCTGTCACTCCACAAATACTGATGGGCTCTGGCCCTTCATAGCTCGATGGCATTATAGTACATTGTGCACCGGTGTCTACTAAAGCCTTATACTTCTGTGCGTCTGATGTGCCAGGCCATCGAATCCACACAGTCCAATAAACTCGATTGTCCCTTTCCTCCCCCTGGCTGGAGGCAGGGCCCCCCTAATCCTGGTCAGAATCTTCTTCATTTCTGTGTTTGAAGGACTGTCTGCTGGAAGTTGGAGCAGTAAATTTTTCAGAGAATCCCTTTTTCCCGATTGTTTTCTTTTGCAACTCACGTACCCGTGCCTCTAGGGTCGCGGTGGATTTTCCATCCCATTTTCTCATGTCCTCTCCATGGTCTCGTAAGTAAAACCACAGGGTGGCACGGGGTGAGTACCCACCATATCGTCGTCTTTGTGTAGATGAACGCCTACCCCTGATAGCTGAGACACTGCTTTGTACAGGTGCGGAGGAGAATAATCTCTCTTCTAGTTGGTGAACCTTTTCAGAAAGTTTCTCCCAAGTGTTCCCTTTTGGTCGGTGGACACTGGTTTGTTCAGGTGGGGAGGAAGATAGATTCTCTTTAAGTTGGTGGAACTCTTCAGAAAGTTTCTCCACAGCTGAGACACGGGACTGTAGCGGAGCAGAGAAATTGTCTTCATATTTTTGAAGCTGGCAGGACAGATTATACACTGTTGGTCCCATCCCCTCATCCCAGTTAAATATTGCCAGTGTACTGGCATGTGCTGATGGTGCACTCTGCACAAATTTACGCCACATGGATGTTGTGCACTGGACTTCATCGGGGTCTTTAGGTGTCTGGGCATTGTCCAAATCACTATAAATCATCTCCCGCACAGCTAATTCCCGCAGATGCTGGAGACCTTTATCCAGAGTGGTCCACTCGCCTACGTGATATACAATATCTTCCTTATGGGGATATCCTTCTCTCACAGCTGCCAGGAGTCGTCTCCAGAGGCTGAGGGCCTGTGCTCCTCTCCCGATTACTTTGTCAATTACCCTTTCTCTAGAGAGGGATCCCAGCTGCTTGGCTTCATTGCCTTCTAATTGTTGGCTATTGGCCCCAGCATCCCAGCATCGAAGGAGCCAGGTGAGGATGTGTTCACCTGGGCGTCGACCATCATCCTTTTGTATTTCTCGCAACTCACTCAGGGATAAGGATCGAGTGATTTCTGATTCCTTTATGATTTCCATCTCTTCTTCCTGCTGGTTTTGTGATGGCTCTGCTTTAGAGGTGCCTGCCATTTCCCCTTCTCCCTCCTTCTTAGGAGAGGCGTCTTCCCTTACTAAACGAGCTGACCTCCGTTTCCATTGTTTTGACTTGACCACGGGGGCGACTGATACCGTAGTCGCTTGGTCCTCTGGGTCAGCCACAGCATGTGTCATTTGGTCATCAGATTCAGAGACTTCCTCCCTCTCTTCAAGTTGCTGGATGATGTTAAACAGTGTTTGATAGGAGTAAGCCAGGACCCAGCACAATGCTGCAAGCTGTCGTTCTCCGGCATTATCAGGGTCAGGACATACAACTCTCAAACATTCTACCAGGTTTTTAGGATTTAGCACTTGCTCAGGGGTGAAGTTCAAAACTATTGGAGGAGACACTCGTGACAGGTATCTGCCAACATCATCCCACACACCTTGCCACTCGCCACAAGACTCTTTCGAGACAGATTCCCAAGTAAGCTTTCTAAACAATCGACTAATCTTAGAGAGAAAATGAAACCTGTTATTCAGAATTAGAAATAGCAATACATGGGTTACAGATGGATCTTCAAAATACTCCCAAACTGTTGTAATTAGCCCACTGTGAAAGAAGGGAAAAGTACCATTCCTAATATTATTAATAAACTGGTGTCCAGATGAGGAAAGGAAGGCAGTGTAGTTCTGAATATTCTCTAAAAGATAGTTTCCATGAGACCCAAATGATAACAGTGCAGAGCCTGAATGCCAGATTAAACTCAAGGCCAGTGCTTGGCAGCACAGCGAATTAAAAAAAGTGAACACAGATTGTAGCACTTTGTTGGATCGGATATATAGGAGAAAGGAGAATATGACACGGATTGCATGGCATATGATCAAAGCCATTATTAACAGGACAACGAACATGGTTACTAGCAAGTAAGTGTGTTAGTTGTACGCGTTTTAATCAATTCTATTGTTATCTCAACCCTTCGTGCCCCACGTTGGGCGCCAAAAAGGACTGTGGTGGTTTTACTGTGCTGGGCAGCTAAACCCCACAACCGCTCTCTCACTCCCCCTCTTCTTAGATGAGGAGGGGGAGAAGTAAAGGAAAGAACGACTCACGGGTTGAGATAAGGATAATTTAATTAAAGGGAAATAATAATAATAATTAAATAAAGATTATTATGATCTAAACAATTTAAATAATTAAATAAAGATTATTATGATCTAAACAATTTAACTAAAGGGAAATAAAAAGGGAAAGGGGAAAAGGGAGGGGGAAAGGGAAAATAAAAAGAAGGGAGGAAAACAAACAAAATAAATGAAAACTACGTGGAAGTACAGAGGAAAGAAATTACTCTCAACTTCCCACAAATGAGCGATGATTGACCACGTCCTTGAAGCAGGGCCTCAACGCACGTAGCCGGTGTTCGGGAGGAGGACTGACGTTTTCACAACGAGAGCCCACCCCTCCCCTCTTCTTCCTGTTTCCACCTTTTATTGCTGAGTGTGACATCACATGGTATGGAATATCCCTTTGGTTGGTTTAGGTCAGCTGCCCTGATGATGTTTCTCTTCTCACTTTTTGCCCACCCCCCAGGAGGGTTAGAGAGAGGCCCGATGCTGTGCCATTGCTGCTCAGCAGTAGACACAACACTGGTGTGGTAACACTGCTGTTCCAGCTACAAGTGCAGACTACAGCACTCTATGGGCTGCTGCCGGGAAAGTTAACACAAATATAGAAAATCACACCCGACAATTCTAACAAAGTTACAAATACAAAAATGATTTTTGCTATGGAGAGTTATATTCTCCTTATCTACTTCTACGCAATCACAAGCAGTTCTTAAACACACACCCCCTTGATCAACATATACAAGCACAGTCTTTTGACTAGTATTTGGCTGAATTTCAAAGTGGCAGACACCTTGCTCCGTGTCAAAACATACATCCTGAGCATCAATTGTATTGCTTTCACAAAGAAATCCTTGTTGTTCCCGGGTAACACATGATTCTAGATTTACAGACTGCCATTTCCCATTCTCCATCCGTGCCCATGTTCTATGCTCCAAAGGATAAAGCACTGTCTTCTCATGGTTTAATCCTAGTGCAATGATCGGGTGGGTAACATAAACTGTGGCATTACGTATAGGAAGCACGAAGGCAGTAGCCATGTTAACAATGGGATCATAAGTAAAATTTACCAGGGTCCACAAGGACTGGAACTTCTTCTCAAAATCATTAGCATTGTCCCAAACAGCCTTTCAGACTTCAGCTGGAAAAATGCCTTCACTTCCTTCCCTAATGATCAAGGCGGCCGTTGCCTGCAACCATAACTGTGCTTGCATACAACTAAGAGCTAAGGATATATTATCTTGAACCATACTAAGTGCATCTATTATTAGTTTGTGGTAATCCAATTTACCTGGGCGAATACAACCTTCTCGTTGGCCATTTTTGGAAATCGGTTTTACTAAAATCCCCGTTACTTTCTCCTAGGTCGTTCCATTAATCATTCGGCACCCTATTTTAATTTCGTCCCCTATGGTTCTTTGGTGTGTCCACTCTTCTCCTAATTTTCGCCATTCTGATGGTTTATCTAAATAGTTACCATTTGTTTGCCAGATGACCGTAACTGCTAACTTTCCATTCAAGTTCCTATCCTCTGTTGTTACAGCTTCAGTTCAAGGCCACTCACCATTCTCTGTTATCACAGAGGCACCTTCTTGAATCACAATTACAACTATAAGCCATAGAAACAAAATATTCTATCAACAGATTTTCTGCCAACCATATTACCAAGTACTCCCGACCATAATGTCCTCATTTTGTTCGCCTAAGCTTTAGTTTCAGTTCATCGTCACCTGGCGTTACTTTCCAGGGGCTTCTGGAGCTTTCTTCAGTCGGGAATAGTGGATCCAAGCGGCTTGTTCTCTAATCTTGATAGCAGTGTAAGTTGTCAGCAACACTTGATACGGTCCATTCCATTCTTCCTCTAGGTGTTGTCCCGAAAAAGTCTTTATATATATATATATATATAATCACCAGGCTTAAAGGGGTGGATTGGTTGATCCAACCCTCTAGCCCTGGTCCCTAAATCAAATTTATGTACTTTATTTAATTGTTTTTTGAAGTTTAGTTCTATAAGCATATAAATATTCTGATCCCAACTGCATTAGATCCTCTCCACTAAATAGAAATTGATAATGGCCTTCCATATAAGATTTCAAAGCGGCTCAAATTCTCTTTTACTCTAGGTTTAACTCTGATTCTAAGAAATGCTAAAGGAAGGGATTGAGGCCCTGACAAATTAGCTTCTTGTCCGATTTCAGCTCTTTGTTGTTTAATTAAATGGTTCATTTTTCCTACCCGTCCACTTGCCTGCGGTCTATAAGGAGTATGCAGTTGCCAATCTGTCTTTAGAATCTTACTTCTCTGTTGTACCACTTGCACACAAAAATGTGAACCTCTATCAGAAGACATTGCTACTGGAATCCCAAAGCATGGTATTATTTCATTTAACAAGACTTTTACCACTTCTCTTGCTTTGTTTGTTCGACAAGGAAAAGCTTTGGGCCATCCTGAAAACGTGTCAGTCAGAACCAGTAAATAACAATACCCCCCTTTTCTAGGAAGTTCTGAAAAAATCAATTTGCCACTGTTGTCCGAGATAATTTCCTTTACCGATTATTCCAAATTTTATTCTGTTCTTGGTATTGGGGTTATTGCGTAAACAGATGCTACGTTGTTGAGTTACTTGTTCTCCCCAATGTGTTTTATTGTGTAAATCTGTAAGAACTATCGGCCATGTCAAATTAGAAGGTATTATTATGCGGTTATCTTTTAAATATACCCATGCATCTGGTTTCATTTTACCTTTCAAATCTTCAATTAATTTTAAGAGTTCTTTTATATAATTTGGCTTTTTGGTTCATGTATATACTTTGGATTTTACCGTCTGGTATCAAAGACAATGCCTTCACCTCAGTTATTTCAGCTGCCCATTTAGCCTCCTGATCTGCCAATCGATTTCCAATTTCAAAATCAGCGTTCCCCTTTTGGTGTCCCTGACAATGCGTGATAGCTACCTTTTCTGGTTGTTTGACAGCCTCTAACAATTTTAACATTTCTTCAGCATGTTTTATCTGTTTTCCCTGAGCAGTCAGCAATCCATGTTCTTTCCAAATCGCTCCATGATCATGTACCACGCCAAATGCATATTTAGAATCTGTCCAAATATTTATTTTCCTTCCTGCTGCCAGTTCCAGTGCTCGCGTAAGAGCAATTCTCTCTGCTTTCTGGGCGGACGTCCCAGGGGGTAATGGTTTAGACTCGATTACCTGTTGAGCAGTTGTAACAGCGTATCCTGCCTTACGGTGTCCTTGTTTTACAAAGCTGCTTCCATCAGTATACCAAGATTCGTCAGCATCTTCTAAAGGTTCTTCCTTAAGATCGGGTCGACTAGAATACACAGCCTCCATTGTTTCTTTACAATCATGGGTTATAGGTTCATCCAGAGTTCCGCTAAGGAAAGAAGCTGGATTTACGACGTTAGTGACCACAATTTCCACATCATCTTGTTCTACTAATATTGCTTGATATTTTAAAAATCTCTGTGGTGAAAGCCAATGGTTTCCTTTTTGTTCCAAAACTGTTGAGACCGTATGGGAGACTAACGCTCTCATTTTCTGTCCCATTGTAAACTTCCGAGCTTCTTGTATATTGATAACAACAGCTGCAACAGCTCGAAGGCATCCAGGCCATCCTTTACTTACTTGATCTAATTGTTTAGAGAAGTAAGCTACTGCTTGTTTATAGGCACCCAATCTTTGTGCTAGTACTCCCAAAGCTATCCCTTGTCTCTCATGAGATAACAACCAAAAGGGTTTTGAGAGATCTGGTAATCCCAAAGCCGGAGCTTGCATCAATTCTCGTTTAAGTTGTTTAAAGGCGTTTCGTGCTTCTCCAGTCCAGACTAATTTTGACTGATTACTCTTTATCAATTCATATAGAGGCTTTACCATTAGTCCATAATTATAAATCCAAAGGCGTCACCAACCTGTCATTCCTAAAAAGGTTCGTAGCTCCTTTACTGTTTGGGGTTCTGGAGTCCGGCAAATGACTTCCTTGCGTTCAGTTCCTAGTTCTCGTTGTCCTCCTGAAATTTCAAATCCCAAGTAGGTCACGCGTTGTTGAACCAGCTGGACTTTCTGTTGAGAGACTCGATATCCATTTAAACCCAGAAAATTAAGAAGACTTATAGTCCATTGAATACAACTCTCTTTAGTCTCGGTAGCTATTAAGAGATCATCTACGTATTGTAACAAAGCCCCTTCAGTGTCGGGAGGTATCCAAGTTTCAAGTTCCTTCACTAATTGGTTTCCAAAAATAGTGGGGCTATTCTTGAATCCTTGAGGTAGCACTGTCCACGTAAGCTGTGTCTTTCTGCCTGAGTCAGGGTTTTTCCATTCAAAGGCAAATAAGTTTTGGCTTTCAGTGGCTAAGGATAGGCAGAAGAAGGCGTCTTTTAAATCCAGTACGGTAAACCAGACTTGACTATTCTTTAATTTAGTCAGCAAAGTATAAGGGCTTGCCACTACTGGATGTATATCCTCAGAGATTTTATTTATGGCCCTCAGAACCTGAACTAGCCTATAGCTTTTTCCATCTGCCTTTTTAATTGGCAATATGGCTGTATTTTATTCTGATTCGCATTCAATCCATAATCCATACTGTATAAATTTATCAATTATCTCTTTAATTCCTTTCCTGTCTTCTCTCCTGAAAGGATATTACTTAACCTTAACGGGCTTCTCTCCTGGCTTTAATTTAATAATTATTGGGGTCACATTTTTAGCTCTTCCAGGGACTTCGGTGGCCCAAACTCCTGGATATACTTGATCTGTGATCTCTAAAGGTATTTCACTTTTAGGGTCAGTTTGTATTAGTGTCAAGCTTAACACATTTATTAGTTGTTCTTCTCCTATTCTTAATTCCATTTTCCCTTTTTCAAAGACAATTTCTGCTCCTAATTGCTCTAATAAATCTCTACCTAAGAGTGCCCATGGGGAGTTAGGCATATATAAAAATGTGTGTATGCCCCATTGTTTCCCTAACTTGTACTTCAAATGTTCACAAAAATAAGCCTTTACGGTTGCACCTTTGTCCTGGTTTCAGTTAGAACAGAGTTAATTTTGTTCCTAGTAGCCGGTGGAATGCTATGCTTTGGCTTAGAATGAGAAGAGTGCTGATAACACCCCGATGTTTTAATTATTGCAGAGCAGTGCCTGTACTAAGCCAAGGACATCTCAACTTCTTGCTCTGTCCTGCCAACAGGCAGGCTGGGGGTGCAGCAAGAACTGGGAGGGGACAGGCCCAGAACAGGTGACCCAAACTAGCCAAAGGGGTATTCCATACCATCTGACGTCACGCTAAACAATATATAGGGTGGCTAGCCGGGGGGAGGGCGGGCCGGACTGCTCGGGGTTAGGCTGGGCATCGGTCAGCGGGTGGTGAGCAATTGCATTGTGCATCACTTGTTTGTACATGTTATTATTAGTAGTACTATTATCATCATTGTATCATTATTATTATTATTATTATTATTATTACTATTATTATTTTCTTGTCTTATTAAACTGTCTTTATCTCAACTCACAGGCCTCACTTTCCATTTCTCTCCCCCGTCCCAGAGAGGGAGGGGGGAGGGTGAGCGAACGGCTGTGTGGTGTTTAGCTGCCGGCCGGGTTAAACCACTACAGTCTTTTTGGCGCCCAACGTGGGGCTCGAAAGGTTGAGATAACGGCAGACCTGATCAGAGTGTGTTAAACTAAGATTGTTATAAGTATTAGACCTGCTTAATAGTCACTTTTCATAATGCTGATTGCTTTAATCTCAAGTCTGCTGCGCCTGTTTTTCAAATTGAGCATTATAGCACATTATTTTCCGTATGTGCTCTCTGTCATGTTGTTTATCCTGTCCGGGCCCTGGTTTCAGATCATTATGGTACTGTGTCTTGTAACAGTGGCTTATGAGACGATGAAATATCTGGTCATGACTCTAACTTGGTATTTGTACTCAGTAACATCGTCGACTTTATACTTTGGAAACCGTATCTTGGAAACTATTAGCAATTATACCTGTTGTCTTTTTCCATCGGGGAGTGAATCTGTGGAGGGGAAAGGGGAAGATATTTTTCCTTACTCGATCACTCTCCCTTTCTCCTTCACCACCCCCTTATCCTCCTTGATCACCCTCCCTTTCTCCTTCACCACCCTCTTATCTTCCGAGCTTGTTACAATAGCTCTCCAAGATATTGAATATCCTTGGGATACTCAGACCAGCATGGTCTTGCTCTTATGCCTCCTGAATGTGCTTCAGGTTTTGCTTAAAGTTAAACAACTATTTGGGAAGCTCATTCGGAGATCTGCCCGGAGGCAGTATAGTTGTGGGTGGCAGGGAGTATGGGAGGATATGGGCAGACATCTAGAGCAGTTAGCACCCCCAGTGTTTTGGAAATTCACCCCTGAACAACTGCAAAATCCTAAAAAATTGGCAGAGTGTTTGAAAAAAAGGTGTCATGACTCTGGCAGTTCCAAAGTAACACAAATCATTATAACGTGCTGGGGCCTGGCTCATGCCTATCGAGCTGCCATTGATACTGCTATCAACTTAGTGACAGACCCTGCGGCCACTCCAAGTCCTGTGACAGATCCAATGGCCACTGCGACTCCTACGGTGGACTCTGCAGCCGCTCCAGTTCCAGCTCCTGCAGACACTCCAGTTCCAGGTCCTGCAGCTGCTCCCGCTCCGGTTCCTGCAGATGCTCCAGCTCCAGCTCCTGCAGGCACTCCAGTTCCAGCTCCTGCAGCTGCTCCAGCTCCTGTGGCTGGGTCAGAGAAACGAGCTGTTGCAGTGCAAGTCGACCCTGCCGGGGGTATTCCAACCCCTGTGGCAGGCCCTGTAACGGGGTCAGAGAAACGAGCTGTCGCATTGCAAGTCGACCCTGCAGAGGGTATTCTACCCCTGTGGCAGGCCCTGTAACGGGGTCAGAGAAACGAGCTGTAGCAGTGCAAGTCGACCCTGCAGAGGGTATTCTAACCCCTGTGGCAGGCCCTGTAACGGGGTCAGAGAAACGAGCTGTAGCAGTGCAAGTCGACCCTGCAGAGGGTATTCCAATCCCTGTGGCAGACCTTGTAACGGGGCCAGAGAAACGAGCTGTAGCAGTGCAAGTCGACCCTGCAGAGGGTATTCCAATCCCTGTGGCAGACCTTGTAACGGGGCCAGAGAAACGAGCTGTAGCAGTGCAAGTCGACCCTGCAGAGGGTATTCCAATCCCTGTGGCAGACCTTGTAATGGGGCCAGAGAAACGAGCTGTAGCAGTGCAAGTTGCCCCGGTACACAAGATGAAAAGATGGTATAGAGATTCAGGTCGTTTAGAATGCAGAGAATCTTCTGCCAAATCTGATGGAGACGACGATGCTGGGCCATCAGGGTTTCAGGAGGAGGAAGATGACGACGCCGAAAAAGCAACAATAACTACCCGAAACCTAAACGAGCGTGAGTTACGAGATGTGCGAAAAGATTTTGGTCGCTGTATAGGTGAGCAGCTTGTCACCTGGCTGCTCCGGTGTTGGGACGCTGGAGCCAATTGTGTGGAATTGTCTGGCATTGAAGCCAGACGGCTGGGATCCCTTGCTAGAGACGCAGGCATTGACAAAGCAATTGCAAATGGAGCACAATCTCACAGCCTCTGGAGGCGTCTCCTCTCAGCTGTGAGGGAAAGGTATCCCTTCAAGGAAGAACTTTTATGTTTACCAGGCAAGTGGACCACTATGGAGAAGGGAATCCAGTACCTGAGGGAATTAGCCGTACGGGAAGTGATTTATGAGGATCCAGACCCCGGACAAATATCCAAAGATCCAGATGGAGTCAGGTGTACACGACCCACGTGGCGGAAGTTTGTACGGAGTGCACCATCATCATATCCCAGCTCATTGGCAGTAATGGCCTGGAAAAAGGATGAGGAACCCATAATAGATGAAGTGGCTAAACAACTCCGGCAGTACGAAGAAAGTCTCTCCTCTTCCTTACAGGCCTGCGTCTCAGCTGTGGAGAAACTTTCTGAAAAGGTTCACCAACTTGAAGAGAATCTATCTTCCTCCCCACCTGAACAAACCAGTGTCCACCGACCAAAAGAGAACACTTGGGAGAAACTTTCTGAAAAGGTTCACCAACTTGAAGAGAGATTATTCTCCTTCGCACCTGTACAAAGCAGTGCCTCAGCTATCAGGGGTAGGCGGTCATCTACACAAAGAAGACAATATGGTGGGTACTCATCCCGTGCCACCCTGTGGTTTTACTTACGAGACCATGGAGAGGACATGAGAAAATGGGATGGAAAATCCACCGCAACCCTAGAGGCACGGGTACGTGAGTTGCAAAAGAAAACAATCGGGAAAAAGGGATTCTCTGAAAAGGTTGCTGCTCCAACTTCCAGCAGACAGTCCTTCAAACCAAGAATTGAAGAAGACTCTGACCAGGATTAGGGGGGCCCTGCCTCCAGCCAGGGGGAGGAAAGGGACAATCGAGTTTATTGGACTGTGTGGATTCGATGGCCTGGCACGTCAAACGCACAGAAGTATAAGGCTTTAGTAGACACCGGTGCACAATGTACTCTAATGCCATCGAGCTATAAAGGGCCAGAGCCCATCAGTATTTGTGGAGTGACAGGGGGATCTCAGCAGTTAACTGTATTGGAGGCTGAAGTGAGTCTGACTGGGAATGAGTGGGAAAAGCATCCCATTGTGACTGGCCCGGATGCTCCATGTATCCTTGGCATAGACTATCTTAGAAGAGGATATTTCAAGGACCCAAAAGGGTTCCGCTGGGCTTTTGGTATAGCTGCCTTAGAGACAGAGGGCATTAAACAATTATCTACCTTGCCTGGTCTTTCAGAGGACCCCTCTGTTGTGGGGTTGCTGAGGGTCGAAGAACAGCAAGTGCCAATTGCTACCACAACTGTGCACCGGCGGCAATATCGCACTAACCGAGACTCCCTGATTCCCATCCATAAGCTAATTCGTCAATTGGAGAGCCAAGGAGTGATCAGCAAGACTCATTCACCTTTCAATAGTCCCAAATGGCCAGTGCGAAAGTCTAATGGTGAGTGGAGACTAACAGTGGACTATCGTGGCCTGAACGAAGTCACACCACCATTGAGTGCTGCACTGCCGGACATGCTGGAACTCCAATACGAACTTGAATCGAAGGCAGCCAAGTGGTACGCCACAATTGATATCGCTAATGCATTTTTCTCCATCCCTCTAGCAGCAGAGTGCAGGCCACAATTTGCTTTCACTTGGAGGGGAGTCCAATATACTTGGAATCGGCTGCCCCAGGGGTGGAAACACAGCCCTACCATTTGCCATGGACTGATTCAATCTGCACTGGAGCAGGGGGAAGCTCCTGAACACTTGCAGTACATCGATGACATTATTGTGTGGGGTGACACAGCAGAGGAAGTTTTCGAGAAAGGAAAGAAAATAGTCCAAATCCTTCTGAAAGCTGGTTTTGCCATAAAACAAAATAAAGTCAAAGGACCTGCACGAGAGATCCAGTTTTTAGGAATAAAATGGCAAGATGGACGTCGTCAAATTCCAATGGATGTGATCAACAAAATAACAGCTATGTCTCCACCAACTAGCAAAAAAGAAACACAAACTTTCCTAGGTGTTGTGGGGTTTTGGAGAATGCACATTCCAAAT
The DNA here is from genome assembly GCA_036873955.1 of Mergus octosetaceus. Taxonomy (NCBI): domain Eukaryota; kingdom Metazoa; phylum Chordata; class Aves; order Anseriformes; family Anatidae; genus Mergus; species Mergus octosetaceus. Next base: position 130,687 of record JBAGBL010000046.1, read on the forward strand.
TACAGTCTGATTGTAAACCCGCTTTACCAAGTAACCCGTAAGAAGAATGAGTTTGAGTGGGGCCCTGAGCAACGGCAGGCCTTTGAACAAATTAAGCAGGAAATAGTTCATGCAGTAGCCCTTGGGCCAGTCCGAACAGGACCAGAAGTGAAGAATGTGCTCTACACTGCAGCCGGGGAGAACGGCCCCACCTGGAGCCTCTGGCAGAAAGAACCTGGGGAAACTCGAGGTCGGCCCCTGGGGTTTTGGAGTCGGGGATACCGAGGATCTGAGGCCCGCTACACTCCAACGGAAAAGGAAATCTTGGCAGCATATGAAGGAGTTCGATCTGCTTCGGAGGTGGTCGGTACTGAAGCGCAGCTCCTCCTAGCACCCCGATTGCCAGTACTAGGCTGGATGTTCAAAGGAAGGGTCTCCCCTACACATCATGCAACCGATGCTACATGGAGCAAGTGGGTTGCACTGATTACTCAGCGGGCTCGAATAGGAAACCCCAGTCGCCCAGGGATATTGGAAGTGATTATGGACTGTCCAGAAGGCAAATACTTTGGGATATCATCAGAGGAGGAGGTGGGTCGTGCTGAGGAGGAGGTGGGTCGTTCAGCTGGCTTTAGACATTGCTGAACGAGAAAAATGGCCGGTTCTCTATCTCTACACTGATTCATGGATGGTAGCAAATGCCCTGTGGGGATGGTTACAGCAATGGAAGCAAAACAACTGGCAGCGCAGGGGCAAACCCATCTGGGCTGCTGCATTGTGGCAAGATATTGCTGCTCGGGTGGAGAACCTGGCTGTAAAGGTACGCCACGTAGATGCTCATATGCCCAAGAATCGGGCTACTGAAGAACATCAAAACAACCAGCAGGTGGATCAGGCTGCTAAGATTGAAGTAGCTCAGGTGGACCTGGACTGGTAGCATAAAGGTGAATTATTTATAGCCCGATGGGCCCATGACACCTCAGGCCATCAAGGTAGAGATGCAACATACAGATGGGCTCGTGATCGAGGGGTGGACCTGACCATGGACACTATAACACAGGTTATTCATGACTGTGAAACATGTGCTGCAATCAAGCAAGCCAAACGGTCAAAGCCTCTTTGGTATGGAGGACGATGGCTGAAATATAAATATGGAGAGGCCTGGCAGATTGATTACATCACACTCCCTCAAACTCGCAATGGCAAGCGCCATGTACTTACAATGGTGGAAGCAACCACTGGATGGCTGGAAACATATCCTGTGCCTCATGCCACCGCCCGGAACACTATCCTGGGCCTTGAAAAACAAGTCCTATGGCGACATGGCACCCCAGAAAGAATAGAGTCAGACAATGGAACTCATTTCCGAAACAACCTTATAGACACTTGGGCCAAAGAGCATGGTATTGAGTGGGTGTATCACATCCCCTATCATGCACCAGCCTCCGGGAAAGTTGAACGATATAATGGACTGTTAAAGACTACATTGAAAGCAATGGGTGCTGGGACGTTCAAAAATTGGGATACGCATTTGGCAAAGGCCACCTGGTTAGTCAATACTAGGGAATCTGCCAACCGAACTGGACCTGCCCAATCAAACCTGTTACGTACTGTAGATGGGGATAAAGTTCCTGTAGTGCATGTAAGAAATATGCTGGGTAAAACGGTCTGGGCTACTCCTGCCTCAGGAAAAGGCAAACCCATTCGTGGAATTGCTTTTGCTCAGGGACCTGGATATACGTGGTGGGTGATGCAAAAGAACGGAGAGGTCCGGTGTGTACCTCAAGGGGATTTAATACTGGGTGAGAATAGCCCATGAATTGGATTGTACCATGTTAATTACTATATAATATTGTATGTTATCACTATCATGACTACTATATACCCTAGATAAAAATGGTGACTAACTAGAATGTATGGAAAAGAATGTAACCTGAGCATGACATAAATGGTATGGAATAAGGGGTGGATAGATGTCCTGGTTTCAGTTAGAACAGAGTTAATTTTGTTCCTAGTAGCCGGTGGAATGCTATGCTTTGGCTTAGAATGAGAAGAGTGCTGATAACACCCCGATGTTTTAATTATTGCAGAGCAGTGCTTGTACTAAGCCAAGGACATCTCAACTTCTTGCTCTGTCCTGCCAACAGGCAGGCTGGGGGTGCAGCAAGAACTGGGAGGGGACAGGCCCAGAACAGGTGACCCAAACTAGCCAAAGGGGTATTCCATACCATCTGACGTCACGCTAAACAATATATAGGGTGGCTAGCCGGGGGGAGGGCGGGCCGGACTGCTCGGGGTTAGGCTGGGCATCGGTCAGCGGGTGGTGAGCAATTGCATTGTGCATCACTTGTTTGTAAATGTTATTATTAGTAGTACTATTATCATCATTGTATCATTATTATTATTATTATTATTATTATTATTATTATTATTACTATTATTATTTTCTTGTCTTATTAAACTGTCTTTATCTCAACTCACAGGCCTCACTTTCCATTTCTCTCCCCCGTCCCAGAGAGGGAGGGGGGAGGGTGAGCGAACGGCTGTGTGGTGTTTAGCTGCCGGCCGGGTTAAACCACTACAACCTTTTACCCTAACATAATCATTCCGTAAAGGCATTAATGCTTGATTTAGAACTGAATACGTTGCCCCATATCAATAAGAAATTTCACTTCTGTTCCTCTCCTAACTTCATTATAACCAGTGGAGTATCCGCTAGGGTAGATTCCCCAGGTCCCCGTTATTCCTGTTGAAGTCAGGGGCCGGTTACCCTAGGAAAATGCTAGTCAATTTGTCCTCCGAAGCCAGGTCCAAATCGTTTTTGTTTTGTTTTGTTTTGTTTTGTTTTTGTTTTTTTTTTCTTTCATTACATTTCAGAGTTGGTCCAAAAATTTCATAGGGGTTTCTTTTGGACCTTGTTGGAAGCATATTTTCAATTCCCAATTCATCCAGATTTTAGTATTTACTTAACCGCTCATAATTTTTGGGATGATTAGGGTCTTAGTGGGGGTCGGTCAGGGGAATGCAATTGTCCACAGTTCCCTGAGCGGTCCCATCAGCAATCTGAGCTCACACATGAACTCAGGCTGTTTTAAGAGTTAACTGCTTTTCTGTTTCTGTGACAACTCTCTCGGACCCATCATGATCCCTTTGCCCCAAAGGGCTAACACCCGTGATTTTGAGATCCCAGCCTCGGGCTGAGGCAGAACTATTAACATTCCTACATTCTCTTTCCCTGCTCATTCAACTTCAAACACCTTTAACACTTTCAACAACCCTTTTAACACTTCCTTTATCTTTCTCCAGCCTGTACTTTTCTAATGCCAACATCAAAGGCTCAGTTGCTGAAACAACATCAGTATACAACATTTCATCCTGTTCTCTTTCTCAAAAAAAAACAACATTAACTGTAGCAAAATATTATAGTTTAAAGTTCCATTTAGGGGCCACTTTTCTCCACATTCCAGCTTATAAAGCGGCCACCATTGATTACAATATTTTATCAGAGTTTTCTTTTTCACTTCCACCCGGAGCCCCCCCCTACATCCTTCCAATGACTCAAAATACAACCCAGCGTACTTTTCTTAGGAATTTCACTGCTGACTCGCCCCCCCCATTTTCCAGTTTACACTTTCAGAATACACGTGTTACTTACAAAAATGTATCACTCACAAAAATACGGGCACGCAATATCTTTCAATAGCAATGTCACAAAACTACTACTATTACCAGGAATATTCCCAAAATCACAATAACAATAGTCAGAGTCAAATTCCACATGCGATAAGTCAGAAAACCGAAATGTGTAACACCGTAACGATATCTTTCTTATAACAATGCCACAAACCTACTATTATCACCAAGAAAATAGCCAAAATCGCAGTAACAATAACCAGAGTTAAATACCACATTCCATGAGTCAGAAAACCAAAATAGGCAACACAATTCCAGATGGACCTTAAAGCGAGCTCCTTCCTTAAGGTCCCCAAACATATACTTCTGGTGCTAACCACAAAGTATATACCAAACACTGCCTCACAGAAGATCACCTTCTGACTTACAGACAGTTCCAGATGACCGGTCTACCAGAAAACCAAACCAGAATAAAGAATATACTCACTTACAATGATGGGGTCCTTGTCTGCCTCCGCAGTGATCTGGTGAGTTGAGGAGTCCCTCCAGGAAATCCCGGGGGTACCCTAGGGAGTCCTGTCCCCAGCAGGTCCTGCGGTCCGACAGAGAAGTTGTCCCATCTGGGGTGCCAAATTGATTTAAAGATCAAAGCCGAAATTTCCTTAAGTGGTATATTCTTTATTGCAGCGCTGGATGCACGGGGGATCTTTCCGCCCATCATGCATGTCCGAAATAAAAAACAATCTCATATTTATACAGCAAAACGATGAACATTCTATTAATGCCTATATGTTGGGAATTGGTCTGTGGGGCATGGGCATGTATCCACAGAGCAATTGTTTGACCAGAGTTTGTTTTAAGAATAGGCCTCAGTTAGCACGACTGAAGAATGGAAAAATCCGAGGTTAGCAAAAAATATGCCTGCAAGGCTAGGACAGAGTGTCTTCTTATGAGGAGGGAGTATTGATAAGAAAACAGTTGCCAAAAATATGAGGAAGCTATGTCCGTATGTAACCGCAAGTAGGGGGAACATTAACGAATGTAACCTTTTAGGCTCAGCAAATCAGCAAATAACGAGTATGCAGAATTATAATCACTAGCTGTATAAATATACGTGATTCGGACAATGTAGTTGAACTATGCTTTATCACTCACATTGAGTCGACTGCATTTGTTCCTTCAACCGCGACCCGACGATTTTTTTTTCCTACAAGTGGCGCCCGAACAGGGACTGACCAGGGACTGTCAAAGGGCGGTTGAAGCAGAGGGGCACCAGAACGCAGCCACCGGGGGGTCAAGAGCGACCGAACACTACCAGCACGGCTGGTGTGTCGTCTCCGAAGACCTGAACTACATAGTTCGCCATCTGCGTGGGCTACAGGGCAAAGGCTGCATGCTGATTGCAGGGCGAGGCACGCATTCCTTTTAGTATTGCCGTAGTGCAGGTATTGCCTTAGTGCAGGAAAACCAGGTAAATGGAGGATCAAGTAGCCCTAGATTTATTACAACGCTTTTTAGAAAAACGGGGAGTAGACTGTCGACAACTAGCTGGTCTAGTTGCCCTGGGTCGAGTAAAATCATGTTTTCCAACGACAGATTCATTGTTTGAAGTAGGTGCATGGAGGAATTTGGGGGATATGCTTTGGGACTTAGTCATCGATGATGACAAGGCAGCTAAGAAGTTAATGAGACCATGGAGGGAGGTAATAAACACAATGAAGCGCTATCAAGTTGAAAGAAATCTTGCAGCTGTAGCATTGGACAAATTGGGAGGCAGTAGTGAAAACGGTCCGGAGCACAGCGAAGGGGCGACCGGGCTCGAAAGAGATAGTTCCTTGCTTTTTAATAACAGTAGAGTTCCCGGTCCGCTGTGTTGGGGTACAGTAACAGTCACGAGAGGGAAAGAAGAGGAGGATTTGGAGGGAGGACAAACTAGACAGGAAAGTAATAAAGCAGAGGAAAGGAGTACGAGCAGGGACAGACCCGAACAGGCCGAGAGACCGGAGCGGCGCCGGGACACCGGAGCGGCGCCGGTACACCCGAGGCACACGGACAGACCTGGCGAACGCCGGAACACCTGAGAGATGTTGAAACACTCTACACACCGACCTGAACAACGGCCTCGCGGTGAGACGTGGGGCAAGAAACCGCGGGGGGACGCGGGACACAGAGCCGCGCAGGGACGCGGGAAACAAAGTAATCGCGGTGCGACGCGGGACATCCGAGATCGAGTTGCTACGGGAGACCAGAGGCGTCAGTGGACAACGGCAGCCGACCCCCACCGTGTGGCGAGTCGGCACATAGCAGAGGGGCGGAGATCAGGACCCTGCAGCCTGTCTGACGTAACCATGGAGGCAGCAGCGGCTGTGCTGCTTCTCTCTAGCATTCTTTTTATGAGGTTTATCTTGCAGTACAAAAATGACTATTCGTCCCCAGATCAGTGTTATAACTATGCTGTTACATAATTTGATAAATGTTACACATGTTCCTGAGTTTGGGAGGTTAAAATATTTGCATGTGACTATTGATACTTACAGTCATTTTATATGGGCAACCCCTCAGGCCGGGGAAAAGGCCATTCATGTAAAAAGGCATTTAACATGTTGCTTTGCAGTCATGGGAGTACCTTTAAAAATAAAGACAGATAATGGACCTGCTTATATTAGCTCGACAATGCGGAGGTTTTGTCAGTTATGGGGAATAACTCATCATACAGGAATCCCTCACTCTCCCACAGGACAGGCCATAGTGGAGAGAGCTAATCAGACAATAAAAAGGTATCTGCAAAAGTTTAAGGATACTATGGATATACAAGAATGAGTGTCTAAGACATTATTTGTATTAAACTGGTTATGCATTTTTGAGGATTCTGAAATGGCACCGGCTAAGTGCCATTCTGAGCCTTTTCAAGGCAATAAACCAAAGGACATGAAAGTTTATTATAGAGATCCGTCTACTGGACAATGGAGTGGGCCTGCTATGGTGCAATATATTGGCAAAGGATATATGTGTGTGCTTCCGCCAGCAGGTGCCCAGTGGATTCCTGCGAAGTGGACCAAGGTAGCAATAGAAGCAGCAAACGCCAGAGATGAACATGAAGAGGTTACTGATTCTTGTCTCGATAATAGCATGGACTAACATGCTGCACGGCCTGCCAAGGACAGCTTTTGATCTTAAAAACAATGTCTGGGTATCTCTGGCTCGAGAGTTGAATCACAATCTATTCACAAGGAAATTAAACAGCTAATTGCTCACTCACAGAAAATCAAGGAGGATGTGGGATTTTTCGGTTTAGAGAGCCTCTCAAATTGGTTTCAGTTGGGAGGGTGGCTTAAAGGTCTCGTGCAAAGTGTCGTTATGCTTTTAATAATATTAGTGATAGTATTGCTATGCGTTAGCTGTCTCTTATCCTGCATTCGAAAAGCAATGGAAAAAGCTTTTGGACAAGTACTGATTATACAAAAAGAAAAAGGGGGAATTGTTGGGAATTGGTCTGTGGGTCATGGACATGTATCCACAGAGCAATTGTTTGACCAGAGTTTGTTTTAAGAATAGGCCTCAGTTAGCACGACTGAAGAATGGAAAAATCCGAGGTTAGCAAGAAATATGCCTGCAAGGCTAGGACAGAGTGTCTTCTTATGAGGAGGGAGTATTGATAAGAAAACAGTTGCCAAAAATATGAGGAAGCTATGTCCGTATGTAACCGCAAGTAGGGGGAACATTAACGAAAGTAACCTTTTAGGCTCAGCAAATCAGCAAATAACGAGTATGCAGAATTATAATTACTAGCTGTATAAATATATGTGATTCGGACAATGTAGTTGAACTATGCTTTATCACTCACATTGAGTCGACTGCATTTGTTCCTTCAACCGCGACCCGACGATTTTTTTTTCCTACACCTATACATATTCATTTCCTAAACCCACCTACTCTCACTTCGTATGCTAATTAGCTTCTCAGTCCTTGCGTTTGCGCAAAGCCTTCCAAGAACTGTGGGCCGGTGTCTTTGGGATGTGGGCAGTGGTCTTTGAGAGGAAGACCATAGGTCTTCCTCGTGATGCACTTTTCACCCTTTGTTTAAAAAAGCAAATTGGATTATTGTAAATCGGGTTATTGTAAGTGTTAGAGGTAGAGTAAGGGTTAGGGTAAGGGTAAGCGTAAGGGTTAGGGTAAGTTTAAGGGTAAGGGTAAGGGTAAGGATATCGTTAAGGGTATGGGTAAGGTTAAGTGTTAGGGTAATGATAAGTGTAACATTTAGGGTAAGGGTAAGGGCAAGGGTAAGGGTTAGGGTAAGGGTAAGAATTAGGGTAAGGGTATGAGTAAGTGTTAGGGTACAGGTTATTTTAAGGGTAACGGTAAGGGTAAGGGTTAGGTTAAGGGTAAGGGTTAGGGTAAGTGTAAGGGTTATGGTTAGTGCAAGGGTAAGGGTAAGAGTTAGGTTTAGTGTAAGAGTAAGGGTAAGGGTAAGGATAAGTGTAAATGTAAGTGTTAGGGTTAGGGTAAGGGATAGGGTAAGGGTAAAAGAGTAAGTGTTAAGGTAAGCGTAAGGGTTAGGGTAAGGGTAAGTGTAACGTTAAGGGTAAGGGTAAGTTTAAAGGAAAGGGGAAGGGTAAGGATTTGGGTAATGTTAAGGGTAAGAAGGGTTAGGTTAAGTGTTGCACATTGAAGCTGTGAGGAGCTGAAGAAGAGCTAGTGAAACAGAGGTATTGCAGCAGGTAGGCTGTGCCTGAGAGCTGCCTGAGGATCTGCCTTTTTTTTTCTTTTGTGGCTGCTTCTTGCAGTCTCGGAGAGGTGAATCCTCTCCGGAGTGCTGAGGAAAGGCGTGATTTAAAGATCAAAGTCGAAATTTCCTTAAGTGGTATATTCTTTCTTGCAGCGCTGGCTGCACGGGGGATCTTTCCGCCCATCGTGCATGTCCGAAGTAACAAACCATCTCCTATTTATACAGCAAAACAATGAATATTCTATTAATGCCTATACATATTCCTTACCTAAAGCCGCCTACTCTCGCTTCGTATGCTAATTAGCTTCTCAGTCCTTGTGTTTGCGCAAAGCCTTCCAAGAACTGTGGGCCGGGGTCTTCGGGATATGGGCAGTGGTCTTTGGGAGGAAGACCGTAGGTCTTCCTCGTGATGCACTTTTCAGCCTTTGCTTAAAAAATGCCAGGTAGGATGAACCAGTTGCTTTCCAAGCTGTAGAAATGCTGAGTTGGCTTTCGGCCTAACTGAGGGTCGGTAGATAAGAGGATGTCTCAGTTAACAAGGCATAACAGAAGGCTGACTCAAGTTATGTCAAGTCTCAGCCTGACTGAGGGTCGACAGATAACGGGATGTTTCAATTAACAAGATGCTTCAAAATAACAGAAGGTCGACAGATAGCAAGATGTCATCTATTTTGTCCTCATTAATTTTTAACCACAAGATTTATTCTATCCTAAAGTGAGTTTATACAATATCAGGCGGGAGGGTCATCAGCCCAGTCAGTGTCCCTAAGCCAGGATCCCCCTAAGGCAAGTCTCTGAAGTGTTTCCCCTCTGTTTTAGTGGTGCTATGGTGCGCATTGCTCAGAATCTGCTGAGGGTCTGAGATGTGGGGGGTTGGGGAGCTGCCTGTACGCTGTTGGAGCCTGGGTTGTGGGGGAAGGTTTGGAGCTGCTTCTACACCTTTGGGGCTGGCATCGGGGGTAGAGGGTTGGGTGCTGGTTGTATACCTTTGGGGCCTGTGTTTGGGGGGGGCTTGGGGTCTCGATCTGGGGAGGGGTGGGAGCTGTTTGTACAACTTTGGGGCCTGCATGTGGGGGGTGTTGGGATCTGCTTGTATACTGTAAGGGCCTGTATCTGGGGGGGGGCTTGGGGCCTGTGTCTCGGGGGTTTGTGAGCTGGTTGTAACCTTCAGGGCTTGCGTCCATGGGGGGTTGGAGCCTGCCTCTGGGTGGGGGGTTTGGAGTTGCTGGTGCACTGTAAGGGCCTGCGGTGGGGGGGATTTTGAGGAGGCTGTACACCTTTGGGGCCTGTGTGTGGGGGGGTCAGGGCCTGTGTCTAGGGGGTTGGGAAGTGCTTTTACAATGTAGGAATCTTTTTCTGCGAGGGTTGGGAGCTGTTTGTACAACCTTGGGCCCAGCATATGGGGGTGTCTGGGAGCTGCTTGTCCACTGTAGGGGCCTGTGTTTGGTGGGGCTTGGGGGCCTCCCTCGGCGGGGGGGTGGGGGTTGGGAGCTGCTTATCAAGGGTAGGGGGCCTGCCTTTTGCAGGGGTTGGGAGCTGCTTGTAGAATTTGGGGCCCTGTGTCTGGGGGGGGTTGGGGCCTGTGTCTCAGGGGTGTTGGGAACTGGTTGTACAGCTTTGGGGCCTGTCTTTGGGGGGGGGAGCTACTTGTACACCTTTTGGGCCTGTATTTGAGGGGCGTTGGGAGCTGCTTGTACACTTTAGGGGCCTGGGTCTTGGAGGGGGGTCTGGGTTGTTTGTACACCTTTGTGGCCTGTGTTTGGTGGGGGTGTGTGCCTGTGCCTTGGGGGGAGTTGGGAGGTGCATGTACACTCTAGGTGCCTCCATTTGGGGGTCTTTGGGGCCTCCCTTTGAGAGGGAGGGAGTTGGGAATTGGTTGTACACCTCTGCGTCCCATGTTTTTTTTTTTGGGGGGGGGGGGCGTGGGGGGGCGTGGGGTTGGGACCTGTCTCTGAAGGGGCGGGTTGTGAGCTGCTTGTACACCTTTGGGACCAGTGTCTGGCGGGGGGGGTGGGGCCCGGGTCTGGGGCCTGTGTCTGGGTGGAGTCCAGTTCTTGGGAGGGGGTGACAGCTGCTTGTGGGCAGTTGGGGTCTGCATCTGGGTGTGGTGGGTGCCTGCTTCTGTTGGCAGTTTGGGGCCTGCTTGTAGACTTGTGCAGCCTGGGTTTGGGGGCTTTTCTGTAACATTTGGGGTGTGCATTTTTTCTTTGGGATGCATCTTGAGCTTTTGAGGCCTAGCTGTAGTGTTTGGGGCCTGCGTCTGGGGCTTTTCTGTAGCGTTTTGGTCACGTGTTTGTGATTTGGGGCCTGTATCCAGGGTTTTGCCTTTTTTGTAGTTTCCATCTTTGTGTCTGTGTGTTTCGTTGTTGGTTGTCTGGGGTTAGGGGCAGTTTGGGGTTTGGATTAAGGTCAGTGTCATTAGCGTAAGGGGGTTGATAATAAGGGTTAGGGTTGTGGTTAGAGTTGTTAGGTTTAAGGGGAATAAGGATTTCAGGGTAAGGGGATCAAGGTTGTAGGAGTAAAAATGCTGTTTTTGCGCAGTTACATCCTTTAGAGGGAAGGAAGGTGGTATTGAGATATGCTTGCAGTGATAAGAGAGCTTAACAGTATGAAATGTGTTCATCTGGTGCATGTCAATATGGAACAATGCTAGGGCCACATGATATGATGAAATGTGACCTTCTGTCTTACATAGCCTTGTATAACCACAAGACTAAGAAAACCAGAGTGGTTAGTGTATATAGTTCTTGTACCTTGCAAAGGAATGGTCCAGCAATTCGGGTCAATAGGGGATAAGAGAACCAAGGGGTTTCAGAATAACTGCTAACTATTACAACTGCTGCATGGGACACTATGCAAGTGTCTGACATCCAGCCAAGATGGACAAAGGAGAAGGACAAGGGAAAAGCCTGGGAGGAAGACTACGAGCTTTCAGCATGAGAGACCCCCAGAGGGACCACCGGAGACTGATAACGTGTGCACCAGTGGGAGGGTTCAGATTCCGGGAACTAATTAGAGTAACCCTGCCTTTTCTAGAAGTAGTAATGAATATGTATTAGCCTAGGAGCATAAAAACAAGCTGCCTGATGTAACAGGTGTGAGTCTTGGTGGAGCAGACTCCCAGCGCACCCAGCGCTCCTTGCTTACCTCTATTCATGTAATAAATTGTAAACTTCAATTGCAGTCCTATTTGGGACCCAGTCATTTATTACAATTGGAGGCTCGTTCGGGAGGGCTTTGGTTCCTGAATTCTGATTTGATCTAGGAGAGGCGCCCCACCATTTGGTGGCTGCTGTTCGAGTCAGGTCGGGACTAATGGCATCTTGAACCTGAATAAAGGTAAGCAAAGTTTTTGATTTTTTTTTTTCAGCTCCCTTGCCAGCTGCAGCACTATATTTTGCCCGTAATTCTGCGTGTGAAGATCCGAATGAAGACGACGGAGTCGTAAGCATTTAAAGCGTATACCGTTCGGCTGGGTGGGATTCGGTTGCCTGTGTGTGTAAGAGTGTGCCTGAGACGGAACTTAGTTCTGAAGCGATTGGGGAGGTCTTCTAACCACGGTTCCAATGTCCCGCGAGGGACTTGGCCAGTGAAGGACCGAAGCGATTCCTATAGGATTTGTGGGTGGGTGATAGGTCCTAAACCCCCTGCAAGACACTCTTCCTAAGGTAACCAAGGCTGTGGGAATTGCCATAGTAAAATTCCTAGGTGGGTCAGACAAAATCGAAGACCAGGCACCAGAAGAAAGGGAGCAAATTAGCAGACATACCACCAGAAAGTCCATTAGGAATAACAATTAGAAATTGGAATGATAGGGGCCCCAGAAAAGGAAACAGTAAATTAAAAATGGTCCAGTATTGTGTGATAGAATGGCCAAAGGAGCCTTTAAGAGCACATGCCTTTCGGCCTGTTTTTGGATCCTTTGAAGACTGGATTTGCCGGGCCTTAAACATCCATGTTAATTCAAAGGAACCTTTTAGCCAGGAAGTGATTATGCAGGATTATGGATCAGGAGGACTTCACGTCCTTTTCCAGCCTCAATATTTACACTAAAAGCAGATAAGAAATTTGAAGAAGAAGAAGAAGAGGAAAAAAAAAAAGATGATAAACGGGAGCCGTTGGATAACCTACCACCTCCATATCCTAACAATCCCCCCCCCGGCGGCTCCCCCTCCAGTGGCTGTGGTATCTCCAGCAGTACCACCATTGTCCTTGCTTCCACCACCAACAGCACCAGGATTAGACCAACCTCCGGCTGCATGCACGAGAAGTAGGACTGCCGTATCTGAGAGAGCTTCTCTATATCCCTTAAGGGAGGTAACTGGTGTATAACTGGTGTGCGTCTAGGTGGAGCAGAGACTCCCGGCGCACCCAGCGCTGTTTGCTTACCTCTATTCATTTAATAAATTGTAAACTTTGATTGTAATCCTATTTGTGACTTTTATTATTTATTCTAACAGACAACGTTGTAAAACACAGACAACCAGAATCCTTACAGCAATTAGGTGAAAATCACGGCGTAAGAAACATTACCACCTCAAAGAGTAAAAACCTCAAAAGAAATGTGACTTGTAAGAGGCCAGCAGCTGTGTATTTTCTGTAAAACACCAGATAGATTATGAACCTTGAATGGCACAGTTAATGGGGAGACAGGGGAGGGTCCCGGTCCTTGGCAGAAGAAAAAAGTGTATAAACTGTGTATGGAATTAGTAGGCACCCTCCTGCTTGCGGGACGCCCGCCATTGTAATCTCGAATAATAATGCTACTGTACTGAGATCCTCGACTCAGCCTATGTTATTGGCTACAGATTGATTCAGGGTTTTAAGGTTTAAGGGATAGGGCACTAGGGTTGGGTTTCAAGGTAAGGGGTTTCAGGTTTCATGTTTAGGATTTTAAGGTTTTTAGGGTTGGAGTTTTAACGGTTAGGATTTTAAGGATTTGGGGGTTAGGGTTTTAAGGGTTTCAGGGTTAGCGTGTTAGGGTTTTAGAGTTTTTTGGGTTGTAGTGTGGATATGTTTTTTAGGGTTAGAGTCTTAGGGTTTTATTTTTGGTTAGTTATTTACGGATAGGGTTTTAAGATCTTTTTTTTTCTGGGTTTGGGTTTTGAGCGTCCTAAGATTTGGGGTTAGGGGGTTTAGGCATAGGTCTTCAGGGGTTTAGCGTGGTAAATAGTTTGGGTAGGTCTGTAGGGGTTTCGAGGTTTTTTAATGTTAGGGCTTGAGGCTTTTTTGTAACTGCGGTAAGGGCTAGGGTTCCAGTGAGTGCTGTTAAATGTAGTTCTAGAACACGCAGCCTGTGATTGGCCATGCCGGCTGTCTGGGGAATGCTGGTAGTTGTAGTTTTCCAGCACCGGGAGGCAATGTTGAGTGCCCAGAGCATGCCGGGAGATGTAGTTCTCAGGACTCCAGACTTCCGGGAGGCCATGTTGAGTGCCCAGAGTATGCCAGGAAATTTAGTTCTCGGGAACTAGGGTTAGGGTTAGGGGCTAGGGCTGGGGCTAGGGTTTAGGGTTAGGGGTTGATGTTAGGGTTAGGGTTAGGGTAAACGTAAGGATTAGGATTAGGGGTTATTGTTAGGGTTAGAGGGTTAGGGTTAGGGTTAGGGTTAGGGTTAGGGTTAGGGTTAGGGTTAGGGATAGGTTAGGGGTAGGTTTAGGGGTTAGAGTAAGGGTTAGGGTTAGGGTTATGGTGAGAGTATTAGGGTTAGGGTCTGGGATCGGGTTGGGGTTAGGGTTAGGGTTAGGGTTACGGTTAGGTTTAGGGTAAGGGTTAAAACAAGGGTAAGTGTTAGAGTAAGGGTAAGGTTAACAGTTAGTGTAAGGGTAAGGATTAGGGTAAGGGTTAGGGTGAGGATAAGGTTTAGGTTTAGGGTAAGGGTGAGGGTAAGGGTTATAATAAGGTTAAGGGTTAGGTTTAGGTTAAGGGTAACGGTTAGGGTAAGGGTAAGAGTTAGGGTAAAGGTTAGAGGAAGGGTAAGGGTAGGGTTAGGATTAGGATAAGGGTAAGGGTTAGGGTTAGGTTTAGGGTAAGAATAAGGGTTAGGGTTAGTGTTAGGGTAAGGGCAAGGTAATGGCTACGGTTTGGGTTAGGGTAAAGGTTTTCATTTGTTAAAGCTGAAACGCAGTATGCAATCTGGGACATCACAGCCAGAGCTGCCTATGGCAAGATGAGAGAGGAACACATGGAGCAGATGTTCTACTCCTAGTTTGTTCTTTATACGTAAATAAAAGTTTGAGCTAATTCCAGTTGGAAGAGTTCCAATTACTTGCTTGGTCATATTGTCCTTTCAATATTATAAGCTGCAGCAAAAGCATAGGGATTGTTGCTTCTAGAAACACCCCAGTTCTCTTTTCTGCACTATGCATGCTGTTGAGCTAAACAGATTAAAAAAAAAAAAAAGAAAAATCACACAAAGAAAAAAAAACCATTACAGCTGCTGCTCTCTTCCTCCTTCCTTGTGCTTTGCCCCTCCCCTTTCCCAGGTGATTGGGTTTGGGTGCTGGGCGGGGCCAAATTGTAGATGAGCCCCAGGCATCCCCTCAGAGAGCTCCTGCTTGGGCTGCTCTTTGGGGTGTTTGTTTTTCCTTCGGTCAGTTTCGGGGTTCTTTAGGTGGATCAGAGTCTATGGACTGATGCATTTCCAAGTAGCGAGGGGTACGCACATCTTTTGAGGTAACAACTAGTAGGATCTGTTAGAATAAACTAATTCTAACTAGTACTTGGTGTCTTTATTGCATGCAGTTCTTTATCAGGTGAGTAACTGTTATAGCATGTTTACGGATAGGATGTCAATGTTACTTTGTGTGTTTGCTATGCAGTGCCTGTGGGGACACTCTGTGCTTGGCTGGGAACCGAGGGCGGAAGTGATGTCAGGGCCTGTCTTCAATCAGGGTGGAAACACTGTGTGATTGGCTTGGAAAATAAAATTTGTGTAGCTTCCAAAACGTTACTGAAAATATAATAAAATTTTGTGAAATATGTTCATCTGATTTGTGTCAATATGGAACAACGCTAGGGCCTCATAATGAAATGTGACCTTCTGTCTTACATCCCCTTGTATAAATAACTACAAGGCCAAGAGAAACAGAGTGGTTAGTGTATATAGTTCTTGTATCTTGCAAAAGAACGGTCTAGTAGTTCATGTCAATAGAGGGTTTGAAGGGTAAACCTTGAGACTTGGGTCTGGGAGATAAGAGAATGGGGGGAGTTTTTTGTGATAACTGCTGACTATTGCACGAGACACAGCTTTCTGACATCTGGCCCAACGACTACTAAATAAGGAGTGGGGGGGAAGCTGAAGAACGACCAAAGGACAAAGCCTTGGAGGAAGACTACGAGCCTTCAGTACGAGCCACCCCCAGAGGGACCACCGGAGACTAATAACGCATGCATCCGCGGGATTGTTTGGGTCCCGGGAAACTAATTATAATATCCCTGCCTTTTCCAAAAGTGGTGATGAATATGTATTAGCCTAGGAGCATAAAAACCAGCCGCCTGATGTAACTGGTGTGCATCTTGGTGGAGCAAAGACTCCTGGCGCACCCAGCGCTGTTTGCTTACCTCTATTCCTTTAATAAATTGTAAACATTAATTGTAACCCTATTTGGGACTCAGTCATTTGTTACAACTGGGACCCCCCGATGGGTGGAAGCTGTCAGGATAGCCCAGGATGCCGAGGCATGGTGCCGCAACGAGGTTGGTGGTCAGTGGCGCCCTGGGGCAGGCCGAATTGGGAGGGGGCGAGGCGGCGGGTGGTCGGTGACTTCTGTGGAAATGGCCCTTGTGTGGGGCGGGGGCAGCGCATTCAGAGGAACCTTGACAGGCTGCAGATAGGGGCAGGCAGGAACCTTTTGAAGTTGAGGAGAGGGAAATGCCAAGCCCTACTCCTAGGGAGGAACGACTCTATTCACCAGCACTGGATATCTGGATACTAAATAAGCATTTCTTCATGGAAGGGGTGGTTAGACATTAGAACAGGCTGCCCGGGGAAGTGGTAAGAGTCCCCAGCCTTAAAAGTATTTAAGAGACGTGTGGACATAGCACTTAGGGATACAATTTAGTGGTAGCATTAGGTTGATGTTTGGACTTGATGTTCTTAAGGGCCTTTTCCAACATAAGAATTCTTGTTAAGGATGGGGATTCAAATAACAAACGCGTTTTCGGGAACTGGCTCTATCCTTCATTGTAGGTGACAGAAGCTCACCTTGCAAATGGAATCCACCCAAAGATGTCATGTCATCACAGATACTGTAGAAGGGAAGAAAGTTGGAACTTTTTTTTTCAGAGGTAAAACCTGCAGGTGAGTACAGAAGTAACATGTACACTGGGAGCTGTAGAGGTTCCCTGAAAGTTTAGGATTAAAATTTGGCTAGGCCTGCCTGTTCAACAAATGGGAAACTATGCTCTGCTTGACAAACGGCTTTTGAAAGGTAATTTTCAATGATGGAATGGAACATCTTGAATCCTCTTCGCGGGTTCTTTCCAGCTGATGACTTGCTGCATCAGCCTTGCATTCAAAGAACTAAGTAGAATTTGTATTGTTTTCAGTCTTAGAGGTTATCATCTCTTATTGATGATTTCAGGGTGAAAGCATGCATATAGAATGTACTGCTGAACTAAGATAGCATGCAGTTTCCTTTTTTATCCTAAGTTCTTTTTATGACTCAGTCTTTTGTTACTGTATGTAGCAATGTTTTCCTGCCTCTGTGTTGCTGTGACAATGTAACAAGGGCCGCAGGAAGTCAGACCAAAGATCTGTGATCTTAGCAGAATAGAACAAGTATAGAGTGATACTTGTGCCTTGCACTGTAAGACAAGCAAATTCCTTGGAGTATAAAAATGCTTAATGGATTTCTTGTAAAAATTGGCCATATCCCTTGAACCCGTGTAAACACTTAGCATCCATGGGTCACAGCAGTCACGAGCCTTAACTAGGTATTGTGTGTAAACTTTGGAGCTAGCTTCACTATGTGAAGAACCGCTTCCTTTATTTTGTGTGTGCTTGTGGGCAGGAGGAGTGAAATTTGCTTCCTGCTAGTTTTTGATGCCCTCATCTTCTGTATGGAAAGAGAACATGGGTGATCGATCTCTGTTCAACTTCTATGATACAAGACATCGTCTTTTCCCTCATCTCTTTTTCACGTGTAAAAGGTTTTTGCTTAGTCCTTTTCTACAGAAACTGTTCCAAACATTTGGCGATCCCTGTTTCTCTTGGCTGAAACTGTTTTTATTCTACTGTGACCTTTTTAAGGTGGGCAAAAATAAAATTTTGTGTAGCATCCAAGATGCAAATGAACCTTCAGTTTATAAGATAGCAAGGCTACCTTTGATTAGATCGGTGATACTTTTTGTTGCCTTTCCTAGGCCTTTTCCAAAAGGTTAAACAGGGAAGTTGCTGTTCAACGCTGATGAGCATTGAAGTGATGTTTTCATAGGACTGCATGCAGTATCAAGGCCTGATTTCCCCTTTTGCCTCTGCATTACTTCATGTTTATCTGCTGTGAATTGTACTTGCTATTTGGTTGCATAGTGGCTGCAAAGGAATCACAGGCTGGTTGAGGTGGAAAGGACCTCCAGAGGTCACCCGGTCCAACACCCCTTTTGTGTTCAAAGAACACAAAAATATACTCCACGTTATAAAGTATGACCTCGCTTTAAAAAGCTGTTTTAACAGTCACACAGAATTTCTAGGTTGGAAGAGACCTCAAGATCATCGAGTCCAACCTCTAACCTAACACCAACAGTCCCCACTAAACCATATCCCTAAGCTCCACATCTAAACGTCTTTTAAAGACTTCCAGGGATGATGACTCCACCACCTCCCTGGGCAGCCTGTTCCAGAACCTAACAACCCTTTCAGTAAAGAAGTTCTTCCTAACATCTAACCTAAAACTCCCCTGGCGCAACTTAAGCCCATTCCCCCTCGTCCTGTCACCAGGCACGTGGGAAAACAGGCCAACCCCCACCTCGCTACAGCCTCCTTTAAGGTATCTGTAGAGAGCGATAAGGTCGCCCCTGAGCCTCCTCTTCTCCAGGCTGAACAAGCCCAGCTCCCTCAGCCGCTCCTCGTAGGACTTGTTCTCCAGGCCCCTCACCAGCTTCGTCGCCCTTCTCTGGACCCGCTCAAGCACCTCCATGTCCCTCTTATAGCAAGGGGCCCAAAACTGAACACAGTACTCAAGGTGCGGCCTCACCAGAGCCGAGTACAGGGGGACGATCACCTCCCTAGCCCTGCTGGCCACACTGTTTTTGATACAAGCCAGGATGCCGTTGGCCTTCTTGGCCACCTGAGCACACTGCTGGCTCATATTCAGCCGACTATCCACCATCACTCCCAGGTCCTTTTCTGCCTGGCAGCTCTCCAACCAGTCGTTCATTAAGTCTTATTAATCAAGTGTCCCCTAGTTCTTTTCTTACGCTTCCCACTGTACCTCCTGTTATTTTCCTTAACGTGGGAATTCCTGCTCTGGCAATTTCTCTAGGACACTTCTTAAACAGAAGTCTAGGCATATTAGTCACGTTTCAAGTCATCTGTTTCAATTCAGACAAGTTCAAGAGTTAAAAGTAAATACATAGCTTATCCATGAGCTCCTTGAGAACTCCTTAGTGAAATGCTGCCTGAGCCTTTTGACTTGTTACTTCTGTTTCTGTGTCAAAACTTGTTCTGTATCATTTCAGTTGGAGATGGATTCTATGACATCCGTGCCAAGAAAAACCTTTCTTCCGTAGGAGCCCTTCAATGTACACAGAGCGGAGAAAGAGCAGCTCTTCTGCAAGTTGGTACTCAGGCTGGTTTTGGCTTCCCATATTGTTAGTACATTCCCATGTTGTTTTGCAATCTTTTCTCTTTTCAGTAGTTATATAATAAAACTTTTTCAAAGGATGCCTCTCTGTTTTCAGTAGCCTCCTTACGGGGATGGGGGGGCGGCATTCCCAGGGCCCAGGGAACTGGCCTCGGGCGGCCCGGCGGCCAGCAGTCCCAAGCCCCGAGGGGGCAAGCCTCGGGTGGCAAGGGGGCCGGCTGTCCCTTCACCCAGGGCGGACGTCCTCAGGCTCATGAGGCCCGGCTTTTCCCGGGATACACGCCGCCGGTACCGGCCGTGCCGTGAAGCGGGAGGCTGTGGTCCGCCGGCTCGGGGACTGGCCGTCCCGGAGACCGGGGGTTCTCTCCCGTGCGGAGCGGCGGCCCGCCTTCCCGACCTCCTGGTTGCCCCCATCCGGAGGTGCGGGATCCGACCGTCCCGAGCCTCTGGGCTCCGGTGCTGGGCACCGTGTGTTCTATCCGCATCGTCGTCCGAGTCCGACGTCAGGCGGCTCGGGGACGGCGATCCCAGGACACGGGTGTCTGGCCACGAGCGGCGTGGGGGTCGGCGTACCGTGAAGCGGGAGGCTGTCCTCCGCCGGCTTGGGGATTGGCTGTCCTGGGGACCGGGGGATTCTGTCCCGTGTGGAGCGGCGCCCAGCCATTCCGAACCCCTGGACTCCGGTCCTGGCTGAAGTGTGTGCTAGGCTCACCGGGGAACGGGGCCGACCTCGAGCGGCTCGTGCACGGTGGTCACATGTGCGGGACTGAGTTCGGCCATGGGCTGACCCGTGTTCTGGGGGTGCGTCCTCAGGCGCCGTGGGTGCCGTCCGTGCCGTGAAGCGGGAGGCTGTCGTCCGCCGGCTCGGGGACTGCCATGCCGGTGACCGGAGTGCTCTGTCCCGTGCGGAGCGTTGGGCAGCCGTACCAAACCCCTGGGCTACCGTCCTGGGCAATGTGTGTGATAGACGCACCGGGGTCCGGGTCTCACCTCGAGCGGCACGGGGAAAGCGATCGCTGGACACGGGTGTCCGCCCACGGGCTGCGTGGGGCCGGCTGACTCGAGCACCTTGTTTCCGGTCCTGGGCGACGTGTGTGCTAGCCGTATCGTGTCCGGGTCCCGTTTCTGGCGGCTCAGGGAAGGCGGTCCTACGACACGGTTGTCCGTGCAAAGCGGCATGGGTGCCAGCCGTGTCGTGAAGCCGGAGGCTGTCGTCCACCGACTCGGGGACTGGCCGTACCGGAGAACGGAGGTTCGTTCCCGTGCAGGGCGGAGGCCGGCGGTACCAAGCCCCTTGGCTCCGGTCCAGGCCGATGTGTGTGCTAGCCGCACCGGTGTCCGGGTCCCGTCTCTGGCGGCTCGGTGACAGTGATCCTAGGACAACGGGTGTGCGGCCACAAGCCCTTTAGGTCCGGCGCTGCCGGGAAGCCGGAGGCTGTAGTCAGCCGGCTCGGGGGCTGGCCGTCCCGGAGAACGCAGGATAGTTCCCGTGCGGGGCGGAGGCCGGCGGTACCAAGCCCCTTGGCTCCGGTCCCGGCCGAAGTGTGTGCTAGCCGCACCGGTGTGCGCGTCCCGTCCCAAGGGGCTCAGGGAAAAAGATCGCAAGACACGGCTGTCCGTCCACGGGCAGCATGGGGCTGGCTGTCCCGAGCCCCTTGCCTCCAGTCCAGGCCGATGTGTGTGCTAGCCGCACCGGTGTCCGGGTCCCGTCTCCTGCGGCTCGGCGACAGCGATCCTAGGACAACGGGTGTGCGGCCACGAGCCCTTTAGGTCCGGCACGGCCGGGAAGCCAGAGGCTGTAAGCCGGCTCGGGGGCTGGCCGTCCCTGAGAACGCAGGTTCGTTCCCCTGCGGGGCGGAGGCGGGCGGTACCGAGCCCCTTGGCTCCGGTCCTGGCCGAAGTTTGTGCTAGCCGCACCGGTGTCCGGGTCCCGTCTCCGGCGGCTCGGCGACGGTGATCCTAGGACAATGGGTGTGTGGCCACAAGCCCTTTAGGTCCGGCGCTGCCGGGAAGACGGAGGCTGTCGTCCGCCGGCTCGGGGGCTGGCCATCCCAGAGAACGCAGGATAGTTCCCGTGCGGGGCGGAGGCCGGCGGTACTGAGCCCCTTGGCTCCGGTCCCGGCCGAAGTGTGTGCTAGCCGCACCGGTGTGCGCGTCACGTCCCGAGGGGCTGGGGGAAAACGATCGCAGGACACGGCTGTCCGTCCACGGGCAGCGTGGGGCTGGCTGACCCGAGCCCCTTGGCTCCGGTCCTGGCAGAAGGGTGTGCTAGCAGCACCGCGGTTCGGGTGCGTTTTCGGGCGGCTCGGGGAATGCGACACTGGTGTCCGTCCACGAGCGGCGTAGGGGTCGGCCTTGCCAGGAAGCCGGAGGCTGTCATCCGCAGGCTCGGGGGCTGGCCGTCCCGGAGAACGGAGGTTCGTTCCCGTGCGGGGCGGAGGCGGGCGGTACCGAGCCCCTTGGCTCCGGTCCTGGCCGAAGCGTGTGCTAGCCGCACCGGTGTCCGGGTCCCGTCTCGAGGGGCTCGGGGAAAATGATCGCAGGACACGTGTGTCCGTCCACGGGCAGCTTGAGGCCGGCTCGGGGGCTGGCCGTCCCTGAGAACGGAGGTTCGTTCCCGTACGGAGGAGAGGCCGGCGGTCCCGAGCCCCTTGGCTCCGGTCCCGGCCGATGTGTGTTCTACCAGCACCGCGGTTCGGGTGCGTTCTCGGGCGGCTCGGGGAATGCGACACTGGTGTCCGTCCACGTGCGACGTAGGTGCCGGCCGTGTCTTGAAGCCGGAGGCTGTCGTCCGCCGGCTTGGGGGCTGGCCGTCCCGGAGAACGGAGTTTCGTTCCCGTGCGTGGCGGAGGCGGGCGGTACCGAGCCCCTTGGCTCCGGTCCTGGCCGAAGCGTGTGCTAGCCACACTGGGGTCCGCGTCCTGTCTCGAGCGGCTCGGGGAAAGCGATCGCAGGGCAACGTGTGTTCGGCAACGAGCGGCGTATGGGCCGGCCGTGCAGTGAAGCGGGAGGCAGTCTTCCATCTGCTCGGATGCTGGGTGTACCGGAGACCGGATGTTCTGTCCTGTCAGGAGCGGCGGCCGTCCGTCCCGAACCCTAGGGCTCTGGTCCTGGGCGACGTGTGTGCTAGCCGCACCGTGGTCCAGTCTCAGGGTTTATGTATAGGATTTTAAGGTTTTTAGGGTTGGAGTTTTAACTGTTAGGATTTTAGGGATTTGGGTGTTAGGGTTTTAAGGGGGGTTAGTGTATTATGTTTTTGAGTTTATTGGGTTGTAGTGTTGATAGGTTTTTTAGGGTTAGGGTCTTAGGCTTTTTATTTTTGGTCACTTATTTAGGGTTTTAAGATCTTAATTTTTTTTTTATTTTCAGGTTCGGTTCT
Source organism: Mergus octosetaceus (assembly GCA_036873955.1). Lineage (NCBI taxonomy): Eukaryota > Metazoa > Chordata > Aves > Anseriformes > Anatidae > Mergus > Mergus octosetaceus. The sequence continues at coordinate 153,206 of JBAGBL010000046.1, forward strand.
CCAGGGTTAGGGTTTTGAGTGTCCTAAGTTTTTGGGTTAGGGTTTTGAGCGTCTTAAAGTTTTGGGTTAGGGTTTTGAGCGTCTTAATGTTTTGGTTTGGGTTTTGAGAGTCCTAATGTTTTGGGTTAGATTTTGGATCGTCCTAATTTTTTGGTTTTGGGTTTTGAGCGTCCTATTTTGCTGGGTTTGGGATTTGAGCGTCTTAATTTTGTGGGTTTGGGATTTGAGCGTGTTAATTTATTGGGTTAGGGGTTTTAGGCATAGGTCTTAAGGGATTTAGTGTGGTAAATAGTTTGGGTTAGGTCTGTAGGGGTTTCGAGGATTTTTAGGGTTAGGGCTTGAGGCTTTTTTGTGTAAGGGCTAGGGTTCTCTGATTGGCCATGCCGGCTCTCCAGGGAATGCTGGTAGGTGTAGTTTTCTGGCACCAGGCTTCTGGGAGGCCATGTTGACTGCCCAGAGCATACCGGGAAATGAAGTTCTGGGACTCCGGACTTCCGGGAGGCCAGAGCATAAGGGGAAATGTAGTTCTGGGACTCCGGACTTCCGGAAGGCCATGTTGAGAACCCAGAGCATACCGGGAAATGTAGTTCTCGGGAACTAGGGTTGGGGTTAGGGGCTAGGGCTGGGGCTAGTGAATGCTGGTTCTCTGTGTTTGCAGATGATGGTGAGCCTGTTTAAACTAATTCCAGTTGAAGAAGTTTCAGTTACTTGCTTGGTGATATTGTCAGTTCAGCATTAAAAGCTGTAGCAAAAGCACGAGGACTTTTGCTTCTAGAAACACCCCAGGTCTCTTGTCTGCTCTCTTCCTACTTTCTTGTGCTTTTTCCCTCCCCTTTTCCACGTGATTGGGTTTGGATGCTGGGCAAGGCCAAAAGGTATATGAGCCCCAGGCATGCTATCAGAGAGCTCATTCTGCCTGGGTTGCTCTTTGGGGTAAGTGCTTTGTTTTTCCTTCAGTCAGTTGTAGGGTTCTTTAGGCAGACTAGAGTCTATGGATTTTTGGATTTTAAGTGCTTGGAATTCACTTACTAGAGGCATATTTGGTAGAGTCTGCTGGCTCACTGTCTTTTGAGATGGTGGGATACTCTTCAGTTTTTGAGCTATATTTTAATCTCTAGATGAATCAACCCACGTGTGCAACCCTCCAAAGGACTAAAACCAGCTTGATCACATGCTACAAGAGGCTCAAACATGTAGGTGCAGAATGACAAAGAGACTGAGCAGGATCACCTTTTTCACCTGCAAAGGGTAAGACTGTGACTAGGGTTAGGGTTAGGGTTAGGGTTATGGTAGGGTTAGGGTTACTTTAAGCGTTATTGTAAGGGTAAGGGTTAGGGTAATAGTAAAAGTGAGGGTAAGTGTAAGAGTAAGGGTAAGGCTAAGGGTAAGTGTAATGGTAAGGGTAAGGGCAAGGTTTAGGGTAAGGGTAAATATAAAGGTATGGATTAGCATAAGGGTATAGTTACGGTTAAGGGTAAAGGTAAGGGTTAGGGAAAGTGATAAGGTAAGGGTAAGGATAAGGGTAAGGGTTAGTGTTAGGGTTAGGGCAAGGATTAGGGTAAGGATTAGATTAAGTGTTAGGGCAAATTTTAGGGTAAGGGTGAGTGTTAGGTAAGGGTTAGGGTAACGGTAAGTGTAAGGGTTAGGTAAGGGTAAGTGTAAGGGTTAGGGTAAGGATAAGGGTAAGGGTATGGGTAAGGGTAAGGATTAGGGTTAAGGTTTCGGTAAGGGTAAGGGTGAGGTTAAGGTTTAGGATAAGAGTAAGGGTAAGAGTTAGGGTAAGGGTAAGTGGAAGGGTTAGGGTAAGGGTGTTAGGGTATGGGTAAGGGTAAGAGTCCGGGTAAGGGTAAGGTTCAGGGTAAGGGTAAATGTAGAGGTAAGGGTAAGTGTTAGGGTGTGCTTTAGGGTAAGGGATAGGATAAGGGTAATGGTTAGGGTTAGGGCAAGTGTTAGGGTAAGGATAAGGGTAAATGTTAGGGTAAGGGTTCGGGTTATTTTAAATGTTAGGGTATGTGTTAGAGTAAGGATTAGGGTAAGTGTAAGGGTTAGGGTAAGTTTAAGGGTAAGGGTAAGGGCAACGGTAAGGGTAACCTTAAGGTAGGGGTAAGGGTAAGGCTAATGGAAGGTTAAGGATTAGGGTAAGGGTACGGGTAAGGGTTAGGGTACGGAGAAGGGTATGGGTAAGGATATGGTTGAGTGTCAGGGTTATGGATAGGGTAAGGGTAAAGGTAAGGTTATGGATTACCATAAGTGTATGGTTACGGGTAAGGGTAAAGGTAAGTGTTACGGTAAGGGTAAGGGTAAGGGTTACGTTAAGGGTAAGGTTTAGAGTAAGGGTAAAGGTAAGACTAAGGGTAAGGGTAAAGGTAAGAGTAAGTGTAATTGTATGGTTAAGGGTAAAGGTAAGGGTAAGTGTAATTGTAAGTTTAAGGGTAAAGGTAAGGGTAAGGATAAGGGTAAGGTTTAGTGAAAGGGTTAGGGTTAGAGTAAGTGTAAAGGTAACGGTATGGCTTAGCATAAGTGTATGGGTACAGGTTAGGGTAAGGGTTGCGGTAAGGGTAAGGATTAGGGTAAGGGTTTGGTTAAGCATTAGTATAAGGGTTAGGGTTAGGGTAAGGATAATGGTAAGTGTACTGGAAAGTGTAATGGTAAGGGTAAGGGTAAGATTAAGGATAAGAATAAGGGTAAGAGGAATGGTAAAGGTATGGGTAAGGGTAAGAGTAAGGTTAGGGTAAGGGTAAGGGTAAAGGTAAGAGTAAGGGTAAGACTAAGTTTAGGGCAAGGGTAAGGGTAAAGCTTATGGTATGGATTAGCATAAGCTTATGGGTAAGGGTAATGGTTAGGATAAGGGTAAGGGTAACGTTAAGGGTAAGCGTAAGGCCACGTGTAAATTTAACGGTTAGGGTAAGCGTAAGGGTTAGGGTAAAGGACAGAGTAAGAGATAGGGTAAGGGTTAGGGTAAGGGCTAGGGTAAGGGTAAGGGTAAGGTGAGGGTTAGGGTAAGGGTAAGTGTAAGGTTTAGAATAAGGGTAAGGGTTCGGGTAAGGGTAAGGTTAAAGGTTAGGCTAAGTGTTAGGGTAAGGGCAAGCATAAGGGTATGGGTTAGGGTAACGGTTAGGGTAAGGTTTACTGTAAGGGTAAGCATAAGGGTAACGGAGAGGATAAGGGTAAGGGTAAAAGGTGAGGATAAGGATAAGTGTAAATGGAAGTGTTAGGGTTAGGGTAAGGGTAAGGGTAACAGCAAGGGTAAGGGTAAGGGCAAGGGTTAGTTTAAGGGTTCTGGTAAGGGTAAGTGTAAGTGTAAGGGTTAGGTTAAGGTAACAACGGTTAGTGTCAGGGTTATGGTAAGGGTTAGGTTAAGCGTTATTGTAAGTGTAAGGGTTAGGATAAGGGTTCGGGTAAAAGTAAAAGTAAGGTAAAGGGTAAGGGTAACGGTAAGGGCCAGGGTAACGGTAAGGGTAAGGGTTAGGGTAAGCTTAAGATTCAGGGTAAGGATAAGGGTAAGGGTATGGGTAAGGTTAAGGGTAAGGGTTATGGTTAGTGTAAGGATAAAGGTAAGGTTATGGATTACCGTAAGTGTATGGTTATGGTTAAGGGTAAAGGTAAGTGTTACGGTAAGGGTAAGGGTTAGGGTAAGGGTAAGTGTAAGGGTAAGGTTAAGGCTATGGGTAAGGGTAAGGTTTAGGGTAAGGGTAATGGTAAGTGTATGGGTAAGTGTAATGGTAAGGGTAAGGATTAGGTGAAGGGTAAGGTTAAGACTAAGGGTAAGAGTAAGGATAAGAATAAGGGAAAGGGGAAGGGTATGGGTAAGCTTAAGAGTTAGGGTAAGGGTAATGTTAAGGGTTAGGGTTAGGTTAAGGGTAAATGTAAGGGTTAGGTTAAGGGATAGGGAAGGGATAGGGTAAGGGTAAGTGTAATGGTAAGGGAAAGGGTTAGGGTAAGGCTTAGGGTAAGGGTAAGTGTATTGTTTAGTGTAAGGGTGTGGTGGTTTTACCGTGCTGGGCAGCTAAACCCCACAACCGCTCTCTCACTCCCCCTCTTCTTAGATGAGAAGGGGGAGAAGTAAAGCAAAGAACGACTCACGGGTTGAGATAAGGATAATTTAATTAAAGGGAAATAATAATAATAATTAAATAAAGATTAGTATGATCTAAACAATTTAAATAATTAAAGATTATTATGATCTAAACAATTTAACTAAAGGGAAATAAAAAGGGAAAGGGGAAAAGGGAGGGGGAAAGGGAAAATAAAAAGAAGGGAGGAAAACAAACAAAATAAATGAAAACTATGTGGAAGTACAGAGGAAAGAAATTACTCTCTACTTCCCACAAATGAGCGATGATTGACCACGTCCTTGAAGCAGGGCCTCAACGCACGTAGCCGGTGTTCGGGAGGAGGACCGACGTTTTCACGAGAGCCCACCCCTCCCCTCTTCTTCCTGTTTCCACCTTTTATTGCTGAGTGTGACATCACATGGTATGGAATATCCCGTTGGTTGGTTTAGGTCAGCTGCCCTAGTGATGTTTCTCTTCTCACTTTTTGCCCACCCCCCAGGAGGGTTAGAAAGAGGCCCGATGCTGTGCCACTGCTGCTCAGCAGTAGACACAACACTGGTGTGATAACACTGCTGTTCCAGCTACAAGTGCAGAGTACAGCACTGTATGGGCTGCTGCCGGGAAAGTTAACATTCCAGCCAGACCCAGTACAACCTCCACCCCTTATTCCATAACATTTGTGTCACACTCAGATCCCCATACTTTAGCGTACAAGCATTCTCATCATTATTCCTTGTCCTTTAACAGGACAAGGTTTCAACAGTACAAGATTAATAGGCCGGTGTATCTTTTCATTCCATAGGTCTTTCTTGGAAAATGTTCATAAGAACTGTTGATGATTAGGTCTTCATCTGCCAAAGTGGCCACTCAGGGCAGGTGGAGTTGGATGTCTGGACACCAGCACCAGCTTAGCTCAAGTCCTTGTTGCACTGCCCGGCTCCTTGCAAAGTTGACCTGTCATTGATCCTACAGCGTCTTCCTACAACATATAACTTAGATAAAGATTAGTTTTCTCTCAGTGTCAAATCTCCTTGAGGCACACACGATATCCCCATTCTTTTGCATGACCCACCAGGTATACCCTGGTCCTTGGGCGAAGACAATCCCACGAGTGGGTTTGCCTTTTCCCGAGGCAGGAACAACCCACACTGCCTTCCCCATCCACCTTCCTACATGCACTACGGGAACTTTAGCTCCTTTCACAGTGTGTAGGGGTTTTGTTTCGGCAGGACCAGCACGGCTGTCAGACCCCCTATTGTTAACTAGCCAAGTGGCTTCTGGTAGATTTGTGTCCCATTGTTTCCATGTCCCAGCACCTAATGCTCGTAACATAGTCTTTAACAGTCCATTGTACCTCTCAACCTTCCCAGAGGCTTGTGGGTGATAAGGGATGTGGTACACCCACTCAATACCATGCCTCTTGGCCCAGGAGGTAACAAGATTGTTTCGGAAATGACTCCCATTGTCAGACTCAATTCTCTCTGGTGTACCATGACGCCACAATACTTGTCTTTCCAGGCCCAAAATAGTGTTTCGGGCCGTGGCATGGTTTACAGGGTATGTTTCCAGCCACCCAGTAGTTGCTTCTACCATAGTGAGTATGTATCGTTTGCCTTGGCGGGTTTGTGGGAGTGGTCCGATATAGTCAATTTGCCAGGCCTCACCATATTGAAACCCTAGCCATCTCCCCCTGTTCCAGGGAGATTTTACCTTCATGGCTTTCTTGATTGCAGCACAGGTCTCACACTCATGGGTAACCTGTGTGATGGCCTCAATGGTCAAGTCCACCCCTCGATCACGAGCCCATCTGTAAGTGGCATCCCGCCCCAGATGTCCTGATGTTTCATGGGCCCATCGAGCTACAAACAGCTCACCCTTACGTCCCCAGTCTAGGTCCACCTGAGCCACTTCAATTTTCGAAGCTCGATCTACTTCTTCATTGTTCTGATGTTCTTCAGTAGCGCGACTCTTGGGCATGTGGGCATCTACATGACGTACTTTAACATCCAGGTTTTCTACCCGGGCAGCAATATCTTGCCACAGGGTAGCAGCCCAAATAGGTTTACCTCTGTGCTGCCAGTTGCTCTGTTTCCATTACTGCAGCCACCCCCACAGAGCATTTGCCACCATCCATGAGTCAGTATAAAGATACAATGCTGGCCATTTTTCTCTTTCGGCGATCTCTAGGGCTAGTTGTATGGCTTTTACTTCTGCATACTGACTCGACTCGCCTTCCCCCTCCATGGCCTCCACAACTCGTCGTGTGGGACTCCACACAGCAGCTTTCCATTTCCGATGGCTCCCTACCACACAGCAGGATCCGTCAGTAAACAACACATACTGCTTTCTGTCTTCTGGCAACTCATTGTATGGTGGTGCCTCTTCAGCACGGGTTACCTCTTCTGTTGGCACTCCGAAATCTCTGCCTTCCGGCCAGTCCATAATCTCTTCCAGGATTCCTGGGCGATTAGGTTTTCCCATTCGAGCCCACTGTGTAATTAATGCTATCCACTTACTCCATGTAGCATCAGTTGCATGGTGTATAGTGGGAATTTTCTCTTTGAACATCCAATGTAACACAGGTAGCCGCGGTGCCAAGAGGAGCTGTGCTTCTGTACCCACAACTTCTGACGCAGCTCGAACACCTTCATATGCTGTGAGTATTTCTTTTTCAGTTGGGGTGTAATTGGCTTCTGATCCTCGATAGCCCCGACTCCAGAAGCCCAGAGGTCGACCTCGAGTTTCTTCTGGGGTTTTCTGCCAAAGGCTCCAGGTGAGGCCATGCTCCCCAGCTGCAGTGTAAAGTATGTTCTGCACAGCTGGTCCAGTACGGACAGGCCCAAGGGCTACTGCACGAGCTATTTCTTGTTTGATTTGTTCAAATGCCTGTTGTTGCTCAGGGCCCCACTCGAAATAGTTTCTCTTTCGAGTCACTCGATATAGAGGACTCACAAGCTGACTATAGCCTGGCACATGCATTCTCCAGAATCCCACGAGGCCTAGGAAAGCTTGCGTTTCTTTTTTGCTAGTTGGCGGAGACATTGCTGTTATTTTATTGATCACATCCATTGGAATATGGCGACGTCCATCCTGCCATTTTACCCCCAAGAACTGGATTTCCTGTGCAGGCCCCTTGACCTTGCTCTGTTTAGTGGCAAAACCAGCTTTCAGGAGAATTTGGATTACTTTCTTCCCTTTCTCAAAAACTTCTTCTGCTGTGTTGCCCCACACGAGGATGTCGTCAATGTACTGAAGGTGCTCAGGAGCTCCCCCTTTCTCCAGTGCAGACTGGATCAGTCCATGGCAAATGGTAGGGCTGTGTTTCCACCCCTGGGGCAGCCGATTCCAGGTGTATTGGATGCCCCTCCAAGTGAAAGCAAACTGCGGCCTGCATGCTGCTGCCAAAGGGATGGAGAAAAATGCATTAGCAATATCAATTGTGGCATACCACTTGGCTGCCTTTGACTCTAGTTCGTACTGAAGTTCTAACATGTCCGGCACTGCAGCACTCAGCGGTGGCGTGACTTCATTCAGGCCTCGATAGTCCACTGTTAGCCTCCACTCGCCGTTAGACTTGCGTACTGGCCGTATAGGACTATTAAAGGGTGAGCGAGTCTTGCTGATCACTCCTTGACTCTCCAGTCGGTGAACCAACTCATGGATGGGAATCAGGGAGTTTCGGTTGGTGCGATATTGCCGCCGGTGCACCGTTGTAGTAGCGATTGGCACTTGCTGTTCTTCGACCCTCAGCAACCCCACAACAGAGGGGTCCTCTGAGAGACCAGGCAAGGTAGATAATTGTTTAATGCCTTCTGTCTCTAAGGCAGCTATACCAAAAGCCCAGCGGAACCCTTTTGGGTCCTTGAAATATCCTCTTCTAAGATAGTCTATTGCAAGGATACATGGAGCATCCGGGCCAGTCACGATGGGATGCTTTTCCCACTCATTCCCAGTCAGACTCACTTCAGCCTCCAATACAGTCAACTGCTGAGATCCCCCTGTCACTCCACAAATACTGATGGGCTCTGGCCCTTCATAGCTCGATGGCATTATAGTACATTGTGCACCAGTGTCTACTAAACCTTATACTTCTGTGCGTCTGACGTGCCAGGCCATCGAATCCACACAGTCCAATAAACTCGATTGTCCCTTTCCTCCCCCTGGCTGGAGGCAGGGCCCCCCTAATCCTGGTCAGAATCTTCTTCATTTCTGTGTTTGAAGGACTGTCTGCTGGAAGTTGGAGCAGCAAACTTTTCAGAGAATCCCTTTTTCCCGATTGTTTTCTTTTGCAACTCACGTACCCGTGCTTCTAAGGTCGCGGTGGATTTTCCATCCCATTTTCTCATGTCCTCTCCATGGTCTCGTAAGTAAAACCACAGGGTGGCACGGGGTGAGTACTCATCATATCACCGTCTTTGTGTAGATGACCGCCTACCCCTGATAGCTGAGACACTGCTTTGTACAGGTGCGGAGGAGAATAATCTCTCTTCTAGTTGGTGAACCTTTTCAGAAAGTCTCTCCCAAGTGTTCCCTTTTGGTCGGTGGACACTGGTTTGTTCAGGTGGAGAGGAAGATAGATTCTCTTTAAGTTGGTGGAACTCTTCAGAAAGTTTCTCCACAGCTGAGACACAGGACTATAGCGGAGCAGAGAAATTGTCTTCATATTTTTGAAGCTGGCAGGACAGATTATACACTGTTGGTCCCATCCCCTCATCCCAGTTAAATATTGCCAGTGTACTGGCATGTGCTGATGGTGCACTCCGCACAAATTTACGCCACATGGATGTTGTGCACTGGACTTCATCGGGGTCTTTAGGTGTCTGGGCATTGTCCAAATCACTATAAATCATCTCCCGCACAGCTAATTCCCGCAGATGCTGGAGACCTTTATCCAGAGTGGTCCACTCGCCTACGTGATATACAATATCTTCCTTATGGGGATATCCTTCTCTCACAGCTGCCAGGAGTCGTCTCCAGAGGCTGAGGGCCTGTGCTCCTCTCCCGATTACTTTGTCAATTACCCTTTCTCTAGAGAGGGATCCCAGCTGCTTGGCTTCATTGCCTTCTAATTGTTGGCTATTGGCCCCAGCATCCCAGCATCGAAGGAGCCAGGTGAGGATGTGTTCACCTGGGCGTCGACCATCATCCTTTTGTATTTCTCGCAACTCACTCAGGGATAAGGATCGAGTGATTTCTGATTCCTTTATGATTTCCATCTCTTCTTCCTGCTGGTTTTGTGATGGCTCTGCTTTAGAGGTGCCTGCCATTTCCCCTTCTCCCTCCTTCTTAGGAGAGGCGTCTTCCCTTACTAAACGAGCTGACCTCCGTTTCCATTGTTTTGACTTGACCACGGGGGCGACTGATACCGTAGTCGCTTGGTCCTCTGGGTCAGCCACAGCATGTGTCACTTGGTCATCAGATTCAGAGACTTCCTCCCTCTCTTCAAGTTGCTGGATGATGTTAAACAGTGTTTGATAGGAGTAAGCCAGGACCCAGCACAATGCTGCAAGCTGTCGTTCTCCGGCATTATCAGGGTCAGGACATACAACTCTCAAACATTCTAACAGGTTTTTAGGATTTAGCACTTGCTCAGGGGTGAAGTTCAAAACTATTGGAGGAGACACTCGTGACAGGTATCTGCCAACATCATCCCACACACCTTGCCACTCGCCACAAGACTGTTTCGAGACAGATTCCCAAGTAAGCTTTCTAAACAATCAACTAATCTTAGAGAGAAAATGAAACCTGTTATTCAGAATTAGAAATAGCAATACATGGGTTACAGATGGATCTTCAAAATACTCCCAAACTGTTGTAATTAGCCCACTGTGAAAGAAGGGAAAAGTACCATTCCTAATATTATTAATAAACTGGTGTCCAGATGAGGAAAGGAAGGCAGTGTAGTTTTGAATATTCTCTAAAAGATAGTTTCCATGAGACCCAAATGATAACAGCACAGAGCCTGAATTCCAGATTAAACTCAAGGTCAGTGCTTGGCAGCACAGCGAATTTAAAAAAGTGAACACAGATTGTAGCACTTTGTCGGATCGGATATATAGGAGAAAGGAGAATATGACACGGATTGCATGACATATGATCAAAGCCACTATTAACAGGACAACGAACATGGTTACTAGCAAGTAAGTGTGTTAGTTGTACGCGTTTTAATCAATTCTATTGTTATCTCAAACCTTCGAGCCCCACGTTGGGCGCCAAAAAGGACTGTGGTGGTTTTACCATGCTGGGCAGGTAAACCCCACAACCGCTCTCTCACTCCCCCTCTTCTTAGATGAGAAGGGGGAGAAGTAAAGCAAAGAACGACTCACGGGTTGAGATAAGGATAATTTAATTAAAGGGAAATAATAATAATAATTAAATAAAGATTAGTATGATCTAAACAATTTAAATAAATAAAGATTATTATGATCTAAACAATTTAACTAAAGGGAAATAAAAAGGGAAAGGGGAAAAGGGAGGGGGAAAGGGAAAATAAAAAGAAGGGAGGAAAACAAACAAAATAAATGAAAACTATGTGGAAGTACAGAGGAAAGAAATTACTCTCTACTTCCCACAAATGAGCGATGATTGACCACGTCCTTGAAGCAGGGCCTCAACGCACGTAGCCGGTGTTCGGGAGGAGGACCGACGTTTTCACAACGAGAGCCCACCCCTCCCCTCTTCTTCCTGTTTCCACCTTTTATTGCTGAGTGTGACATCACATGGTATGGAATATCCCGTTGTTTGTTTTAGGTCAGCTGCCCTAGTGATGTTTCTCTTCTCACTTTTTGCCCACCCCCCAGGAGGTTTAGAAAGAGGCCCGATGCTGTGCCACTGCTGCTCAGCAGTAGACACAACACTGGTGTGATAACACTGCTGTTCCAGCTACAAGTGCAGAGTACAGCACTGTATGGGCTGCTGCCGGGAAAGTTAACATTCCAGCCAGACCCAGTACAAAGGGTAAGGGTAAGCTTTAGGTTTAGGGTAAGGGTAAAGGTAAGGGTATGGTTTTGCATAAGTGTATGGTTACGGCTATGGGTAAAGGTAAGGGTTAGGTTAAGGGATAGGGTAAGGTTAAGGGTATTGGTAAGGGTAAGAGTTAGGGTTATGGCAAGGATTAGCGTAAGGATAAGAGTAAGTGTTAGGGCAATTGTTAGGGTAACGGTAAGTGTTACATATAGGTTAGGGTAAGGGTTAAGGTAAGGACACGAGTAAGGGTTAGGGTAAGGATTAGGTTAAGCATTAGGGTAACGGTAAGTGTTAGGGTAAAGGTAAGGTTTAGGGTTAGGGCAAGGGTAAGAGTAATGATAAGGGTAAGTGTTAGGGTAAATGTTAGGGTAAGGGTAAGTTTTAGAGTATGGGTAGCATAAGGGTTAGAAAAAAGGTAAGTGTAAGTATTAGGGTAAGGGTAATAGTAAGGTTTAGGTTAACGGTAAGGGTAAGGATAAGGTTAAGGGTAAGTGTAATGGTAAGGGTAAGGGTAAGGGTTAGGGTAAGGGTAAGGGTTAGGGTAAGGGTAAAGGTTAGGGTATGGATGGGTACGGTTCAGGGTAAGGGTAAATGTAGAGATTAGGGTAAGGATAAGTGTTAGGGTAAGGGATAGCATAAGGGTAAGGGTAAGGGTAATGGTTAGGGTTAGGATAAGGGTAAATGTTAGGGTAAGGGTTTGGGTTATTGTAAGTGTTAGAGGTAGAGTAAGGGTTAGGGTAAGGGTAAGCGTAAGGGTTAGGGTAAGTTTAAGGGTAAGGGTAAGGGTAAGGATATCGTTAAGGGTATGGGTAAGGTTAAGTGTTAGGGTAATGGTAAGTGTAACATTTAGGGTAAGGGTAAGGGCAAGGGTAAGGGTTAGGGTAAGGGTAAGAATTAGGGTAAGGGTATGAGTAAGTGTTAGGGTACAGGTTATTTTAAGGGTAACGGTAAGGGTAAGGGTTAGGTTAAGGGTAAGGGCTAGGGTAAGTGTAAGGGTTATGGTTAGTGTAAGGGTAAGGGTAAGAGTTAGGTTTAGTGTAAGAGTAAGGGTAAGGGTAAGGATAAGTGTAAATGTAATTGTTAGCGTTAGGGTAAGGGATAGGGTAAGGGTATAAGAGTAAGTGTTAAGGTAAGCGTAAGGGTAAGGGTTAGGGTAAGGGTAAGTGTAACGTTAAGGGTAAGGGTAAGTTTAAAGGAAAGGGGAAGGGTAAGGATTTGGGTAATGTTAAGGGTAAGAAGGGTTAGGGTAAGGGTTAGGTAACGCAGTGTACAACCTGGGCCGACACACCCAGAACTGCCTCTGGCAAGGTGAGTGAGGAACAGATGTAGCAGTTGTTGTGTTGTAGGTCTCACTGTTACTCTAAGCATCCCCTCTTTGTCTTTTCGAGGTGGTGTAGCTGCTTGAAGAGGGTAGATTGAAGCATCTGCCTCGGGGTCTGGTAAGCGGGCAGAGGTAAGGGAGCAGATGAGAGTAACTTACCTAGTTGTGCTGTGTCTTTGGATGCTGCCTCGGCCTATGCTTTTCTTTTTCTTTCACAGGTGTCTCGCAGAGGCTCAAAGGAGCAAACTGCACTCTGAAGAGCTGTGTAAGAAGAGGGGCTGGTCATGAGCTGGGTTGGAGCAGAACGGCCAAGTAGCACAAGGTGACTATGAAAGGTGTCCGTCTCGCTTTGCAGGTGCCGTGGCAGGCTCTCCACAGAAGCGACCGAGGATATGAGATAAGGGCAGAGTGCGACAAGTAGCGGCACGTGCAGGGATGGTTTCCAAGCGCTGCGGTGGCTTTCTCTTCCGTTCATCAGGTGCCACAGGCAAGGTGGGTTGTAACATCAGTCTTTAGATTCGCGTGAAAGCAGTTCACTTGAATGCCACAGTGCATCTGAGAAGGGTGTTCTAGCAGAAAAAGCCTGTTTGGCACGGCGGTTCCTGATGGCAGTGTGTTTCCTCAGGTGAAGAGGTGCCTGGAGCCCCATCTCATGTAGTCTGCATGTGCCTTGAGGAGGACTCCTGCTTTCCAGCCGTCCCTAAAGCTAAGTTTGGCTTGAAGTGCCCTGTCTGTGTGTTGGGTGGGGTTGTACCTTGGCATGTGCATGGTATGTGCATGGGGATGGCTTTTAAATCAGTGCAGCAGGGGAAAGGGATCCAGTAACAACTGGGTAAAGAGGCCATGGATTCATCCTTTTCAGCCTAGCGTGTGCCAGTCAGGGCAGTTCCAGTATGTGTTCTGTGGTGTATGGTTGTTTCTGTGTACTGTAGTATCCATTACCAGGTCTTGTTCCCATAGTTGTTGGCTTCTGCAGTGCTTGCTGAGCACCATATCATGGGTCTTAAATGTATTGTTGGCAAGGGGATAGTAATGAAGCAGTTTTTGTCCTTCATTGGGACTTGGAAAGGCTGATCTCTCTCGAGCTTGATGTTGTCTGCTTTTCTTGATGGTAGCCATGATGGCCCTCAGTCTCTGGCTTGTGTGCGTGCTCATGTACGGTTTGGGAGCCTGGCTCCATGTGGTTTGGAGTCCCGGTTCTGCAGTTTTTGACTACTGTTTGTGGTTTGGGGGGAGGGATGGCTCCCTGCATTGGTCTGGCTGTTTCGCCCTGCGCCACCCCCCTCCCCCTGCCGCTGCTGCGTGGTGCCGACCCTCCTCCCCCACCCCCGCCGACCCCTTCCCCCGCCGCCGCCGCGCGGTGACGGGCCCCCCCCCCCCGCCGACCCCTTCCCCCGTCGCCGCCGCGTGGTGCTGGACCGCCCTGGCCTGGCCACATTGAAGCTGTGAGGAGCTGAAGAAGAGCTAGTGAAACAGAGGTATTGCAGCAGGTAGGCTGTGCCCGTGAGGTGCCTGAGGATCTGCCTTTTTTTTTCTTTTGTGGCTGCTTCTTGCAGTCTCGGAGAGGTGAATCCTCTCCGGAGTGCTGAGGAAAGGCGTGATTTAAAGATCAAAGCCGAAATTTCCTTAAGTGGTATATTCTTTCTTGCAGCGCTGGCTGCACGGGGGATCTTTCCGCCCATCGTGCATGTCCGAAGTAACAAACCATCTCCTATTTATACAGCAAAACGATGAATATTCTATTAATGCCTATACATATTCCTTACCTAAAGCCGCCTACTCTCGCTTCGTATGCTAATTAGCTTCCTCGTGATGCACTTTTCAGCCTTTGCTTAAAAAATGCCAGGTAGGATGAACCAGTTGTTTTCCAAGCTGTAGAAATGCTGAGTTGGCTTTCGGCCTAACTGAGGGTCGGTTGATAACAGGATGTCTCAGTTAACAAGGCATAACAGAAGGTTGACTCAAGTTATGTCAAGTCTCAGCCTGACTGAGGGTCGACAGATAACGGGATGCTTCAATTAACAAGATGCTTCAACATAACAGAAGGTCGACAGATAGCAAGATGTCATCTATTTTGTCCTCATTATTTTTTAACCACAAGATTTATTCTATCCTAAAGTGAGTTTATACAATATCATTCCCCCCTTTTCTGGAAAATCTAGTAAATTCTTTTACTTAATAGGAAAATTTTTCTTCCCAGTCTTTATGAAATGTACCCCTCAATACCTTGCCATGCACATTTGTCAAGGAGGCTAACATGGACATTCGTTATAACAATTTCCAATTCCAAACGAGTAATACAAAAGGCAGTATTAAACTTATACCAACTAATATCAATAAAACAAGAATTGGGTGACTCAATGTGTTCAAAATCCCAGGTGCAGTTGGTGACCATCCAAAGAGTGTATCCCACCAGTTGTGACCTGTGTCTTGTTTTACTCTTTGCAAAACTCTGCTTATTTTCTTTGTATCATGACGGACAGTGATTAGAGTCTTCTCTCCATTTTCTGGAATGCCTTTTAAAATTTTAATCAGGTCTTGGTATTTCACTAGTGTGAGGTTCATCCCAATAGGTGTAGGTAATAACTTATGATAGATTGTGTTGTTAGACTTGATCAGCTGGTGGGATACCGCTGGTGCCAAATATAGAAAATCACAGCCGACAATTCTAACAAAGTTACAAATACAAAAATTAGAATGATTTTTGCTATGGAGAGTTATATTCTCCTTATCTACTTCTACGAAATCACAAGCAGTTCTTAAACACACACCCCCTTGATCAACATATACAAGCACAGTCTTTTGACTAGTATTTGGATGAATTTCAAAGTGGCAGACACCTTGCTCCGTGTCAAAACATACATCCTGAGCATCAATTGTACTGCTTTCACAAATAAATCCTTGTTGTTTCCGGGTAACACATGATTCTAGATTTACAGACTGCCATTTCCCATTCTCCATCCATGCCCATGTTCTATGCTCCGAAGGATAAAGCACTGTCTTTTCATGGTTTAATCCTAGTGCAATGATCGGGTGGGTAACATAAACTGTGGCATTACGTATAGGAAGCACGAAGGCAGTAGCCATGTTAACAATGGGATCATAAGTAAAATTTACCAGGGTCCACAAGGACTGGAACTTCTTCTCAAAATCATTAGCATTGTCCCAAACAGCCTTTCAGACTTCAGCTGGAAAAATGCCTTCACTTCCTTCCCTAATGATCAAGGCGGCCGTTGCCTGCAACCATAACTGTGCTTGCATACAACTAAGAGCTAAGGATATATTATCTTGAACCATACTAAGTGCATCTATTATTAGTTTGTGGTAATCCAATTTACCTGGGCGAATACAACCTTCTCGTTGGCCATTTTTGGAAATCGGTTTTACTAAAATCCCCGTTACTTTCTCCTAGGTCGTTCCATTAATCATTCGGCACCCTATTTTAATTTCGTCCCCTATGGTTCTTTGGTGTGTCCACTCTTCTCCTAATTTTCGCCATTCTGATGGTTTATCTAAATAGTTACCATTTGTTTGCCAGATGACCGTAACTGCTAACTTTCCATTCAAGTCCTTATCCTCTGTTGTTACAGCTTCAGTTCAAGGCCACTCACCATTCTCTGTTATCACAGAGGCACCTTCTTGAATCACAATTACAACTATAAGCCATAGAAACAAAATATTCTATCAACAGATTATCTGCCAATCATTGCATTTGCTGAGGCGATCGGCTCCGGGGCAGACGTGTTCTGCAGCGGAGCAGGGGACCGAGGCGGGCAGGGCTTTTTGTCCGGCATCGAGGCCACTCGGGGGAGCCGCCAGGACCCGGCAGTCCTCGCGAGGGAGGGAGGCTGACATGGCGTGGGCAGAGCCAGCAGCGCCCCCTCCCAGGCTGTTTAAAAGTTGCCCCTAGGGAGCGCGAGCGACCAGGAGCGCGGTGAACAGGACGGGCAAACAGGGCGTGGCGCGTCGAAGGGCGTGGCGCGGCAGTTTGCGCGGCAGTTAGCGTGGGCAGGGTGAGCGGGGGGCCCATCGTCGCTCTGTTGCAGCTGTCTCTCCCTTCGGTGCTTGTAACCTGCTTGCGTAGAACCTGACCATGGTATCAACCAGGCAGAAAACCGTGGCCTCCGCATCTCGTGCGGCATCTCCAGCCACGGTCACCAGTGTGGCTACTCAGATGGAGGGCTCGGGGAAACACGCAGCCGTCCAGGTCCTGGGCAGCAGAGTGTGCCCCAGCCTTCTGTCAGTCTCCGACAGCAGTGGTGGGTATGCCTGTGGGAGGTGTGCCCAGGTTGAAGAACCGCTCAGCCAGGTAGCGGTGCTCCGGGAGGAGGTGAACAGGCTCAGGAGCATCAGGGAATCAGAGATGGAAATTGACTGGTGGAGGTGCACTCTACCCTCTCTGAGGCAGGCTCACGAGCCTGCCACAGCACAGGCGTCTCCTGTTTTGCAGAAGACGGAGGTTCCCTCCTCCTGCCAGGCAGCGGGAGGAGACCTAGATCAAGGGGGGGAATGGAGGCAGGTGCCTATTCGGGGTGGTAGGCGAGCCCTCTCTCTGCCAACCTCACCTTCTCATCTACCCTTAAATAATCGATATGAAGGACTAGAACAAGACAATCTGAATGACAAAGTAGATAATAACCCGTCCCAGCTAGAGGGGGCGCCTAAGACAAGGCGACCTACACATCGCATTGCCACATCATCCTTCAAAAAAGAAAGAAGGGCTATTGTTATGGGGGGCTCCCTTCTGAAAGGGACAGAGGGACCGATATGCCGACCGGACCCAACCCGCAGAGAAGTCTGTTGCCTCCCTGGGGCTCGGGTGAGAGACTTTGCCAAGAAAGTCAAGCGCCTGGTACGGCCCACTGACTACTACCTGCTACTGGTCTTTCAGGCTGGTAGCGATGAAGTAGCAACAAGAAGTCCGAAGGCGATCAAAAGAGACTTTAGGGATTTGGGGCGACTACCTAGAGGATCAGGGGCGCAGGTTGTGTTTGCCTCTGTCCTTCCGATAGGGGGGATCGAAGCTGAAAGGCGTGCTGTTCACATAAACTCGTGGCTTTGAGACTGGTGTGACCGGCAGAACTTTGGGTTCTTTGATCACGGGAAGGTCTATGCTACACCGGGCCTGATGGCACCGGATGGGATGCGCCTCTCTCGGAGAGGGGTAAGGATCTTTGGTCAGGAGTTGGCAGGGCTGATAGATAGGGCTTTAAACTAGAGTCGAAGGGGGAAGGGGCTAAAACCAGGCACGCCGGTGAAGACCTAAGGGATGGTACGCTAGAATCAGAGGGGCTGTGTGCCAGTGAGGTCCTTCGGTCAGATCCACAAGGTGCTGAGTGTAAGGAGACGCACCTGAAGTGCTTCTACACGAACGCACGCAGTATGAGGAATAAAATGGATGAGCTAGAAGTCCTGGCCCAGTCCCGCAACTACGACATCATCGGCATAAGCGAAACCTGGTGGGATGAGTCCTGTGACTGGGGTGTTGCGATAGATGGTTACAGGCTCTTCAGGAGGGACAGGCAGGGTAGGCGAGGTGGTGGGATGGCGATGTATGTGAAGCAGGGGCTGGACTGTGTGGAACTTCAGGTCAGCGATGGCAAAGTTGAGAGCCTCTGGGTAAGGATCAAGGGACAAACGAATAAAGGGGATGTCGTTGTGGGAGTCTATTACAGACCGCCTGGCCAGGACGATAGCGCCGATAAATTATTCTTTACAGAACTAAGAGAGGCCTCGGGATTAACTCCCCTTGTCCTTATGGGGGACTTCAACTTGCCAGACGTTAACTGGGAGTGCCACACGGCTGACACGAGCAAGTCCAGGAGGTTCATGAAGCACCTAGATGATAACTTCTTGGTGCAGGTGCTAACGGAGCCAACTAGGAAAGGTGCCCTCCTAGACCTGTTGCTAGAAAACAGAGAGGGTCTGGTGGGAGATGTGGTGATTGGTGGCCGCCTTGGTCATAGCGAACATGAAGTGGTTGAGTTCAAAATTTACGGTGACAGAAGGAAAAGTGCCACCAAAACCTCATCCCTAGATATGGGGAAAGCGGACTTCAGGCTGCTCAGGGAACTAGTCAGCAAGGTCCCCTGGGAAACTGCTCTTGAAGGCCTCGATGTCCACCAGTGCTGGTCATTCTTTAAGCGATGCCTCCTAGAAGCACAAGATCAGGCAATTCCTAAATATCGCAAGTCAGGCAGGCGGGGCAGGAGGCCGGCGTGGCTGACCAGGAAAATTCTAATGGAGATTAGGCGGAAACAGAGAGTGTTGCGCTACTGGAAGGAGGGCCAGGTGTCATGGAAAGAATACAGGGATGCTGTTCGTGTTTGTAGGGAGAAAATTCGTGTGGCCAAAGCACACCTAGAGTTGAAGCTGGCTGTGTCTGTGAGAGAAAATAAAAAGGGTTTTTTTAGATATGTGAATGGAAAAAGGAGAACTAAAGAATACATAGGGCCGCTCCTTGATAGGGAAGGTCTCCTCACAGACAGTGACATAGGCA
Source organism: Mergus octosetaceus (assembly GCA_036873955.1). Taxonomy (NCBI): domain Eukaryota; kingdom Metazoa; phylum Chordata; class Aves; order Anseriformes; family Anatidae; genus Mergus; species Mergus octosetaceus. Next base: position 172,047 of record JBAGBL010000046.1, read on the forward strand.
AAGCAGAGACGCTTAACGCCTTCTTTGCCTCTGTCTTCAATGCCGATGATGGGCTTCGGGACCCAGGGTGCCCTGAGCTGGAGGACCGGGACGGTGGGGATGACAAACTCCCAACCGACGCTGAACGTGTGCAGGATTTGCTACTCCACCTGGATCCCTACAAGTCCATGGGTCCGGATGGGATTCATCCCCGGGTGCTGAAAGAGCTGGCGGACGTCATCGCGGAACCTCTCTCAATTATTTTTCAACGATCCTGGGAATTTGGAGAGGTCCCGGTAGACTGGAAGCTGGCAAATGTTGTGCCGATTTTCAAGAAGGGTCAGAAAGAAGACCCTAGCAATTACAGGCCTGTCAGTCTCACGTCAGTGCCTGGTAAAATCATGGAGAAGATGGTTCTCGAACTTATTGAGGCGCACCTGGGGACAAAGCAGTCATTGGTCCCAGCCAGCATGGGTTTGTGAAGGGTAGGTCCTGCCTAACTAACCTCATTTCCTTTTATGATAAGATCACCCGTATGGTGGACCAAGGGAAACCAGCTGATGTGATTTTTTTGGACTTCAGCAAGGCTTTTGACACGGTTTCCCATAGGATCCTACTGGACAAAATGTCCACCATACAGCTAAATAAAAACATCATACGATGGGTGAGCAGTTGGCTAACGGGCAGGGCCCAAAGGGTTATGGTAAATGGGGCTGCGTCAGGCTGGCGGGCGGTCACCAGTGGGGTCCCTCAAGGCTCCATTTTAGGGCCGGTACTTTTCAATATTTTTATAAACGAACTGGATGTAGGAATAGAAGGTATTTTGAGCAAGTTTGCTGATGACACCAAACCTGGAGGAGTTGTGGACTCGAATGAGGGTGGAAAGGCCTTGCAGAGGGATCTGGATAGGTTGGAGAGCTGGGCGATCACCAACCGCATGAAGTTCAATAAGAGCAAGTGCCGGGTCCTGCACCTGGGACGGGGAAACCCTGGCTGCACGTACAGACTGGGCGATGAGACGCTGGAGAGCAGCCTAGAAGAGAGGGATCTGGGGGTCGTGGTAGACAGCAAGTTGAATATGAGCCAGCAGTGTGCCCTGGCAGCCAGGAGGGCCAACCGTGTCCTGGGGTGCATCAAGCACGGCATCGCTAGTAGGTCAAGGGAGGTGATTGTCCCGCTCTACTCTGCGCTGGTGCGGCCTCACCTCGAGTACTGTGTGCAGTTCTGGGCACCACAGTATAAAAAGGACATGAAACTGTTGGAGAGTGTCCAGAGGAGGGCTACGAAGATGGTGAAAGGCCTGGAGGGGAAGACGTACGAGGAACGGCTGAGGTCACTGGGCCTGTTCAGCCTGGAGAAGAGGAGGCTGAGGGGAGACCTCATCACAGTCTACAACTTCCTTGTAAGGGGGTGTCGAGAGGCAGGAGACCTTTTCTCCATGAACACCAGTGACAGGACCCGCGGGAACGGGGTTAAGCTGAGGCAGGGGAAATTCAGGCTTGACATCAGGAGGGGGTTCTTCACAGAGAGGGTGGTTGCACACTGGAACAGGCTCCCCAGGGAAGTGGTCACTGCACCGAGCCTGTCTGAATTTAAGAAGAGATTGGACTGTGCACTTAGTCACATGGTCTGAACTTTTGGGTAGACCTGTGCGGTGTCAAGAGTTGGACGTGATGATCCTTAAGGGTCCCTTCCAACTCAGGATATTCTATGATTCTATGATTCTATGATATTACCAAGTAGTCCCGACCATGATGTCCTCATTTTGTTCGACTAAGCTTTAGTTTCAGTTCATCGTCACCTGGCGTTACTTTCCAGGGGCTTCTGGAGCTTTCTTCAATCGGGAATAGTGGATCCAAGCGGCTTGTTCTCTAATCTTGATAGCAGTGTAAGTTGTCAGCAACAGTTGATACAGTCCATTCCATTCTTCCTCTAGGGGTTGTCCCGAAAAAGTCTTTATATATATATATCTATAATCCCCAGGCTTAAAGGGGTGGATTGGTTGATCCAACCCTCTAGCCCTGGTCCCTAAATCAAATTTATGTACTTTATTTAATTGTTTTTTGAAGTTTAGTTCTATAAGCATATAAATATTCTGATCCCAACTGCATTAGATCCTCTCCACTAAATAGAAATTGATAATGGCCTTCCATATAAGATTTCAAAGCGGCTCAAATTCTCTTTTACTCTAGGTTTAACTCTGATTCTAAGTAATGCTGAAGGAAGGGGTTGAGGCCGTGACAAAATAGCTTCTTGTCCGATTTCAGCTCTTTGTTGTTTAATTAAATGGTTCGTTTTTTCTACCCGTCCACTTGCCTGCGGTCTATAAGGAGTATGCAGTTGCCAATCTGTCTTTAGAATCTTACTTCTCTGTTGTACCACTTGCACACAAAAATGTGAACCTCTATCAGAAGACATTGCTACTGGAATCCCAAAGCATGGTATTATTTCATTTAACAAGACTTTTACCACTTCTCTTGCTTTGTTTGTTCAACAAGGAAAAGCTTTGGGCCATCCTGAAAACGTGTCAGTCAGAACCGGTAAATAACAATACCCCCCTTTTCTAGGAAGTTCTGAAAAAATCAATTTGCCACTGTTGTCCGAGATAATTTCCTTTACCGATTATTCCAAATTTTATTCTGTTCTTGGTGTTGGGGTTATTGCGTAAACGGATGCTACGTTGTTGAGTTACTTGTTCTCCCCAATGTGTTTTATTGTGTAAATCTGTAAGAACTATCGGCCATGTCAAATTAGAAGGTTTTATTATGCGCTTATCTTTTAAATATACCCATGCATCTGGTTTCATTTTACCTTTCAAATCTTCAATTAATTTTAAGTCTTCCTTTGTATAATTTGGCTTTTTGGTGCATGTATATAGTTTGGATTTTACCATCTGGTATCAAAGACAATGCCTTCACCTCAGTTATTTCAGCTGCCCATTTAGCCTCCTGATCTGCCAATCGATTTCCAGTTTCAAAATCAGCGTTCCCCTTTTGGTGTCCCTGACAATGCGTGATAGCTACCTTTTCTGGTTGTTTGACAGCCTCTAACAATTTTAACATTTCTTCAGCATGTTTTATCTGTTTTCCCTGAGCAGTCAGCAATCCATGTTCTTTCCAAATCGCTCCATGATCATGTACCACGCCGAATGCATATTTAGACTCTGTCCAAATATTTATTTTCCTTCCTGCTGCCAGTTCCAGTGCTCGCGTAAGAGCAATTCTCTCTGCTTTCTGGGCGGACGTCCCAGGGGGTAATGGTTTAGACTCGATTACCTGTTGAGCAGTTGTAACAGCGTATCCTGCCTTACGGTGTCCTTGTTTTACAAAGCTGCTTCCATCAGTATACCAAGATTCATCAGCATCTTCTAAAGGTTCTTCCTTAAGTTCAGGTCGACTAGAATACACAGTCTCCATTGTTTCTATACAATCATGGGTTATAGGTTCATCCAGAGTTCCGCTAAGGAAAGAAGCTGGATTTACGACGTTATTGACCACAATTTCCACATCATCTTGTTTACTAATATTGCTTGATATTTTAAAAATCTCTGTGGTGAAAGCCAATGGTTTCCTTTTTGTTCCAAAACTGTTGAGACCGTATGGGAGACTAACACTCTCATTTTCTGTCCCATTGTAAACTTCCGAGCTTCTTGTATATTGATAACAACAGCTGCAACAGCTCGAAGGCATCCAGGCCATCCTTTACTTACTTGATCTAATTGTTTAGAGAAGTAAGCTAGTGCTCGTAACAACGGTTAGTGTCAGGGTTATGGTAAGGGTTAGGTTGAGCGTTATTGTAAGTGTAAGGGTTAGGGTAAGGGTTCGGGTAAGGGTAAAAGTAAGGTAAAGGGTAAGGGTAACGGTAAGGGTAAGGGTTAGGGTAAGCTTAAGATTCAGGGTAAGTGTATGTGTAAGGGTATGGGTAAGGTTAAGGCTAAGGGTTATGGTTAGTGTAAGGGTAAAGGTACGTTTATGGATTACGATAAGTGTAGGGTTACGGGTAAGGGTAAAGGTAAGTGTTACAGTAAGGGTAAGGGTTAGGGTAAGGGTAAGTGTAAGGTTTACGGTAAGGGTTAGGGTAACGGTAATGGTTAGAGTAAGGGTTAGGGTAAGGGTAAGGGAAAGAGTAAGGCTAAGGGTAAGATTAACATTTCCTGTAAGGATTAGGGTAAGGCTAAAGGTAAGGGTATGGTTTAGCATAAGTGTATGGTTACGGGTAAGGGTAAGTGTAACGTTAAGGTAAGGGTAAAGGTACGGATAAGGGTAAGGGTAAGTGTAAAAGTAAGGCTAAGGGTAAGGCTAAGGATTACCATAAGTGTATGGTTACGGGTAAGGGTTACGGTAAGGGAAAGGGTGAGGTTTAGGCTAAGGGTAAGAGTAACGTTAAGGGTACTGGTACCGGTAAGGGTAAGTGTAAGGGTTAGGGTTTTGGCAAGGGTTGGGGTAAGGATAAGGGTAAGGGTTAGGGTAATAAAGGGAAGGGTAAGTGTAACATTAAATGTAAGGGTAAGGGAACGGGTAAGGCTAAGAGTTAGAGTAAGGGTAAGGTTTAGGGTAAGGGTAAGGGTATGAGTAAGGGCAACAGTTAGTGTAAGGCTAAGTGTAAGGGTTACGGTAAGGGTAAGTGTTAGGGTATGGGTTATACTAAGGGTTAGGGTAAGGGTAGGTGTAAGGGTTAGGGTAAGGGAAAGGGTAAGGGTGAGGGTAAGGATATCGTTAAGGGTATGGGTAAGGTTAAGTGTTAGGGTAAGGGTAAGTGTAGGGTTTAGGGTCAGAGCATGGAGGGGTAGGGTAAGGGTTACGGTAAGGGTTACTTTAAGCGTTAGGTTTAGTGTAAGAGTAAGGGTTAGGATAAGGATAAGTGTAAATGTAAGTGTTAGGGTTAGGGTAAGGGTAAGGGTTAGGGTAAGGGTAAGTGTAACGTTAAGGGTAAGGGTAAGTTTAAAGGAAAGGGGAAGGGTAAGTGTAACGTTAAGGGTAAGGGTAAGTTTAAAGGAAAGGGGAAGGGTAAGGATTTGGGTAATGTTAAGGGTAAGAAGGGTTAGGGTAAGGGTTAGGTAACGCAGTGTACAACCTGGGCCGACACACCCAGAGCTGCCTCTGGCAAGGTGAGTGAGGAACAGATGTAGCAGTTGTTGTGTTGTAGGTCTCACTGTTACTCTAAGCATCCCCTCTTTGTCTTTTCGAGGTGGTGTAGCTGTTTGCAGAGGGTAGATTGAAGCATCTGCCTCGGGGTCTGGTAAGCGGGCAGAGGTAAGGGAGCAGATGAGAGTAACTTACCTAGTTGTGCTGTGTCTTTGGATGCTGCCTCGGCCTATGCTTTTCTTTTTCTTTCACAGGTGTCTCGCAGAGGCTCAAAGGAGCAAACTGCACTCTGAAGAGCTGTGTAAGAAGAGGGGCTGGTCATGAGCTGGGTTGGAGCAGAACGGCCAAGTAGCACAAGGTGACTATGAAAGGTGTCCGTCTCGCTTTGCAGGTGCCGTGGCAGGCTCTCCACAGAAGCGACCGAGGATATGAGTTAAGGGCAGAGTGCGACAAGTAGCGGCACGTGCAGGGATGGTTTCCAAGCGCTGCGGTGGCTTTCTCTTCCGTTCATCAGGTGCCACAGGCAAGGTGGGTTGTAACATCAGTCTTTAGATTCGCGTGAAAGCAGTTCACTTGAATGCCACAGTGCATCTGAGAAGGGTGTTCTAGCAGAAAAAGCCTGTTTGGCACGGCGGTTCCTGATGGCAGTGTGTTTCCTCAGGTGAAGAGGTGCCTGGAGCCCCATCTCATGTAGTCTGCATGTGCCTTGAGGAGGACTCCTGCTTTCCAGCCGTCCCTAAAGCTAAGTTTGGCTTGAAGTGCCCTGTCTGTGTGTTGGGTGGGGTTGTACCTTGGCATGTGCGTGGTATGTGCATGGGGATGGCTTTTAAATCAGTGCAGCAGGGGAAAGGGATCCAGTAACAACTGGGTAAAGAGGCCATGGATTCATCCTTTTCAGCCTAGCGTGTGCCAGTCAGGGCAGTTCCAGTATGTGTTCTGTGGTGTATGGTTGTTTCTGTGTACTGTAGTATCCATTACCAGGTCTTGTTCCCATAGTTGTTGGCTTCTGCAGTGCTTGCTGAGCACCATATCATGGGTCTTAAATGTATTGTTGGCGAGGGGATAGTAAAGAAGCAGTTTTTGTCCTTCATTGGGACTTGGAAAGGCTGATCTCTCTCGAGCTTGATGTTGTCTGCTTTTCTTGATGGTAGCCATGATGGCCCTCAGTCTCTGGCTTGTGTGCGTGCTCATGTACGGTTTGGGATCCTGGCTCCATGTGGTTTGGAGTCCCGGTTCTGCAGTTTTTGACTACTGTTTGTGGTTTGGGGGGAGGGATGGCTCCCTGCATTGGTCTGGCTGGTCCGCCCTGCGCCGCCCCCCCACCCCCTGCCGCCGCCGCGTGGTTCCGCCCCCCCCCCCACCCCTGCCCCGCCGACCCCTTCCCCCGCCGCCGCCACGTGGTGCTGGTCCGCCCTGGCCCGGCCACATTGAAGCTGTGACGAGCTGAAGAAGAGCTAGTGAAACAGAGGTATTGCAGCAGGTAGGCTGTGCCTGTGAGCTGCCTGAGGATCTGCCTTTTTTTTTCTTTTGTGGCTGCTTCTTGCAGTCTCGGAGAGGTGAATCCTCTCCGGAGTGCTGAGGAAAGGCGTGATTTAAAGATCAAAGCCGAAATTTCCTTAAGTGGTATATTCTTTCTTGCAGCGCTGGCTGCACGGGGGATCTTTCCGCCCATCGTGCATGTCCGAAGTAACAAACCATCTCCTATTTATACAGCAAAACGATGAATATTCTATTAATGCCTATACATATTCCTTACCTAAAGCCGCCTACTCTCGCTTCGTATGCTAATTAGCTTCTCAGTCCTTGCGCTTGCGCAAAGCCTTCCAAGAACTGTGGGCCGGGGTCTTCGGGATGTGGGAGGTATTTGGGAGGATGCCGGGGTCTTTGGGAGGAAGACCGTAGGTCTTCCTCGTGATGCACTTTTCAGCCTTTGCTTAAAAAATGCCAGGTAGAATGAACCAGTTGTTTTCCAAGCTGTAGAAATGCTGAGTTGGCTTTCGGCCTAACTGAGGGTCGGTAGACAACAGGATGTCTCAGTTAACAAGGCATAACAGAAGGTTGACTCAAGTTATGTCAAGTCTCAGCCTGACTGAGGGTCGACAGATAACGGGATGCTTCAATTAACAAGATGCTTCAACATAACAGAAGGTCGACAGATAGCAAGATGTCATCTATTTTGTCCTCATTATTTTTTAACCACAAGATTTATTCTATCCTAAAGTGAGTTTATACAATATCATTCCCCCCTTTTCTGGAAAATCTAGTAAATTCTTTTACTTAATAGGAAAATTTTTCTTCCCAGTCTTTATGAAATGTACCCCTCAATACCTTGCCATGCACATTTGTCAAGGAGGCTAACATGGACATTCGTTATAACAATTTCCAATTCCAAACGAGTAATACAAAAGGCAGTATTAAACTTATACCAACTAATATCAATAAAACAAGAATTGGGTGACTCAATGTGTTCAAAATCCCAGGTGCAGTTGGCGACCATCCAAAGAGTGTATCCCACCAGTTGTGACTTGTGTCTTGTTTTACTCTTTGCAAAACTCTGCTTATTTCCTTTGTATCATGACGGACAGCGATTAGAGTCTTCTCTCCATTTTCCTGAATGCCTTTTAAAATTTTAATCAGGTCTTGGTATTTCACTAGTGTGAGGTTCATCCCAATAGGTGTAGGTAATAACTTATGATAGATTGTGTTGTTAGACTTGATCAGCTGGTGGGATACCGCTGGTGCCAAATTGTGGTGGTTTTACCGTGCTGGGCAGCTAAACCCCACAACCGCTCTCTCATTCCCCCTCTTCTTAGATGAGGACCAGACCCAGTACAACCTCCACCCCTTATTCCATAACATTTGTGTCACACTCAGATCCCCATACTTTAGCGAACCAGCATTCTCATCATTATTCCTTGTCCTTTAACAGGACAAGGATTCAACAGTACAAGATTAATAGGCCGGTGTATCTTTTCATTCCATAGGTCTTTCTTGGAAAATGTTCATAAGAACTTTTGATGATTAGGTCTTCATCTGCCAAAGTGGCCACTCAGGGCAGGTGGAGTTGGATGTCTGGACACCAGCACCAGCTTAGCTCAAGTCCTTGTTGCACTGCCCGGCTCCTTGCAAAGTTGACCTGTCATTGATCCTACAGCGTCTTCCTACAACATATAACTTAGATTACAGATTAGTTTTCTCTCAGTGTCAAATCTCCTTGAGGCACACACTTGATATCCCCGTTCTTTTGCATGACCCACCAGGTATACCCTGGTCCTTGGGCGAAGACAATCCCACGAGTGGGTTTGCCTTTTCCCGAGGCAGGAACAACCCACACTGCCTTCCCCATCCACCTTCCTACATGCACTACGGGAACTTTAGCTCCTTTCACAGTGTGTAGGGGTTTTGTTTCGGCAGGACCAGCACGGCTGTCAGACCCCCTATTGTTAACTAGCCAAGTGGCTTCTGGTAGATTTGTGTCCCATTGTTTCCATGTCCCAGCACCTAATGCTCGTAACATAGTCTTTAACAGTCCATTGTACCTCTCAACCTTCCCAGAGGCTTGTGGGTGATAAGGGATGTGGTGCACCCACTCAATACCATGCCTCTTGGCCCAGGAGGTAACAAGATTGTTTCGGAAATGACTCCCATTGTCAGACTCAATTCTCTCTGGTGTACCATGACGCCACAATACTTGTCTTTCCAGGCCCAAAATAGTGTTTCGGGCCGTGGCATGGTTTACAGGGTATGTTTCCAGCCACCCAGTAGTTGCTTCTACCATAGTGAGTATGTATCGTTTGCCTTGGCGGGTTTGTGGGAGTGGTCCGATATAGTCAATTTGCCAGGCCTCACCATATTGAAACCCTAGCCATCTCCCCCTGTTCCAGGGAGATTTTACCTTCATGGCTTTCTTGATTGCAGCACAGGTCTCACACTCATGGGTAACCTGTGTGATGGCCTCAATGGTCAAGTCCACCCCTCGATCACGAGCCCATCTGTAAGTGGCATCCCGCCCCAGATGTCCTGATGTTTCATGGGCCCATCGAGCTACAAACAGCTCACCCTTACGTTCCCAGTCTAGGTCCACCTGAGCCACTTCAATTTTCGAAGCTCGATCCTCTTCTTCATTGTTCTGATGTTCTTCAGTAGCGCGACTCTTGGGCATGTGGGCATCTACATGACGTACTTTAACATCCAGGTTTTCTACCCGGGCAGCAATATCTTGCCACAGGGTAGCAGCCCAGATAGGTTTACCTCTGTGCCACCCCCACAGAGCATTTGCCACCATCCATGAGTCAGTATAAAGATACAATGCTGGCCATTTTTCTCTTTCGGCGATCTCTAGGGCTAGTTGTATGGCTTTTACTTCTGCATACTGACTCGACTCGCCTTCCCCTTCCATGGTCTCCACAACTCGTCGTGTGGGACTCCACACAGCAGTTTTCCATTTCCGATGGCTCCCTACCACACGGCAGGATCTGTCAGTAAACAACACATACTCCTTTCTGTCTTCTGGCAACTCATTGTATGGTGGTGCCTCTTCAGCACGGGTTACCTCTTCTGTTGGCCCTCCGAAATCTCTGCCTTCTGGCCAGTCCATGATCACTTCCAGGATTCCTGGGCGATTAGGTTTTCCCATTCGAGCCCGCTGTGTAATTAATGCTATCCACTTACTCCATGTAGCATCAGTTGCATGGTGTGTAGTGGGAATTTTCTCTTTGAACATCCAATGTAACACAGGTAGCCGCGGTGCCAAGAGGAGCTGTGCTTCTGTACCCACAACTTCTGAAGCAGCTCGAACTATCTTTTAGAGAATATTCAGAACTACACTGCCTTCCTTTCCTCATCTGGACACCAGTTTATTAATAATATTAGGAATGGTACTTTTCCCTTCTTTCACAGTGGGCTAATTACAACAGTTTGGGAGTATTTTGAAGATCCATCTGTAACCCATGTATTGCTATTTCTAATTCTGAATAACAGGTTTCATTTTCTCTCTAAGATTAGTCGATTGTTTAGAAAGCTTACTTGGGAATCTGTCTCGAAAGAGTCTTGTGGCGAGTGGCAAGGTGTGTGGGATGATGTTGGCAGATACCTGTCACGAGTGTCTCCTCCAATAGTTTTGAACTTCACCCCTGAGCAAGTGCTAAATCCTAAAAACCTGGTAGAATGTTTGAGAGTTGTATGTCCTGACCCTGATAATGCCGGAGAACGACAGCTTGCAGCATTGTGCTGGGTCCTGGCTTACTCCTATCAAACACTGTTTAACATCATCCAGCAACTTGAAGAGAGGGAGGAAGTCTCTGAATCTGATGACCAAGTGACACATGCTGTGGCTGACCCAGAGGACCAAGCGACTACGGTATCAGTCGCCCCCGTGGTCAAGTCAAAACAATGGAAACGGAGGTCAGCTCGTTTAGTAAGGGAAGACGCCTCTCCTAAGAAGGAGGGAGAAGGGGAAATGGCAGGCACCTCTAAAGCAGAGCCATCACAAAACCAGCAGGAAGAAGAGATGGAAATCATAAAGGAATCAGAAATCACTCGATCCTTATCCCTGAGTGAGTTGCGAGAAATACAAAAGGATTATGGTCGACGCCCAGGTGAACACATCCTCACCTGGCTGCTTCGATGCTGGGATGCTGGGGCCAATAGCCAACAATTAGAAGGCAATGAAGCCAAGCAGCTGGGATCCCTCTCTAGAGAAAGGGTAATTGACAAAGTAATCGGGAGAGGAGCACAGGCCCTCAGCCTCTGGAGACGACTCCTGGCAGCTGTGAGAGAAGGATATCCCCATAAGGAAGATATTGTATATCACGTAGGCGAGTGGACCACTCTGGATAAAGGTCTCCAGCATCTGCGGGAATTAGCTGTGCGGGAGATGATTTATAGTGATTTGGACAATGCCCAGACACCTAAAGACCCCGATGAAGTCCAGTGCACAACATCCATGTGGCGTAAATTTGTGCGGAGTGCACCATCAGCACATGCCAGTACACTGGCAATATTTAACTGGGATGAGGGGATGGGACCAACAGTGTATAATCTGTCCTGCCAGCTTCAAAAATATGAAGACAATTTCTCTGCTCCGCTACAGTCCTGTGTCTCAGCTGTGGAGAAACTTTCTGAAGAGTTCCACCAACTTAAAGAAATCTATCTTCCTCCCCACCTGAACAAACCAGTGTCCACCGACCAAAAGGGAACACTTGGGAGAAACTTTCTGAAAAGGTTCACCAACTAGAAGAGAGATTATTCTCCTCCGCACCTGTACAAAGCAGTGCCTCAGCTATCAGGGGTAGGCGGTCATCTACACAAAGAAGACAATATGGTGCGTACCCACCCCGTGCCACCCTGTTGGTTTACTTACGAGACCATGGAGAGGACATGAGAAAATGGGATGGAAAATCCACCGCGACCCTAGAGGCACGGGTACGTGAGTTGCAAAAGAAAACAATCGGGAAAAAGGGATTCTCTGAAAAGTTTGCTGCTCCAACTTCCAGCAGACAGTCCTTCAAACACAGAAATGAAGAAGATTCTGACCAGGATTAGGGGGGCCCTGCCTCCAGCCAGGGGGAGGAAAGGGACAATCGAGTTTATTGGACTGTGTGGATTCGATGGCCTGGCACGTCAGACGCACAGAAGTATAAGGCTTTAGTAGACACCGGTGCACAATGTACTATAATGCCATCGAGCTATGAAGGGCCAGAGCCCATCAGTATTTGTGGAGTGACAGGGGGATCTCAGCAGTTAACTGTATTGGAGGCTGAAGTGAGTCTGACTGGGAATGAGTGGGAAAAGCATCCCATTGTGACTGGCCCGGATGCTCCATGAATCCTTGGCATAGACTATCTTAGAAGAGGATATTTCAAGGATCCAAAAGGGTTCCGGTGGGCTTTTGGTATAGCTGCCTTAGAGACAGAAGGCATTAAACAATTGTCTACCTTGCCTGGTCTCTCAGAGGACCCCTCTGTTGTGGGGTTGCTGAGGGTCGAAGAACAGCAAGTGCCAATCGCTACTACAACGGTGCACCGACGGCAATATCGCACCAACCGAGACTCCCTGATTCCCATCCATGAGTTGGTTCACCGACTGGAGAGTCAAGGAGTGATCAGCAAGACTCGCTCACCCTTTAATAGTCCTATATGGCCAGTACGAAAGTCTAACGGCGAGTGGAGGCTAACAGTGGACTATCGAGGCCTGAATGAAGTCACACCACCGCTGAGTGCTGCAGTGCCGGACATGTTAGAACTTCAGTACGAACTAGAGTCAAAGGCAGCCAAGTGGTATGCCACAACTGATATTGCTAATGCATTTTTCTCCATCCCTTTGGCAGCAGCATGCAGGCCGCAGTTTGCTTTCACTTGGAGGGGCATCCAATACACCTGGAATCGGCTGCCCCAGGGGTGGAAACACAGCCCTACCATTTGCCATGGACTGATCCAGTCTGCACTGGAGAAAGGGGGAGCTCCTGAGCACCTTCAGTACATTGACGACATCCTCGTGTGGGGCAACACAGCAGAAGAAGTTTTTGAGAAAGGGAAGAAAGTAATCCAAATTCTCCTGAAAGCTGGTTTTGCCACTAAACAGAGCAAGGTCAAGGGGCCTGCACAGGAAATCCAGTTCCTGGGGGTAAAATGGCAGGATGGACGTCGCCATATTCCAATGGATGTGATCAATAAAATAACAGCAATGTCTCCGCCAACTAGCAAAAAAGAAACGCAAGCTTTCCTAGGCCTCGTGGGATTCTGGAGAATGCATGTGCCAGGCTATAGTCAGCTTGTGAGTCCTCTATATCGAGTGACTCGAAAGAGAAACTATTTCGAGTGGCGCCCTGAGCAACAACAAATCAAACAAGAAATAGCTCGTGCAGTAGCCCTTGGGCCTGTCCGTACTGGACCAGCTGTGCAGAACATACTTTACACTGCAGCTGGGGAGCATGGCCTCACCTGGAGCCTTTGGCAGAAAACCCCAGAAGAAACTCGAGGTCGACCTCTGGGCTTCTGGAGTCGGGGCTATCGAGGATCAGAAGCCAATCGAGGATCAGAAGCTAATTACACCCCAACTGAAAAAGAAATACTCACAGCATATCACAGATTCTAGATTTACAGACTGCCATTTCCCATTCTCCATCCGTGCCCATGTTCTATGCTCCGAAGGATAAAGCACTGTCTTCTCATGGTTTAATCCTAGTGCAATGATCGGGTGGGTAACATAAACTGTGGCATTACGTATAGGAAGCACGAAGGCAGTAGCCATGTTAACAATGGGATCATAAGTAAAATTTACCAGGGTCCACCAGGACTGGAACTTCTTCTCAAAATCATTAGCATTGTCCCAAACAGCCTTTCAGACTTCAGCTGGAAAAATGCCTTCACTTCCTTCCCTAATGATCAAGGCGGCCGTTGCCTGCAACCATAACTGTGCTTGCATACAACTAAGAGCTAAGGATATATTATCTTGAACCATACTAAGTGCATCTATTATTAGTTTGTGGTAATCCAATTTACCTGGGCGAATACAATCTTCTCGTTGGCCATTTTTGGAAATCGGTTTTACTAAAATCCCCGTTACTTTCTCCTAGGTCGTTCCATTAATCATTCGGCACCCTATTTTAATTTCGTCCCCTATGGTTCTTTGGTGTGTCCACTCTTCTCCTAATTTTCGCCATTCTGATGGTTTATCTAAATAGTTACCATTTGTTTGCCAGATGACCGTAACTGCTAACTTTCCATTCAAGTCCTTATCCTCTGTTGTTACAGCTTCAGTTCAAGGCCACTCACCATTCTCTGTTATCACAGAGGCACCTTCTTGAATCACAATTACAACTATAAGCCATAGAAACAAAATATTCTATCAACAGATTATCTGCCAATCATTGCATTTGCTGAGGCGATCGGCTCCGGGGCAGACGTGTTCTGCAGCGGAGCAGGGGACCGAGGCGGGCAGGGCTTTTTGTCCGGCATCGAGGCCACTTGGGGGAGCCGCCGGGACCCGGCAGTCCTCACGAGGGATGGAGGCTGACATGGCGTGGGCGGAGCCAGCAGCGCCCCCTCCCAGGCTGTTTAAAAGTTGCCCCTAGGGAGCGCGAGCGACCAGGAGCGCGGTGAACAGGACGGGCAAACAGGGCGTGGCGCGTCGAAGGGCGTGGCGCGGCAGTTTGCCCGGCAGTTCGCGTGGGCAGGGTGAGCGGGGGGCCCATCGTCGCTCTGTTGCAGCTGTCTCTCCCTTCGGTGCTTGTAACCTGCTTGCGTAGAACCTGACCATGGTATCAACCAGGCAGAAAACCGTGGCCTCCGCATCTCGTGCGGCATCTCCAGCCACGGTCACCAGTGTGGCTACTCAGATGGAGGGCTCGGGGAAACACGCAGCCGTCCAGGTCCTGGGCAGCAGAGTGTGCCCCAGCCTTCTGTCAGTCTCCGACAGCAGTGGTGGGTATGCCTGTGGGAGGTGTGCCCAGGTTGAAGAACCGCTCAGCCAGGTAGCGGTGCTCCGGGAGGAGGTGAACAGGCTCAGGAGCATCAGGGAATCAGAGATGGAAATTGACTGGTGGAGGTGCACTCTACCCTCTCTGAGGCAGGCTCACGAGCCTGCCACAGCACAGGCGTCTCCTGTTTTGCAGAAGACGGAGGTTCCCTCCTCCTGCCAGGCAGCGGGAGGAGACCTAGATCAAGGGGGGGAATGGAGGCAGGTGCCTATTCGGGGTGGTAGGCGAGCCCTCTCTCTGCCCACCTCACCTTCTCATCTACCCTTAAATAATCGATATGAAGGACTAGAACAAGACAATCTGAATGACAAAGTAGATAATAACCCGTCCCAGCTAGAGGGGGCGCCTAAGACAAGGCGACCTACACATCGCATTGCCACATCATCCTTCAAAAAAGAAAGAAGGGCTATTGTTATGGGGGGCTCCCTTCTGAAAGGGACAGAGGGACCGATATGCCGACCGGACCCAACCCGCAGAGAAGTCTGTTGCCTCCCTGGGGCTCGGGTGAGAGACTTTGCCAAGAAAGTCAAGCGCCTGGTACGGCCCACTGACTACTACCTGCTACTGGTCTTTCAGGCTGGTAGCGATGAAGTAGCAACGAGAAGTCCGAAGGCGATCAAAAGAGACTTTAGGGATTTGGGGCGACTACCTAGAGGATCAGGGGCGCAGGTTGTGTTTGCCTCTGTCCTTCCGATAGGGGGGATCGAAGCTGAAAGGCGTGCTGTTCACATAAACTCGTGGCTTTGAGACTGGTGTGACCGGCAGAACTTTGGGTTCTTTGATCACGGGAAGGTCTATGCTACACCGGGCCTGATGGCACCGGATGGGATGCGCCTCTCTCGGAGAGGGGTAAGGATCTTTGGTCAGGAGTTGGCAGGGCTGATAGATAGGGCTTTAAACTAGAGTCGAAGGGGGAAGGGGCTAAAACCAGGCACGCCGGTGAAGACCTAAGGGATGGTACGCTAGAATCAGAGGGGCTGTGTGCCAGTGAGGTCCTTCGGTCAGATCCACAAGGTGCTGAGTGTAAGGAGACGCACCTGAAGTGCTTCTACACGAACGCACGCAGTATGAGGAATAAAATGGATGAGCTAGAAGTCCTGGCCCAGTCCCGCAACTACGACATCATCGGCATAAGCGAAACCTGGTGGGATGAGTCCTGTGACTGGGGTGTTGCGATAGATGGTTACAGGCTCTTCAGGAGGGACAGGCAGGGTAGGCGAGGTGGTGGGATGGCGATGTATGTGAAGCAGGGGCTGGACTGTGTGGAACTTCAGGTCGGCGATGGCAAAGTTGAGAGCCTCTGGGTAAGGATCAAGGGACAAACGAATAAAGGGGATGTCGTTGTGGGAGTCTATTACAGACCGCCTGGCCAGGACGATAGCGCCGATAAATTATTCTTTACAGAACTAAGAGAGGCCTCGGGATTAACTCCCCTTGTCCTTATGGGGGACTTCAACTTGCCAGACGTTAACTGGGAGTGCCACACGGCTGACACGAGCAAGTCCAGGAGGTTCATGAAGCACCTAGATGATAACTTCTTGGTGCAGGTGCTAACGGAGCCAACTAGGAAAGGTGCCCTCCTAGACCTGTTGCTAGAAAACAGAGAGGGTCTGGTGGGAGATGTGGTGATTGGTGGCCGCCTTGGTCATAGCGACCATGAAGTGGTTGAGTTCAAAATTTACGGTGACAGAAGGAAAAGTGCCACCAAAACCTCATCCCTAGATATGGGGAAAGCGGACTTCAGGCTGCTCAGGGAACTAGTCAGCAAGGTCCCCTGGGAAACTGCTCTTGAAGGCCTCGATGTCTACCAGTGCTGGTCATTCTTTAAGCGATGCCTCCTAGAAGCACAAGATCAGGCAATTCCTAAATATCGCAAGTCAGGCAGGCGGGGCAGGAGGCCGGCGTGGCTGACCAGGAACATTCTAATGGAGATTAGGCGGAAACAGAGAGTGTTGCGCTACTGGAAGGAGGGCCAGGTGTCATGGAAAGAATACAGGGATGCTGTTCGTGTTTGTAGGGAGAAAATTCGTGTGGCCAAAGCACACCTAGAGTTGAAGCTGGCTGTGTCTGTGAGAGAAAATAAAAAGGGTTTTTTTAGATATGTGAATGGAAAAAGGAGAACTAAAGAATACATAGGGCCGCTCCTTGATAGGGAAGGTCTCCTCACAGACAATGACATAGGCAAAGCAGAGACGCTTAACGCCTTCTTTGCCTCTGTCTTCAATGCCGATGATGGGCTTCGGGACCCAGGGTGCCCTGAGCTGGAGGACCGGGACGGTGGGGATGACAAACTCCCAACCGACGCTGAACGTGTGCAGGATTTGCTACTCCACCTGGATCCCTACAAGTCCATGGGTCCGGATGGGATTCATCCCCGGGTGCTGAAAGAGCTGGCGGACGTCATCGCGGAACCTCTCTCAATTATTTTTCAACGATCCTGGGAATTTGGAGAGGTCCCGGTAGACTGGAAGCTGGCAAATGTTGTGCCGATTTTCAAGAAGGGTCAGAAAGAAGACCCTAGCAATTACAGGCCTGTCAGTCTCACGTCAGTGCCTTGTAAAATCATGGAGAAGATGGTTCTCGAACTTATTGAGGCGCACCTGGGGGACAAAGCAGTCATTGGTCCCAGCCAGCATGGGTTTGTGAAGGGTAGGTCCCGCCTAACAAACCTGATTTCCTTTTATGATAAGATCACCCGTATGGTGGACCAAGGGAAACCAGCTGATGTGATTTTTTTGGACTTCAGCAAGGCTTTTGACACGGTTTCCCATAGGATCCTTGTAGTGGTTTAACCCGGCTGGCAGCTAAACACCACACAGCCGTTCGCTCACCCTCCCCCCTCCCTCTCTGGGACGGGGGAGAGAAATGGAAAGTGAGGCCTGTGAGTTGAGATAAAGACAGTTTAATAAGACAAGAAAATAATAATAGTAATAATAATAATAGTAATAATAATAATAATGATACAATGATGATAATAGTACTACTAATAATAACATGTACAAACAAGTGATGCACAATGCAATTGCTCACCACCCGCTGACCGATGCCCAGCCTAACCCCGAGCAGTCCAGCCAGCCCTCCCCCCGGCTAGCCACCCTATATATTGTTTAGCGTGACGTCAGATGGTATGGAATACCCCTTTGGCTAGTTTGGGTCACCTGTTCTGGGTCTGTCCCCTCCCAGTTCTTGCTGCACCCCCAGCCTGCCTGTTGGCAGGACAGAGCAAGAAGTTGAGATGTCCTTGGCTTAGTACAAGCACTGCTCTGCAATAATTAAAACATCGGGGTGTTATCAGCACTCTTCTCATTCTAAGTCAAAGCATAGCATTCCACCGGCTACTAGGAACAAAATTAACTCTGTTCTAACTGAAACCAGGACAAAATGTCCACCATACAGCTAAATAAAAACATCATACGATGGGTGAGCAATTGGCTAACGGGCAGGGCCCAAAGGGTTATGGTAAATGGGGCTGCGTCAGGCTGGCGGGCGGTCACCAGTGGGGTCCCTCAAGGCTCCATTTTAGGGCCGGTACTTTTCAATATTTTTATAAACGATCTGGATGTAGGAATAGAAGGTATTTTGAGCAAATTTGCTGATGACACCAAACTTGGAGGAGTTGTGGACTCGAATGAGGGTGGAAAGGCCTTGCAGAGGGATCTGGATAGGTTGGAGAGCTGGGCGATCACCAACCGCATGAAGTTCAATAAGAGCAAGTGCCGGGTCCTGCACCTGGGACGGGGAAACCCTGGCTGCACGTACAGACTGGGCGATGAGACGCTGGAGAGCAGCCTAGAAGAGAGGGATCTGGGGGTCGTGGTAGACAGCAAGTTGAATATGAGCCAGCAGTGTGCCTTGGCAGCCTGGAGGGCCAACCGTGTCCTGGGGTGCATCAAGCACGGCATCGCTAGTAGGTCAAGGGAGGTGATTGTCCCGCTCTACTCTGCGCTGGTGCGGCCTCACCTCGAGTACTGTGTGCAGTTCTGGGCACCACAGTATAAAAAGGACATGAAACTGTTGGAGAGTGTCCAGAGGAGGGCTACGAAGATGGTGAAAGGCCTGGAGGGGAAGACGTACGAGGAACGGCTCAGGTCACTGGGCCTGTTCAGCCTGGAGAAGAGGAGGCTGAGGGGAGACCTCATCACAGTCTACAACTTCCTCGTAAGGGGGTGTCGAGAGGCAGGAGACCTTTTCTCCATGAACACCAGTGACAGGACCCGCGGGAACGGGGTTAAGCTGAGGCAGGGGAAATTCAGGCTTGACATCAGGAGGGGGTTCTTCACAGAGAGGGTGGTTGCACACTGGAACAGGCTCCCCAGGGAAGTGGTCACTGCACCGAGCCTGTCTGAATTTAAGAAGAGATTGGACCGTGCACTTAGTCACATGGTCTGAACATTTGGGTAGACCTCTGCGGTGTCAAGAGTTGGACGTGATGATCCTTAAGGGTCCCTTCCAACTCAGGATATTCTATGATTCTATGATTCTATGATATTACCAAGTAGTCCCGACCATGATGTCCTCATTTTGTTCGACTAAGCTTTAGTTTCAGTTCATCGTCACCTGGCGTTACTTTCCAGGGGCTTCTGGAGCTTTCTTCAGTCGGGAATAGTGGATCCAAGCGGCTTGTTCTCTAATCTTGATAGCAGTGTAAGTTGTCAGCAACACTTGATACAGTCCATTCCATTCTTCCTCTAGGGGTTGTCCCGAAAAAGTCTTTATATATATATATCTATAATCCCCAGGCTTAAAGGGGTGGATTGGTTGATCCAACCCTCTAGCGCTGGTCCCTAAATCAAATTTATGTACTTTATTTAATTGTTTTTTGAAGTTTAGTTCTATAAGCATATAAATATTCTGATCCCAACTGCATTAGATCCTCTCCACTAAATAGAAATTGATAATGGCCTTCCATATAAGATTTCACAGCGGCTCAAATTCTCTTTTACTCTAGGTTTAACTCTGATTCTAAGTAATGCTAAAGGAAGGGATTGAGGCCCTGACAAATTAGCTTCTTGTCCGATTTCAGCTCTTTGTTGTTTAATTAAATGGTTCGTTTTTTCTACCCGTCCACTTGCCTGTGGTCTATAAGGAGTATGCAGTTGCCAATCTGTCTTTAGAATCTTACTTCTCTGTTGTACCACTTGCACACAAAAATGTGAACCTCTATCAGAAGACATTGCTACTGGAATCCCAAAGCATGGTATTATTTCATTTAACAAGACTTTTACCACTTCTCTTGCTTTGTTTGTTCGACAAGGAAAAGCTTGGGGCCATCCTGAAAACGTGTCAGTCAGAACCGGTAAATAACAATACCCCCCTTTTCTAGGAAGTTCTGAAAAAATCAATTTGCCACTGTTGTCCGAGATAATTTCCTTTACCGATTATTCCAAATTTTATTCTGTTCTTGGTATTGGGGTTATTGCGTAAACAGATGCTACGTTGTTGAGTTACTTGTTCTCCCCAATGTGTTTTATTGTGTAAATCTGTAAGAACTATCGGCCATGTCAAATTAGAAGGTATTATTATGCGGTTATCTTTTAAATATACCCATGCATCTGGTTTCATTTTACCTTTCAAATCTTCAATTGATTTTAAGTCTTCTTTTGTATAATTTGGCTTTTTGGTGCATGTATATAGTTTGGATTTTACCGTCTGGTATCAAAGACAATGCCTTCACCTCAGTTATTTCAGCTGCCCATTTAGCCTCCTGATCTGCCAATCGATTTCCAATTTCAAAATCAGCGTTCCCCTTTTGGTGTCCCCGACAATGCATCATAGCTACCTTTTCTGGTTGTTTGACAGCCTCTAACAATTTTAACATTTCTTCAGCATGTTTTATCTGTTTTCCCTGAGCAGTCAGCAATCCATGTTCTTTCCAAATCGCTCCATGATCATGTACCACGCCGAATGCATATTTAGACTCTGTCCAAATATTTATTTTCCTTCCTGCTGCCAGTTCCAGTGCTCGCGTAAGAGCAATTCTCTCTGCTTTCTGGGCGGACGTCCCAGGGGTAATGGTTTAGACTCGATTACCTGTTGAGCAGTTGTAACAGCGTATCCTGCCTTACGGTGTCCTTGTTTTTCAAAGATGCTTCCATCAGTATACCAAGATTCATCAGCATCTTCTAAAGGTTCTTCCTTAAGTTCAGGTCGACTAGAATACACAGTCTCCATTGTTTCTTTACAATCATGGGTTATAGGTTCATCCAGAGTTCCGCTAAGGAAAGAAGCTGGATTTACGACGTTAGTGACCACAATTTCCACATCATCTTGTTCTACTAATATTGCTTGATATTTTAAAAATCTCTGTGGTGAAAGCCAATGGTTTCCTTTTTTGTTCCAAAACTGTTGAGACCGTATGGGAGACTAACGCTCTCATTTTCTGTCCCATTGTAAACTTCCGAGCTTCTTGTATATTGATAACAACAGCTGCAACAGCTCAAAGGCATCCAGGCCATCCTTTACTTACTTGATCTAATTGTTTAGAGAAGTAAGCTACTGCTTGTTTATAGGCACCCAATCTTTGTGCTAGTACTCCCAATGCTATCCCTTGTCTCTCATGAGAAAACAACCAAAAGGGTTTTGAGAGATCCGGTAATCCCAAAGCCGGAGCTTGCATCAATTCTCGTTTAAGTTGTTTAAAGGCGTTTCGTGCTTCTCCAGTCCAGACTAATTTTGACTGATTACTCTTTATCAATTCATATAGAGGCTTTACCATTAGTCCATAATTATAAATCCAAAGGCGTCACCAATCTGTCATTCCTAAAAAGGTTCGTAGCTCCTTTACTGTTTGGGGTTCTGGAGTCCGGCAAATGACTCCCTTACGTTCAGTTCCTAGTTCTCGTTGTCCTCCTGAAATTTCAAATCCCAAGTAGGTCACGCGTTGTTGAACCAGCTGGACTTTCTGTTGAGAGACTCGATATCCATTTAAACCCAGAAAATTAAGAAGACTTATAGTCCATTGAATACAACTCTCTTTAGTCTCGGTAGCTATTAAGAGATCATCTACGTATTGTAACAAAGCCCCTTCAGTGTCGGGAGGTATCCAAGTTTCAAGTTCCTTCACTAATTGGTTTCCAAAAATAGTGGGGCTATTCTTGAATCCTTGAGGTAGCAGTGTCCACGTAAGCTGTGTCTTTCTGCCTGAGTCAGGGTTTTTCCATTCAAAGGCAAATAAGTTTTGGCTTTCAGTGGCTAAGGATAGGCAGAAGAAGGCGTCTTTTAAATCCAGTACGGTAAACCAGACTTGACTATTCTTTAATTTAGTCAGCAAAGTATAAGGGTTTGCCACTACTGGATGTATATCCTCGGAGATTTTATTTATGGCCCTCAGAACCTGAACTAGCCTATAGCTTTTTCCATCTGCCTTTTTAATTGGCAATATGGCTGTATTTTATTCTGATTCGCATTCAATCCATAATCCATACTGTATAAATTTATCAATTATCTCTTTAATTCCTTTCCTGTCTTCTCTCCTGAAAGGATATTACTTAACCTTAACGGGTTTCTCTCCTGGCTTTAATTTAATAATTATTGGGGTCACATTTTTAGCTCTTCCAGGGACTTCGGTGGCCCAAACTCCTGGATATACTTGATCTGTGATCTCTAAAGGTATTTCACTTTTAGGGTCAGTTTGTATTACTGTCAAGCTTAACACATTTTTTAGTTGTTCTTCTCCTATTCTTAATTCCATTTTCCCTTTTTCAAAGACAATTTCTGCTCCTAATTGCTCTAATAAATCTCTACCTAAGAGTGCCCATGGGGAGTTAGGCATATATAAAAATGTGTGTATGCCCCATTGTTTCCCTAACTTGTACTTCAAATGTTCACAAAAATAAGCCTTGACGGTTGCACCTTTTACCCTAACATAATCATTCCGTAAAGGCATTAATGCTTGATTTAGAACTGAATACGTTGCCCCATATCAATAAGAAATTTCACTTCTGTTCCTCTGCTAACTTCATTATAACCAGTGGAGGATCCCCTAGGGTAGATTCCCCAGGTCCCCGTTATTCCTGTTGAAATCAGGGGCCGGTTACCCTAGGAAAATGCTAGTCAATTTGTCCTCCGAAGCCAGGTCCAAATCGTTTTTGTTTTGTTTTGTTTTGTTTTGTTTTTGTTTTTTTTTTCTTTCATTACATTTCAGAGTTGGTCCAAAAATTTCATAGGGGTTTCTTTTGGACCTTGTTGGAAGCATATTTTCAATTCCCAATTCATCCAGATTTTAGTATTTACTTAACCGCTCATAATTTTTGGGATGATTAGGGTCTTAGTGGGGGTCGGTCAGGGGAATGCAATTGTCCACAGTTCCCTGAGCGGTCCCATCAGCAATCTGAGCTCACACATGAACTCAGGCTGTTTTAAGAGTTAACTGCTTTTCTGTTTCTGTGACAACTCTCTCGGACCCATCATGATCCCTTTGCCCCAAAGGGCTATCACCCGTGATTTTGAGATCCCAGCCTCGGGCTGAGGCAGAACTATTACCATTCCTACATTCTCTTTCCCTGCTCATTCAACTTCAAACACCTTTAACACTTTCAACAACCCTTTTAACACTTCCTTTATCTTTCTCCAGCCTGTACTTTTCTAATGCCAACATCAAAGGCTCAGTTGCTGAAACAACATCAGTATACAACATTTCATCCTGTTCTCCTTCTCAAAAAAAAACAACATTAACTGTAGCAAAATATTATAGTTTCAAGTTCCATTTAGGGGCCACTTTTCTCCACATTCCAGCTTATAAAGCGGCCACCATTGATTACAATATTTTATCAGAGTTTTCTTTTTCACTTCCACCCGGAGCCCCCCCCTACATCCTTCCAATGACTCAAAATACAACCCAGCGTACTTTTCTTAGGAATTTCACTGCTGACTCGCCCCCCCCATTTTCCAGTTTACACTTTCAGAATACACGTGTTACTTACAAAAATGTATCATTCACAAAAATACGGGCACGCAATATCTTTCAATAGCAATGTCACAAAACTACTACTATTACCAGGAATATTGCCAAAATCACAATAACAATAGTCAGAGTCAAATTCCACATGCGATAAGTCAGAAAACCGAAATGTGTAACACCGTAACGATATCTTTCTTATAACTGTCCTGGTTTCAGTTAGAACAGAGTTAATTTTGTTCCTAGTAGCCGGTGGAATGCTATGCTTTGGCTTAGAATGAGAAGAGTGCTGATAACACCCCGATGTTTTAATTATTGCAGAGCAGTGCTTGTACTAAGCCAAGGACATCTCAACTTCTTGCTCTGTCCTGTCAACAGGCAGGCTGGGGGTGCAGCAAGAACTGGGAGGGGACAAACCCAGAACAGGTGACCCAAACTAGCCAAAGAGGTATTCCATACCATCTGACGTCACGCTAAACAATATATAGGGTGGCTAGCCGGGGGGAGGGCCGGCTGGACTGCTCGGGGTTAGGCTGGGCATCGGTCAGCGGGTGGTGAGCAATTGCATTGTGCATCACTTGTTTGTACATGTTATTATTAGTAGTACTATTATCATCATTGTATCATTATTATTATTATTATTATTACTATTATTGTTTTCTTGTCTTATTAAACTGTCTTTATCTCAACTCACAGGCCTCACTTTCCATTTCTCTCCCTCGTCCCAGAGAGGGAGGGGGGAGGGTGAGCGAACGGCTGTGTGGTGTTTAGCTGCCGGCCGGGTTAAACCACTACAGTCTTTTTGGCGCCCAACGTGGGGCTCGAAAGGTTGAGATAACGGCAGACCTGATCAGAGTGTGTTAAACTAAGATTGTTATAAGTATTAGACCTGCTTAATAGTCACTTGTCATAATGCTGATTGCTTTAATCTCAAGTCTGCTGCGCCTGTTTTTCAAATTGAGCATTATAGAACATTATTTTCCGTATGTGCTCTCTGTCATGTTGTTTATCCTGTCCGGGCCCTGGTTTCAGATCATTATGGTACTGTGTCTTGTAACAGTGGCTTATGAGACGATGAGATATCTGGTCATGACTCTAACTTGGTATTTGTACTCAGTAACATCGTCGACTTTATACTTTGGAAACCGTATCTTGGAAAGTATTAGCAATTATACCTGTTGTTTTTTTTCATCGGGGAGTGAATCTGTGGAGGGGAAAGGGGAAGATATTTTTCCTTACTCGATCACTCTCCCTTTCTCCTTCACCACCCCCTTATCCTCCTTGATCACCCTCCCTTTCTCCTTCACCACCATCTTATCCTCCGAGCTTGTTACAATAGCTCTCCAAGATATTGAATATCCTTGGGATACTCAGACCAGCATGGTCTTGCTCTTATGCCTCCTGAATGTGCTTCAGGTTTTGCTTAAAGTTAAACAACTATTTGGGAAGCTCATCCGGAGATCTGCCCGGAGGCAGTATAGTTGTGGGTGGCAGGGAGTATGGGAGGATATGGGCAGACATCTAGAGCAGTTAGCACCCCCAGTGTTTTGGAAATTCACCCCTGAACAACTGCAAAATCCTAAAAAATTGGCAGAGTGTTTGAAAAAAAGGTGTCATGACTCTGGCAGTTCCAAAGTAACACAAATCATTATAACGTGCTGGGGCCTGGCTCATGCCTATCGAGCTGCCATTGATACTGCTATCAACTTAGTGACAGACCCTGCGGCCACTCCAAGTCCTGTGACAGATCCAATGGCCACTGCAACTCCTACGGTCGACTCTGCAGCCGCTCCAGTTCCAGCTCCTGCAGACACTCCAGTTCCAGGTCCTATAGCTGCTCCAGTTCCGGTTCCTGCAGATGCTCCAGCTCCAGCTCCTGCAGACACTCCAGTTCCAGCTCCTGCAGACACTCCAGTTACAGCTCCTGCAGCTGCTCCAGCTCCAGTTCTTGCAGCCGCTCCAGCTCCTGTGGCTGGGTCAGAGAAACGAGCTGTTGCAGTGCAAGTCGACCCTGCAGGGGGTATTCTAACCCCTGTGGCAGGCCCTGTAACGGGGTCAGAGAAACGAGCTGTAGCAGTGCAAGTTGACCCTGCAGAGGGTATTCCAGTCCCTGTGGCAGACCTTGTAACGGGGCCAGAGAAACGAGCTGTAGCTGTGCAAGTTGACCCTGCAGAGGGTATTCCGACCCTTGTGGCAGACCCTGTAGCTGGGTCAGAGAAACGAGCTGTAGCAGTGCAAGTTGCCCCGGTACACAAGATGAAAAGATGGTATAGAGATTCAGGTCGTTTAGAACGCAGAGAATCTTCTGCCAAATCTAAGCTTGGAGACGACGATGCTGGGCCATCAGGGAGTCAGGAGGAGGAAGATGAGGACGTTGAAAAAGCAACAATAACTACCCGAAACCTCTACGAGCGTGAGTTACGAGATGTGCGAAAAGATTTTGGTCGCTGTATAGGTGAGCAGCTTGTCACCTGGCTGCTCCGGTGTTGGGACACTGGAGCCAATTGTGTGGACTTGTCTGGCATTGAAGCCAGACGGCTGGGATCCCTTGCTAGAGACGCAGGCATTGACAAAGCAATTGCAAATGGAGCACAATCTCACAGCCTCTGGAGGCGTCTCCTCTCAGCTGTGAGGGAAAGGTATCCCTTCAAGGAAGAACTTTTATGTTTACCAGGCAAGTGGACCACTATGGAGAAGGGAATCCAGTATCTGAGGGAATTAGCCGTACGGGAAGTGATTTATGAGGATCCAGACCCCGGACAAATATCCAAAGATCCAGATGGAGTCAGGTGTACACGACCCACGTGGCGGAAGTTTGTACGGAGTGCACCATCATCATATGCCAGCTCATTGGCAGTAATGGCCTGGAAAAAGGATGAGGAACCCACAGTAGATGAAGTGGCTAAACAACTCCGGCAGTACGAAGAAAGTCTCTCCTCTTCCTTACAGGCCTGCGTCTCAGCTGTGGAGAAACTTTCTGAAGAGTTCCACCAACTTAAAGAAATCTATCTTCCTCCCCACCTGAACAAACCAGTGTCCACCGACCAAAAGAGAACACTTGGGAGAAACTTTCTGAAAAGGTTCACCAACTTGAAGAGAGATTATTCTCCTTCGCACCTGTACAAAGCAGTGCCTCAGCTATCAGGGGTAGGCGGTCATCTACACAAAGAAGACAATATGGTGGGTACTCACCCCGTGCCACCCTGTGGTTTTACTTACGAGACCATGGAGAGGACATGAGAAAATGGGATGGAAAATCCACCGCAACCCTAGAGGCACGGGTACGTGAGTTGCAAAAGAAAACAATCGGGAAAAAGGGATTCTCTGAAAAGTTTGCTGCTCCAACTTCCAGCAGACAGTCCTTCAAACACAGAATTGAAGAAGATTCTGACCAGGATTAGGGGGGCCCTGCCTCCAGCCAGGGGGAGGAAAGGGACAATCGAGTTTATTGGACTGTGTGGATTCGATGGCCTGGCACGTCAGACGCACAGAAGTATAAGGCTTTAGTAGACACCGGTGCACAATGTACTCTAATGCCATCGAGCTATGAAGGGCCAGAGCCCATCAGTATTTGTGGAGTGACAGGGGGATCTCAGCAGTTAACTGTATTGGAGGCTGAAGTGAGTCTGACTGGGAATGAGTGGGAAAAGCATTCCATCGTGACTGGCCCGGATGCTCCATGTATCTTTGGCATAGACTATCTTAGAAGAGGATATTTCAAGGACCCAAAAGGGTTCCGCTGGGCTTTTGGTATAGCTGCCTTAGAGACAGAGGGCATTAAACAATTATCTACCTTGCCTGGTCTTTCAGAGGACCCCTCTGTTGTGGGGTTGCTGAGGGTCGAAGAACAGCAAGTGCCAATTGCTACTACAACTGTGCACCGGCGGCAATATCGCACTAACCGAGACTCCCTGATTCCCATCCATAAGCTAATTCGTCAATTGGAGAGCCAAGGAGTGATCAGCAAGACTCATTCACCTTTCAATAGTCCCAAATGGCCAGTGCGAAAGTCTAATGGTGAGTGGAGACTAACAGTGGACTATCGTGGCCTGAACGAAGTCACGCCACCATTGAGTGCTGCAGTGCCGGACATGCTGGAACTCCAGTACGAACTTGAATCGAAGGCAGCCAAGTGGTACGCCACAATTGATATCGCTAATGCATTTTTCTCCATCCCTCTAGCAGCAGAGTGCAGGCCACAATTTGCTTTCACTTGGAGGGGAGTCCAATATACTTGGAATCGGCTGCCCCAGGGGTGGAAACACAGCCCTACCATTTGCCATGGACTGATTCAATCTGCACTGGAGCAGGGGGAAGCTCCTGAACACCTGCAGTACATCGATGACATTATTGTGTGGGGTGACACAGCAGAGGAAGTTTTTGAGAAAGGAAAGAAAATAGTCCAAATCCTTCTGAAAGCTGGTTTTGCCATAAAACAAAATAAAGTCAAAGGACCTGCACGAGAGATCCAGTTTTTAGGAATAAAATGGCAAGATGGACGTCGTCAAATTCCAATGGATGTGATCAACAAAATAACAGCTATGTCTCCACCAACTAGCAAAAAAGAAACACAAACTTTCCTAGGTGTTGTGGGGTTTTGGAGAATGCACATTCCAAATTACAGTCTGATTGTAAACCCGCTCTACCAAGTGACCCGTAAGAAGAATGAGTTTGAGTGGGGCCCTGAGCAACGGCAGGCCTTTGAACAAATTAAGCAGGAAATAGTTCATGCAGTAGCCCTTGGGCCAGTCCGAACAGGACCAGAAGTGAAGAATGTGCTCTACACTGCAGCCGGGGAGAACGGCCCCACCTGGAGCCTCTGGCAGAAAGAACCTGGGGAAACTCGAGGTCTGCCCCTGGGGTTTTGGAGTCGGGGATACAGAGGATCTGAGGCCCGCTACACTCCAACGGAAAAGGAAATCTTGGCAGCATATGAAGGAGTTCGATCTGCTTCGGAGGTGGTCGGTACTGAAGCGCAGCTCCTTCTAGCACCCCGATTGCCAGTACTAGGCTGGATGTTCAAAGGAAGGGTCTCCCCTACACATCATGCAACCGATGCTACATGGAGCAAGTGGGTTGCACTGATTACTCAGCGGGCTCGAATAGGAAACCCCAGTCGCCCAGGGATATTGGAAGTGATTATGGACTGGCCAGAAGGCAAATACTTTGGGATATCATCAGAGGAGGAGGTGGGTCGTGCTGAAGAAGCCCCACTGTACAACCAGTTACCAGAGAATGAGAAGAAATATGCCCTGTTCACTGATGGGTCTTGTCGTATTGTGGGGAAGCATCGGAGATGGAAGGCTGCTGTATGGAGCCCTACACGACGAGTTGCAGAAGCTGCTGAGGGAGAAGGTGAATCGAGTCAGTTTGCAGAAGTGAAGGCCGTTCAGCTGGCTTTAGACATTGCTGAACGAGAAAAATGGCCGGTTCTCTATCTCTACACTGATTCATGGATGGTAGCAAATGCCCTGTGGGGATGGTTACAGCAATGGAAGCAAAACAACTGGCAGCGCAGGGGCAAACCCATCTGGGCTGCTGCATTGTGGCAAGATATTGCTGCTCGGGTGGAGAACCTGGCTGTAAAGGTACGCCACGTAGATGCTCATATGCCCAAGAATCGGGCTACTGAAGAACATCAAAACAACCAGCAGGTGGATCAGGCTGCTAAGATTGAAGTAGCTCAGGTGGACCTGGATTGGCAGCATAAAGGTGAATTATTTATAGCCCGATGGGCCCATGACACCTCAGGCCATCAAGTTAGAGATGCAACATACAGATGGGCTCGTGATCGAGGGGTGGACCTGACCATGGACACTATAGCACAGGTTATTCATGACTGTGAAACATGTGCTGCAATCAAGCAAGCCAAACGGTCAAAGCCTCTTTGGTATGGAGGACGATGGCTGAAATATAAATATGGAGAGGCCTGGCAGATTAATTACATCACACTCCCTCAAACTCGCAATGGCAAGCGCCATGTACTTACAATGGTGGAAGCAACCACTGGATGGCTGGAAACATATCCTGTGCCTCATGCCACCGCCCGGAACACTATCCTGGGCCTTGAAAAACAAGTCCTATGGCTACATGGCACCCCAGAAAGAATAGAGTCAGACAATGGAACTCATTTCCGAAACAACCTTATAGACACTTGGGCCAAAGAGCATGGTATTGAGTGGGTGTATCACATCCCCTATCATGCACCAGCCTCCAGGAAAGTTGAACGATATAATGGACTGTTAAAGACTACATTGAAAGCAATGGGTGCTGGGACATTCAAAAATTGGGATACGCATTTGGCAAAGGCCACCTGGTTAGTCAATACTAGGGGATCTGCCAACCGAACTGGACCTGCCCAATCAAACCTGTTACGTACTGTAGATGGGGATAAAGTTCCTGTAGTGCATGTAAGAAATATGCTGGGTAAAACGGTCTGGGCTACTCCTGCCTCAGGAAAAGGCAAACCCATTCGTGGAATTGCTTTTGCTCAGGGACCTGGATATACTTGGTGGGTGATGCAAAAGAACGGAGAGGTCCGGTGTGTACCTCAAGGGGATTTAATACTGGGTGAGAATAGCCCATGAATTGAATTGTACCATGTTAATTACTATATAATATTGTATGTTATCCCTATCATGACTACTATATACCCTAGATGAAAATGGTGACTAACTAGAATGTATGGAAAAGAGTGTAACCTGAGCATGACATAAATGGTATGGAATAAGAGGTGGATAGATGTCCTGGTTTCAGTTAGAACAGAGTTAATTTTGTTCCTAGTAGCCGGTGGAATGCTATGCTTTGGCTTAGAATGAGAAGAGTGCTGATAACACCCCGATGTTTTAATTATTGCAGAGCAGTGCTTGTACTAAGCCAAGGACATCTCAACTTCTTGCTCTGTCCTGCCAACAGGCAGGCTGGGGGTGCAGCAAGAACTGGGAGGGGACAGACCCAGAACAGGTGACCCAAACTAGCCAAAGGGGTATTCCATACCATCTGACGTCACGCTAAACAATATATAGGGTGGCTAGCCGGGGGGAGGGCTGGCTGGACTGCTCGGGGTTAGGCTGGGCATCGGTCAGCGGGTGGTGAGCAATTGCATTGTGCATCACTTGTTTGTACATGTTATTATTAGTAGTACTATTATCATTATTGTATCATTATTATTATTATTATTATTATTATTATTATTATTATTATTATTACTATTATTATTTTCTTGTCTTATTAAACTGTCTTTATCTCAACTCACAGGCCTCACTTTCCATTTCTCTCCCCCGTCCCAGAGAGGGAGGGGGGAGGGTGAGCGAACGGCTGTGTGGTGTTTAGCTGCCGGCCGGGTTAAACCACTACAGTCTTTTTGGCGCCCAACGTGGGGCTCGAAAGGTTGAGATAACGGCAGACCTGATCAGAGTGTGTTAAACTAAGATTGTTATAAGTATTAGACCTGCTTAATAGTCACTTGTCATAATGCTGATTGCTTTAATCTCAAGTCTGCTGCGCCTGTTTTTCAAATTGAGCATTATAGAACATTATTTTCCGTATGTGCTCTCTGTCATGTTGTTTATCCTGTCCGGGCCCTGGTTTCAGATCATTATGGTACTGTGTCTTGTAACAGTGGCTTATTAGACGATGAGATATCTGGTCATGACTCTAACTTGGTATTTGTACTCAGTAACATCGTCGACTTTATACTTTGGAAACCGTATCTTGGAAAGTATTAGCAATTATACCTGTTGTTTTTTTTCATCGGGGAGTGAATCTGTGGAGGGGAAAGGGGAAGATATTTTTCCTTACTCGATCACTCTCCCTTTCTCCTTCACCACCCCCTTATCCTCCTTGATCACCCTCCCTTTCTCCTTCACCACCATCTTATCCTCCGAGCTTGTTACAATAGCTCTCCAAGATATTGAATATCCTTGGGATACTCAGACCAGCATGGTCTTGCTCTTATGCCTCCTGAATGTGCTTCAGGTTTTGCTTAAAGTTAAACAACTATTTGGGAAGCTCATCCGGAGATCTGCCCGGAGGCAGTATAGTTGTGGGTGGCAGGGAGTATGGGAGGATATGGGCAGACATCTAGAGCAGTTAGCACCCCCAGTGTTTTGGAAATTCACCCCTGAACAACTGCAAAATCCTAAAAAATTGGCAGAATGTTTGAAAAAAAGGTGTCATGACTCTGGCAGTTCCAAAGTAACACAAATCATTATAACGTGCTGGGGCCTGGCTCATGCCTATCGAGCTGCCATTGATACTGCTATCAACTTAGTGACAGACCCTGCGGCCACTCCAAGTCCTGTGACAGATCCAATGGCCACTGCAACTCCTACGGTCGACTCTGCAGCCGCTCCAGTTCCAGCTCCTGCAGACACTCCAGTTCCAGGTCCTATAGCTGCTCCAGTTCCGGTTCCTGCAGATGCTCCAGCTCCAGCTCCTGCAGACACTCCAGTTCCAGCTCCTGCAGACACTCCAGTTACAGCTCCTGCAGCTGCTCCAGCTCCAGTTCTTGCAGCCGCTCCAGCTCCTGTGGCTGGGTCAGAGAAACGAGCTGTTGCAGTGCAAGTCGACCCTGCAGGGGGTATTCTAACCCCTGTGGCAGGCCCTGTAACGGGGTCAGAGAAACGAGCTGTAGCAGTGCAAGTTGACCCTGCAGAGGGTATTCCAGTCCCTGTGGCAGACCTTGTAACGGGGCCAGAGAAACGAGCTGTAGCTGTGCAAGTTGACCCTGCAGAGGGTATTCCGACCCTTGTGGCAGACCCTGTAGCTGGGTCAGAGAAACGAGCTGTAGCAGTGCAAGTTGCCCCGGTACACAAGATGAAAAGATGGTATAGAGATTCAGGTCGTTTAGAACGCAGAGAATCTTCTGCCAAATCTAAGCTTGGAGACGACGATGCTGGGCCATCAGGGAGTCAGGAGGAGGAAGATGAGGACGTTGAAAAAGCAACAATAACTACCCGAAACCTCTACGAGCGTGAGTTACGAGATGTGCGAAAAGATTTTGGTCGCTGTATAGGTGAGCAGCTTGTCACCTGGCTGCTCCGGTGTTGGGACACTGGAGCCAATTGTGTGGACTTGTCTGGCATTGAAGCCAGACGGCTGGGATCCCTTGCTAGAGACGCAGGCATTGACAAAGCAATTGCAAATGGAGCACAATCTCACAGCCTCTGGAGGCGTCTCCTCTCAGCTGTGAGGGAAAGGTATCCCTTCAAGGAAGAACTTTTATGTTTACCAGGCAAGTGGACCACTATGGAGAAGGGAATCCAGTACCTGAGGGAATTAGCCGTACGGGAAGTGATTTATGAGGATCCAGACCCCGGACAAATATCCAAAGATCCAGATGGAGTCAGGTGTACACGACCCACGTGGCGGAAGTTTGTACGGAGTGCACCATCATCATATGCCAGCTCATTGGCAGTAATGGCCTGGAAAAAGGATGAGGAACCCACAGTAGATGAAGTGGCTAAACAACTCCGGCAGTACGAAGAAAGTCTCTCCTCTTCCTTACAGGCCTGCGTCTCAGCTGTGGAGAAACTTTCTGAAGAGTTCCACCAACTTAAAGAAATCTATCTTCCTCCCCACCTGAACAAACCAGTGTCCACCGACCAAAAGAGAACACTTGGGAGAAACTTTCTGAAAAGGTTCACCAACTTGAAGAGAGATTATTCTCCTTCGCACCTGTACAAAGCAGTGCCTCAGCTATCAGGGGTAGGCGGTCATCTACACAAAGAAGACAATATGGTGGGTACTCACCCCGTGCCACCCTGTGGTTTTACTTACGAGACCATGGAGAGGACATGAGAAAATGGGATGGAAAATCCACCGCAACCCTAGAGGCACGGGTACGTGAGTTGCAAAAGAAAACAATCGGGAAAAAGGGATTCTCTGAAAAGTTTGCTGCTCCAACTTCCAGCAGACAGTCCTTCAAACACAGAATTGAAGAAGATTCTGACCAGGATTAGGGGGGCCCTGCCTCCAGCCAGGGGGAGGAAAGGGACAATCGAGTTTATTGGACTGTGTGGATTCGATGGCCTGGCACGTCAGACGCACAGAAGTATAAGGCTTTAGTAGACACCGGTGCACAATGTACTCTAATGCCATCGAGCTATGAAGGGCCAGAGCCCATCAGTATTTGTGGAGTGACAGGGGGATCTCAGCAGTTAACTGTATTGGAGGCTGAAGTGAGTCTGACTGGGAATGAGTGGGAAAAGCATTCCATCGTGACTGGCCCGGATGCTCCATGTATCTTTGGCATAGACTATCTTAGAAGAGGATATTTCAAGGACCCAAAAGGGTTCCGCTGGGCTTTTGGTATAGCTGCCTTAGAGACAGAGGGCATTAAACAATTATCTACCTTGCCTGGTCTTTCAGAGGACCCCTCTGTTGTGGGGTTGCTGAGGGTCGAAGAACAGCAAGTGCCAATTGCTACTACAACTGTGCACCGGCGGCAATATCGCACTAACCGAGACTCCCTGATTCCCATCCATAAGCTAATTTGTCAATTGGAGAGCCAAGGAGTGATCAGCAAGACTCATTCACCTTTCAATAGTCCCAAATGGCCAGTGCGAAAGTCTAATGGTGAGTGGAGACTAACAGTGGACTATCGTGGCCTGAACGAAGTCACGCCACCATTGAGTGCTGCAGTGCCGGACATGCTGGAACTCCAGTACGAACTTGAATCGAAGGCAGCCAAGTGGTACGCCACAATTGATATCGCTAATGCATTTTTCTCCATCCCTCTAGCAGCAGAGTGCAGGCCACAATTTGCTTTCACTTGGAGGGGAGTCCAATATACTTGGAATCGGCTGCCCCAGGGGTGGAAACACAGCCCTACCATTTGCCATGGACTGATTCAATCTGCACTGGAGCAGGGGGAAGCTCCTGAACACCTGCAGTACATCGATGACATTATTGTGTGGGGTGACACAGCAGAGGAAGTTTTTGAGAAAGGAAAGAAAATAGTCCAAATCCTTCTGAAAGCTGGTTTTGCCATAAAACAAAATAAAGTCAAAGGACCTGCACGAGAGATCCAGTTTTTAGGAATAAAATGGCAAGATGGACGTCGTCAAATTCCAATGGATGTGATCAACAAAATAACAGCTATGTCTCCACCAACTAGCAAAAAAGAAACACAAACTTTCCTAGGTGTTGTGGGGTTTTGGAGAATGCACATTCCAAATTACAGTCTGATTGTAAACCCGCTTTACCAAGTGACCCGTAAGAAGAATGAGTTTGAGTGGGGCCCTGAGCAACGGCAGGCCTTTGAACAAATTAAGCAGGAAATAGTTCATGCAGTAGCCCTTGGGCCAGTCCGAACAGGACCAGAAGTGAAGAATGTGCTCTACACTGCAGCCGGGGAGAACGGCCCCACCTGGAGCCTCTGGCAGAAAGAACCTGGGGAAACTCGAGGTCGGCCCCTGGGGTTTTGGAGTCGGGGATACAGAGGATCTGAGGCCCGCTACACTCCAACGGAAAAGGAAATCTTGGCAGCATATGAAGGAGTTCGATCTGCTTCGGAGGTGGTCGGTACTGAAGCGCAGCTCCTTCTAGCACCCCGATTGCCAGTACTAGGCTGGATGTTCAAAGGAAGGGTCTCCCCTACACATCATGCAACCGATGCTACATGGAGCAAGTGGGTTGCACTGATTACTCAGCGGGCTCGAATAGGAAACCCCAGTCGCCCAGGGATATTGGAAGTGATTATGGACTGGCCAGAAGGCAAATACTTTGGGATATCATCAGAGGAGGAGGTGGGTCGTGCTGAAGAAGCCCCACTGTACAACCAGTTACCAGAGAATGAGAAGAAATATGCCCTGTTCACTGATGGGTCTTGTCGTATTGTGGGGAAGCATCGGAGATGGAAGGCTGCTGTATGGAGCCCTACACGACGAGTTGCAGAAGCTGCTGAGGGAGAAGGTGAATCGAGTCAGTTTGCAGAAGTGAAGGCCGTTCAGCTGGCTTTAGACATTGCTGAACGAGAAAAATGGCCGGTTCTCTATCTCTACACTGATTCATGGATGGTAGCAAATGCCCTGTGGGGATGGTTACAGCAATGGAAGCAAAACAACTGGCAGCGCAGGGGCAAACCCATCTGGGCTGCTGCATTGTGGCAAGATATTGCTGCTCGGGTGGAGAACCTGGCTGTAAAGGTACGCCACGTAGATGCTCATATGCCCAAGAATCGGGCTACTGAAGAACATCAAAACAACCAGCAGGTGGATCAGGCTGCTAAGATTGAAGTAGCTCAGGTGGACCTGGATTGGCAGCATAAAGGTGAATTATTTATAGCCCGATGGGCCCATGACACCTCAGGCCATCAAGTTAGAGATGCAACATACAGATGGGCTCGTGATCGAGGGGTGGACCTGACCATGGACACTATAGCACAGGTTATTCATGACTGTGAAACATGTGCTGCAATCAAGCAAGCCAAACGGTCAAAGCCTCTTTGGTATGGAGGACGATGGCTGAAATATAAATATGGAGAGGCCTGGCAGATTGATTACATCACACTCCCTCAAACTCGCAATGGCAAGCGCCATGTACTTACAATGGTGGAAGCAACCACTGGATGGCTGGAAACATATCCTGTGCCTCATGCCACCGCCCGGAACACTATCCTGGGCCTTGAAAAACAAGTCCTATGGCGACATGGCACCCCAGAAAGAATTGAGTCAGACAATGGAACTCATTTCCGAAACAACCTTATAGACACTTGGGCCAAAGAGCATGGTATTGAGTGGGTGTATCACATCCCCTATCATGCACCAGCCTCCAGGAAAGTTGAACGATATAATGGACTGTTAAAGACTACATTGAAAGCAATGGGTGCTGGGACATTCAAAAATTGGGATACGCATTTGGCAAAGGCCACCTGGTTAGTCAATACTAGGGGATCTGCCAACCGAACTGGACCTGCCCAATCAAACCTGTTACGTACTGTAGATGGGGATAAAGTTCCTGTAGTGCATGTAAGAAATATGCTGGGTAAAACGGTCTGGGCTACTCCTGCCTCAGGAAAAGGCAAACCCATTCGTGGAATTGCTTTTGCTCAGGGACCTGGATATACTTGGTGGGTGATGCAAAAGAACGGAGAGGTCCGGTGTGTACCTCAAGGGGATTTAATACTGGGTGAGAATAGCCCATGAATTGAATTGTACCATGTTAATTACTATATAATATTGTATGTTATCCCTATCATGACTACTATATACCCTAGATGAAAATGGTGACTAACTAGAATGTATGGAAAAGAGTGTAACCTGAGCATGACATAAATGGTATGGAATAAGAGGTGGATAGATGTCCTGGTTTCAGTTAGAACAGAGTTAATTTTGTTCCTAGTAGCCGGTGGAATGCTATGCTTTGGCTTAGAATGAGAAGAGTGCTGATAACACCCCGATGTTTTAATTATTGCAGAGCAGTGCTTGTACTAAGCCAAGGACATCTCAACTTCTTGCTCTGTCCTGCCAACAGGCAGGCTGGGGGTGCAGCAAGAACTGGGAGGGGACAGACCCAGAACAGGTGACCCAAACTAGCCAAAGGTGTATTCCATACCATCTGACGTCACGCTAAACAATATATAGGGTGGCTAGCCGGGGGGAGGGCTGGCTGGACTGCTCGGGGTTAGGCTGGGCATCGGTCAGCGGGTGGTGAGCAATTGCATTGTGCATCACTTGTTTGTACATGTTATTATTAGTAGTACTATTATCATTATTGTATCATTATTATTATTATTATTATTACTATTATTATTATTATTATTACTATTATTATTTTCTTGTCTTATTAAACTGTCTTTATCTCAACTCACAGGCCTCACTTTCCATTTCTCTCCCCCGTCCCAGAGAGGGAGGGGGGAGGGTGAGCGAACGGCTGTGTGGTGTTTAGCTGCCGGCCGGGTTAAACCACTACAATAACAATGCCACGAACCTACTATTATCACCAAGAAAATAAACAAAATCGCAGTAACAATAACCAGAGTTAAATACCACACTCCATGAGTCAGAAAACCAAAATAGGCAACACAATTCCAGATGGACCATAAAGCGAGCTCCTTCCTTAAGGTCCCCAAACATATACTTCTGGTGCTAACCACAAAGTATATACCAAACACTGCCACACAGAAAATCACCTTCTGACTTACAGACAGTTCCAGATGACCGGTCTACCAGAAAACCAAACCAGAATAAAGAATATACTCACTTACAATGATGGGGTCCTTGTCTGCCTCCGCAGTGATCTGGTGAGTCGAGGAGTCCCTCCAGGAAATCCCGGGGGTACCCTAGGGAGTCCTGTCCCCAGCAGGTCCTGCGGTCCGACAGAGAGGTTGTCCCATCTGGGGTGCCAAATTGATTTAAAGATCAAAGCCGAAATTTCCTTAAGTGGTATATTCTTTATTGCAGCGCTGGATGCACGGGGGATCTTTCTGCCCATCATGCATGTCCGAAGTAACAAACCATCTCATATTTATACAGCAAAACGATGAACATTCTATTAATGCCTATATGTTGGGAATTGGTCTGTGGGGCATGGACATGTATCCACAGAGCAATTGTTTGACCAGAGTTTGTTTTAAGAATAGGCCTCAGTTAGCACGACTGAAGAATGGAAAAATCCTAGGTTAGCAAAAAATATGCCTGCAAGGCTAGGACAGAGTATCTTCTTATGAGGAGGGAGTATTGATAAGAAAACAGTTGCCAAAAATATGAGGAAGCTATGTCCGTATGTAACCGCAAGTAGGGGGAACATTAACGAAAGTAACCTTTTAGGCTCAGCAAATCAGCAAATAACGAGTATGCAGAATTATAATCACTAGCTGTATAAATATACGTGATTCGGACAATATAGTTGAACTATGCTTTATCACTCACATTGAGTCGACTGCATTTGTTCCTTCAACCGCGACCCGACGATTTTTTTTTCCTACACCTATACATATTCATTTCCTAAACCCACCTACTCTCGCTTCGTATGCTAATTAGCTTCTCAGTCCTTGCGTTTGCGCAAAGCCTTCCAAGAACTGTGGGCCGGTGTCTTCGGGATGTGGGCAGTGGTCTTTGGGAGGAAGACCGTAGGTCTTCCTCGTGATGCACTTTTCAGCCTTTGCTTAAAAAATGCCAGGTAGGATGAACCAGTTGTTTTCCAAGCTGTAGAAATGCTGAGTTGGCTTTCGGCCTAACTGAGGGTCGGTAGACAACAGGATGTCTCAGTTAACAAGGCATAACAGAAGGTTGACTCAAGTTATGTCAAGTCTCAGCCTGACTGAGGGTCGACAGATAACGGGATGCTTCAATTAACAAGATGCTTCAACATAACAGAAGGTCGACAGATAGCAAGATGTCATCTATTTTGTCCTCATTAATTTTTAACCACAAGATTTATTCTATCCTAAAGTGAGGTTATACAATATCAGGCAGGAGGGTCATCAGCCCAGTTAGTGTCCCTAAGCCAGGATCCCCCTAAGGCAAGTCTTGAACGGTTTCCCCTCTGTTTTAGTGGTGCTATGGTACGCGTTGCTCAGAATCTGCTGAGGGTCTGAGATGGGGGGCGGGGGGAGCTGCCTGTACGCTGTTGGAGCCTGGGTTGTGGGGGGAGGTTTGGAGCTGCTTCTACACCTTTGGGGCTGGCATCAGGGGTAGGGGGTTGGGTGCTGGTTGTATACTGTAGGGGCCTGTGTTTGGGGGGGGCTTGGGGCCTCCGTCTGGGGGAGGGGTGGGAGCTGCTTGTACAAATTTGGGGCCTGCATCTGGGGGTGTTTGGGAACTGCTTGTCCACTGTAGGGGCCTGCATCTTGAGGGAGGGTTGGGGCTGTTTGTACAACTTTGGGGCCTGCATCTGGGGGTGGCTGGGAGCTGCTTGTCCACTGTAGGGGCCTGTGTTTGGTGGGGCTTGGGGGCCTCCCTCGGGGGGGGGGGTTTGGGAGCTGCTTCTCTAGGGTAGGGGGCCTGCCTTTTGCAGGGGTTGGGAGCTGCTTGTAGAATTTGGGGCCCTGTGTCTGGGGGGGGTTGGGGCCTGTGTCTCAGGGGTGTTGGGAACTGGTTGTACACTTTTGGGGCCTGTCTCTGGGGGGGAGCTACTTGTACACCTTTTGGGCCTGTATTTGAGGGGGGTTGGGAGCTGCTTGTACACTTAAGGGGCCTGGGTCTTGGCGGGGGGTCTGGGCTGTTTGTACACCTTTGTGGCCTGTGTTTGGTGGGGGTTGGTGCCTGTGCCTGGGGGAGTTGGGAAGTGCATGTACACTCTAGGTGCCTCCATTTGGGGGTCTTTGGGGCCTCCCTTTGAGAGGGAGGGAGTTGGGAGTTGGTTGTACACCTCTGCGTCCCATGTTTGGTTTTTTTTTTTGGGGGGGAAGGGCGGGGGGTTGGGACCTTTCTCTGAAGGGGCGGGTTGTGAGCTGCTTGTACACCTTTGGGACCTGTGTCTGGGCGGGGGGGGGGCCCGGGTCTGGGGCCTGTGTCTGGGTGGAGTCCAGTTCTTGGGAGGGGGTGGCAGCTGCTTGTGGGCAGTTGGGGTCTGCATCTGGGTGTGGTGGGTGCCTGCTTCTGTTGGCAGTTTGGGGCCTGCTTGTAGACTTGTGCAGCCTGGGTTTGGGGGCTTTTCTGTAACATTTGGGGTGTGCATTTTTTCTTTGGGATGCATCTTGAGCTTTTGAGGCCTATCTGTAGTGTTTGGGGCCTGCGTCTGGGGCTTTTCTGTAGCGTTTTGGTCACGTGTTTGTGATTTGGGGCCTGTATGCAGGGTTTTGCCTTTTTTGTAGTTTCCATCTTTGTGTCTGTGTGTTTCGGTTTTGGTTGTCTGGGGTTAGGGGCAGTTTGGGGTTTGGATTAAGGTCAGTGTCATTAGCGTTAGGGGGTTGATAATAAGGGTTAGGGTTGTGGTTAGAGTTGTTAGGTTTAAGGGGAATAAGGATTTCAGGGTAAGGGGATCAAGGTTGTAGGAGTAAAAATGCTGTTTTTGCGCAGTTACATCCTTTAGAGGGCAGGAAGGTGGTATTGAGATATGCTTGCAGTGATAAGAGAGCTTAACAGTGTGAAATGTGTTCATCTGGTGCGTGTCAATATGGAACAATGCTAGGGCCACATGATATGATGAAATGTGACCTTCTGTCTTACATAGCCTTGTATAACCACAAGACTAAGAAAACCAGAGTGGTTAGTGTATATAGTTCTTGTACCTTGCAAAGGAATGGTCCTGCAATTCGGGTCAAGAGGGGATAAGAGAACCAAGGGGTTTCAGAATAACTGCTAACTATTACAACTGCTGCATGGGACACTATGCAAGTGTCTGACATCCAGCCAAGATGGACAAAGGAGAAGGACAAGGGAAAAGCCTGGGAGGAAGACTACGAGCTTTCAGCATGAGAGACCCCCAGAGGGACCACCGGAGACTGATAACGTGTGCACCAGTGGGAGGGTTCAGATTCCGGGAACTAATTATAGTAACCCTGCCTTTTCTAGAAGTAGTAATGAATATGTATTAGCCTAGGAGCATAAAAACAAGCTGCCTGATGTAACAGGTGTGAGTCTTGGTGGAGCAGACTCCCAGCGCACCCAGCGCTCCTTGCTTACCTCTATTCATGTAATAAATTGTAAACTTCAATTGCAGTCCTATTTGGGACCCAGTCATTTATTACAATTGGAGGCTCGTTCGGGAGGGCTTTGGTTCCTGAATTCTGATTTGATCTAGGAGAGGCGCCCCACCATTTGGTGGCTGCTGTTCGAGTCAGGTCGGGACTAATGGCATCTTGAACCTGAATAAAGGTAAGCAAAGTTTTTGATTTTTTTTTTCAGCTCCCTTGCCAGCTGCAGCACTATATTTTGCCCGTAATTCTGCGTGTGAAGATCCGAATGAAGACGACGGAGTCGTAAGCATTTAAAGTGTATACCGTTCGGCTGGGTGGGATTCGGTTGCCTGTGTGTGTAAGAGTGTGCCTGAGACGGAACTTAGTTCCGAAGCGATTGGGGAGGTCTTCTAACCACGGTTCCAATGTCCCGCGAGGGACATGGCCAGTGAAGGACCGAAGCGATTCCTATAGGATTTGTGGGTGGGTGATAGGTCCTAAACCCCCTGCAAGACACTCTTCCTAAGGTAACCAAGGGCTGTGGGAATTGCCATAGTAAAATTCCTAGGTGGGTCAGACAAAATTGAAGACCAGGCACCAGAAGAAAGGGAGCAAATTAGCAGACATACCACCAGAAAGTCCATTAGGAATAACAATTAGAAATTGGAATGATCGGGGCCCCAGAAAAGGAAACAGTAAATTAAAAATGGTCCAGTATTGTGTGATAGAATGGCCAAAGGAGCCTTTAAGAGCACATGCCTTTCGGCCTGTTTTTGGATCCTTTGAAGACTGGATTTGCCGGGCCTTAAACATCCATGTTAATTCAAAGGAACCTTTTAGCCAGGAAGTGATTATGCAGGATTATGGATCAGGAGGACTTCACGTCCTTTTCCAGCCTCAATATTTACACTAAAAGCAGATAAGAAATTTGAAGAAGAAGAAGAAGAGGAAAAAAAAAAGATGATAAACGGGAGCCGTTGGATAACCTACCACCTCCATATCCTAACAATCCACCCCCGGCGGCTCCCCCTCCAGTGGCTGTGGTATCTCCAGCAGTACCACCATTGTCCTTGCTTCCACCACCAACAGCACCAGGATTAGACCAACCTCCGGCTGCATGCACGAGAAGTAGGACTGCCGTATCTGAGAGAGCTTCTCTATATCCCTTAAGGGAGGTAAC
The DNA here is from genome assembly GCA_036873955.1 of Mergus octosetaceus. NCBI lineage: Eukaryota > Metazoa > Chordata > Aves > Anseriformes > Anatidae > Mergus > Mergus octosetaceus. Next base: position 214,227 of record JBAGBL010000046.1, read on the forward strand.
TGGTGTATAACTGGTGTGCGTCTAGGTGGAGCAGAGACTCCCGGCGCACCCAGCGCTGTTTGCTTACCTCTATTCGTTTAATGAATTGTAAACTTTGATTGTAATCCTATTTGGGACTTTTATTATTTATTCTAACAGACAACGTTGTAAAACACAGACAACCAGAATCCTTACAGCAATTAGGTGGAAATCACGGCGTAAGAAACATTACCACCTCAAAGAGTAAAAACCTCAAAAGAAATGTGACTTGTAAGAGGCCAGCAGCTGTGTATTTTCTGTAAAACACCAGATAGATTATGAACCTTGAATGGCACAGTTAATGGGGAGACAGGGGAGGGTCCCGGTCCTTGGCAGAAGAAAAAAGTGTATAAACTGTGTATGGAATTAGTAGGCACCCTCCTGCTCGCGGGACGCCCGCCATTGTAATCTCGAATAATAATGCTACTGTACTGAGATCCTCGACTCAGCCTATGTTATTGGCTACAGATTGATTCAGGGTTTTAAGGTTTAAGGGATAGGGCACTAGGGTTGGGTTTCAAGGTAAGGGGTTTCAGGTTTCATGTTTAGGATTTTAAGGTTTTTAGGGTTGGAGTTTTAACGGTTAGGATTTTAAGGATTTGGGGGTTAGGGTTTAAAGGGTTTCAGGGTTAGCGTGTTAGGGTTTTAGAGTTTTTTGGGTTGTAGTGTGGATATGTTTTTTAGGGTTAGAGTCTTAGGGTTTTATTTTTGGTTAGTTATTTACGGATAGGGTTTTAAGATCTTTTTTTTTCTGGGTTTGGGTTTTGAGCGTCCTAAGATTTGGGGTTAGGGGGTTTAGGCATAGGTCTTCAGGGGTTTAGCGTGGTAAATAGTTTGGGTAGGTCTGTAGGGGTTTCGATGTTTTTTAATGTTAGGGCTTGAGGCTTTTTTGTAACTGCGGTAAGAGCTAGGGTTCCAGTGAGTGCTGTTAAATGTAGTTCTAGAACACGCAGCCTGTGATTGGCCATGCCGGCTGTCTGGGGAATGCTGGTAGTTGTAGTTTTCCAGCACCGGTAGGCAATGTTGAGTGCCCAGAGCATACCGGGAGATGTAGTTCTCAGGACTCCAGACTTCCGGGAGGCCATGTTGAGTACCCAGAGTATGCCGGGAAATTTAGTTCTCGGGAACTAGGGTTAGGGTTAGGGGCTAGGGCTGGGGCTAGGGTTTAGGGTTAGGGTTAGGGGTTGATGTTAGGGTTGGGGTTAGGGTAAGCGTAAGGATTAGGATTAGGGGTTATTGTTAGGGTTAGAGGGTTAGGGTTAGGGTTAGGGTTAGGGTTAGGGTTAGGGATAGGTTAGGGGTAGGTTTAGGGGTTAGAGTAAGGGTTAGGGTTAGGGTTATGGTGAGAGTATTAGGGTTAGGGTCTGGGTTCGGGTTGGGGTTAGGGTTAGGGTTAGGGTTACGGTTAGGTTTAGGGTAAGGGTTAAAACAAGGGTAAATGTTAGTGTAAGGGTAAGGATTAGGGTAAGGGTTAGGGTGAGGATAAGGTTTAGGTTTAGGGTAAGGGTGAGGGTAAGGGTTATAATAAGGTTAAGGGTTAGGTTTAGGGTAAGGGTAACGGTTAGGGTAAGGGTAAGAGTTAGGGTAAAAGTTAGAGGAAGGGTAAGGGTAGGGTTAGGATTAGGATAAGGGTAAGGGTTAGGGTTAGGTTTAGGGTAAGAATAAGGGTTAGGGTTAGTGTTAGGGTAAGGGCAAGGTAACGGCTACGGTTTGGGTTAGGGTAAAGGTTTTCATTTGTTAAAGCTGAAACGCAGTATGCAATCTGGGACATCACAGCCAGAGCTGCCTATGGCAAGATGAGAGAGGAACACATGGAGCAGATGTTCTACTCCTAGTTTTTTCTTTATACGTAAATAAAAGTTTGAGCTAATTCCAGTTGGAAGAGTTCCAATTACTTGCTTGGTCATATTGTCCTTTCAATATTATAAGCTGCAGCAAAAGCATAGGGATTGTTGCTTCTAGAAACACCCCAGTTCTCTTTTCTGCACTATGCATGCTGTTGAGCTAAACAGATTAAAAAAAAAAAAAAGAAAAATCACACAAAAAAAAAACAACATTACAGCTGCTGCTCTCTTCCTACTTCCTTGTGCTTTGCCCCTCCCCTTTCCCAGGTGATTGGGTTTGGGTGCTGGGCGGGACCAAATTGTAGATGAGCCCCAGGCATCCCCTCAGAGAGCTCCTGCTTGGGCTGCTCTTTGGGGTGTTTGTTTTTCCTTCGGTCAGTTTCGGGGTTCTTTAGGTGGATCAGTCTATGGACTGATGCATTTCCAAGTAGCGAGGGGTACGCACATCTTTTGAGGTAACAACTAGTAGGATCTGTTAGAATAAACTAATTCTAACTAGTACTTGGTGTCTTTATTGCATGCAGTTCTTTATCAGGTGAGTAACTGTTATAGCATGTTTACGGATAGGATGTCAATGTTACTTTGTGTGTTTGCTATGCAGTGCCTGTGGGGACACTCTGTGCTTGGCTGGGAACCGAGGGCGGAAGTGATGTCAGGGCCTGTCTTCAATCAGGGTGGAAACACTGTGTGATTGGCTTGGAAAATAAAATTTGTGTAGCTTCCAAAACGTTAATGAAAATATAATAAAATTTTGTGAAATATGTTCATCTGTTTTGTGTCAATATGGAACAACGCTAGGGCCTCATAATGAAATGTGACCTTCTGTCTTACATCCCCTTGTATAAATAACTACAAGGCCAAGAGAAACAGAGTGGTTAGTGTATATAGTTCTTGTATCTTGCAAAAGAACGGTCTAGCAGTTCATGTCAATAGAGGGTTTGAAGGGTAAACCTTGAGACTTGGGTCTGGGAGATAAGAGAATGGGGGGAGTTTTTTGAGATAACTGCTGACTATTGCACGAGACACAGCTTTCTGACATCTGGCCCAACGACTACTAAATAAGGAGTGGGGAGGAAGCTGAAGAACGACCAAAGGACAAAGCCTGGGAGGAAGACTACGAGCCTTCAGTACGAGCCACCCCCAGAGGGACCACCGGAGACTAATAACGCATGCATCCGCGGGATTGTTTGGGTCCCGGGAAACTAATTATAATATCCCTGCCTTTTCCAAAAGTGGTGATGAATATGTATTAGCCTAGGAGCATAAAAACCAGCTGCCTGATGTAACTGGTGTGCATCTTGGTGGAGCAAAGACTCCTGGCGCACCCAGCGCTGTTTGCTTACCTCTATTCCTTTAATAAATTGTAAACATTAATTGTAACCCTATTTGGGACTCAGTCATTTGTTACAACTGGGACCCCCGGATGGGTGGAAGCTGTCAGGATAGCCCAGGATGCCGAGGCATGGTGCCGCAACAAGGTTGGTGGTCAGTGGCGCCCTGGGGCAGGCCGAATTGGGAGGGGGCGAGGCGGCGGGTGGTCGGTGACTTCTGTGGAAATGGCCCTTGTGTGGGGCGGGGGCAGCGCATTCAGAGGAACCTTGACAGGCTGCAGATAGGGGCAGGCAGGAACCTTTTGAAGTTGAGGAGAGGGAAATGCCAAGCCCTACCCCTAGGGAGGAACGACTCTATTCACCAGCACTGGATATCTGGATACTAAATAAGCATTTCTTCATGGAAGGGGTGGTTAGACATTAGAACAGGCTGCCCGGGGAAGTGGTAAGAGTCCCCAGCCTTAAAAGCATTTAAGAGACGTGTGGACATAGCACTTAGGGATACAATTTAGTGGTAGCATTAGGTTGATGTTTGCACTTGATGTTCTTAAGGGCCTTTTCCAACATAAGAATTCTTGTTAAGGATGGGGATTCAAATAACAAACGCGTTTTCGGGAACTGGCTCTATCCTTCATTGTAGGTGACAGAAGCTCACCTTGCAAATGGAATCCACCCAAAGATGTCATGTCATCACAGATACTGTAGAAGGGAAGAAAGTTGGAACTTTTTTTTTCAGAGGTAAAACTTGCAGGTGAGTACAGAAGTAACATGTACACTGGGAGCTGTAGAGGTTCCCTGAAAGTTTAGGATTAAAATTTGGCTAGGCCTGCCTGTTCAACAAATGGGAAACTATGCTCTGCTTGACAAACGGCTTTTGAAAGGTAATTTTCAATGATGGAATGGAACATCTTGAATCCTCTTCGCGGGTTCTTTCCAGCTGATGACTTGCTGCATCAGCCTTGCATTCAAAGAACTAAGTAGAATTTGTATTGTTTTCAGTCTTAGAGGTTATCATCTCTTATTGATGATTTCAGGGTGAAAGCATGCATATAGAATGTACTGCTGAACTAAGATAGCATGCAGTTTCCTTTTTTATCCTAAGTTCTTTTTATGACTCAGTCTTTTGTTACTGTATGTAGCAATGTTTTCCTGCCTCTGTGTTGCTGTGACAATGTAACAAGGGCCGCAGGAAGTCAGACCAAAGATCTGTGATCTTAGCAGAATAGAACAAGTATAGAGTGATACTTGTGCCTTGCACTGTAAGACAAGCAAATGCCTTGGAGTATAAAAATGCTTAATGGATTTCTTGTAAAAATTGGCCATATCCCTTGAACCCGTGTAAACACTTAGCATCCATGGGTCACAGCAGTCACGAGCCTTAACTAGGTATTGTGTGTAAACTTTGGAGCTAGCTTCACTATGTGAAGAACCGCTTCCTTTATTTTGTGTGTGCTTGTGGGCAGGAGGAGTGAAATTTGCTTCCTGCTAGTTTTTGATGCCCTCATCTTCTGTATGGAAAGAGAACATGGGTGATCGATCTCTGTTCAACTTCTATGATACAAGACATCGTCTTTTCCCTCATCTCTTTTTCACGTGTAAAAGGTTTTTGCTTAGTCCTTTTCTACAGAAACTGTTCCAAACATTTGGCGATCCCTGTTTCTCTTGGCTGAAACTGTTTTTATTCTACTGTGACCTTTTTAAGGTGGGCAAAAATAAAATTTTGTGTAGCATCCAAGATGCAAATGAACCTTCAGTTTATAAGATAGCAAGGCTACCTTTGATTAGATCGGTGATACTTTTTGTTGCCTTTCCTAGGCCTTTTCCAAAAGGTTAAACAGGGAAGTTGCTGTTCAACACTGATGAGCATTGAAGTGATGTTTTCATAGGACTGCATGCAGTATCAAGGCCTGATTTCCCCTTTTGCCTCTGCATTACTTCATGTTTATCTGCTGTGAATTGTACTTGCTATTTGGTTGCATAGTGGCTGCAAAGGAATCACAGGCTGGTTGAGGTGGAAAGGACCTCCAGAGGTCACCCGGTCCAACACCCGTTTTGTGTTCAAAGAACACAAAAATATACTCCACGTTATAAAGTATGACCTCGCTTTAAAAAGCTGTTTTAACAGTCCTTCATTAAGTCTTATTAATCAAGTGTCCCCTAGTTCTTTTCTTACGCTTCCCACTATACCTCCTGTTATTTTCCTTAACGTGGGAATTCCTGCTCTGGCAATTTCTCTAGGACACTTCTTAAACAGAAGTCTAGGCATATTAGTCACGTTTCAAGTCATCTGTTTCAATTCAGACAAGTTCAAGAGTTAAAAGTAAATACATAGCTTATCCATGAGCTCCTTGAGAACTCCTTAGTGAAATGCTGCCTGAGCCTTTTGACTTGTTACTTCTGTTTCTGTGTCAAAACTTGTTCTGTATCATTTCAGTTGGAGATGGATTCTTTGACATCCGTGCCAAGAAAAACCTTTCTTCCGTAGGAGCCCTTCAATGTACACAGAGCGGAGAAAGAGCAGCTCTTCTGCAAGTTGGTACTCAGGCTGGTTTTGGCTTCCCATATTGTTAGTACATTCCCATGTTGTTTTGCAATCTTTTCTCTTTTCAGTAGTTATATAATAAAACTTTTTCAAAGGATGCCTCTCTGTTTTCAGTAGCCTCCTTACGGGGATGGGGGGGCGGCATTCCCAGGGCCCAGGGAACTGGCCTCGGGCGGCCCGGCGGCCAGCAGTCCCAAGCCCCGAGGGGGCAAGCCTCGGGTGGCAAGGGGGCCGGCTGTCCCTTCACCCAGGGCGGACGTCCTCAGGCTCATGAGGCCCGGCTTTTCCCGGAATACACGCCGTCAGTACCGGCCGTGCCGTGAAGCGGGAGGCTGTGGTCCGCCGGCTCGGGGACTGGCCGTCCCGGAGACCGGGGGTTCTCTCCTGTGCGGAGTGGCGGCCCGCCTTCCCGACCTCCTGGTTGCCCCCATCCGGAGGTGCGGGATCCGACCGTCCCGAGCCTCTGGGCTCCGGTGTTGGGCACCGTGTGTTCTATCCGCATCGTCGTCGGAGTCCGACGTCAGGCGGCTCGGGGACGGCGATCCCAGGACACGGGTGTCTGGCCACGAGCGGCGTGGGGGTCGGCGTACTGTGAAGCGGGAGGCTGTCCTCTGCTGGCTTGGGGATTGGCTGTCCTGGGGACCGGGGGATTCTGTCCCGTGTGGAGCGGCGCCCGGCCGTTCCGAACCCCTGGACTCCGGTCCTGGCTGAAGTGTGTGCTAGGCTCACCGGGGAACGGGGCCGACCTCGAGCGGCTCGTGCACGGTGGTCACATGTGCGGGACTGAGTTCGGCCATGGGCTGACCCGTGTTCCGGGGGTGCGTCCTCGGGCGCCGTGGGTGCCGTCCGTGCCGTGAAGCGGGAGGCTGTCATCCGCCGGCTCGGGGACTGCCATGCCGGTGACCGGAGTGCTCTGTCCCGTGCGGAGCGTTGGGCAGCCGTACCAAACCCCTGGGCTACCGTCCTGGGCAATGTGTGTGATAGACGCACCGGGGTCCGGGTCTCACCTCGAGCGGCACGGGGAAAGCGATCGCTGGACACGGGTGTCCGCCCACGGGCTGCGTGGGGCCGGCTGACTCGAGCACCTTCTTTCCGGTCCTGGGCGACCTGTGTGCTAGCCATATCGTGTCCGGGTCCCGTTTCTGGCGGCTCAGGGAAGGCGGTCCTACAACACAGTTGTACATACACAAGCGGCATGGGTGCCAGCCGTGTCGTGAAGCCGGAGGCTGTCGTTGGCCGACTCGGGGACTGGCCGTACCGGAGAACGGAGGTTCGTTCCCGAGCAGGGCGGAGGCCGGCCGTACTGAAACCCTGGGCTCCGGTCCCGGCCGAAGTGTTTGCTAGCACACCGGGGTCAGGGTCGGACCTCGGTATGGCGACCGCACGACACAGGTGTCCGTCCACGGGCAGCGTGGGGCCGGCTGTCCCGAGCCCCTTGGCTCCGGTCCCGGCCAAAGTGTGTGCTAGCCGCACCGGGGTCCCCGTCCCATTTCGGGCGGCTCGGGGAAAGCGATCGCAGGACAACGGGTGTTCTGCTACCAGCGCAGTAGGTGCCGGCCGTGCCGGGAAGCCGGAGGCTGTCGTCCGCTGGCTCGGGGGCTGGCCGTCCCGGAGACCGGGGGTTCTGTCCTGTCAGGAGCGGCAGCCGTCCGTCCCGAACCCCTGGGCTCCGGTTCAGGCCGAAGTGTGTCGGAGGTTCGTACCAGTGCAGGGTGGAGGCCGGCGGTACCGAGCCCCTTGGCTCCGGTCCCGGCCGAAGTGTGTCCTCTGCAGGAGGATCTGGACAGGCTGCACCGATGGGCTGAGGTCAACTGCATGAAGTTCAACAAGGCCAAGTGCCGGGTCCTGCACCTGGGGCACAATAACCCCAAGCTGAGCTACAGGCTGGGAGATGAGTGGTTGGAGAGCTGCCAGGCAGAGAAGGACCTGGGAGTGATGGTGGATAGTCGGCTGAATATGAGCCAGCAGTGTGCTCAGGTGGCCAAGAAGGCCAACGGCATCCTGGCTTGTATCAAAAACAGTGTGGCCAGCAGGGCTAGGGAGGTGATCGTCCCCCTGTACTCGGCTCTGGTGAGGCCGCACCTCGAGTACTGTGTTCAGTTTTGGGCCCCTCACTATAAGAGGGACATGGAGGTGCTTGAGCGGGTCCAGAGAAGGGTGACGAAGCTGGTGAGGGGCCTGGAGAACAAGTCCTACGAGGAGCGGCTGAGGGAGCTGGGCTTGTTCAGCCTGGAGAAGAGGAGGCTCAGGGGCGACCTTATCGCTCTCTACAGATACCTTAAAGGAGGCTGTAGTGAGGTGGGGGTTGGCCTGTATTCCCACGTGCCTGGTGACAGGACGAGGGGGAATGGGCTTAAGTTGCGCCAGGGGAGTTTTAGGTTAGATGTTAGGAAGACCTTCTTTACTGAAAGGGTTGTTAGGCACTGGAACAGGCTGCCCAGGGAGGTGGTGGAGTCACCATCCCTGGAAGTCTTTAAAACACGTTTAGATGTGGAGCTTAGGGATATGGTTTAGTGGGGACTGTTAGTGTTAGGTTAGAGGTTGGACTCGATGATCTTGAGGTCTCTTCCAACCTAGAAATTCTGTGATTCTGTGATTCTATGATTCTGTAGCAGCACCGCGGTTCGGGTGCGTTCTCGGGAGCCCCTTGGCTCCGGTCCCGGCCGAAGCGTGTGCTAGCCGCACCGGGGTCCGCGTCCCGTCTCGAGGGGCTCGGGGAAAACGATCGCAGGACACGGGTGTCCGTCCACGAGCAGCATGGGGCCGGCTCGGGGGCTGGCCGTCCCTGAGAGCGGAGATTCGTTCCCGTGCGGAGCGGAGGCGGGCGGTACCGAGCCCCTTGGCTCCGGTCCCGGCCGAAGCGTGTGCTAGCAGCACCGCGGTTCGGTTGCGTTCTCGGGCGGCTCGGGGAATGCGACACTGGTGTCTGTCCACGAGCGGCGTAGGGGCCGGCCGTGCCGGGAAGCCGGAGTCTGTCGTCCGCCAGCTCGAGGGCTGGCCGTCCCGGAGAACGGAGGTTCGTTCCCGTGCGGGGCGGAGGCCGGAGGTACCGAGCCCCTTGGCTCCGGTCCCAGCCGAAGCGTGTGCTAGCCGCACTGGGGTCCGCGTTCCGTCTCGAGGGGCTCGGGGAAAACGATCGCAGGACACAGGTGTCCGTCCACGGGCAGCGTGGGGCCGGCTCGAGGGCTGGCCGTCCCGGAGAGTGGAGTTTCGTTCCCGTGCGGAGCGGAGGCCGGAGGTACCGAGCCACTTGGCTCCGGTCCTGGCAGAAGTGTGTGCTAGCAGCACCGCGGTTCGGGTGCGTTCTCGGGCGCCTCGGGGAAAACGATCGCAAGACACGGCTGTCCGTCCACGGGCAGCGTGGGGCTGGCTGTCCCAAGCCCCTTGGCTCCGGTCCTGGCAGAAGTGTCTGCTAGCAGCACCGCGGTTCGGGTGCGTTCTCGGGCGGCTCGGGGAATGCGACACTGGTGTCCGTCCACGAGCGGCGTAGGGGCCAGCCGTGCCGGGAAGCCGGAGGCTGTCGTCTGCCGGCTCGGGGGCTGGCCGTCCCGGAGAGTGGAGTTTCGTTCCCGTGCGGAGCGGAGGCCGGAGGTACCGAGCCCCTTGGCTCTGGTCCCGGCCGAAGCGTGTGCTAGCCGCACCGCTGTCCGTGTCCCGTCTCAGGCGGCTCGGCGACGGTGATCCTAGGACAACGGGTGTGCGGCCACGAGCCCTTTAGGTCCAGCGCTGCCGGGAAGCCGGAGGCTGTCGTCCGCCGGCTCGGGGGCTGGCCGTCCCGGAGAGCGGAGGTTCGTTCCCGTGCGGAGCGGAGGCCGGCGGTACCGAGCCCCTTGGCTCCGGTCCTGGCAGAAGTGTGTGCTAGCCGCACCGGGGTCCGCGTCCTGTCTCGAGCGGTTCGGGGAAAGCGATCGCAGGGCAACGTGTGTTCGGCAACGAACGGCGTATGGGCTGGCCGTGCAGTGAAGCGGGAGGCAGTCTTCCACCTGCTCGGATGCTGGCCGTACCGGAGACCGGGAGTTCTGTCCTGTCAGGAGCAGCGGCCGTCCGTCCCGAACCCTAGGGCTCTGGTCCTGGGCGACGTGTATGCTAGCCACACCGTGGTCCATTCTCAGGGTTTATGTATAGGATTTTAAGGTTTTTAGGGTTGGAGTTTTAACTGTTAGGATTTTAGGGATTTGGGTGTTAGGGTTTTAAGGGGGGTTAGTGTATTATGTTTTTGAGTTTATTGGGTTGTAGTGTTGATAGGTTTTTTAGGGTTAGGGTCTTAGGCTTTTTATTTTTGGTCACTTATTTAGGGTTTTAAGATCTTAATTTTTTTTTTTTTTTCAGGTTCGGTTCTCCAGGGTTAGGGTTTTGAGTGTCCTAAGTTTTTGGGTTAGGGTTTTGAGCGTCTTAAAGTTTTGGGTTAGGGTTTTGAGCGTCTTAATGTTTTGGTTTGGGTTTTGAGAGTCCTAATGTTTTGGGTTAGATTTTGGAGCATCCTAATATTTTGGGTTAGTGTTTGGATCGTCCTAATTTTTTGGTTTTGGGTTTTGAGCGTCCTATTTTGCTGGGTTTGGGATTTGAGCGTCTTAATTTTGTGGGTTTGGGATTTGAGCGTGTTAATTTATTGGGTTAGGGGTTTTAGGCATAGGTCTTAAGGGATTTAGTGTGGTAAATAGTTTGGGTTAGGTCTGTAGGGGTTTCGAGGATTTTTAGGGTTAGGGCTTGAGGCTTTTTTGTGTAAGGGCTAGGGTTCTCTGATTGGCCATGCCGGCTCTCCAGGGAATGCTGGTAGGTGTAGTTTTCTGGCACCAGGCTTCTGGGAGGCCATGTTGACTGCCCAGAGCATACCGGGAAATGAAGTTCTGGGACTCCGGACTTCCGGGAGGCCAGAGCATAAGGGGAAATGTAGTTCTGGGACTCCGGACTTCCGGAAGGCCATGTTTGAGTGCCCAGAGCATACCGGGAAATGTAGTTCTGGGACTCTGGACTTCCGGGAGGCCATGTTGAATGCCCAGTGGATACCGGGAAATGAAGTTCTGCAACTGTGGACTTCCGGGTGGCCATGTTGAGAACCCAGAGCATACCGGGAAATGTAGTTCTCGGGAACTAGGGTTGGGGTTAGGGGCTAGGGCTGGGGCTAGTGAATGCTGGTTCTCTGTGTTTGCAGATGATGGTGAGCCTGTTTAAACTAATTCCAGTTGAAGAAGTTTCAGTTACTTGCTTGGTGATATTGTCAGTTCAGCATTAAAAGCTGTAGCAAAAGCACGAGGACTTTTGCTTCTAGAAACACCCCAGGTCTCTTGTCTGCTCTCTTCCTGCTTTCTTGTGCTTTTTCCCTCCCCTTTTCCACGTGATTGGGTTTGGATGCTGGGCAAGGCCAAAAGGTATATGAGCCCCAGGCATGCTATCAGAGAGCTCATTCTGCCTGGGTTGCTCTTTGGGGTAAGTGCTTTGTTTTTCCTTCAGTCAGTTGTAGGGTTCTTTAGGCAGGCTAGAGTCTATGGATTTTTGGATTTTAAGTGCTTGGAATTCACTTACTAGAGGCATATTTGGTAGAGTCTGCTGGCTCACTGTCTTTTGAGATGGTGGGATACTCTTCAGTTTTTGAGCTATATTTTAATCTCTAGATGAATCAACCCACGTGTGCAACCCTCCAAAGGACTAAAACCAGCTTGATCACATGCTACAAGAGGCTCAAACATGTAGGTGCAGAATGACAAAGAGACTGAGCAGGATCACCTTTTTCACCTGCAAAGGGTAAGACTGTGATTAGGGTTAGGGTTAGGGTCGTTAGGGTTAGGGTTAGGGTTATGGTAGGGTTAGGGTTACTTTAAGCATAATTGTAAGGGTAAGGGTTAGGGTAATAGTAAAAGTGAGGGTAAGTGTAAGGGTAAGGCTAAGGGTAAGTGTAATGGTAAGGGTAAGGGCAAGGTTTAGGGTAAGGGTAAATATAAGGGTATGGATTAGCATAAGGGTATGGTTACGGTTAAGGGTAAAGGTAAGGGTTAGGGAAAGTCATAAGGTAAGGGTAAGGATAAGGGTAAGGGTAAGTGTTAGGGTTAGGGCAAGGATTAGGGTAAGGATTAGATTAAGTGTTAGGGCAAATTTTAGGGTAAGGGTGAGTGTTAGGTAAGGGTTAGGGTAACGGTAAGTGTAAGGGCATGGGTAAGGGTAAGGATTAGCGTATGGCTAAGGATTAGGGTTAAGGTTTCGGTAAGGGTAAGGGTGAGGTTAAGGTTTAGGGCAATAGTAAGGGTAAGAGTTAGGGTAAGGGTAAGTGGAAGGGTTAGGGTAAGGGTGTTAGGGTATGGGTAAGGGTAAGAGTCCGGGTAAGGGTAAGGTTCAGGGTAAGGGTAAATATAGAGGTTAGGGTAAGTGTTAGGGTATGCATTAGGGTAAGGGATAGGATAAGGGTAATGGTTAGGGTTAGGGCAAGTGTTAGGGTAAGGATAAGGGTAAATGTTAGGGTAAGGGTTCGGGTTATTGTAAGTGTTAGGGTATGTGTTAGAGTAAGGATTAGGGTAAGTGTAAGGGTTAGGGTAAGTTTAAGGGTAAGGGTAAGGGCAACGGTAAGGGTAACCTTAAGGTAGGGGTAAGGGTAAGGCTAATGGAAGATTAAGGATTAGGGTAAGGGTACGGGTAAGGGTTAGGGTACGGAGAAGGGTATGGGTAAGGGTATGGTTGAGTGTCAGGGTTATGGATAGGGCAAGGGTAAAGGTAAGGTTATGGATTACCATAAGTGTATGGTTATGGGTAAGGGTAAAGGTAAGTGTTACGGTAAGGTTAAGGGTAAGGTTTAGAGTAAGGGTAAAGGTAAGACTAAGGGTAAGGGTAAAGGTAAGAGTAAGTGTAATTGTATGGTTAAGGGTAAAGGTAAGGGTAGGTGTAATTGTAAGGTTAAGGGTAAAGGTAAGGGTAAGGATAAGGGTAAGGTTTAGTGAAAGGGTTAGGGTTAGAGTAAGTGTAAAGGTAACGGTATGGCTTAGCATAAGTGTATGGGTACAGGTTAGGGTAAGGGTTGCGGTAAGGGTAAGGATTAGGGTAAGGGTTTGGTTAAGCATTAGTATAAGGGTTAGGGTTAGGGTAAGGATAATGGTAAGTGTACTGGAAAGTGTAATGGTAAGGGTAAGGGTAAGATTAAGGATAACAATAAGGGTAAGAGGAATGGTAAGGGTATGGGTAAGGGTAAGAGTAAGGTTAGGGTAAGGGTAAGGGTAAAGGTAAGAGTAAGGGTAAGACTAAGTTTAGGGCAAGGGTAAGGGTAAAGCTTATGGTATGGATTAGCATAAGCTTATGGGTAAGGGTAAGGGTAATGGTTAGGATAAGGGTAAGGGTAACATTAAGGGTAAGCGTAAGGCCACTTGTAAGTGTTAGGGTAAGGGTAATAGTAAGGTTTAGGTTAACGGTAAGGGTAAGGGTTAGGGTAAGGGTAAGGGTTAGGGTAAGGGTAAGGGTAAGGGTTAGGGTAAGGGTAAAGGTTAGGGTATGGATGGGTAAGGTTCAGGGTAAGGGTAAATGTAGAGTTTAGGGTAAGGATAAGTGTTAGGGTAAGGGATAGGATAAGGGTAAGGGTAATGGTTAGGGTTAGGATAAGGGTAAATGTTAGGGTAAGGGTTCGGGTTATTGTAAGTGTTGGAGGTAGAGTAAGGGTTAGGGTAAGGGTAAGCGTAAGGGTTAGGGTAAGTTTAAGGGTAAGGGTAAGGGTAAGGATATCGTTAAGGGTATGGGTAAGGTTAAGTGTTAGGGTAATGGTAAGTGTAACATTTAGGGTAAGGGTAAGGGCAAGAGTAAGGGTTAGGGTAAGGTTAAGTGTTAGGGTAAGGGTATGAGTAAGTGTTAGGGTACAGGTTATTTTAAGGGTAACGGTAAGGGTAAGGGTTAGGTTAAGGGTAAGGGCTAGGGTAAGTGTAAGGGTTATGGTTAGTGTAAGGGTAAGGGTAAGAGTTAGGTTTAGTGTAAGAGTAAGGGTAAGGATAAGTGTAAATGTAAGTGTTAGGGTTAGGGTAAGGGATGGGGTAAGGATAAGAGTAAGTGTTAAGGTAAGCGTAAGGGTAAGGGTTAGGGTAAGGGTAAGTGTAACGTTAAGGGTAAGGGTAAGTTTAAAGGAAAGGGGAAGGGGAAGGATTTGGGTAATGTTAAGGGTAAGAAGGGTTAGGGTAAGTGTTACGGTAAGGGTTAGGTAACGCAGTGTACAACCTGGGCCGACACACCCAGAACTGCCTCTGGCAAGGTGAGTGAGGAACAGATGTAGCAGTTGTTGTGTTGTAGGTCTCACTGTTACTCTAAGCATCCCCTCTTTGTCTTTTCGAGGTGGTGTAGCTGCTTGAAGAGGGTAGATTGAAGCATCTGCCTCGGGGTCTGGTAAGGGGGCAGAGGTAAGGGAGCAGATGAGAGTAACTTACCTAGTTGTGCTGTGTCTTTGGATTCTGCCTCGGCCTATGCTTTTCTTTTTCTTTCACAGGTGTCTCGCAGAGGCTCAAAGGAGCAAACTGCACTCTGAAGAGCTATGTAAGAAGAGGGGCTGGTCATGAGCTGGGTTGGAGCAGAACGGCCAAGTAGCACAAGGTGACTATGAAAGGTGTCCGTCTCGCTTTGCAGGTGCCGTGGCAGGCTCTCCACAGAAGCGACCGAGGATATGAGATAAGGGCAGAGTGCGACAAGTAGCGGCACGTGCAGGGATGGTTTCCAAGCGCTGCGGTGGCTTTCTCTTCCGTTCATCAGGTGCCACAGGCAAGGTGGGTTTAACATCAGTCTTTAGATTCGCGTGAAAGCAGTTCACTTGAATGCCACAGTGCATCTGAGAAGGGTGTTCTAGCAGAAAAAGCCTGTTTGGCACGGCGGTTCCTGATGGCAGTGTGTTTCCTCAGGTGAAGAGGTGCCTGGAGCCCCATCTCATGTAGTCTGCATGTGCCTTGAGGAGGACTCCTGCTTTCCAGCCGTCCCTAAAGCTAAGTTTGGCTTGAAGTGCCCTGTCTGTGTGTTGGGTGGGGTTGTACCTTGGCATGTGCGTGGTATGTGCATGGGGATGGCTTTTAAATCAGTGCAGCAGGGGAAAGGGATCCAGTAACAACTGGGTAAAGAGGCCATGGATTCATCCTTTTCAGCCTAGCGTGTGCCAGTCAGGGCAGTTCCAGTATGTGTTCTATGGTGTATGGTTGTTTCTGTGTACTATAGTATCCATTCCCAGGTCTTGTTCCCATAGTTGTTGGCTTCTGCAGTGCTTGCTGAGCACCATATCATGGGTCTTAAATGTATTGTTGGCAAGGGGATAGTAAAGAAGCAGTTTTTGTCCTTCATTGGGACTTGGAAAGGCTGATCTCTCTCGAGCTTGATGTTGTCTGCTTTTCTTGATGGTAGCCATGATGGCCCTCAGTCTCTGGCTTGTGTGCGTGCTCATGTACGGTTTGGGAGCCTGGCTCCATGTGGTTTGGAGTCCCGGTTCTGCAGTTTTTGACTACTGTTTGTGGTTTGGGGGGAGGGATGGCTCCCTGCATTGCTCTGGCTGGTCCGCCCTGCGCTGCCCCCCACCCCCTGCCGCCGCCGCCGCGTGGTACCGGCCCCCCCCCCCACCCCAGCCCCACCGACCCCTTCCCCCGCCGCCGCCACGTGGTGCTGGTCCGCCCTGGCCCGGCCACATTGAAGCTGTGAGGAGCTGAAGAAGAGCTAGTGAAACAGAGGTATTGCAGCAGGTAGGCTGTGCCCGTGAGGTGCCTGAGGATCTGCCTTTTTTTTTTCTTTTGTGACTGCTTCTTGCAGTCTCGGAGAGGTGAATCCTCTCCGGAGTGCTGAGGAAAGGCGTGATTTAAAGATCAAAGCCGAAATTTCCTTAAGTGGTATATTCTTTCTTGCAGCGCTGGCTGCACGGGGGATCTTTCCGCCCATCGTGCATGTCCGAAGTAACAAACCATCTCCTATTTATACAGCAAAACGATGAATATTCTATTAATGCCTATACATATTCCTTACCTAAAGCCGCCTACTCTCGCTTCGTATGCTAATTAGCTTCTCAGTCCTTGCGCTTGCGCAAAGCCTTCCAAGAACTGTGGGCCGGTGTCTTCGGGATGTGGGCAGTGGTCTTTGGGAGGAAGACCGTAGGTCTTCCTCGTGATGCACTTTTCAGCATTTGCTTAAAAAATGCCAGGTAGGATGAACCAGTTGTTTTCCAAGCTGTAGAAATGCTGAGTTGGCTTTCGGCCTAACTGAGGGTCGGTAGACAGCAGGATGTCTCAGTTAACAAGGCATAACAGAAGGTTGACTCAAGTTATGTCAAGTCTCAGCCTGACTGAGGGTCGACAGATAACGGGATGCTTCAATAAACAAGATGCTTCAACATAACAGAAAGTCGACAGATAGCAAGATGTCATCTATTTTGTCCTCATTAATTTTTAACCACAAGATTTATTCTATCCTAAAGTGAGTTTATACAATATCATTCCCCCCTTTTCTGGAAAATCTAGTAAATTCTTTTACTTAATAGGAAAATTTTTCTTCCCAGTCTTTATGAAATGTACCCCTCAATACCTTGCCATGCACATTTGTCAAGGAGGCTAACATGGACATTCGTTATAACAATTTCCAATTCCAAACGAGTAATACAAAAGACAGTATTAAATTTATACCAACTAATATCAATAAAACAAGAATTGGGTGACTCAATGTGTTCAAAATTCCAAGTGCAGTTGGCGACCATCCAAAGAGTGTATCCCACCAGTTGTGACTTGTGTCTTGTTTTACTCTTTGCAAAACTCTGCTTATTTCCTTTGTATCATAACGGACAGTGATTACAGTCTTCTCTCCATTTTCCTGAATGCCTTTTAAAATTTTAATCAGGTCTTGGTGTTTCACTAGTGTGAGGTTCATCCCAATAGGTGTAGGTAATAACTTATGCTACATTGTGTTGTTAGACTTGATCAGCTGGTGGGATACCGCTGGTGCCAAATTGTGGTGGTTTTACCGTGCTGGGCAGCTAAACCCCACAACCGCTCTCTCACTCCCCCTCTTCTTAGATGAGGACCAGACCCAGTACAACCTCCACCCCTTATTCCATAACATTTGTGTCACACTCAGATCCCCATACTTTAGCGAACCAGCATTCTCATCATTATTCCTTGTCCTTTAACAGGACAAGGATTCAACAGTACAAGATTAATAGGCCGGTGTATCTTTTCATTCCATAGGTCTTTCTTGGAAGATGTTCATAAGAACTGTTGATGATTAGGTCTTCATCTGCCAAAGTGGCCACTCAGGGCAGGTGGAGTTGGATGTCTGGACACCAGCACCAGCTTAGCTCAAGTCCTTGTTGCACTGCCCGGCTCCTTGCAAAGTTGACCTGTCATTGATCCTACAGCGTCTTCCTACAACATATAACTTAGATTACAGATTAGTTTTCTCTCAATGTCAAATCTCCTTGAGGCACACACTTGATATCCCCGTTCTTTTGCATGACCCACCAGGTATACCCTGGTCCTTGGGCGAAGACAATCCCACGAGTGGGTTTGCCTTTTCCCGAGGCAGGAACAACCCACACTGCCTTCCCCATCCACCTTCCTACATGCACTACGGGAACTTTAGCTCCTTTCACAGTGTGTAGGGGTTTTGTTCCGGCAGGACCAGCACGGCTGTCAGACCCCCTATTGTTAACTAGCCAAGTGGCTTCTGGTAGATTTGTGTCCCATTGTTTCCATGTCACAGCACCTAATGCTCGTAACATAGTCTTTAACAGTCCATTGTACCTCTCAACCTTCCCAGAGGCTTGTGGGTGATAAGGGATGTGGTGCACCCACTCAATACCATGCCTCTTGGCCCAGGAGGTAACAAGATTGTTTCGGAAATGACTCCCATTGTCAGACTCAATTCTCTCTGGTGTACCATGACGCCACAATACTTGTCTTTCCAGGCCCAAAATAGTGTTTCGGGCCGTGGCATGGTTTACAGGGTGTAGTGGTTTAACCCGGCCGGCAGCTAAACACCACACAGCCGTTTGCTCACCCTCCCCCCTCCCTCTCTGGGACGGGGGAGAGAAATGGAAAGTGAGGCCTGTGAGTTGAGATAAAGACAGTTTAATAAGACAAGAAAATAATAATAGTAATAATAATAATAATAGTAATAATAATAATAATGATACAATGATGATAATAGTACTACTAATAATAACATGTACAAACAAGTGATGCACAATGCAATTGCTCACCACCCGCTGACCGATGCCCAGCCTAACCCCGAGCAGTCCGGCCCACCCTCCCCCCGGCTAGCCACCCTATATATTGTTTAGCGTGACGTCAGATGGTATGGAATACCCCTTTGGCTAGTTTGGGTCACCTGTTCTGGGTCTGTCCCCTCCCAGTTCTTGCTGCACCCCCAGCCTGCCTGTTGACAGGACAGAGCAAGAAGTTGAGATGTCCTTGGCTTAGTACAAGCACTGCTCTGCAATAATTAAAACATCGGGGTGTTATCAGCACTCTAATCATTCTAAGCCAAAGCATAGCATTCCACCGGCTACTAGGAACAAAATTAACTCTGTTCTAACTGAAACCAGGACACAGGGTATGTTTCCAGCCACCCAGTAGTTGCTTCTACCATAGTGAGTATGTATCGTTTGCCTTGGCGGGTTTGTGGGAGTGGTCCGATATAGTCAATTTGCCAGGCCTCACCATATTGAAACCCTAGCCATCTCCCCCTGTTCCAGGGAGATTTTACCTTCATGGCTTTCTTGATTGCAGCACAGGTCTCACACTCATGGGTAACCTGTGTGATGGCCTCAATGGTCAAGTCCACCCCTTGATCACGAGCCCATCTGTATGTGGCATCCCGCCCCAGATGTCCTGATGTTTCATGGGCCCATCGAGCTACAAACAGCTCACCCTTACGTTCCCAGTCTAGGTCCACCTGAGCCACTTCAATTTTCGAAGCTCGATCCACTTCTTCATTGTTCTGATGTTCTTCAGTAGCGCGACTCTTGGGCATGTGGGCATCTACATGACGTACTTTAACATCCAGGTTTTCTACCCGGGCAGCAATATCTTGCCACAGGGTAGCAGCCCAGATAGGTTTACCTCTGCGCTGCCAGTTGCTCTGTTTCCATTGCTGCAGCCACCCCCACAGAGCATTTGCCACCATCCATGAGTCAGTATAAAGATACAATGCTGGCCATTTTTCTCTTGCTGGCAGTATGAAGGAAAATAAATAAAAAGAAAGACCTATGGAATGAAAAGATACACCGGCCTATTAATCTTGTACTGTTGAATCCTTGTCCTGTTAAAGGACAAGGAATAATGATGAGAATGCTTGTACGCTAAAGTATAGGGATCTAAGTGTGACACAAATGTTATGGAATAAGGGGTGGAGGTTGTACTGGGTCTGGTCCTCATCTAAGAAGAGGGGGAGTGAGAGAGCGGTTGTGGGGTTTAGCTGCCCAGCACGGTAAAACCACCACAATTTGGCACCAGCGGTATCCCACCAGCTGATCAAGTCTAACAACACAATGTAGCATAAGTTATTACCTACACCTATTGGGATGAACCTCACACTAGTGAAACACCAAGACCTGA
Organism: Mergus octosetaceus; assembly: GCA_036873955.1. Lineage (NCBI taxonomy): Eukaryota > Metazoa > Chordata > Aves > Anseriformes > Anatidae > Mergus > Mergus octosetaceus. The sequence continues at coordinate 233,494 of JBAGBL010000046.1, forward strand.
TTAAAACCCTTACCGTTACCCTGGCCCTTACCGTTACCCTTACCCTTTACCTTACTTTTACCCTTACCCGAACCCTTACCCTAACCCTTACACTTACAATAACGCTTAACCTAACCCTTACCATAACCCTGACACTAACCGTTGTTACGAGCACTAGCTTACTTCTCTAAACAATTAGATCAAGTAAGTAAAGGATGGCCTGGATGCCTTCGAGCTGTTGCAGCTGTTGTTATCAATATACAAGAAGCTCGGAAGTTTACAATGGGACAGAAAATGATAGCGTTAGTCTCCCATACGGTCTCAACAGTTTTGGAACAAAAAGGAAACCATTGGCTTTCACCACAGAGATTTTTAAAATATCAAGCAATATTAGTAGAACAAGATGATGTGGAAATTGTGGTCACTAACGTCGTAAATCCAGCTTCTTTCCTTAGCGGAACTCTAGATGAACCTATAACCCATGATTGTATAGAAACAATGGAGACTGTGTATTCTAGTCGACCCGATCTTAAGGAAGAACCTTTAGAAGATGCTGATGAATCTTGTATACTGATGGAAGCAGCTTTGTAAAACAAGGACACCGTAAGGCAGGATACGCTGTTACAACTGCTCAACAGGTAATCGAGTCTAAACCATTACCCCCTGGGACGTCCGCCCAGAAAGCAGAGAGAATTGCTCTTACGCGAGCACTGGAATTGGCAGCAGGAAGGAAAATAAATATTTGGACAGAGTCTAAATATGCATTCAGCGTGGTACATGATCATGGAGCGATTTGGAAAGAACATGGATTGCTGACTGCTCAGGGAAAACAGATAAAACATGCTGAAGAAATGTTAAAATTGTTAGAGGCTGTCAAACAACCAGAAAAGGTAGCTATCATGCATTGTCGGGGACACCAAAAGGGGAACGCTGATTTTGAAATTGGAAATCGATTGGCAGATCAGGAGGCTAAATGGGCAGCTGAAATAACTGAGGTGAAGGCATTGTCTTTGATACCAGACGGTAAAAGCCAAACTATATACATGCACCAAAAAAAGCCAAATTATACAAAAGAAGACTTAAAATTAATTGAAGATTTGAAAGGTAAAATGAAACCAGATGCATGGGTATATTTAAAAGATAACCGCATAATAATACCTTCTAATTTGACATGGCCGATAGTTCTTACAGATTTACACAATAAAACACATTGGAGAGAACAAGTAACTCAACAACGCAGCATCTGTTTACGCAATAACCCCAATACCAAGAACAGAAAAAAATTTGGAATAATCGGTAAAGGAAATTATCTCGGACAACAGTGGCAAATTGATTTTTTCAGAACTTCCTAGAAAAGGGGGGTATTGTTATTTACCGGTTCTGACTGACACGTTTTCAGGATGGCCCCAAGCTTTTCCTTGTCGAACAAACAAAGCAAGAGAAGTGGTAAAAGTCTTGTTAAATGAAATAATACCATGCTTTGGGATTCCAGTAGCAATGTCTTCTGATAGAGGTTCACATTTTTGTGTGCAAGTGGTACAACAGAGAAGTAAGATTCTAAAGACAGATTGGCAACTGCATACTCCTTATAGACCACAGGCAAGTGGACGGGTAGAAAAAACGAACCATTTAATTAAACAACAAAGAGCTGAAATCGGACAAGAAGCTATTTTGTCACGGCCTCAATCCCTTCCTTTAGCATTACTTAGAATCAGAGTTAAACCTAGAGTAAAAGAGAATTTGAGCCGCTTTGAAATCTTATATGGAAGGTCATTATCAATTTCTATTTAGTGGAGAGGATCTAATGCAGTTGGGATCAGAATATTTATATGCTTATAGAACTAAACTTCAAAAAACAATTAAATAAAGTACATAAATTTGATTTAGGGACCAGCGCTAGAGGGTTGGATCAACCAATCCACCCCTTTAAGCCTGGGGATTATAGATATATATATATAAAGACTTTTTCGGGACAACCCCTAGAGGAAGAATGGAATGGACCGTATCAAGTGTTGCTGACAACTTACACTGCTATCAAGATTAGAGAACAAGCCGCTTGGATTCACTATTCCCGACTGAAGAAAGCTCCAGAAGCCCCTGGAAAGTAACGCCAGGTGACGATGAACTGAAACTAAAGCTTAGTCGAACAAAATGAGGACATCATGGTCGGGACTACTTGGTAATATCATAGAATCATAGAATCATAGAATATCCCGAGTTGGAAGGGTCCCTTAAGGATCATCACGTCCAACTCTTGACACCGCAGAGGTCTACCCAAATGTTCAGACCATGTGACTAAGTGCACGGTCCAATCTCTTCTTAAATTCAGACAGGCTCGGTGCAGTGACCACTTCCCTGGGGAGCCTGTTCCAGTGTGCAACCACCCTCTCTGTGAAGAACCCCCTCCTGATGTCAAGCCTGAATTTCCCCTGCCTCAGCTTAACCCCGTTCCCGCGGGTCCTGTCACTGGTGTTCATGGAGAAAAGGTCTCCTGCCTCTCGACACCCCCTTACGAGGAAGTTGTAGACTGTGATGAGGTCTCCCCTCAGCCTCCTCTTCTCCAGGCTGAACAGGCCCAGTGACCTCAGCCGTTCCTCGTACGTCTTCCCCTCCAGGCCTTTCACCATCTTCGTAGCCCTCCTCTGGACACTCTCCAACAGTTTCATGTCCTTTTTATACTGTGGTGCCCAGAACTGCACACAGTACTCGAGGTGAGGCCGCACCAGCGCAGAGTAGAGCGGGACAATCACCTCCCTTGACCTACTAGCGATGCCGTGCTTGATGCACCCCAGGACACGGTTGGCCCTCCTGGCTGCCAAGGCACACTGCTGGCTCATATTCAACTTGCTGTCTACCATGACCCCCAGATCCCTCTCTTCTAGGCTGCTCTCCAGCGTCTCATCGCCCAGTCTGTACGTGCAGCCAGGGATTCCCCGTCCCAGGTGCAGGACCCGGCACTTGCTCTTATTGAACTTCATGCGGTTGGTGATCGCCCAGCTCTCCAACCTATCCAGATCCCTCTGCAAGGCCTTTCCACCCTCATTCGAGTCCACAACTCCTCCAGGTTTGGTGTCATCAGCAAATTTGCTCAAAATACCTTCTATTCCTACATCCAGATCGTTTATAAAAATATTGAAAAGTACCAGCCCTAAAATGGAGCCTTGAGGGACCCCACTGGTGACCGCCCGCCAGCCTGATGCAGCCCCATTTACCATAACCCTTTGGGCCCTGCCCGTTAGCCAATTGCTCACCCATCGTATGATGTTTTTATTTAGCTGTATGGTGGACATTTTGTCCAGTAGGATTGTCCTGGTTTCAGTTAGAACAGAGTTAATTTTGTTCCTAGTAGCCGGTGGAATGCTATGCTTTGACTTAGAATGAGAAGAGTGCTGATAACACCCCGATGTTTTAATTATTGCAGAGCAGTGCTTGTACTAAGCCAAGGACATCTCAACTTCTTGCTCTGTCCTGCCAACAGGCAGGCTGGGGGTGCAGCAAGAACTGGGAGGGGACAGACCCAGAACAGGTGACCCAAACTAGCCAAAGGGGTATTCCATACCATCTGACGTCACGCTAAACAATATATAGGGTGGCTAGCCGGGGGGAGGGCTGGCTGGACTGCTCGGGGTTAGGCTGGGCATCGGTCAGCGGGTGGTGAGCAATTGCATTGTGCATCACTTGTTTGTACATGTTATTATTAGTAGTACTATTATCATCATTGTATCATTATTATTATTATTACTATTATTATTATTACTATTATTATTTTCTTGTCTTATTAAACTGTCTTTATCTCAACTCACAGGCCTCACTTTCCATTTCTCTCCCCCGTCCCAGAGAGGGAGGGGGGAGGGTGAGCGAACGGCTGTGTGGTGTTTAGCTGCCAGCCGGGTTAAACCACTACAAGGATCCTATGGGAAACCGTGTCAAAAGCCTTGCTGAAGTCCAAAAAAATCACATCAGCTGGTTTCCCTTGGTCCACCATACGGGTGATCTTATCATAAAAGGAAATCAGGTTTGTTAGGCAGGACCTACCCTTCACAAACCCATGCTGGCTGGGACCAATGACTGCTTTGTCCCCCAGGTGCGCCTCAATAAGTTCGAGAACCATCTTCTCCATGATTTTACAAGGCACTGACGTGAGACTGACAGGCCTGTAATTGCTAGGGTCTTCTTTCTGACCCTTCTTGAAAATCGGCACAACATTTGCCAGCTTCCAGTCTACCGGGACCTCTCCAAATTCCCAGGATCGTTGAAAAATAATTGAGAGAGGTTCCGCGATGACGTCCGCCAGCTCTTTCAGCACCCGGGGATGAATCCCATCCGGACCCATGGACTTGTAGGGATCCAGGTGGAGTAGCAAATCCTGCACACGTTCAGCGTCGGTTGGGAGTTTGTCATCCCCACCGTCCCGGTCCTCCAGCTCAGGGCACCCTGGGTCCCGAAGCCCATCATCGGCATTGAAGACAGAGGCAAAGAAGGCGTTAAGCGTCTCTGCTTTGCCTATGTCATTGTCTGTGAGGAGACCTTCCCTATCAAGGAGCGGCCCTTTGTATTCTTTAGTTCTCCTTTTTCCATTCACATATCTAAAAAAACCCTTTTTATTTTCTCTCACAGACACAGCCAGCTTCAACTCTAGGTGTGCTTTGGCCACACGAATTTTCTCCCTACAAACACGAACAGCATCCCTGTATTCTTTCCATGACACCTGGCCCTCCTTCCAGTAGCGCAACACTCTCTGTTTCCGCCTAATCTCCATTAGAATGTTCCTGGTCAGCCACGCCGGCCTCCTGCCCCGCCTGCCTGACTTGCGATATTTAGGAATTGCCTGATCTTGTGCTTCTAGGAGGCATCGCTTAAAGAATGACCAGCACTGGTAGACATCGAGGCCTTCAAGAGCAGTTTCCCAGGGGACCTTGCTGACTAGTTCCCTGAGCAGCCTGAAGTCCGCTTTCCCCATATCTAGGGATGAGGTTTTGGTGGCACTTTTCCTTCTGTCACCGTAAATTTTGAACTCAACCACTTCATGGTTGCTATGACCAAGGCGGCCACCAATTACCACATCTCCCACCAGACCCTCTCTGTTTTCTAGCAACAGGTCTAGGAGGGCGCCTTTCCTAGTTGGCTCCGTTAGCACCTGCACCAAGAAGTTATCATCTAGGTGCTTCATGAACCTCCTGGACTTGCTCGTGTCAGCCGTGTGGCACTCCCAGTTAACGTCTGGCAAGTTGAAGTCCCCCATAAGGACAAGGGGAGTTAATCCCGAGGCCTCTCTTAGTTCTGTAAAGAATAATTTATCGGCGCTATCGTCCTGGCCAGGCGGTCTGTAATAGACTCCCACAATGACATCCCCTTTATTCGTTTGTCCCTTGATCCTTACCCAGAGGCTCTCAACTTTGCCATCGCCGACCTGAAGTTCCACACAGTCCAGCCCCTGCTTCACATACATCGCCATCCCACCACCTCGCCTACCCTGCCTGTCCCTCCTGAAGAGCCTGTAACCATCTATCGCAACACCCCAGTCACAGGACTCATCCCACCAGGTTTCGCTTATGCCGATGATGTCGTAGTTGCGGGACTGGGCCAGGACTTCTAGCTCATCCATTTTATTCCTCATACTGCGTGCGTTCGTGTAGAAGCACTTCAGGTGCGTCTCCTTACACTCAGCACCTTGTGGATCTGACCGAAGGACCTCACTGGCACACAGCCCCTCTGATTCTAGCGTACCATCCCTTAGGTCTTCACCGGCGTGCCTGGTTTTAGCCCCTTCCCCCTTCGACTCTAGTTTAAAGCCCTATCTATCAGCCCTGCCAACTCCTGACCAAAGATCCTTACCCCTCTCCGAGAGAGGTGCATCCCATCCGGTGCCATCAGGCCCGGTGTAGCATAGACCTTCCCGTGATCAAAGAACCCAAAGTTCTGCCGGTCACACCAGTCTCAAAGCCACGAGTTTATGTGAACAGCACGCCTTTCAGCTTCGATCCCCCCTATCGGAAGGACAGAGGCAAACACAACCTGCGCCCCTGATCCTCTAGGTAGTCGCCCCAAATCCCTAAAGTCTCTTTTGATCGCCTTCGGACTTCTCGTTGCTACTTCATCGCTACCAGCCTGAAAGACCAGTAGCAGGTAGTAGTCAGTGGGCCGTACCAGGCGCTTGACTTTCTTGGCAAAGTCTCTCACCCGAGCCCCAGGGAGGCAACAGACTTCTCTGCGGGTTGGGTCCGGTCGGCATATCGGTCCCTCTGTCCCTTTCAGAAGGGAGCCCCCCATAACAATAGCCCTTCTTTCTTTTTTGAAGGATGATGTGGCAATGCGATGTGTAGGTCGCCTTGTCTTAGGCGCCCCCTCTAGCTGGGACGGGTTATTATCTACTTTGTCATTCAGATTGTCTTGTTCTAGTCCTTCATATTGATTATTTAAGGGTAGATGAGAAGGTGAGGTGGGCAGAGAGAGGGCTCGCCTACCACCCCGAATAGGCACCTGCCTCCATTCCCCCCCTTGATCTAGGTCTCCCGCTGCCTGGCAGGAGGAGGGAACCTCCGTCTTCTGCAAAACAGGAGACGCCTGTGCTGTGGCAGGCTCGTGAGCCTGCCTCAGAGAGGGTAGAGTGCACCTCCACCAGTCAATTTCCATCTCTGATTCCCTGATGCTCCTGAGCCTGTTCACCTCCTCCCGGAGCACCGCTACCTGGCTGAGCGGTTCTTCAACCTGGGCACACCTCCCACAGGCATACCCACCACTGCTGTCGGAGACTGACAGAAGGCTGGGGCACACTCTGCTGCCCAGGACCTGGACGGCTGCGTGTTTCCCCGAGCCCTCCATCTGAGTAGCCACACTGGTGACCGTGGCTGGAGATGCCGCACGAGATGCGGAGGCCACGGTTTTCTGCCTGGTTGATACCATGGTCAGGTTCTACGCAAGCAGGTTACAAGCACCGAAGGGAGAGGCAGCTGCAACAGAGCGACGACGGGCCCCCCCCTCACCCTGCCCGCACGAACTGCCGCGCAAACTGCCGCGCCACGCCCTTCGACGCGCCATGCCCTGTTTGCCCGTCCTGTTCACCGCGCTCCTGGTCGCTCGCGCTCCCTAGGGGCAACTTTTAAACAGCCTGGGAAGGGGCGCTGCTGGCTCCGCCCGCGCCATGTCAGCCTCCATCCCTCGCGAGGACTGCCGGGTCCCGGCGGCTCCCCTGAGTGGCCTCAATGCCGGACAAAAAGCCCTGCCCGCCTCGGTCCCCTGCTCCGCTGCAGAACACGTCTGCCCCGGAGCCAATCGCCTCAGCAAATGCAATGATTGGCAGATAATCTGTTGATAGAATATTTTGTTTCTATGGCTTATAGTTGTAATTGTGATTCAAGAAGGTGCCTCTGTGATAACAGAGAATGGTGAGTGGCCTTGAACTGAAGCTGTAACAACAGAGGATAAGAACTTGAATGGAAAGTTAGCAGTTACGGTCATCTGGCAAACAAATGGTAACTATTTAGATAAACCATCAGAATGGCGAAAATTAGGAGAAGAGTGGACACACCAAAGAACCATAGGGGACGAAATTAAAATAGGGTGCCGAATGATTAATGGAACGACCTAGGAGAAAGTAACGGGGATTTTAGTAAAACCGATTTCCAAAAATGGCCAACGAGAAGGTTGTATTCGCCCAGGTAAATTGGATTACCACAAACTAATAATAGATGCACTTAGTATGGTTCAAGATAATATATCCTTAGCTCTTAGTTGTATGCAAGCACAGTTATGGTTGCAGGCAACGGCCGCCTTGATCATTAGGGAAGGAAGTGAAGGCATTTTTCCAGCTGAAGTCTGAAAGGCTGTTTGGGACAATGCTAATGATTTTGAGAAGAAGTTCCAGTCCTTGTGGACCCTGGTAAATTTTACTTATGATCCCATTGTTAACATGGCTACTGCCTTCGTGCTTCCTATACGTAATGCCACAGTTTATGTTACCCACCCGATCATTGCACTAGGATTAAACCATGAGAAGACAGTGCTTTATCCTTCGGAGCATAGAACATGGGCACGGATGGAGAATGGGAAATGGCAGTCTGTAAATCTAGAATCTGTGATATGCTGTGAGTATTTCTTTTTCAGTTGGGGTGTAATTGGCTTCTGATCCTCGATTGGCTTCTGATCCTCGATAGCCCTGACTCCAGAAGCCCAGAGGTCGACCTCGAGTTTCTTCTGGGGTTTTCTGCCAAAGGCTCCAGGTGAGGCCATGCTCCCCAGCTGCAGTGTAAAGTATGTTCTGCACAGCTGGTCCAGTACGGACAGGCCCAAGGGCTACTGCACGAGCTATTTCTTGTTTGATTTGTTCAAATGCCTGTTGTTGCTCAGGGCCCCACTCGAAATAGTTTCTCTTTCGAGTCACTCGATATAGAGGACTCACAAGCTGACTATAGCCTGGCACATGCATTCTCCAGAATCCCACGAGGCCTAGGAAAGCTTGCGTTTCTTTTTTGCTAGTTGGCGGAGACATTGCTGTTATTTTATTGATCACATCCATTGGAATATGGCGACGTCCATCCTGCCATTTTACCCCCAGGAACTGGATTTCCTGTGCAGGCCCCTTGACCATGCTCTGTTTAGTGGCAAAACCAGCTTTCAGGAGAATTTGGATTACTTTCTTCCCTTTCTCAAAAACTTCTTCTGCTGTGTTGCCCCACACGAGGATGTCGTCAATGTACTGAAGGTGCTCAGGATCTCCCCCTTTCTCCAGTGCAGACTGGATCAGTCCATGGCAAATGGTAGGGCTGTGTTTCCACCCCTGGGGCAGCCGATTCCAGGTGTATTGGATGCCCCTCCAAGTGAAAGCAAACTGCGGCCTGCATGCTGCTGCCAAAGGGATGGAGAAAAATGCATTAGCAATATCAGTTGTGGCATACCACTTGGCTGCCTTTGACTCTAGTTCGTACTGAAGTTCTAACATGTCCGGCACTGCAGCACTCAGCGGTGGTGTGACTTCATTCAGGCCTCGATAGTCCACTGTTAGCCTCCACTCGCCGTTAGACTTTCGTACTGGCCATATAGGACTATTAAAGGGTGAGCGAGTCTTGCTGATCACTCCTTGACTCTCCAGTCGGTGAACCAACTCATGGATGGGAATCAGGGAGTCTCGGTTGGTGCGATATTGCCGTCGGTGCACCGTTGTAGTAGCGATTGGCACTTGCTGTTCTTCGACCCTCAGCAACCCCACAACAGAGGGGTCCTCTGAGAGACCAGGCAAGGTAGACAATTGTTTAATGCCTTCTGTCTCTAAGGCAGCTATACCAAAAGCCCACCGGAACCCTTTTGGATCCTTGAAATATCCTCTTCTAAGATAGTCTATGCCAAGGATACATGGAGCATCCGGGCCAGTTACAATGGGATGCTTTTCCCACTCATTCCCAGTCAGACTCACTTCAGCCTCCAATACAGTTAACTGCTGAGATCCCCCTGTCACTCCACAAATACAGATGGGCTCTGGCCCTTCATAGCTCGATGGCATTATAGTACATTGTGCACCGGTGTCTACTAAAGCCTTAAACTTCTGTGCGTCTGACGTGCCAGGCCATCGAATCCACACAGTCCAATAAACTCGATTGTCCCTTTCCTCCCCCTGGCTGGAGGCAGGGCCCCCCTAATCCTGGTCAGAATCTTCTTCATTTCTGTGTTTGAAGGACTGTCTGCTGGAAGTTGGAGCAGCAAACTTTTCAGAGAATCCCTTTTTCCCGATTGCTTTCTTTTGCAACTCACGTACCCGTGCCTCTAGGGTCGCGGTGGATTTTCCATCCCATTTTCTCATGTCCTCTCCATGGTCTCGTAAGTAAAACCACAGGGTGGCACGGGGTGAGTACCCACCATATCGCCGTCTTTGTGTAGATGACCACCTACCCCTGATAGCTGAGGCACTGCTTTGTACAGGTGCGGAGGAGAATAATCTCTCGTCTAGTTGGTGAACCTTTTCAGAAAGTTTCTCCCAAGTGTTCCCTTTTGGTCGGTGGACACTGGTTTGTTCAGGTGGGGAGGAAGATAGATTCTGTTTAAGTTGGTGGAACTCTTCAGAAAGTTTCTCCACAGCTGAGACACAGGACTGTAGCGGAGCAGAGAAATTGTCTTCATATTTTTGAAGCTGGCAGGACAGATTATACACTGTTGGTCCCATCCCCTCATCCCAGTTAAATATTGCCAGTGTACTGGCATGTGCTGATGGTGCACTCCGCACAAATTTACGCCACATGGATGTTGTGCACTGGACTTCATCGGGGTCTTTAGGTGTCTGGGCATTGTCCAAATCACTATAAATCATCTCCCGCACAGCTAATTCCCGCAGATGCTGGAGACCTTTATCCAGAGTGGTCCACTCGCCTACGTGATATACAATATCTTCCTTATGGGGATATCCTTCTCTCACAGCTGCCAGGAGTCGTCTCCAGAGGCTGAGGGCCTGTGCTCCTCTCCCGATTACTTTGTCAATTACCCTTTCTCTAGAGAGGGATCCCAGCTGCTTGGCTTCATTGCCTTCTAATTGTTGGCTATCGGCCCCAGCATCCCAGCATCGAAGCAGCCAGGTGAGGATGTGTTCACCTGGGCGTCGACCATAATCCTTTTGTATTTCTCGCAACTCACTCAGGGATAAGGATCGAGTGATTTCTGATTCCTTTATGATTTCCATCTCTTCTTCCTGCTGGTTTTGTGATGGCTCTGCTTTAGAGGTGCCTGCCATTTCCCCTTCTCCCTCCTTCTTAGGAGAGGCGTCTTCCCTTACTAAACGAGCTGACCTCCGTTTCCATTGTTTTGACTTGACCACGGGGGCGACTGATACCGTAGTCGGTTGGTCCTCTGGGTCAGCCACAGCATGTGTCACTTGGTCATCAGATTCAGAGACTTCCTCCCTCTCTTCAAGTTGCTGGATGATGTTAAACAGTGTTTGATAGGAGTAAGCCAGGACCCAGCACAATGCTGCAAGCTGTCGTTCTCCGGCATTATCAGGGTCAGGACATACAACTCTCAAACATTCTACCAGGTTTTTAGGATTTAGCACTTGCTCAGGGGTGAAGTTCAAAACTATTGGAGGAGACACTCGTGACAGGTATCTGCCAACATCATCCCACACACCTTGCCACTCGCCACAAGACTCTTTCGAGACAGATTCCCAAGTAAGCTTTCTAAACAATCAACTAATCTTAGAGAGAAAATGAAACCTGTTATTCAGAATTAGAAATAGCAATACATGGGTTACAGATGGATCTTCAAAATACTCCCAAACTGTTGTAATTAGCCCACTGTGAAAGAAGGGAAAAGTACCATTCCTAATATTATTAATAAACTGGTGTCCAGATGAGGAAAGGAAGGCAGTGTAGTTCTGAATATTCTCTAAAAGATAGTTCGAGCTGCTTCAGAAGTTGTGGGTACAGAAGCACAGCTCCTCTTGGCACCGCGGCTACCTGTGTTACATTGGATGTTCAAAGAGAAAATTCCCACTACACACCATGCAACTGATGCTACATGGAGTAAGTGGATAGCATTAATTACACAGCGGGCTCGAATGGGAAAACCTATTCGCCCAGGAATCCTGGAAGAGATTATGGACTGGCCGGAAGGCAGAGATTTCGGAGGGCCAACAGAAGAGGTAACCCGTGCTGAAGAGGCACCACCATACAATGAGTTCCCAGAAGACAGAAAGGAGTATGTGTTGTTTACTGACAGATCCTGCCGTGTGGTAGGGAGCCATCGGAAATGGAAAACTGCTGTGTGGAGTCCCACACGAGGAGTTGTGGAGACCATGGAAGGGGAAGGCGAGTCGAGTCAGTATGCAGAAGTAAAAGCCATACAACTAGCCCTAGAGATCGCCGAAAGAGAAAAATGGCCAGCATTGTATCTTTATACTGACTCATGGATGGTGGCAAATGCTCTGTGGGGGTGGCACAGAGGTAAACCTATCTGGGCTGCTACCCTGTGGCAAGATATTGCTGCCCGGGTAGAAAACCTGGATGTTAAAGTACGTCATGTAGATGCCCACATGCCCAAGAGTCGCGCTACTGAAGAACATCAGAACAATGAAGAAGTGGATCGAGCTTCGAAAATTGAAGTGGCTCAGGTGGACCTAGACTGGGAACGTAAGGGTGAGCTGTTTGTAGCTCGATGGGCCCATGAAACATCAGGACATCTGGGGCGGGATGCCACTTACAGATGGGCTCGTGATCGAGGGGTGGACTTGACCATTGAGGCCATCACACAGGTCACCCATGAGTGTGAGACCTGTGCTGCAATCAAGAAAGCCATGAAGGTAAAATCTCCCTGGAACAGGGGGAGATGGCTAGGGTTTCAATATGGTGAGGCCTGGCAAATTGACTATATCGGACCACTCCCACAAACCCGCCAAGGCAAACGATACATACTCACTATGGTAGAAGCAACTACTGGGTGGCTGGAAACATACCCTGTAAACCATGCCACGGCCCAAAACACTATTTTGGGCCTGGAAAGACAAGTATTGTGGCGTCATGGTACACCAGAGAGAATTGAGTCTGACAATGGGAGTCATTTCCGAAACAATCTTGTTACCTCCTGGGCCAAGAGGCATGGTGTTGAGTGGGTGCACCACATCCCTTATCACCCACAAGCCTCTGGGAAGGTTGAGAGGTACAATGGACTGTTAAAGACTATGTTACGAGCATTAGGTGCTGGGACATGGAAACAATGGGACACAAATCTACCAGAAGCCACTTGGCTAGTTGTCCTGGTTTCAGTTAGAACAGAGTTAATTTTGTTCCTAGTAGCCAGTGGAATGCTATGCTTTGGCTTAGAATGATTAGAGTGCTGATAATACCCCGATGTTTTAATTATTGCAGAGCAGTGCTTGTACTAAGCCAAGGACATCTCAACTTCTTGCTCTGTCCTGCCAACAGGCAGGCTGGGGGTGCAGCAAGAACTGGGAGGGGACAGGCCCAGAACAGGTGACCCAAACTAGCCCAAGGGGTATTCCATACCATCTGACGTCACGCTAAACAATATATAGGGTGGCTAGCCAGGGGGAGGGGGGGCCGGACTGCTCGGGGTTAGGCTGGGCATCGGTCAGCGGGTGGTGAGCAATTGCATTGTGCATCACTTGTTTGTACATGTTATTATTAGTAGTACTATTATCATCATTGTATCATTATTTTTATTATTACTATTACTATAATTATTATTATTACTATTATTATTTTCTTGTCTTATTAAACTGTCTTTATCTCAACTCACAGGCCTCACTTTCCATTTCTCTCCCCCGTCCCGGAGAGGGAGGGGGGAGGGTGAGCGAACGGCTGTGTGATGTTTAGCTGCCGGCCGGGTTAAACCACTACAGTCTTTTTGGCGCCCAACGTGGGGCACGAAAGGTTGAGATAACGGCAGACCTGATCAGAGTGTGTTAAACTAAGATTGTTATAAGTATTAGACCTGCTTAATAGTCACTTGTCATAATGCTGATTGCTTTAATCTCAAGTTTGCTGCGCCTGTTTTTCAAATTGGGCATTATAGCACATTATTTTCCGTATGTGCTCTCTGTCATGTTGTTTATCCTGTCCGGGCACTGGTTTCAGATTATTATGGTACTGTGTCTTGTAACAGTGGCTTATGAGACGATGAAATATCTGGTCATGACTCTAACTTGGTATTTGTACTCAGTTACATCGTCGACTTTATACTTTGGAAACCGTATCTTGGAAACTATTAGCAATTATACCTGTTGTTTTTTTCCATCGGGGAGTGAATCTGTGGAGAGGAAAGGGGAAGATATTTTTCCTTACTCGATCACTCTCCCTTTCTCCTTCACCACCCCCTTATCCTCTTTGATCACCCTCCCTTTCTCCTTCACCACCCTCTTATCTTCCGAGCTTGTTACAATAGCTCTCCAAGATATTGAATATCCTTGGGATACTCAGACCAGCATGGTCTTGCTCTTATGCCTCCTGAATGTGCTTCAGGTTTTGCTTAAAGTTAAACAACTATTTGGGAAGCTCATTCGGAGATCTGCCCGGAGGCAGTATAGTTGTGGGTGGCAGGGAGTATGGGAGGATATGGGCAGACATCTAGAGCAGTTAGCACCCCCAGTGTTTTGGAAATTCACCCCTGAACAACTGCAAAATCCTAAAAAATTGGCAGAGTGTTTGAAAAAAAGGTGTCATGACTCTGGCAGTTCCAAAGTAACACAAATCATTATAACGTGCTGGGGCCTGGCTCATGCCTATCGAGCTGCCATTGATACTGCTATCAACTTAGTGACAGACCCTGCGGCCACTCCAAGTCCTGTGACAGATCCAATAGCTACTGCGACTCCTACGGTGGACTCTGCAGCCGCTCCAGTTCCAGCTCCTGCAGACACTCCAGTTCCAGGTCCTGCAGCTGCTCCAGCTCCGGTTCCTGCAGACGCTCCAGCTCCAGCTCCTGCAGACACTCCAGTTCCAGCTCCTGCAGCTGCTCCAGCTCCTGTGGCTGGGTCAGAGAAACGAGCTGTTGCAGTGCAAGTCGACCCTGCCGGGGGTATTCCAACCCCTGTGGCAGGCCCTGTAACGGGGTCAGAGAAACGAGCTGTAGCAGTGCAAGTCGACCCTGCAGAGGGTATTCCAATCCCTGTGGCAGACCTTGTAACGGGGCCAGAGAAACGAGCTGTAGCAGTGCAAGTCGACCCTGCAGAGGGCATTCCAATCCCTGTGGCAGACCTTGTAACGGGGCCAGAGAAACGAGCTGTAGCAGTGCAAGTTGCCCTGGTACACAAGATGAAAAGATGGTATAGAGATTCAGGTCGTTTAGAACGCAGAGAGTCTTCTGCCAAATCTGATGGAGACGACGATGCTGGGCCATCAGGGCTTCAGGTGGAGGAAGATGATGATGCCGAAAAAGCAACAATAACTACCCGAAACCTATACGAGCGTGAGTTACGAGATGTGCGAAAAGATTTTGGTCGCTGTATAGGTGAGCAGCTTGTCACCTGGCTGCTCCGGTGTTGGGACGCTGGAGCCAATTGTGTGGAATTGTCTGGCATTGAAGCCAGACGGCTGGGATCCCTTGCTAGAGACGCAGGCATTGACAAAGCAATTGCAAATGGAGCACAATCTCACAGCCTCTGGAGGCGTCTCCTCTCAGCTGTGAGGGAAAGGTATCCCTTCAAGGAAGAACTTTTATGTGTACCAGGCAAGTGGACCACTATGGAGAAGGGAATCCAGTACCTGAGGGAATTAGCCGTACGGGAAGTGATTTATGAGGATCCAGTCCCCGGACAAACGTCCAAAGATCCAGATGGAGTCAGATGTACACGACCCATGTGGCGGAAGTTTGTACGGAGTGCACCATCGTCATATGCCAGCTCATTGGCAGTAATGGCCTGGAAAAAGGATGAGGAACCCATAATAGATGAAGTGGCTAAACAACTCCAGCAGTACGAAGAAAGTCTCTCCTCTTCCTTACAGGCCTGCGTCTCAGCTGTGGAGAAACTTTCTGAAGAGTTCCACCAACTTAAACAGAATCTATCTTCCTCCCCACCTGAACAAACCAGTGTCCACCGACCAAAAGGGAACACTTGGGAGAAACTTTCTGAAAAGGTTCACCAACTTGAAGAGAGATTATTCTCCTTCGCACCTGTACAAAGCAGTGCCTCAGCTATCAGGGGTAGGCGGTCATCTACACAAAGACGGCGATATGGTGGGTACTCACCCCGTGCCACCCTGTGGTTTTACTTACGAGACCATGGAGAGGACATGAGAAAATGGGATGGAAAATCCACCGCGACCCTAGAGGCACGGGTACGTGAGTTGCAAAAGAAAGCAATCGGGAAAAAGGGATTCTCTGAAAAGTTTGCTGCTCCAACTTCCAGCAGACAGTCCTTCAAACACAGAAATGAAGAAGATTCTGACCAGGATTAGGGGGGCCCTGCCTCCAGCCAGGGGGAGGAAAGGGACAATCGAGTTTATTGGACTGTGTGGATTCGATGGCCTGGCACGTCAGACGCACAGAAGTATAAGGCTTTAGTAGACACCGGTGCACAATGTACTCTAATGCCATCGAGCTATGAAGGGCCAGAGCCCATCAGTATTTGTGGAGTGACAGGGGGATCTCAGCAGTTAACTGTATTGGAGGCTGAAGTGAGTCTGACTGGGAATGAGTGGGAAAAGCATCCCATTGTAACTGGCCCGGATGCTCCATGTATCCTTGGCATAGACTATCTTAGAAGAGGATATTTCAAGGATCCAAAAGGGTTCCGGTGGGCTTTTGGTATAGCTGCCTTAGAGACAGAAGGCATTAAACAATTGTCTACCTTGCCTGGTCTCTCAGAGGACCCCTCTGTTGTGGGGTTGCTGAGGGTCGAAGAACAGCAAGTGCCAATCGCTACTACAACGGTGCACCGACGGCAATATCGCACCAACCGAGACTCCCTGATTCCCATCCATGAGTTGGTTCACCGACTGGAGAGTCAAGGAGTGATCAGCAAGACTCGCTCACCCTTTAATAGTCCTATATGGCCAGTACGAAAGTCTAACGGCGAGTGGAGGCTAACAGTGGACTATCGAGGCCTGAATGAAGTCACGCCACCGCTGAGTGCTGCAGTGCCGGACATGTTAGAATTTCAGTACGAACTAGAGTCAAAGGCAGCCAAGTGGTATGCCACAACTGATATTGCTAATGCATTTTTCTCCATCCCTTTGGCAGCAGCATGCAGGCCGCAGTTTGCTTTCACTTGGAGGGGCATCCAATACACCTGGAATCGGCTGCCCCAGGGGTGGAAACACAGCCCTACCATTTGCCATGGACTGATCCAGTCTGCACTGGAGAAAGGGGGAGCTCCTGAGCACCTTCAGTACATTGATGACATCCTCGTGTGGGGCAACACAGCAGAAGAAGTTTTTGAGAAAGGGAAGAAAGTAATCCAAATTCTCCTGAAAGCTGGTTTTGCCACTAAACAGAGCAAGGTCAAGGGGCCTGCACAGGAAATCCAGTTCCTGGGGGTAAAATGGCAGGATGGACGTCGCCATATTCCAATGGATGTGATCAATAAAATAACAGCAATGTCTCCTCCAACTAGCAAAAAAGAAACGCAAGCTTTCCTAGGCCTCGTGGGATTCTGGAGAATGCATGTGCCAGGCTGTAGTCAGGCTGCTACCCTGTGGCAAGATATTGCTGCCCGGGTAGAAAACCTGGATGTTAAAGTACGTCATGTAGATGCCCACATGCCCAAGAGTCGCGCTACTGAAGAACATCAGAACAATGAAGAAGAGGATCGAGCTTCGAGAATTGAAGTGGCTCAGGTGGACCTAGACTGGGAACGTAAGGGTGAGCTGTTTGTAGCTCGATGGGCCCATGAAACATCAGGACATCTGGGGAGGGATGCCACTTACAGATGGGCTCATGATCGAGGGGTGGACTTGACCATTGAGGCCATCACACAGGTTACCCATGAGTGTGAGACCTGTGCTGCAATCAAGAAAGCCATGAAGGTAAAATCTCCCTGGAACAGGGTGAGATGGCTAGGGTTTCAATATGGTGAGGCCTGGCAAATTGACTATATCGGACCACTCCCACAAACCCGCCAAGGCAAACGATACATACTCACTATGGTAGAAGCAACTACTGGGTGGCTGGAAACATACCCTGTAAACCATGCCACGGCCCGAAACACTATTTTGGGCCTGGAAAGACAAGTATTGTGGCGTCATGGTACACCAGAGAGAATTGAGTCTGACAATGGGAGTCATTTCCGAAACAATCTTGTTAACTCCTGGGCCAAGAGGCATGGTGTCGAGTGGGTGCACCACATCCCTTATCACCCACAAGCCTCTGGGAAGGTTGAGAGGTACAATGGACTGTTAAAGACTATGTTACGAGCATTAGGTGCTGGGACATGGAAACAATGGGACACAAATCTACCAGAAGCCACTTGGCTAGTTAACAATAGGGGGTCTGACAGCCGTGCTGGTCCTGCCGGAACAAAACCCCTACACGCTGTGAAAGGAGCTAAAGTTCCCGTAGTGCATGTAGGAAGGTGGATGGGGAAGGCAGTGTGGGTTGTTCCTGCCTCGGGAAAAGGCAAACCCACTCGTGGGATTGTCTTCGCCCAAGGACCAGGGTATACCTGGTGGGTCATGCAAAAGAACGGGGATATCAAGTGTGTGCCTCAAGGAGATTTGACATTGAGAGAAAACTAATCTGTAATCTAAGTTATATGTTGTAGGAAGACGCTGTAGGATCAATGACAGGTCAACTTTGCAAGGAGCCGGGCAGTGCAACAAGGACTTGAGCTAAGCTGGTGCTGGTGTCCAGACATCCAACTCCACCTGCCCTGAGTGGCCACTTTGGCAGATGAAGACCTAATCATCAACAGTTCTTATGAACATTTTCCAAGAAAGACCTATGGAATGAAAAGATACACCGGCCTATTAATCTTGTACTGTTGAATCCTTGTCCTGTTAAAGGACAAGGAATAATGATGAGAATGCTTGTACGCTAAAGTATGGGGATCTGAGTGTGACACAAATGTTATGGAATAAGGGGTGGAGGTTGTACTGGGTCTGGTCCTCATCTAAGAAGAGGGGGAATGAGAGAGCGGTTGTGGGGTTTAGCTGCCCAGCACGGTAAAACCACCACAATTTGGCACCAGCGGTATCCCACCAGCTGATCAAGTCTAACAACACAATGTATCATAAGTTATTACCTACACCTATTGGGATGAACCTCACACTAGTGAAATACCAAGACCTGATTAAAATTTTAAAAGGCATTCAGGAAAATGGAGAGAAGACTCTAATCACTGTCCGTCATGATACAAAGGAAATAAGCAGAGTTTTGCAAAGAGTAAAACAAGACACAAGTCACAACTGGTGGGATACACTCTTTGGATGGTCGCCAACTGCAACTGGGATTTTGAACACATTGAGTCACCCAATTCTTGTTTTATTGATATTAGTTGGTATAAGTTTAATACTGCCTTTTATATTACTCGTTTGGAATTGGAAATTGTTATAACGAATGTCCATGTTAGCCTCCTTGACAAATGTGCATGGCAAGGTATTGAGGGGTACATTTCATAAAGACTGGGAAGAAAAATTTTCCTATTAAGTAAAAGAAATTACTAGATTTTCCAGAAAAGGGGGGAATGATATTTTATAAACTCACTTTAGGATAGAATAAATCTTGTGGTTAAAAAATAATGAGGACAAAATAGATGGCATCTTGCTATCTGTCGACCTTCTGTTATGTTGAAGCATCTTGTTAATTGAAGCATCCCGTTATCTGTCGACCCTCAGTCAGGCTGAGACTTGACATAACTTGAGTCAACCTTCTGTTATGCCTTGTTAACTGAGACATCCTGTTGTCTACCGACCCTCAGTTAGGCCGAAAGCCAACTCAGCATTTCTACAGCTTGGAAAACAACTGGTTCATCCTACCTGGCATTTTTTAAGCAAAGGCTGAAAAGTGCATCACGAGGAAGACCTACGGTCTTCCTCCCAAAGACCACTGCCCACACCCCGAAGACCCCGGCCCACAGTTCTTGGAAGGCTTTGCGCAAGCGCAAGGACTGAGAAGCTAATTAGCATACGAAGCGAGAGTAGGCGGCTTTAGGTAAGGAATATGTATAGGCATTAATAGAATATTCATCGTTTTGCTGTATAAATAGGAGATGGTTTGTTACTTCGGACATGCACGATGGGCGGAAAGATCCCCCGTGCAGCCAGCGCTGCAAGAAAGAATATACCACTTAAGGAAATTTCGGCTTTGATCTTTAAATCACACCTTTCCTCAGCACTCCGGAGAGGATTCACCTCTCCGAGACTGCAAGAAGCAGTCACAAAAGAAAAAAAAAAGGCAGATCCTCAGGCACCTCACGGGCACAGCCTACCTGCTGCAATACCTCTGTTTCACTAGCTCTTCTTCAGCTCCTCACAGCTTCAATGTGGCCGGGCCAGGGCGGACCAGCACCACGTGGCGGCGGCGGGGGAAGGGGTCGGCGGGGCTGGGGTGGGGGGGGGGGCGGAACCACGCGGCGGCGGCAGGGGGTGGGGGGGCGGCGCAGGGCGGACCAGCCAGAGCAATGCAGGGAGCCATCCCTCCCCCCAAACCACAAACAGTAGTCAAAAACTGCAGAACCGGTTCTCCAAACCACATGGAGCCAGGCTCCCAAACCGTACATGAGCACGCACACAAGCCAGAGACTGAGGGCCATCTTGGCTACCATCAAGAAAAGCAGACAACATCAAGCTCGAGAGAGATCAGCCTTTCCAAGTCCCAATGAAGGACAAAAACTGCTTCTTTACTATCCCCTTGCCAACAATACATTTAAGACCCATGATATGGTGCTCAGCAAGCACTGCAGAAGCCAACAACTATGGGAACAAGACCTGGTAATGGATACTACAGTACACAGAAACAACCATACACCACAGAACACATACTGGAACTGCCCTGACTGGCACACGCTAGGCTGAAAAGGATGAATCCATGGCCTCTTTACCCAGTTGTTACTGGATCCCTTTCCCCTGCTGCACTGATTTAAAAGCCATCCCCATGCACATACCACGCACATGCCAAGGTACAACCCCACCCAACACACAGACAGGGCACTTCAAGCCAAACTTAGCTTTAGGGACGGCTGGAAAGCAGGAGTCCTCCTCAAGGCACATGCAGACTACATGAGATGGGGCTCCAGGCACCTCTTCACCTGAGGAAACACACTGCCATCAGGAACCGCCGTGCCAAACAGGCTTTTTCTGCTAGAACACCCTTCTCAGATGCACTGTGGCATTCAAGTGAACTGCTTTCACGCGAATCTAAAGACTGATGTTACAACCCACCTTGCCTGTGGCACCTGATGAACAGAAAAGAAAGCCACCGCAGCGCTTGGAAACCATCCCTGCACGTGCCGCTACTTGTCGCACTCTGCCCTTATCTCATATCCTCGGTCGCTTCTGTGGAGAGCCTGCCACGGCACCTGCAAAGCGAGACGGACACCTTTCATAGTCACCTTGTGCTACTTGGCCGTTCTGCTCCAACCCAGCTCATGACCAGCCCCTCTTCTTACACAGCTCTTCAGAGTGCAGTTTGCTCCTTTGAGCCTCTGCGAGACACCTGTGAAAGAAAAAGAAAAGCATAGGCCGAGGCAGCATCCAAAGACACAGCACAACTAGGTAAGTTACTCTCATCTGCTCCCTTACCTCTGCCCGCTTACCAGACCCCGAGGCAGATGCTTCAATCTACCCTCTTCAAACAGCTACACCACCTCGAAAAGACAAAGAGGGGATGTTTAGAGTAACAGTGAGACCTACAACACAACAACTGCTACATCTGTTCCTCACTCACCTTGCCAGAGGCAGCTCTGGGTGTGACGTCCCACGTTGTACACTGCGTTACCTAACCCTTACCCTAACCCTTCTAACCCTTAACATTACCCAAATCCTTACCCTTCCCCTTTCCTTTAAACTTACCCTTACCCTTAACGTTACACTTACCCTTCCCCTTTCCTTTAAACTTACCCTTACCCTTAACGTTACACTTACCCTTACCCTAACCCTTACCCTTACCCTTACCCTAACCCTAACACTTACATTTACACTTATCCTTATCCTTACCCTTACTCTTACACTAAACCTAACTCTTACCCTTACCCTTACACTAACCCTAACCCTTACACTTACCCTAACCCTTACCCTTAACCTAACCCTTACCTTTACCTTTACCCTTAAAATAACCCGTACCCTAACACTTACTCATACCCTTACCCTAATTCTTACCCTTACCCTAACCCTTACCCTTACCCTTACCATTACACTTACCCTTAACCTTATCCTTACCCTTACCGTTAACCTAAACCTTACTATTACCCTTACCCTAATACTTACACTTACCCTTATTCTAACCCTTATGCTACCCATACTCTAAAACTTACCCTTACCCTAACATTTACCCTAACACTTACCCTTATCATTACTCTTACCCTTGCCCTAACCCTAAACCTTACCTTTACCCTAACACTTACCGTTACCCTAATGCTTAACCTAATCCTTACCCTAACCCTTACTCGTGTCCTTACCCTAACCCTTACCCTAACCCATATGTAACACTTACCGTTACCCTAACAATTGCCCTAACACTTACTCTTATCCTTACGCTAATCCTTGCCATAACCCTAACTCTTACCCTTACCATTACCGTTAACCTTACCCTATCCCTTAACCTAACCCTTACCTTTACCCATAGCCGTAACCATACACTTATGCAAACCCATACCCTTACCTTTACCCTTACCCTAAACCTAAAGCTTACCCTTACCCTTACACTAAACAATACACTTACCCTTACCCTAAGCCTTACCCTAACCCTTTCCCTTACCATTACACTTACCCTTACCCTATTCCTTCCCTATCCCTTAACCTAACCCTTACATTTACCCTTAACCTAACCCTAACCCTTAACATTACCCTTACCCTTACCCTAACTCTTAAGCTTACCCATACCCTTCCCCTTTCCCTTATTCTTATCCTTACTCTTACCCTTACTCTTAACCTTACCCTTACCCTTCACATAATCCTTACCCTTACCATTACACTTACCCATACACTTACCATTACCCTTACCCTAACCCTTACACTTACCCTTACCCTAACTCTTACCCTTATTCTTACCCTAAACCTTAACCTCACCCTTACCCTTACCGAAACCTTAACCCTAATCCTTACCCTTACCCATACGCTAATCCTTACCCTTACGCATACCCTTACACTTATCCTTACCCTTACCCTAACCCTTACACTTACCGTTACCCTTACCCTTACCTAACACTCACCCTTACCCTAAAATTTGCCCTAACACTTAATCTAATCCTTACCCTAATCCTTGCCCTAACCCTAACACTTACCCTTACCCTTATCTTTACCCTTACCTTATCACTTTCCCTAACCCTTACCTTTACCCTTAACTGTAACCATACCCTTATGCTAATCCATACACTGATATTTACCCTTACCCTAAACCTTGCCCTTACCCTTACCATTACACTTATCCTTAGCCTTACCCTTACTCTTACACTTACCTTCACTTTTACTATTACCCTAACCCTTACCCTTACAATAACGCTTAAAGTAACCCTTACCGTAACCCTTACCCTACCCCTCCATGCTCTGACCCTAAACCCTACACTTACCCTTACCCTAACACTTAACCTTACCCATACCCTTAACGATATCCTTACCCTCACCCTTACCCTTTCCCTTACCCTAACCCTTACACCTACCCTTACCCTAACCCTTAGTATAACCCATACCCTAACACTTACCCTTACCGTAACCCTTACACTTAGCCTTACACTAACTGTTGCCCTTACTCATACCCTTACCCTAAACCTTACCCTTACTCTAACTCTTAGCCCTACCCGTTCCCTTACCCTTACATTTAATGTTACACTTACCCTTCCCTTTATTACCCTAACCCTTACCCTTATCCTTACCCCAACCCTTGCCAAAACCCTAACGCTTACACTTACCCTTACCGGTACCAGTACCCTTAACGTTACTCTTACCCTTAGCCTAAACCTCACCCTTTCCCTTACCGTAACCCTTACCCGTAACCATACACTTATGGTAATCCATAACCTTACCTTTAGCCTTACCCTTAGCCTTACTTTTACACTTACCCTTACCCTTATCCGTACCTTTACCCTTACCTTAACGTTACACTTACCCTTACCCGTAACCATACACTTATGCTAAACCATACCCTTACCTTTAGCCTTACCCTAATCCTTACAGGAAATGTTAATCTTACCCTTAGCCTTACTCTTTCCCTTACCCTTACCCTAACCCTTACTCTAACCATTACCGTTACCCTAACCCTTACCGTAAACCTTACACTTACCCTTACCCTAACCCTTACCCTTACTGTAACACTTACCTTTACCCTTAACCGTAACCCTACACTTATCGTAATCCATAAACGTACCTTTACCCTTACACTAACCATAACCCTTAGCCTTAACCTTACCCATACCCTTACCCTTACACTTACCCTGAATCTTAAGCTTACCATAACCCTTACCCTTACCGTTACCCTTACCCTTTACCTTACTTTTACCCTTACCCTAACCCTTACCCTAACCCTTACACTTACAATAACGCTTAACCTAACCCTTACCATAACCCTGACACTAACCGTTGTTACGAGCACTAGCTTACTTCTCTAAACAATTAGATCAAGTAAGTAAAGGATGGCCTGGATGCCTTCGAGCTGTTGCAGCTGTTGTTATCAATATACAAGAAGCTCGGAAGTTTACAATGGGACAGAAAATGAGAGTGTTAGTCTCCCATACGGTCTCAACAGTTTTGGAACAAAAAGGAAACCATTGGCTTTCACCACAGAGATTTTTAAAATATCAAGCAATATTAGTAGAACAAGATGATGTGGAAATTGTGGTCACTAACGTCGTAAATCCAGCTTCTTTCCTTAGCGGAACTCTGGATGAACCTATAACCCATGATTGTATAGAAACAATGGAGACTGTGTATTCTAGTCGACCTGAACTTAAGGAAGAACCTTTAGAAGATGCTGATGAATCTTGGTATACTGATGGAAGCAGCTTTGTAAAACAAGGACACCGTAAGGCAGGATACGCTGTTACAACTGCTCAACAGGTAATCGAGTCTAAACCATTACCCCCTGGGACGTCCGCCCAGAAAGCAGAGAGAATTGCTCTTACGCGAGCACTGGAGCTGGCAGCAGGAAGGAAAATAAATATTTGGACAGATTCTAAATATGCATTCGGCGTGGTACATGATCATGGAGCGATTTGGAAAGAACATGGATTGCTGACTGCTCAGGGAAAACAGATAAAACATGCTGAAGAAATGTTAAAATCGTTAGAGGCTGTCAAACAACCAGAAAAGGTAGCTATCACGCATTGTCGGGGACACCAAAAGGGGAACTCTGATTTTGAAATTGGAAATCGATTGGCAGATCAGGAGGCTAAATGGGCAGCTGAAACAACTGAGGTGAAGGCATTGTCTTTGATACCAGACGGTAAAATCCAAACTATATACATGAACCAAAAAGCCAAATTATACAAAAGAAGACTTAAAATCAATTGAAGATTTGAAAGGTAAAATGAAACCAGATGCATGGGTATATTTAAAAGATAACCGCATAATAATACCTTCTAATTTGACATGGCCGATAGTTCTTACAGATTTACACAATAAAACACATTGGGGAGAACAAGTAACTCAACAACGTAGCATCTGTTTACGCAATAACCCCAATACCAAGAACAGAATAAAATTTGGAATAATCGGTAAAGGAAATTATCTCGGACAACAGTGGCAAATTGATTTTTTCAGAACTTCCTAGAAAAGGGGGGTATTGTTATTTACCGGTTCTGACTGACACGTTTTCAGGATGGCCCCAAGCTTTTCCTTGTCGAACAAACAAAGCAAGAGAAGTGGTAAAAGTCTTGTTAAATGAAATAATACCATGCTTTGGGATTCCAGTAGCAATGTCTTCTGATAGAGGTTCACATTTTTGTGTGCAAGTGGTACAACAGAGAAGTAAGATTCTAAAGACAGATTGGCAACTGCATACTCCTTATAGACCGCAGGCAAGTGGACGGGTAGAAAAAATGAACCATTTAATTAAACAACAAATAGCTGAAATCGGACAAGAAGCTAATTTGTCAGGGCCTCAATCCCTTCCTTTAGCATTACTTAGAATCAGAGTTAAACCTAGAGTAAAAGAGAATTTGAGCTGCTTTGAAATCTTATATGGAAGGCCATTATCAATTTCTATTTAGTGGAGAGGATCTAATGCAGTTGGGATCAGAATATTTATATGCTTATAGAACTAAACTTCAAAAAACAATTAAATAAAGTACATAAATTTGATTTAGGGACCAGCGCTAGAGGGTTGGATCAACCAATCCACCCCTTTAAGCCTGGGGATTATAGATATATATATATAAAGACTTTTTCGGGACAACCCCTAGAGGAAGAATGGAATGGACCTTATCAAGTGTTGCTGACAACTTACACCGCTATCAAGATTAGAGAACAAGCCGCTTGGATCCACTATTCCCGATTGAAGAAAGCTCCAGAAGCCCCTGGAAAGTAACGCCAGGTGACGATGAACTGAAACTAAAGCTTAGTCGAACAAAATGAGGACATCATGGTCGGGAGTACCTGGTAATATCATAGAATCATAGAATCATAGAATATCCTGAGTTGGAAGGGACCCTTAAGGATCATCACGTCCAACTCTTGACACCGCAGAGGTCTACCCAAAAGTTCAGACCATGTGACTAAGTGCACGGTCCAATCTCTTCTTAAATTCAGACAGGCTCGGTGCAGTGACCACTTCCCTGGGGAGCCTGTTCCAGTGTGCAACCACCCTCTCTGTGAAGAACCCCCTCCTGATGTCAAGCCTGAATTTCCCCTGCCTCAGCTTAACCCCGTTCCCGCGGGTCCTGTCACTGGTGTTCATGGAGAAAAGGTCTCCTGCCTCTCGACACCCCCTTACGAGGAAGTTGTAGACTGTGATGAGGTCTCCCCTCAGCCTCCTCTTCTCCAGGCTGAACAGGCCCAGTGACCTCAGCCGTTCCTCGTACGTCTTCCCCTCCAGGCCTTTCACCATCTTCGTAGCCCTCCTCTGGACACTCTCCAACAGTTTCATGTCCTTTTTATACTGTGGTGCCCAGAACTGCACACAGTACTCGAGGTGAGGCCGCACCAGCGCAGAGTAGAGCGGGACAATCACCTCCCTTGACCTACTAGCGATGCCGTGCTTGATGCACCCCAGGACACGGTTGGCCCTCCTGGCTGCCAGGGCACACTGCTGGCTCATATTCAACTTGCTGTCTACCACGACCCCCAGATCCCTCTCTTCTAGGCTGCTCTCCAGCGTCTCATCGCCCAGTCTGTACGTGCAGCCAGGGTTTCCCCGTCCCAGGTGCAGGACCCGGCACTTGCTCTTATTGAACTTCATGCGGTTGGTGATCGCCCAGCTCTCCAACCTATCCAGATCCCTCTGCAAGGCCTTTCCACCCTCATTCGAGTCCACAACTCCTCCAAGTTTGGTGTCATCAGCAAATTTGCTCAAAATACCTTCTATTCCTACATCCAGATCGTTTATAAAAATATTGAAAAGTACCGGCCCTAAAATGGAGCCTTGAGGGACCCCACTGGTGACCGCCCGCCAGCCTGACGCAGCCCCATTTACCATAACCCTTTGGGCCCTGCCCGTTAGCCAATTGCTCACCCATCATATGATGTTTTTATTTAGCTGTATGGTGGACATTTTGTCCAGTAGGATTGTCCTGGTTTCAGTTAGAACAGAGTTAATTTTGTTCCTAGTAGCCGGTGGAATGCTATGCTTTGACTTAGAATGAGAAGAGTGCTGATAACACCCCGATGTTTTAATTATTGCAGAGCAGTGCTTGTACTAAGCCAAGGACATCTCAACTTCTTGCTCTGTCCTGCCAACAGGCAGGCTGGGGGTGCAGCAAGAACTGGGAGGGGACAGACCCAGAACAGGTGACCCAAACTAGCCAAAGGGGTATTCCATACCATCTGACGTCACGCTAAACAATATATAGGGTGGCTAGCCGGGGGGAGGGCTGGCTGGACTGCTCGGGTTTAGGCTGGGCATCGGTCAGCGGGTGGTGAGCAATTGCATTGTGCATCACTTGTTTGTACATGTTATTATTAGTAGTACTATTATCATCATTGTATCATTATTATTATTATTACTATTATTATTATTACTATTATTATTTTCTTGTCTTATTAAACTGTCTTTATCTCAACTCACAGGCCTCACTTTCCATTTCTCTCCCCCGTCCCAGAGAGGGAGGGGGGAGGGTGAGCGAACGGCTGTGTGGTGTTTAGCTGCCAGCCGGGTTAAACCACTACAAGGATCCTATGGGAAACCGTGTCAAAAGCCTTGCTGAAGTCCAAAAAAATCACATCAGCTGGTTTCCCTTGGTCCACCATACGGGTGATCTTATCATAAAAGGAAATCAGGTTTGTTAGGCAGGACCTACCCTTCACAAACCCATGCTGGCTGGGACCAATGACTGCTTTGTCCCCCAGGTGCGCCTCAATAAGTTCGAGAACCATCTTCTCCATGATTTTACAAGGCACTGACGTGAGACTGACAGGCCTGTAATTGCTAGGGTCTTCTTTCTGACCCTTCTTGAAAATCGGCACAACATTTGCCAGCTTCCAGTCTACCGGGACCTCTCCAAATTCCCAGGATCGTTGAAAAATAATTGAGAGAGGTTCCGCGATGACGTCCGCCAGCTCTTTCAGCACCCGGGGATGAATCCCATCCGGACCCATGGACTTGTAGGGATCCAGGTGGAGTAGCAAATCCTGCACACGTTCAGCGTCGGTTGGGAGTTTGTCATCCCCACCGTCCCGGTCCTCCAGCTCAGGGCACCCTGGGTCCCGAAGCCCATCATCGGCATTGAAGACAGAGGCAAAGAAGGCGTTAAGCGTCTCTGCTTTGCCTATGTCATTGTCTGTGAGGAGACCTTCCCTATCAAGGAGCGGCCCTTTGTATTCTTTAGTTCTCCTTTTTCCATTCACATATCTAAAAAAACCCTTTTTATTTTCTCTCACAGACACAGCCAGCTTCAACTCTAGGTGTGCTTTGGCCACACGAATTTTCTCCCTACAAACACGAACAGCATCCCTGTATTCTTTCCATGACACCTGGCCCTCCTTCCAGTAGCGCAACACTCTCTGTTTCCGCCTAATCTCCATTAGAATGTTCCTGGTCAGCCACGCCGGCCTCCTGCCCCGCCTGCCTGACTTGCGATATTTAGGAATTGCCTGATCTTGTGCTTCTAGGAGGCATCGCTTAAAGAATGACCAGCACTGGTAGACATCGAGGCCTTCAAGAGCAGTTTCCCAGGGGACCTTGCTGACTAGTTCCCTGAGCAGCCTGAAGTCCGCTTTCCCCATATCTAGGGATGAGGTTTTGGTGGCACTTTTCCTTCTGTCACCGTAAATTTTGAACTCAACCATTTCATGGTTGCTATGACCAAGGCGGCCACCAATTACCACATCTCCCACCAGACCCTCTCTGTTTTCTAGCAACAGGTCTAGGAGGGCGCCTTTCCTAGTTGGCTCCGTTAGCACCTGCACCACGAAGTTATCATCTAGGTGCTTCATGAACCTCCTGGACTTGCTCGTGTCAGCCGTGTGGCATTCCCAGTTAACGTCTGGCAAGTTGAAGTCCCCCATAAGGACAAGGGGAGTTAATCCCGAGGCCTCTCTTAGTTCTGTAAAGAATAATTTATCGGCGCTATCGTCCTGGCCAGGCGGTCTGTAATAGACTCCCACAACGACATCCCCTTTATTCGTTTGTCCCTTGATCCTTACCCAGAGGCTCTCAACTTTGCCATCGCCGACCTGAAGTTCCACACAGTCCAGCCCCTGCTTCACATACATCGCCATCCCACCACCTCGCCTACCCTGCCTGTCCCTCCTGAAGAGCCTGTAACCATCTATCGCAACACCCCAGTCACAGGACTCATCCCACCAGGTTTCGCTTATGCCGATGATGTCGTAGTTGCGGGACTGGGCCAGGACTTCTAGCTCATCCATTTTATTCCTCATACTGCGTGCGTTCGTGTAGAAGCACTTCAGGTGCGTCTCCTTACACTCAGCACCTTGTGGATCTGACCAAAGGACCTCACTGGCACACAGCCCCTCTGATTCTAGCGTACCATCCCTTAGGTCTTCACCGGCGTGCCTGGTTTTAGCCCCTTCCCCCTTCGACTCTAGTTTAAAGCCCTATCTATCAGCCCTGCCAACTCCTGACCAAAGATCCTTACCCCTCTCCGAGAGAGGCGCATCCCATCCGGTGCCATCAGGCCCGGTGTAGCATAGACCTTCCCGTGATCAAAGAACCCAAAGTTCTGCCGGTCACACCAGTCTCAAAGCCACGAGTTTATGTGAACAGCACGCCTTTCAGCTTCGATCCCTGTGGTGGTTTTACCGTGCTGGGCAGCTAAACCCCACAACCGCTCTCTCACTCCCCCTCTTCTTAGATGAGGAGGGGGAGAAGTAAAGCAAAGAACGACTCACGGGTTGAGATAAGGATAATTTAATTAAAGGGAAATAATAATAATTAAATAAAGATTATTATGATCTAAACAATTTAACTAAAGGGAAATAAAAAGGGAAAGGGGAAAAGGGAGGGGGAAAGGGAAAATAAAAAGAAGGGAGGAAAACAAACAAAATAAATGAAAACTACGTGGAAGTACAGAGGAAAGAAATTACTCTCTACTTCCCACAAATGAGCGATGATTGACCACGTCCTTGAAGCAGGGCCTCAACGCACGTAGCCGGTGTTTGGGAGGAGGACCGACGTTTTCACAACGAGAGCCCACTCCTCCCCTCTTCTTCCTGTTTCCACCTTTTATTGCTGAGTGTGACATCACATGGTATGGAATATCCCGTTGGTTGGTTTAGGTCAGCTGCCCTGGTGATGTTTCTCTTCTCACTTTTTGCCCACCCCCCAGGAGGGTTAGAGAGAGGCCCGATGCTGTGCCATTGCTGCTCAGCAGTAGACACAACACTGGTGTGATAACACTGCTGTTCCAGCTACAAGTGCAGAGTACAGCACTGTATGGGCTTCTGCTGGGAAAGTTAACATTCCAGCCAGACCCAGTACAACCTCCACCCCTTATTCCATAACATTTGTGTCACACTCAGATCCCCATACTTTAGCGTACAAGCATTCTCATCATTATTCCTTGTCCTTTAACAGGACAAGGATTCAACAGTACAAGATTAATAGGCCGGTGTATCTTTTCATTCCATAGGTCTTTCTTGGAAAATGTTCATAAGAACTGTTGATGATTAGGTCTTCATCTGCCAAAGTGGCCACTCAGGGCAGGTGGAGTTGGATGTCTGGACACCAGCACCAGCTTAGCTCAAGTCCTTGTTGCACTGCCCGGCTCCTTGCAAAGTTGACCTGTCATTGATCCTACAGCGTCTTCCTACAACATATAACTTAGATAAAGATTAGTTTTCTCTCAATGTCAAATCTCCTTGAGGCACACACTTGATATCCCCGTTCTTTTGCATGACCCACCAGGTATACCCTGGTCCTTGGGCGAAGACAATCCCACGAGTGGGTTTGCCTTTTCCCGAGGCAGGAACAACCCACACTGCCTTCCCCATCCACCTTCCTACATGCACTACGGGAACTTTAGCTCCTTTCACAGTGTGTAGGGGTTTTGTTCCGGCAGGACCAGCACGGCTGTCAGACCCCCTATTGTTAACTAGCCAAGTGGCTTCTGGTAGATTTGTGTCCCATTGTTTCCATGTCCCAGCACCTAATGCTCGTAACATAGTCTTTAACAGTCCATTGTACCTCTCAACCTTCCCAGAGGCTTGTGGGTGATAAGGGATGTGGTGCACCCACTCAACACCATGCCTCTTGGCCCAGGAGGTAACAAGATTGTTTCGGAAATGACTCCCATTGTCAGACTCAATTCTCTCTGGTGTACCATGACGCCACAATACTTGTCTTTCCAGGCCCAAAATAGTGTTTCGGGCCGTGGCATGGTTTACAGGGTATGTTTCCAGCCACCCAGTAGTTGCTTCTACCATAGTGAGTATGTATCGTTTGCCTTGGCGGGTTTGTGGGAGTGGTCCGATATAGTCAATTTGCCAGGCCTCACCATATTGAAACCCTAGCCATCTCCCCCTGTTCCAGGGAGATTTTACCTTCATGGCTTTCTTGATTGCAGCACAGGTCTCACACTCATGGGTGACCTGTGTGATGGCCTCAATGGTCAAGTCCACCCCTCGATCACGAGCCCATCTGTAAGTGGCATCCCGCCCCAGATGTCCTGATGTTTCATGGGCCCATCGAGCTACAAACAGCTCACCCTTACGTTCCCAGTCTAGGTCCACCTGAGCCACTTCAATTTTCGAAGCTCGATCCACTTCTTCATTGTTCTGATGTTCTTCAGTAGCGCGACTCTTGGGCATGTGGGCATCTACATGACGTACTTTAACATCCAGGTTTTCTACCCGGGCAGCAATATCTTGCCACAGGGTAGCAGCCCAGATAGGTTTACCTCTGTGCCACCCCCACAGAGCATTTGCCACCATCCATGAGTCAGTATAAAGATACAATGCTGGCCATTTTTCTCTTTCGGCGATCTCTAGGGCTAGTTGTATGGCTTCTGCTGGGAAAGTTAACATTCCAGCCAGACCCAGTACAATCCCCCCTATCGGAAGGACAGAGGCAAACACAACCTGTGCCCCTGATCCTCTAGGTAGTCGCCCCAAATCCCTAAAGTCTCTTTTGATCGCCTTCGGACTTCTCGTTGCTACTTCATCGCTACCAGCCTGAAAGACCAGTAGCAGGTAGTAGTCAGTGGGCCGTACCAGGCGCTTGACTTTCTTGGCAAAGTCTCTCACCCGAGCCCCAGGGAGGCAACAGACTTCTCTGCGGGTTGGGTCCGGTCGGCATATCGGTCCCTCTGTCCCTTTCAGAAGGGAGCCCCCCATAACAATAGCCCTTCTTTCTTTTTTGAAGGATGATGTGGCAATGCGATGTGTAGGTCGCCTTGTCTTAGGCGCCCCCTCTAGCTGGGACGGGTTATTATCTACTTTGTCATTCAGATTGTCTTGTTCTAGTCCTTCATATCGATTATTTAAGGGTAGATGAGAAGGTGAGGTGGGCAGAGAGAGGGCTCGCCTACCACCCCGAATAGGCACCTGCCTCCATTCCCCCCCTTGATCTAGGTCTCCTCCCGCTGCCTGGCAGGAGGAGGGAACCTCCGTCTTCTGCAAAACAGGAGACGCCTGTGCTGTGGCAGGCTCGTGAGCCTGCCTCAGAGAGGGTAGAGTGCACCTCCACCAGTCAATTTCCATCTCTGATTCCCTGATGCTCCTGAGCCTGTTCACCTCCTCCCGGAGCACCGCTACCTGGCTGAGCGGTTCTTCAACCTGGGCACACCTCCCACAGGCATACCCACCACTGCTGTCGGAGACTGACAGAAGGCTGGGGCACACTCTGCTGCCCAGGACCTGGACGGCTGCGTGTTTCCCCGAGCCCTCCATCTGAGTAGCCACACTGGTGACCGTGGCTGGAGATGCCGCACGAGATGCGGAGGCCACGGTTTTCTGCCTGGTTGATACCATGGTCAGGTTCTACGCAAGCAGGTTACAAGCACCGAAGGGAGAGGCAGCTGCAACAGAGCGACGACGGGCCCCCCGCTCACCCTGCCCGCACGAACTGCCACGCAAACTGCCGCGCCACGCCCTTCGACGCGCCATGCCCTGTTTGCCCGTCCTGTTCACCGCGCTCCTGGTCGCTCGCGCTCCCTAGGGGCAACTTTTAAACAGCCTGGGAAGGGGCGCTGCTGGCTCCGCCCGTGCCATGTCAGCCTCCCTCCCTCGCGAGGACTGCCAGGTCCCGGCGGCTCCCCCGAGTGGCCTCAATGCCGGACAAAAAGCCCTGCCCGCCTCGGTCCCCTGCTCCGCTGCAGAACACGTCTGCCCCGGAGCCGATCGCCTCAGCAAATGCAATGATTGGCAGATAATCTGTTGATAGAATATTTTGTTTCTATGGCTTATAGTTGTAATTGTGATTCAAGAAGGTGCCTCTGTGATAACAGAGAATGGTGAATGGCCTTGAACTGAAGCTGTAACAACAGAGGATAAGAACTTGAATGGAAAGTTAGCAGTTACGGTCATCTGGCAAACAAATGGTAACTATTTAGATAAACCATCAGAATGGCGAAAATTAGGAGAAGAGTGGACACACCAAAGAACCATAGGGGATGAAATTAAAATAGGGTGCCGAATGATTAATGGAACGACCTAGGAGAAAGTAACGGGGATTTTAGTAAAACCGATTTCCAAAAATGGCCAACGAGAAGGTTGTATTCGCCCAGGTAAATTGGATTACCACAAACTAATAATAGATGCACTTAGTATGGTTCAAGATAATATATCCTTAGCTCTTAGTTGTATGCAAGCACAGTTATGGTTGCAGGCAACGGCCGCCTTGATCATTAGGGAAGGAAGTGAAGGCATTTTTCCAGCTGAAGTCTGAAAGGCTGTCTGGGACAATGCTAATGATTTTGAGAAGACGTTCCAGTCCTTGTGGACCCTAGTAAATTTTACTTACGGTCCCATTGTTAACATGGCTACTGCCTTCGTGCTTCCTATACGTAATGCCACAGTTTATGTTACCCACCCGATCATTGCACTAGGATTAAACCATGAGAAGACAGTGCTTTATCCTTCGGAGCATAGAACATGGGCACGGATGGAGAATGGGAAATGGCAGTCTGTAAATCTAGAATCTGTGATATGCTGTGAGTATTTCTTTTTCAGTTGGGGTGTAATTGGCTTCTGATCCTCGATTGGCTTCTGATCCTCGATAGCCCCGACTCCAGAAGCCCAGAGGTCGACCTCGAATTTCTTCTGGGGTTTTCTGCCAAAGGCTCCAGGTGAGGCCATGCTCCCCAGCTGCAGTGTAAAGTATGTTCTGCACAGCTGGTCCAGTACGGACAGGCCCAAGGGCTACTGCACGAGCTATTTCTTGTTTGATTTGTTCAAATGCCTGTTGTTGCTCAGGGCCCCACTCGAAATAGTTTCTCTTTCGAGTCACTCGATATAGAGGACTCACAAGCTGACTATAGCCTGGCACATGCATTCTCCAGAATCCCACGAGGCCTAGGAAAGCTTGCGTTTCTTTTTTGCTAGTTGGCAGAGACATTGCTGTTATTTTATTGATCACATCCATTGGAATATGGCGACGTCCATCCTGCCATTTTACCCCCAGGAACTGGATTTCCTGTGCAGGCCCCTTGACCTTGCTCTGTTTAGTGGCAAAACCAGCTTTCAGGAGAATTTGGATTACTTTCTTCCCTTTCTCAAAAACTTCTTCTGCTGTGTTGCCCCACACGAGGATGTCGTCAATGTACTGAAGGTGCTCAGGAGCTCCCCCTTTCTCCAGTGCAGACTGGATCAGTCCATGGCAAATGGTAGGGCTGTGTTTCCACCCCTGGGGCAGCCGATTCCAGGTGTATTGGATGCCCCTCCAAGTGAAAGCAAACTGCGGCCTGCATGCTGCTGCCAAAGGGATGGAGAAAAATGCATTAGCAATATCAGTTGTGGCATACCACTTGGCTGCCTTTGACTCTAGTTCGTACTGAAGTTCTAACATGTCCGGCACTGCAGCACTCAGCGGTGGTGTGACTTCATTCAGGCCTCGATAGTCCACTGTTAGCCTCCACTCGCCGTTAGACTTTCGTACTGGCCATATAGGACTATTAAAGGGTGAGCGAGTCTTGCTGATCACTCCTTGAATCTCCAGTCGGTGAACCAACTCATGGATGGGAATCAGGGAGTCTCGGTTGGTGCGATATTGCCGTCGGTGCACCGTTGTAGTAGCGATTGGCACTTGCTGTTCTTCGACCCTCAGCAACCCCACAACAGAGGGGTCCTCTGAGAGACCAGGCAAGGTAGACAATTGTTTAATGCCTTCTGTCTCTAAGGCAGCTATACCAAAAGCCCACCGGAACCCTTTTGGATCCTTGAAATATCCTCTTCTAAGATAGTCTATGCCAAGGATACATGGAGCATCCGGGCCAGTTACAATGGGATGCTTTTCCCACTCATTCCCAGTCAGACTCACTTCAGCCTCCAATACAGTTAACTGCTGAGATCCCCCTGTCACTCCACAAATACAGATGGGCTCTGGCCCTTCATAGCTCGATGGCATTATAGTACATTGTGCACCGGTGTCTACTAAAGCCTTAAACTTCTGTGCGTCTGACGTGCCAGGCCATCGAATCCACACAGTCCAATAAACTCGATTGTCCCTTTCCTCCCCCTGGCTGGAGGCAGGGCCCCCCTAATCCTGGTCAGAATCTTCTTCATTTCTGTGTTTGAAGGACTGTCTGCTGGAAGTTGGAGCAGCAAACTTTTCAGAGAATCCCTTTTTCCCGATTGCTTTCTTTTGCAACTCACGTACCCGTGCCTCTAGGGTCGCGGTGGATTTTCCATCCCATTTTCTCATGTCCTCTCCATGGTCTCGTAAGTAAAACCACAGGGTGGCACGGGGTGAGTACCCACCATATCGCCGTCTTTGTGTAGATGACCACCTACCCCTGATAGCTGAGGCACTGCTTTGTACAGGTGCGGAGGAGAATAATCTCTCGTCTAGTTGGTGAACCTTTTCAGAAAGTTTCTCCCAAGTGTTCCCTTTTGGTCGGTGGACACTGGTTTGTTCAGGTGGGGAGGAAGATAGATTCTGTTTAAGTTGGTGGAACTCTTCAGAAAGTTTCTCCACAGCTGAGACACAGGACTGTAGCGGAGCAGAGAAATTGTCTTCATATTTTTGAAGCTGGCAGGACAGATTATACACTGTTGGTCCCATCCCCTCATCCCAGTTAAATATTGCCAGTGTACTGGCATGTGCTGATGGTGCACTCCGCACAAATTTACGCCACATGGATGTTGTGCACTGGACTTCATCGGGGTCTTTAGGTGTCTGGGCATTGTCCAAATCACTATAAATCATCTCCCGCACAGCTAATTCCCGCAGATGCTGGAGACCTTTATCCAGAGTGGATGTTAAAGTACGTCATGTAGATGCCCACATGCCCAAGAGTCGCGCTACTGAAGAACATCAGAACAATGAAGAAGTGGATCGAGCTTCGAAAATTGAAGTGGCTCAGGTGGACCTAGACTGGGAACGTAAGGGTGAGCTGTTTGTAGCTCGATGGGCCCATGAAACATCAGGACATCTGGGGCGGGATGCCACTTACAGATGGGCTCGTGATCGAGGGGTGGACTTGACCATTGAGGCCATCACACAGGTCACCCATGAGTGTGAGACCTGTGCTGCAATCAAGAAAGCCATGAAGGTAAAATCTCCCTGGAACAGGGGGAGATGGCTAGGGTTTCAATATGGTGAGGCCTGGCAAATTGACTATATCGGACCACTCCCACAAACCCGCCAAGGCAAACGATACATACTCACTATGGTAGAAGCAACTACTGGGTGGCTGGAAACATACCCTGTAAACCATGCCACGGCCCGAAACACTATTTTGGGCCTGGAAAGACAAGTATTGTGGCGTCATGGTACACCAGAGAGAATTGAGTCTGACAATGGGAGTCATTTCCGAAACAATCTTGTTACCTCCTGGGCCAAGAGGCATGGTGTTGAGTGGGTGCACCACATCCCTTATCACCCACAAGCCTCTGGGAAGGTTGAGAGGTACAATGGACTGTTAAAGACTATGTTACGAGCATTAGGTGCTGGGACATGGAAACAATGGGACACAAATCTACCAGAAGCCACTTGGCTAGTTAACAATAGGGGGTCTGACAGCCGTGCTGGTCCTGCCGGAACAAAACCCCTACACACTGTGAAAGGAGCTAAAGTTCCCGTAGTGCATGTAGGAAGGTGGATGGGGAAGGCAGTGTGGGTTGTTCCTGCCTCGGGAAAAGGCAAACCCACTCGTGGGATTGTCTTCGCCCAAGGACCAGGGTATACCTGGTGGGTCATGCAAAAGAACGGGGATATCAAGTGTGTGCCTCAAGGAGATTTGACATTGAGAGAAAACTAATCTGTAATCTAAGTTATATGTTGTAGGAAGACGCTGTAGGATCAATGACAGGTCAACTTTGCAAGGGGCCGGGCAGTGCAACAAGGACTTGAGCTAAGCTGGTGCTGGTGTCCAGACATCCAACTCCACCTGCCCTGAGTGGCCACTTTGGCAGATGAAGACCTAATCATCAACAGTTCTTATGAACATTTTCCAAGAAAGACCTATGGAATGAAAAGATACACCGGCCTATTAATATTGTACTGTTGAATCCTTGTCCTGTTAAAGGACAAGGAATAATGATGAGAATGCTGGTTCGCTAAAGTATGGGGATCTGAGTGTGACACAAATGTTATGGAATAAGGGGTGGAGGTTTGTACTGGGTCTGGTCCTCATCTAAGAAGAGGGGGAATGAGAGAGCGGTTGTGGGGTTTAGCTGCCCAGCACGGTAAAACCACCACAATTTGGCACCAGCGGTATCCCACCAGCTGATCAAGTCTAACAACACAATGTAGCATAAGTTATTACCTACACCTATTGGGATGAACCTCACACTAGTGAAACACCAAGACCTGATTAAAATTTTATAAGGCATTCAGGAAAATGGAGAGAAGACTCTAATCACTGTCCGTCATGATACAAAGGAAATAAGCAGAGTTTTGCAAAGAGTAAAACAAGACACAGGTCACAACTGGTGGGATACACTCTTTGGATGGTCGCCAACTGCACCTGGGAGTTTGAACACATTGAGTCGCCCAATTCTTGTTTTATTGATATTAGTTGGTATAAGTTTAATACTGTCTTTTGTATTACTCGTTTGGAATTGGAAATTGTTATAACGAATGTCCATGTTAGCCTCCTTGACAAATGTGCATGGCAAGGTATTGAGGGGTACATTTCATAAAGACTGGGAAGAAAAATTTTCCTATTAAGTAAAAGAATTTACTAGATTTTCCAGAAAAGGGGGGCATGATATTGTATAAACTCACTTTAGGATAGAATAAATCTTGTGGTTAAAAATTAATGAGGACAAAATAGATGACATCTTGCTATCTGTCGACCTTCTGTTATGTTGAAGCATCTCGTTAATTGAAGCATCCCGTTATCTGTCGACCCTCAGTCAGGCTGAGACTTGACATAACTTGAGTCAACCTTCTGTTATGCCTTGTTAACTGAGACATCCTGTTGTCTACCGACCCTCAGTTAGGCCGAAAGCCAACTCAGCATTTCTACAGCTTGGAAAACAACTGGTTCATCCTACCTGGCATTTTTTAAGCAAAGGCTGAAAAGTGCATCACGAGGAAGACCTACGGTCTTCCTCCCAAAAACCACTGCCCACATCCCGAAGACCCCGGCCCACAGTTCTTGGAAGGCTTTGCGCAAGCGCAAGGACTGAGAAGCTAATTAGCATACGAAGCGAGAGTAGGCGGCTTTAGGTAAGGAATATGTATAGGCATTAATAGAATATTCATCGTTTTGCTGTATAAATAGGAGATGGTTTGTTACTTCGGACATGCACGATGGGCGGAAAGATCCCCCGTGCAGCCAGCGCTGCAAGAAAGAATATACCACTTAAGGAAATTTCGGCTTTGATCTTTAAATCACGCCTTTCCTCAGCACTCCGGGGAGGATTCACCTCTCCGAGACTGCAAGAAGCAGTCACAAAAGAAAAAAAAAAGGCAGATCCTCAGGCACCTCACGGGCACAGCCTACCTGCTGCAATACCTCTGTTTCACTAGCTCTTCTTCAGCTCCTCACAGCTTCAATGTGGCCGGGCCAGGGCGGACCAGCACCACGTGGCGGTGGCGGGGGAAGGGGTCGGCAGGGCTGGGGTGGGGGGGGGGGGCCGGCACCACGCGGCGGTGGCAGGGGGTGGGGGGCAGCGCAGGGCGGACCAGCCAGAGCAATGCAGGGAGCCATCCCTCCCCCCAAACCACAAACAGTAGTCAAAAACTACAGAACCGGGACTCCAAACCACATGGAGCCAGGCTCCCAAACCGTACATGAGCACGCACACAAGCCAGAGACTGAGGGCCATCATGGCTACCATCAAGAAAAGCAGACAACATCAAGCTCGAGAGAGATCAGCCTTTCCAAGTCCCAATGAAGGACAAAAACTGCTTCATTACTATCCCCTTGCCAACAATACATTTAAGACCCATGATATGGTGCTCAGCAAGCACTGCAGAAGCCAACAACTATGGGAACAAGACCTGGTAATGGATACTACAGTACACAGAAACAACCATACACCACAGAACACATACTGGAACTGCCCTGACTGGCACACGCTAGGCTGAAAAGGATGAATCCATGGCCTCTTTACCCAGTTGTTACTGGATCCCTTTCCCCTGCTGCACTGATTTAAAAGCCATCCCCATGCACATACCATGCACATGCCAAGGTACAACCCCACCCAACACACAGACAGGGCACTTCAAGCCAAACTTAGCTTTAGGGACGGCTGGAAAGCAGGAGTCCTCCTCAAGGCACATGCAGACTACATGAGATGGGGCTCCAGGCACCTCTTCACCTGAGGAAACACACTGCCATCAGGAACCGCCGTGCCAAACAGGCTTTTTCTGCTAGAACACCCTTCTCAGATGCACTGTGGCATTCAAGTGAAC
This sequence comes from Mergus octosetaceus, assembly GCA_036873955.1. Lineage (NCBI taxonomy): Eukaryota > Metazoa > Chordata > Aves > Anseriformes > Anatidae > Mergus > Mergus octosetaceus. Next base: position 273,691 of record JBAGBL010000046.1, read on the forward strand.
TGCTTTCACGCGAATCTAAAGACTGATGTTACAACCCACCTTGCCTGTGGCACCTGATGAACAGAAAAGAAAGCCACCGCAGCGCTTGGAAACCATCCCTGCACGTGCCGCTACTTGTCGCACTCTGCCCTTATCTCATATCCTCGGTCGCTTCTGTGGAGAGCCTGCCACGGCACCTGCAAAGCGAGACGGACACCTTTCATAGTCACCTTGTGCTACTTGGCCGTTCTGCTCCAACCCAGCTCATGACCAGCCCCTCTTCTTACACAGCTCTTCAGAGTGCAGTTTGCTCCTTTGAGCCTCTGCGAGACACCTGTGAAAGAAAAAGAAAAGCATAGGCCGAGGCAGCATCCAAAGACACAGCACAACTAGGTAAGTTACTCTCATCTGCTCCCTTACCTCTGCCCGCTTACCAGACCCCGAGGCAGATGCTTCAATCTACCCTCTTCAAACAGCTACACCACCTCGAAAAGACAAAGAGGGGATGTTTAGAGTAACAGTGAGACCTACAACACAACAACTGCTACATCTGTTCCTCACTCACCTTGCCAGAGGCAGCTCTGGGTGTGACGTCCCACGTTGTACACTGTGTTACCTAACCCTTACCCTAACCCTTCTTACCCTTAACATTACCCAAATCCTTACCCTTCCCCTTTCCTTTAAACTTACCCTTACCCTTAACGTTACACTTACCCTTACCCTAACCCTTACCCTTACGCTTACCTTAACACTTACTCTTATACCCTTACCCTATTCCTTACCCTAACCCTAACACTTACATTTACACTTATCCTTACCCTTACCCTTGCACTAACCATAGCCCTTACACTTACCCTAAACCTTACCCTTAACCTAACCCTTACCGTTACCCTTAAAATAACCTGTACCCTAACACTTACTCATACCCTTACCCTAATTCTTACCCTTACCCTAACCCTTACCCTTGCCCTTACCCTTACCCTAAATGTTACACTTACCATTACCCTAACCCTTACTCTAACCCATACCCTAACACTTACATTGCCCGAACACTTACCCTAACCCTTACCCCTTATCCTTACCCCAACCCTTGCCAAAACCCTAACCCTTACACTTACCCTTACTGGTACCATTACCCTTAACGTTACTCTTACCCTTACCCTAAACCTCACACTTTCCCTTACCGTAACCCTTACTCGTAACCATACACTTATGCTAAGCCATACCCTTACCTTTAGCCTTACCCTAACCCTTACAGGAAATGTTACTCTTACCCTTAGCCTTACTCTTTTCCTTACCCTTACCCTAAACCTTACTCTAACCCTTACCCTTACCTTACCGTTACCCTAACCCTTACCGTAAACCTTACACTTACCCTTACCCTAAAACTTACCCTTACCCGTAGCCTTAACCTTACCCTTACACTTACCCTTACCCTAACCCTTACCCTTACTGTAACACTTAATTTACCCTTAACCATAACCATACACTTATGGTAATCCATAACCTTACCTTTACCCTTACACTAACCATAACCCTTACCCTTAACCTTACCCATACCCTTACCCTTACCCTTACCCTGAATCTTAAGCTTACCCTAACCCTTACCCTTACCGTTACCCTGGCCCTTACCGTTACCCTTACCCTTTACCTTACTTTTACCCTTACCCGAACCCTTACCCTAACCCTTACACTTACAATAACGCTTAACCTAACCCTTACCATAACCCTGACACTAACCGTTGTTACGAGCACTAGCTTACTTCTCTAAACAATTAGATCAAGTAAGTAAAGGATGGCCTGGATGCCTTCGAGCTGTTGCAGCTGTTGTTATCAATATACAAGAAGCTCGGAAGTTTACAATGGGACAGAAAATGAGAGCGTTAGTCTCCCATACGGTCTCAACAGTTTTGGAACAAAAAGGAAACCATTGGCTTTCACCACAGAGATTTTTAAAATATCAAGCAATATTAGTAGAACAAGATGATGTGGAAATTGTGGTCACTAACGTCGTAAATCCAGCTTCTTTCCGCAGCGGAACTCTGGATGAACCTATAACCCATGATTGTATAGAAACAATGGAGACTGTGTATTCTAGTTGACCCGATCTTAAGGAAGAACCTTTAGAAGATGCTGATGAATCTTGGTATACTGATGGAAGCAGCTTTGTAAAACAAGGACACCGTAAGGCAGGATACGCTGTTACAACTGCTCAACAGGTAATCGAGTCTAAACCATTACCCTCTGGGACGTCCGCCCAGAAAGCAGAGAGAATTGCTCTTACGCGAGCACTGGAACTGGCAGCAGGAAGGAAAATAAATATTTGGACAAAGTCTAAATATGCATTCGGCGTGGTACATGATCATGGAGCGATTTGGAAAGAACATGGATTGCTGACTGCTCAGGGAAAACAGATAAAACATGCTGAAGAAATGTTAAAATCGTTAGAGGCTGTCAAACAACCAGAAAAGGTAGCTATCATGCATTGTCGGGGACACCAAAAGGGGAACGCTGATTTTGAAACTGGAAATCGATTGGCAGATCAGGAGGCTAAATGGGCAGCTGAAACTACTGAGGTGAAGGCATTGTCTTTGATACCAGACGGTAAAATCCAAACTATATACATGCACCAAAAAGCCAAATTATACAAAAGAAGACTTAAAATTAATTGAAGATTTGAAAGGTAAAATGAAACCAGATGCATGGGTATATTTAAAAGATAAGCGCATAATAAAACCTTCTAATTTGACATGGCCGATAGTTCTTACAGATTTACACAATAAAACACATTGGGGAGAACAAGTAACTCAACAACGTAGCATCTGTTTACGCAATAACAACAATACCAAGAACAGAATAAAATTTGGAATAATCGGTAAAGGAAATTATCTCGGACAACAGTGGCAAATTGATTTTTTCAGAACTTCCTAGAAAAGGGGGGTATTGTTATTTACCGGTTCTGACTGACACGTTTTCAGGATGGCCCCAAGCTTTTCCTTGTCGAACAAACAAAGCAAGAGAAGTGGTAAAAGTCTTGTTAAATGAAATAATACCATGCTTTGGGATTCCAGTAGCAATGTCTTCTGATAGAGGTTCACATTTTTGTGTGCAAGTGGTACAACAGAGAAGTAAGATTCTAAAGACAGATTGGCAACTGCATACTCCTTATAGACCGCAGGCAAGTGGACGGGTAGAAAAAATGAACCATTTAATTAAACAACAAATAGCTGAAATCGGACAAGAAGCTAATTTGTCAGGGCCTCAATCCCTTCCTTTAGCATTACTTAGAATCAGAGTTAAACCTATAGTAAAAGAATTTGAGCCGCTTTGAAATCTTATATGGAAGGCCATTATCAATTTCTATTTAGTGAAGAGAATCTAATGCAGTTGGGATCAGAATATTTATATGCTTATAGAACTAAACTTCAAAAAACAATTAAATAAAGTACATAAATTTGATTTAGGGACCAGGGCTAGAGGGTTGGATCAACCAATCCACCCCTTTAAGCCTGGGGATTATAGATATATATATATAAAGACTTTTTCGGGACAACCCCTAGAGGAAGAATGGAATGGACCATATCAAGTGTTGCTGACAACTTACACTGCTATCAAGATTAGAGAACAAGCCGCTTGGATCCACTATTCCCGACTGAAGAAAGCTCCAGAAGCCCCTGGAAAGTAACGCCAGGTGACGATGAACTGAAACTAAAGCTTAGGCGAACAAAATGAGGACATTATGGTCGGGAGTACTTGGTAATAGGGTTGGCAGAAAATCTGTTGATAGAATATTTTGTTTCTATGGCTTATAGTTGTAATTGTGATTCAAGAAGGTGCCTCTGTGATAACAGAGAATGGTGAGTGGCCTTGAACTGAAGCAGTAACAACAGAGGATAAGGACTTGAATGGAAAGTTAGCAGTTACGGTCATCTGGCAAACAAATGGTAACTATTTAGATAAACCATCAGAATGGCGAAAATTAGGAGAAGAGTGGACACACCAAAGAACCATAGGGGATGAAATTAAAATAGGGTGCCGAATGATTAATGGAACGACCTAGGAGAAAGTAACGGGGATTTTAGTAAAACCGATTTCCAAAAATGGCCAACGAGAAGGTTGTATTCGCCCAGGTAAATTGGATTACCACAAACTAATAATAGATGCACTTAGTATGGTTCAAGATAATATATCTTTAGCTCTTAGTTGTATGCAAGCACAGTTATGGTTGCAGGCAACGGCCGCCTTGATCATTAGGGAAGGAAGTGAAGGCATTTTTCCAGATGAAGTCTGAAAGGCTGTCTGGGACAATGCTAATGATTTTGAGAAGAAGTTCCAGTCCTTGTGGACCCTGGTAAATTTTACTTACGGTCCCATTGTTAACATGGCTACTGCCTTCGTGCTTCCTATACGTAATGCCACAGTTTATGTTACCCACCCGATCATTGCACTAGGATTAAACCATGAGAAGACAGTGCTTTATCCTTCGGAGCATAGAACATGGGCACGGAAGGAGAATGGGAAATGGCAGTCTGTAAATCTAGAATCATGTGTTACCCGGGAACAACAAGCATTTATTTGTGAAAGCAATACAATTGATGCTCAGGAGGTATGTTTTGACACGGAGCAAGGTTTCTGCCACTTTGAAATTCATCCAAATACTAGTCAAAAGACTGTGCTTGTATATGTTGATCAAGGGGGTGTGTGTTTAAGAACTGCTTGTGATTTCGTAGAAGTAGATAAGGAGAATATAACTCTCCATAGCAAAAATCATTCTAATTTTTGTATTTGTAACTTTGTTAGAATTGTCGGCTGTGATTTTCTATATTTGGCACCAGCGGTATCCCACCAGCTGATCAAGTCTAACAACACAATGTATCATAAGTTATTACCTACACCTATTGGGATGAACCTCACACTAGTGAAATACCAAGACCTGATTAAAATTTTAAAAGGCATTCAGGAAAATGGAGAGAAGACTCTAATCACTGTCCGTCATGATACAAAGGAAATAAGCAGAGTTTTGCAAAGAGTAAAACAAGACACAAGTCACAACTGGTGGGATACACTCTTTGGATGGTCGCCAACTGCAACTGGGATTTTGAACACATTGAGTCACCCAATTCTTGTTTTATTGATATTAGTTGGTATAAGTTTAATACTGCCTTTTGTATTACTCGTTTGGAATTGGAAATTGTTAAAACGAATGTCCATGTTAGCCTCCTTGACAAATGTGCATGGCAAGGTATTGAGGGGTACATTTCATAAAGACTGGGAAGAAAAATTTTCCTATTAAGTAAAAGAATTTACTAGATTTTCCAGAAAAGGGGGGAATGATATTGTATAAACTCACTTTAGGATAGAATAAATCTTGTGGTTAAAAATTAATGAGGACAAAATAGATGGCATCTTGCTATCTGTCGACCTTCTGTTATGTTGAAGCATCTTGTTAATTGAAGCATCCCGTTATCTGTCGACCCTCAGTCAGGCTGAGACTTGACATAACTTGAGTCAACCTTCTGTTATGCCTTGTTAACTGAGACATCCTGTTGTCTACCCACCCTCAGTTAGGCCGAAAGCCAACTCAGCATTTCTACAGCTTGGAAAACAACTGGTTCATCCTACCTGGCATTTTTTAAGCAAAGGCTGAAAAGTGCATCACGAGGAAGCTAATTAGCATACGAAGCGAGAGTAGGCGGCTTTAGGTAAGGAATATGTATAGGCATTAATAGAATATTCATCGTTTTGCTGTATAAATAGGAGATGGTTTGTTACTTCGGACATGCACGATGGGCGGAAATATCCCCCGTGCAGCCAGCGCTGCAAGAAAGAATATACCACTTAAGGAAATTTCGGCTTTGATCTTTAAATAACGCCTTTCCTCAGCACTCCGGAGAGGATTCACCTCTCCGAGACTGCAAGAAGCAGCCACAAAAGAAAAAAAAAGGCAGATCCTCAGGCACCTCACGGGCACAGCCTACCTGCTGCAATACCTCTGTTTCACTAGCTCTTCTTCAGCTCCTCACAGCTTCAATGTGGCCGGGCCAGGGCGTACCAGCACCACGCGGCGGCGACGGGGGAAGGGGTCGGCGGGGGTGGGGGGGGAGGGCCGGCACCACGCGGCGGCGGCAGGGGGAGGGGGGCAGCGCAGGGCGAAACAGCCAGAGCAATGCAGGGAGCCATCCCTCCCCCCAAACCACAAACAGTAGTCAAAAACTGCAGAACCGGGACTCCAAACCACATGGAGCCAGGCTCCCAAACCGTACATGAGCACGCACACAAGCCAGAGACTGAGGGCCATCATGGCTACCATCAAGAAAAGCAGACAACATCAAGCTCGAGAGAGATCAGCCTTTCCAAGTCCCAATGAAGGACAAAAACTGCTTCATTACTATCCCCTTGCCAACAATACATTTAAGACCCATGATATGGTGCTCAGCAAGCACTGCAGAAGCCAACAACTATGGGAACAAGACCTGGGAATGGATACTACAGTACACAGAAACAACCATACACCATAGAACACATACTGGAACTGCCCTGACTGGCACACGCTAGGCTGAAAAGGATGAATCCATGGCCTCTTTACCCAGTTGTTACTGGATCCCTTTCCCCTGCTGCACTGATTTAAAAGCCATCCCCATGCACATACCACGCACATGCCAAGGTACAACCCCACCCAACACACAGACAGGGCACTTCAAGCCAAACTTAGCTTTAGGGACGGCTGGAAAGCAGGAGTCCTCCTCAAGGCACATGCAGACTACATGAGATGGGGCTCCAGGCACCTCTTCACCTGAGGAAACACACTGCCATCAGGAACCGCCGTGCCAAACAGGCTTTTTCTGCTAGAACACCCTTCTCAGATGCACTGTGGCATTCAAGTGAACTGCTTTCACGCGAATCTAAAGACTGATGTTACAACCCACCTTGCCTGTGGCACCTGATTAACGGAAGAGAAAGCCACCGCAGCGCTTGGAAACCATCCCTGCACGTGCCGCTACTTGTCGCACTCTGCCCTTATCTCATATCCTCGGTCGCTTCTGTGGAGAGCCTGCCACGGCACCTGCAAAGCGAGACGGACACCTTTCATAGTCACCTTGTGCTACTTGGCCGTTCTGCTCCAACCCAGCTCATGACCAGCCCCTCTTCTTACACAGCTCTTCAGAGTGCAGTTTGCTCCTTTGAGCCTCTGCGAGACACCTGTGAAAGAAAAAGAAAAGCATAGGCCGAGGCAGCATCCAAAGACACAGCACAACTAGGTAAGTTACTCTCATCTGCTCCCTTACCTCTGCCCGCTTACCAGACCCCGAGGCAGATGCTTCAATCTACCCTCTTCAAACAGCTACACCACCTCGAAAAGACAAAGAGGGGATGCTTAGAGTAACAGTGAGACCTACAACACAACAACTGCTACATCTGTTCCTCACTCACCTTGCCAGAGGCAGCTCTGGGTGTGACGGCCCACGTTGTACACTGTGTTACCTAACCCTTACCCTAACCCTTCTTACCCTTAACATTACCCAAATCCTTACCCTTCCCCTTTCCTTTAAACTTACCCTTACCCTTAACGTTACACTTACACTTACCCTTCCCCTTTCCTTTAAACTTACCCTTACCCTTAACGTTACACTTACCCTTACCCTAACCCTTACCCTTACCCTAACCCTAACACTTACATTTACACTTATCCTTATCCTTACCCTTACTCTTACACTAAACCTAACTCTTACCCTTACCCTTACACTAACCATAACCCTTACACTTACCCTAACCCTTACCATTAACCTAACCCTTACCCTTACCGTTACCCTTAAAATAACCTGTACCCTAACACTTACTCATACCCTTACCCTAATTCTTACCCTTACCCTAACCCTTACTCTTGCCCTTACCCTTACCCTAAATGTTACACTTACCATTACCCTAACACTTAACCTTACCCTAACCCTTACTCTTGCCCTTACCCTTACCCTAAATTTTACACTTACCATTACCCTAACACTTAACCTTACCCATACCCTTAACGATATCCTTACCCTTACCCTTACTCTTAAACTTACCCTAACCCTTACGCTTACCCTTACCCTAACCCTTACTCTACCTCCAACACTTACAATAACCCGAACCCTTACCCTAACATTTACCCTTATCCTAACCCTAACCATTACCCTTACCCTTATCCTATCCCTTACCCTAACACTTATCCTTACCCTAAACTCTACATTTACCCTTACCCTGAACCTTACCCATCCATACCCTAACCTTTACCCTTACCCTAACCCTTACCCTTACCCTAACCCTTACCCTTACCGTTAACCTAAACCTTTCTATTACCCTTACCATAACACTTACACGTGGCCTTACGCTTACCCTTAATGTTACCCTTACCCTTATCCTAACCATTACCCTTATCCTTACCCATAAGCTTATGCTAATCCATACCAAAAGCTTTACCCTTACCATTGCCCTAAACTTAGTCTTACCCATACTCTTACCTTTACCCTAACCTTACTCTTACCCTTACCCATACCCTTACCATTCCTCTTACCCTTATTCTTATCCTTACTCTTACCCTTACCCTTACCATTACACTTTCCAGTACAATTACCATTATCCTTACCCTAACCCTAACCCTTATACTAATGCTTAACCAAACCCTTACCCTAATCCTTACCCTTACCGCAACCCTTACCCTAACCTGTACCCATACACTTATGCTAAGCCATACCGTTACCTTTACACTTACTCTAACCCTAACCTTTTCACTAAAACTTACCCATATCCTTACCCTTACCTTTACCCTTAACCTTACAATTACACCTACCCTTACCTTTACCCTTAACCATACAATTACACTTACTCTTACCTTTACCCTTACCCTTACCCTAACCCTTACCCTTAATGTAACCCTTACCCTTAACCTTACCGTAACACTTAACTTTACCCTTACCCGTAACCATACACTTATGGTAATCCATAACCTTACCTTTACCCTTGCCCTATCCATAACCCTGACACTCAACCATACCCTTACCCATACCCTTCTCCGTACCCTAACCCTTACCCGTACCCTTACCCTAATCCTTAACCTTCCATTAGCCTTACCCTTACCCCTACCTTAAGGTTACCCTTACCGTTGCCCTTACCCTTAAACTTACCCTAACCCTTACACTTACCCTAATCCTTACTCTAACACATACCCTAACACTTACAATAACCCGAACCCTTACCCTAACATTTACCCTTATCCTTACCCTAACACTTGCCCTAACCCTAACCATTACCCTTATCCTATCCCTTACCCTAATGCATACCCTAACACTTACCCTTACCTCTACATTTACCCTTACCCTGAACCTTACCCTTACCCGGACTCTTACCCTTACCCATACCCTAACACCCCTACCCTAACCCTTCCACTTACCCTTACCCTAACTCTTACCCTTACTCTTGCCCTAAACCTTAACCTCACCCTTACCCTTACCGAAACCTTAACCCTAATCCTTACCCTTAGCCATACGCTAATCCTTACCCTTACCCATACCCTTACACTTACCGTTACCCTAACCCTTACCTAACACTCACTCTTACCCTAAAATTTGCCCTAACACTTAATCTAATCCTTACCCTAATCCTTGCCCTAACCCTAACACTAACCCTTACCCTTATCCTTACCCTTACCTTATCACTTTCCCTAACCCTTACCTTTACCCTTAACCGTATCCATACCCTTATGCTAATCCATACCCTTATATTTACCCTTACCCTAAACCTTGCCCTTACCCTTACCATTACACTTACCCTTAGCCTTACCCTTACACTTACCCTCACTTTTACTATTACCCTAACCCTTACCCTTACAATTATGCTTAAAGTAACCCTAACCCTACCATAACCCTAACCCTAACCCTAACGACCCTAACCCTAACCCTAATCACAGTCTTACCCTTTGCAGGTGAAAAAGGTGATCCTGCTCAGTCTCTTTGTCATTCTGCACCTACATGTTTGAGCCTCTTGTAGCATGTGATCAAGCTGGTTTTAGTCCTTTGGAGGGTTGCACACGTGGGTTGATTCATCTAGAGATTAAAATATAGCTCAAAAACTGAAGAGTATCCCACCATCTCAAAAGACAGTGAGCCAGCAGACTCTACCAAATATGCCTCTAGTAAGTGAATTCCAAGCACTTAAAATCCAAAAATCCATAGACTCTAGCCTGCCTAAAGAACCCTACAACTGACTGAAGGAAAAACAAAGCACTTACCCCAAAGAGCAACCCAGGCAGAATGAGCTCTCTGATAGCATGCCTGGGGCTCATATACCTTTTGGCCTTGCCCAGCATCCAAACCCAATCACGTGGAAAAGGGGAGGGAAAAAGCACAAGAAAGCAGGAAGAGAGCAGACAAGAGACCTGGGGTGTTTCTAGAAGCAAAAGTCCTCGTGCTTTTGCTACAGCTTTTAATGCTGAACTGACAATATCACCAAGCAAGTAACTGAAACTTCTTCAACTGGAATTAGTTTAAACAGGCTCACCATCATCTGCAAACACAGAGAACCAGCATTCACTAGCCCCAGCCCTAGCCCCTAACCCCAACCCTAGTTCCCGAGAACTACATTTCCCGGTATGCTCTGGGTTCTCAACATGGCCACCCGGAAGTCCAGAGTCGCAGAACTTCATTTCCCGGTATCCACTGGGCATTCAACATGGCCTCCCGGAAGTCCAGAGTCCCAGAACTACATTTCCCCTTATGCTCTGGCCTCCCGGAAGTCCGGAGTCCCAGAACTTCATTTCCCAGTATGCTCTGGGCAGTCAACATGGCCTCCCAGAAGCCTGGTGCCAGAAAACTACACCTACCAGCATTCCCTGGAGAGCCGGCATGGCCAATCAGAGAACCCTAGCCCTTACACAAAAAAGCCTCAAGCCCTAACCCTAAAAATCCTCGAAACCCCTACAGACCTAACCCAAACTATTTACCACACTAAATCCCTTAAGACCTATGCCTAAAACCCCTAACCCAATAAATTAACACGCTCAAATCCCAAACCCACAAAATTAAGACGCTCAAATCCCAAACCCAAGAAAATAGGACGCTCAAAACCCAAAACCAAAAAATTAGGACGATCCAAACACTAACCCAAAATATTAGGATGCTCCAAAATCTAACCTAAAACATTAGGACTCTCAAAACCCAAACCAAAACATTAAGACGCTCAAAACCCTAACCCAAAAACTTAGGACACTCAAAACCCTAACCCTGGAGAACCGAACCTGAAAATAAAAAAAAAATTAAGATCTTAAAACCCTAAATAAGTGACCAAAAATAAAAAGCCTAAGACCCTAACCCTAAAAAACCTATCAACACTACAACCCAATAAACTCAAAAACATAATACGCTAACCCCCCTTAAAACCCTAACACCCAAATCCCTAAAATCCTAACAGTTAAAACTCCAACCCTAAAAACCTTAAAATCCTATACATAAACCCTGAGAATGGACCACGGTGCGGCTAGCACACACGTCGCCCAGGACCAGAGCCCTAGGGTTCGGGACGGAGGGCCGCCGCTCCTGACAGGACAGAACTCCCGGTCTCCGGTACGGCCAGCATCCGAGCAGGTGGAAGACTGCCTCCCGCTTCACTGCACGGCCAGCCCATACGCCGTTCGTTGCCGAACACACGTTGCCCTGCGATCACTTTCCCCGAACCGCTCGAGACAGGACGCGGACCCCGGTGCGGCTAGCACAAGCTTCGGCCGGGACCGCAGCCAAGTGGCTCGGTAACGCCGGCCTCCGCTCTGCACGGGAACGAAACTCCGCTCTCCGGGACGGCCAGCCCCCGAGCCGGCGGACGACAGCCTCCGGCTTCCCGGCACGGCCGGCCCCTACGCCGCTCGTGGACAGACACCAGTGTCGCATTCCCCGAGCCGCCCGAGAACGCACCCGAACCGCGGTGCTGCTAGCACACACTTCTGCCAGGACCGGAGCCAAGGGGCTCGGTACCGCCAGCCTCCGCTCCGCACGGGAACGAACCTCCGCTCTCCGGGACGGCCAGCCCCCGAGCCGGCGGAAGACAGCCTCTGGCTTCCCGGCAGCGCCGGACCTAAAGGGCTCGTGGCCGCACACCCGTTGTCCTAGGATCACCGTCGCCGAGCCGCCTGAGACGGGACCCGGACACCGGTGCGGCTAGCACACGCTTCAGCTGGGACCGGAGCCAAGGGGCTCGGTACCGCCCGCCTCCGCCCCGCACGGGAATGAACCTCCGTTCTCCGGGACGGCCAGCCCCCGAGCCAGCGGACGACAGCCTCCGGCTTCCCGGCACGGCTGGCCCCTACGCCGCTCGTGGACGGACACCAGTGTCGCATTCCCCGAGCCGCCCGAGAACGCACCCGAACCGCGGTGCTGCTAGCACACACTTCTGCCAGGACCGGAGCCAAGTAGCTCGGAACCGCCGGCCTCCGCTCCGCACGGGAACGAACCTCCGCTCTCCGGGACAGCCAGCCCTCGAGCCGGCCCCATGCTGCCCGTGGACGGACACCCGTGTCCTGCGATCGTTTTCCCCGAGACCCTCGAGACGGGACGCGGACACCGGTGCGGCTAGCACACGCTTCGGCCGGGATCGGAGCCAAGGGGCTCGGTACCGCCCGCCTCCGCCCCGCACGGGAACGAACCTCCGTTCTCCGGGACGGCCAACCCCCGAGCCGGCGGACGACAGCCTCCGGCTTCCCGGCAGCGCCGGACCTAAAGGGCTCGTGGCTGCACACCCGTTATCCTAGGATCACCGTCGCCGAGCCGCCTGAGACGGGACCCGGACCCCGGTGCGGCTAGCACACGCTTCGGCCGGGATCGGAGCCAAGGGGCTCGGTACCGCCGGCCTCCACCCCGCACTGGTACGAACCTCCGACACACTTCGGCCTGAACCGGAGCCCAGGGGTTCGGGACAGACGGCTGCCGCTCCTGACAGGACAGAACCCCCGGTCTCCGGGACGGCCAGCCCCCGAGCCAGCGGACGACAGCCTCCGGCTTCCCGGCACGGCCGGCACCTACTGCGCTGGTAGCAGAACACCCTTGTCCTGCGATCGCTTTCCCCGAGCCGCCCGAAATGGGACCTGGACCCCGGTGCGGCTAGCACACACTTTGGCCGGGACCGGAGCCAAGGGGCTTGGGACAGCCGGCCCCACGCTGCCCGTGGACAGACACCTGTTTCGTGCGGTCGCCATACCGAGGTCCGACCCTGACCCCGGTGTGCTAGCAAACACTTCGGCCGGGACCGGAGCCCAGGGTTTCAGTACGGCCGGCCTCCGCCCTGCTCGGGAACGAACCTCCGTTCTCCGGTACGGCCAGTCCCCGAGTCGGCCGACGACAGCCTCCGGCTTCACGACACGGCTGGCACCCATGCCGCTTGTGTACGTACAACTGTGTCGTAGGACCGCCTTCCCTGAGCCGCCAGAAACGGGACCCGGACACGATATGGCTAGCACACAGGTTGCCCAGGACCGGAAAAAAGGGGCTCGAGTTAGCCGGCCCCACGTAGCCCGTGGGCGGACACCCGTGTCCAGCGATCGCTTTCCTCGTGCCGCTCGAGGTGAGACCCGGACCCCGGTGCGTCTATCACACACATTGCCCAGGACGGTAGCCCAGGGGTTTGGTACAGCTGCCCAACTCTCCGCACGGGACAGAGCACTCCGGTCACCGGCATGGCAGTCCCCGAGCCGGCGGACGACAGCCTCCCGCTTCACGGCACGGACGGCACCCACGGCGCCTGAGGACGCACCCCCAGAACACGGGTCAGCCCATGGCCGAACTCAGTCCCGCACATGTGACCACCGTGCACGAGCCGCTCGAGGTCGGCCCCGTTCCCCGGTGAGCCTAGCACACACTTCAGCCAGGACCGGAGTCCAGGGGTTCGGAACGGCTGGGCGCCGCTCCACACGGGACAGAATCCCCCGGTCCCCAGGACAGCCAATCCCCAAGCCGGCAGAGGACAGCCTCCCGCTTCACGGTACGCCGACCCCCATGCCGCTCGTGGCCAGACACCCGTGTCCTGGGATCGCCGTCCCCGAGCCGCCTGACGTCGGACTCCGACGACGATGCGGATAGAACACACGGTGCCCAACACCGGAGCCCAGAGGCTCGGGACGGTCGGATCCCGCACCTCCGGATGGGGGCAACCAGGAGGTCGGGAAGGCGGGCCGCCGCTCCGCACGGGAGAGAACCCCCGGTCTCCGGGACGGCCAGTCCCCGAGCCGGCGGACCACAGCCTCCCGCTTCACGGCACGGCCGGTACCGGCGGCGTGTATCCCGGGAAAAGCCGGGCCTCATGAGCCTGAGGACGTCCGCCCTGGGTGAAGGGACAGCCGGCCCCCTTGCCACCCGAGGCTTGCCCCCTCGGGGCTTGGGACTGCTGGCCGCCGGGCCGCCCGAGGCCAGTTCCCTGGGCCCTGGGAATGCCGCCCCCCCATCCCCGTAAGGAGGCTACTGAAAACAGAGAGGCATCCTTTGAAAAAGTTTTATTATATAACTACTGAAAAGAGAAAAGATTGCAAAACAACATGGGAATGTACTAACAATATGGGAAGCCAAAACCAGCCTGAGTACCAACTTGCAGAAGAGCTGCTCTTTCTCCGCTCTGTGTACATTGAAGGGCTCCTACGGAAGAAAGGTTTTTCTTGGCACGGATGTCAAAGAATCCATCTCCAACTGAAATGATACAGAACAAGTTTTGACACAGAAACAGAAGTAACAAGTCAAAAGGCTCAGGCAGCATTTCACTAAGGAGTTCTCAAGGAGCTCATGGATAAGCTATGTATTTACTTTTAACTCTTGAACTTGTCTGAATTGAAACAGATGACTTGAAACGTGACTAATATGCCTAGACTTCTGTTTAAGAAGTGTCCTAGAGAAATTGCCAGAGCAGGAATTCCCACGTTAAGGAAAATAACAGGAGGTACAGTGGGAAGCGTAAGAAAAGAACTAGGGGACACTTGATTAATAAGACTTAATGAAGGACTGTTAAAACAGCTTTTTAAAGCGAGGTCATACTTTATAACGTGGAGTATATTTTTGTGTTCTTTGAACACAAAAGGGGTGTTGGACCGGGTGACCTCTGGAGGTCCTTTCCACCTCAACCAGCCTGTGATTCCTTTGCAGCCACTATGCAACCAAATAGCAAGTACAATTCACAGCAGATAAACATGAAGTAATGCAGAGGCAAAAGGGGAAATCAGGCCTTGATACTGCATGCAGTCCTATGAAAACATCACTTCAATGCTCATCAGCGTTGAACAGCAACTTCCCTGTTTAACCTTTTGGAAAAGGCCTAGGAAAGGCAACAAAAAGTATCACCGATCTAATCAAAGGTAGCCTTGCTATCTTATAAACTGAAGGTTCATTTGCATCTTGGATGCTACACAAAATTTTATTTTTGCCCACCTTAAAAAGGTCACAGTAGAATAAAAACAGTTTCAGCCAAGAGAAACAGGGATCGCCAAATGTTTGGAACAGTTTCTGTAGAAAAGGACTAAGCAAAAACCTTTTACACGTGAAAAAGAGATGAGGGAAAAGACGATGTCTTGTATCATAGAAGTTGAACAGAGATCGATCACCCATTTTCTCTTTCCATACAGAAGATGAGGGCATCAAAAACTAGCAGGAAGCAAATTTCACTCCTCCTGCCCACAAGCACACACAAAATAAAGGAAGCGGTTCTTCACATAGTGAAGCTAGCTCCAAAGTTTACACACAATACCTAGTTAAGGCTCGTGACTGCTGTGACCCATGGATGCTAAGTGTTTACACGGGTTCAAGGGATATGGCCAATTTTTACAAGAAATCCATTAAGCATTTTTATACTCCAAGGCATTTGCTTGTCTTACAGTGCAAGGCACAAGTATCACTCTATACTTGTTCTATTCTGCTAAGATCACAGATCTTTGGTCTGACTTCCTGCGGCCCTTGTTACATTGTCACAGCAACACAGAGGCAGGAAAACATTGCTACATACAGTAACAAAAGACTGAGTCATAAAAAGAACTTAGGATAAAAAAGGAAACTGCATGCTATCTTAGTTCAGCAGTACATTCTATATGCATGCTTTCACCCTGAAATCATCAATAAGAGATGATAACCTCTAAGACTGAAAACAATACAATAAAAAATAAATTCTACTTAGTTCTTTGAATGCAAGGCTGATGCAGCAAGTCATCAGCTGGAAAGAACCCGCGAAGAGGATTCAAGATGTTCCATTCCATCATTGAAAATTACCTTTCAAAAGCCGTTTGTCAAGCAGAGCATAGTTTCCCATTTGTTGAACAGGCAGGCCTAGCCAAATTTTAATCCTAAACTTTCAGGGAACCTCTACAGCTCCCAGTGTACATGTTACTTCTGTACTCACCTGCAGGTTTTACCTCTGAAAAAAAAAGTTCCAACTTTCTTCCCTTCTACAGTATCTGTGATGACATGACATCTTTGGGTGGATTCCATTTGCAAGGTGAGCTTCTGTCACCTACAATGAAGGATAGAGCCAGTTCCCGAAAACGCGTTTGTTATTTGAATCCCCATCCTTAACAAGAATTCTTATGTTGGAAAAGGCCCTTAAGAACATCAAGTCCAAACATCAACCTAATGCTACCACTAAATTGTATCCCTAAGTGCTATGTCCACACGTCTCTTAAATACTTTTAAGGCTGGGGACTCTTACCACTTCCCCGGGCAGCCTGTTCTAATGTCTAACCACCCCTTCCATGAAGAAATGCTTATTTAGTATCCAGATATCCAGTGCTGGTGAATAGAGTCGTTCCTCCCTAGGGGTAGGGCTTGGCATTTCCCTCTCCTCAACTTCAAAAGGTTCCTGCCTGCCCCTATCTGCAGCCTGTCAAGGTTCCTCTGAATGCGCTGCCCCCGCCCCACACAAGGGCCATTTCCACAGAAGTCACCGACCACCCGCCGCCTCGCCCCCTCCCAATTCGGCCTGCCCCAGGGCGCCACTGACCACCAACCTCGTTGCGGCACCATGCCTCGGCATCCTGGGCTATCCTGACAGCTTCCACCCATCGGGGGGTCCCAGTTGTAACAAATGACTGAGTCCCAAATAGGGTTACAATTAATGTTTACAATTTATTAAAGGAATAGAGGTAAGCAAACAGCGCTGGGTGCGCCAGGAGTCTTTGCTCCACCAAGATGCACACCAGTTACATCAGGCGGCTGGTTTTTATGCTCCTAGGCTAATACATATTCATCACCACTTTTGGAAAAGGCAGGGATATTATAATTAGTTTCCCGGGACCCGAACAGTCCCGCGGATGCATGCGTTATTAGTCTCCGGTGGTCCCTCTGGGGGTGGCTCGTACTGAAGGCTCGTAGTCTTCCTCCCAGGCTTTGACCTTTGGTCGTTCTTCAGCTTCCCCCCCACTCCTTATTTAGTAGTCGTTGGGCCAGATGTCAGAAAGCTGTGTCTCGTGCAATAGTCAGCAGTTATCTCAAAAAACTCCCCCCATTCTCTTATCTCCCAGACCCAAGTCTCAAGGTTTACCCTTCAAACCCTCTATTGACATGAACTGCTAGACCGTTCTTTTGCAAGATACAAGAACTATATACACTAACCACTCTGTTTCTCTTGGCCTTGTAGTTATTTATACAAGGGGATGTAAGACAGAAGGTCACATTTCATTATGAGGCCCTAGCGTTGTTCCATATTGACACAAAACAGATGAACATATTTCACAAAATTTTATTATATTTTCATTAACGTTTTGGAAGCTACACAAATTTTATTTTCCAAGCCAATCACACAGTGTTTCCACCCTGATTGAAGACAGGCCCTGACATCACTTCTGCCCTCGGTTCCCAGCCAAGCACAGAGTGTCCCCACAGGCACTGCATAGCAAACACACAAAGTAACATTGACATCCTATCCGTAAACATGCTATAACAGTTACTCACCTGATAAAGAACTGCATGCAATAAAGACACCAAGTACTAGTTAGAATTAGTTTATTCTAACAGATCCTACTAGTTGTTACCTCAAAAGATGTGCGTACCCCTCGCTACTTGGAAATGCATCAGTCCATAGACTCTGATCCACCTAAAGAACCCCGAAACTGACCGAAGGAAAAACAAACACCCCAAAGAGCAGCCCAAGCAGGAGCTCTCTGAGGGGATGCCTGGGGCTCATCTACAATTTGATCCCGCCCAGCACCCAAACCCAATCACCTGGGAAAGGGGAGGGGCAAAGCACAAGGAAGTAGGAAGAGAGCAGCAGCAGCAGCTGTAATGTTTTTTTTTTTTTGTGTGTGTGATTTTTCTTTTTTTTTTTTTTTAATCTGTTTAGCTCAACAGCATGCATAGTGCAGACAAGAGAACTGGGGTGTTTCTAGAAGCAACAATCCCTATGCTTTTGCTGCAGCTTATAATATTGAAAGGACAATATGACCAAGCAAGTAATTGGAACTCTTCCAACTGGAATTAGCTCAAACTTTTATTTACGTATAAAGAACAAACTAGGAGTAGAACATCTGCTCCATGTGTTCCTCTCTCACCTTGCCATAGGCAGCTCTGGCTGTGATGTCCCAGATTGCATACTGCGTTTCAGCTTTAACAAATGAAAACCTTTACCCTAACCCAAACCGTAGCCGTTACCTTGCCCTTACCCTAACACTAACCCTAACCCTTATTCTTACCCTAAACCTAACCCTAACCCTTACCCTTATCCTAATCCTAACCCTACCCTTACCCTTCCTCTAACCTTTACCCTAACTCTTACCCTAACCGTTACCCTTACCCTAAACCTAACCCTTAACCTTATTATAACCCTTACCCTCACCCTTACCCTAAACCTAAACCTTATCCTCACCCTAACCCTTACCCTAATCCTTACCCTTACACTAACACTTACCCTTGTTTTAACCCTTACCCTAAACCTAACTGTAACCCTAACCCTAACCCCAACCCGAACCCAGACCCTAACCCTAATACTCTCACCATAACCCTAACCCTAACCCTTACTCTAACCCCTAAACCTACCCCTAACCTACCCCTAACCCTAACCCTAACCCTAACCCTAACCCTCTAACCCTAACAATAACCCCTAATCCTAATCCTAATCCTTACCCTAACCCTAACCCTAACATCAACCCCTAACCCTAACCCTAAACCCTAGCCCCAGCCCTAGCCCCTAACCCTAACCCTAGTTCCCGAGAACTAAATTTCCCGGCATACTCTGGGCACTCAACATGGTCTCCCGGAAGTCTGGAGTCCTGAGAACTACATCTCCCGGCATGCTCTGGGCACTGAACATTGCCTACCGGTGCTGGAAAACTACAACTACCAGCATTCCCCAGACAGCCGGCATGGCCAATCACAGGCTGCGTGTTCTAGAACTACATTTAACAGCACTCACTGGAACCCTAGCCCTTACCGCAGTTACAAAAAAGCCTCAAGCCCTAACATTAAAAAAACCTCGAAACCCCTACAGACCTGCCCAAACTATTTACCACGCTAAACCCCTGAAGACCTATGCCTAAACCCCCTAACCCCAAATCTTAGGACGCTCAAAACCCAAACCCAGAAATTAAGACACTCAAAACCCAAACCCAACCCAAAAGGTTAGGACGCTCAAAGCCCTAATGCAAAATATTAGGACGCTCCAAACCCTATCCCGAAAACTTAGGACACTCCAAACCCTAACCCAAAAACATTAGGATGCTCCAAACCCTTTCACGAAACCTTAGGATGCTCAACACCCAAACCCAAAACATTAAGATGCTCAAAACCCTAACCCAACTACTCAGGATGCTCAAAAGCCTATTCCAAAAAATTAGGGCACTCAGAAGCCTAACCCAAAAAATTAAGATGCTCAAAACCCAAACCCCCAAAATTAGGATACTCAAAGCCCTGGAGAACCTAACCTGAAAAAAAAAAAAAAAAAAAAAAAGAAAAATAAGATCTTAAAACCCTAACCGTAAATAACTGACCAAAAATAAAACCCTAAGACTCTAACCCTAAAAAACATATCGACACTACAACCCAAAAAACTCTAAAACCCTAACACGCTAACCCTGAAACCCTTAAAACCCTAACCCCCAAATCCTTAAAATCCTAACCGTTAAAACTCCAACCCTAAAAACCTTAAAATCCTCAACATAAACCCTGAAACCCCTTACCCTGAAACCCAACCCTAGTGCCCTATCCCTGAAACCTTAAAACCCTGAATCAATCTGTAGCCAATAACATAGGCTGAGTCGAGGATCTCAGCACAGTAGCATTATTATTTGAGATTACAATGGCGGGCGTCCTGCAAGCAGGAGGGTGCCTACTAATTCCATACACAGTTTATACACTTTTTTTTTCTGCCAAGGACCGGGCCCCTCCCCTGTCTCTCCATTAACTGTGCCATTCAAGGTTCATAATCTATCTGGTGCTTTACAGAAAATACACAGCTGCTGGCCTGTTACAAGTCACATTTCTTTTGAGGTTTTTACTCTTTGAGGTGGTAATGTTTCTTACGCCGTGATTTCCACCTAATTGCTGTAAGGATTCTGGTTGTCTGTGTTTTACAACGTTGTCTGTTAGAATAAATAATAAAAGTCCCAAATAGGATTACAATCAAAGTTTACAATTCATTAAATGAATAGAGGTAAGCAAACAGCGCTGGGTGCGCCGGGAGTCTCTGCTCCACCTAGACGCACACCAGTTATACACCAGTTACCTCCCTTAAGGGATATAGAGAAGCTCTCTCAGATACGGCAGTCCTACTTCTCGTGCATGCAGCCGGAGGTCGGTCTAATCCTGGTGCTGTTGGTGGTGGAAGCAAGGACAATGGTGGTACTGCTGGAGATACCACAGCCAGTGGAGGGGGAGCCGCCGGGGGTGGATTGTTAGGATATGGAGGTGGTAGGTTATCCAACGGCTCCCGTTTATCATCTTTTTCTTTTTCCTCTTCTTCTTGTTCTTCAAATTTCTTATCTGCTTTTAGTGTAAATATTGAGGCTGGAAAAGGACGTGAAGTCCTCCTGATCCATAATCCTGCATTATCACTTCCTGGCTAAAAGGTTCCTTTGAATTAACATGGATGTTTAAGGCCCGGCAAATCCAGTCTTCAAAGGATCCAAAAACAGGCCGAAAGACATGTGCTCTTAAAGGCTCCTTTGGCCATTCTATCACACAATACTGGACCATTTTTAATTTACTGTTTCCTTTTCTGGGGCCCCTATCATTCCAATTTCTAATTGTTATTCCTAATGGACTTTCTGGTGGTATGTCTGCTAATTTGCTCCCTTTCTTCTGGTGCCTGGTCTTCGATTTTGTCTGACCCACCTAGGAATTTTACTATGGCAATTCCCACAGCCCTTGGTTACCTTAGGAAGAGTGTCTTGCAGGGGGTTTAGGACCTATCACCCACCCACAAATCCTATAGGAATCGCTTCAGTCCTTCACTGGCCAAGTCCCTCGCGGGACATTGGAACCGTGGTTAGAAGACCTCCCCAATCGCTTCGGAACTAAGTTCCGTCTCAGGCACACTCTTACACACACAGGCAACCGAATCCCACCCAGCCGAACGGTATACGCTTTAAATGCTTACGACTCCGTCGTCTTCATTCGGATCTTCACACGCAGAATTACGGGCAAAATATAGTGCTGCAGCTGGCAAGGGAGCTGAAAAAAAAAATCAAAAACTTTGCTTACCTTTATTCAGGTTCAAGATGCCATTAGTCCCGACCTGACTCGAACAGCAGCCACCAAATGGTGGGGCACCTCTCCTAGATCAAATCAGAATTCAGGAACCAAAGCCCTCCCGAACGAGCCTCCAATTGTAATAAATGACTGGGTCCCAAATAGGATTGCAATTGAAGTTTACAATTTATTAAATGAATAGAGGTAAGCAAGTAGCGCTGGGTGCGCTGGGAGTCTGCTCCACCAAGACTCACACCTGTTACATCAGGCAGCTTGTTTTTATGCTCCTAGGCTAATACATATTCATTACTACTTCTAGAAAAGGCAGGGTTACTATAATTAGTTCCCGGAATCTGAACCCTCCCACTGGTGCACACGTTATCAGTCTCCGGTGGTCCCTCTGGGGGTCTCTCATGCTGAAAGCTCGTAGTCTTCCTCCCAGGCTTTTCCCTTGTCCTTCTCCTTTGTCCATCTTGGCTGGATGTCAGACACTTGCATAGTGTCCCATGCAGCAGTTGTAATAGTTAGCAGTTATTCTGAAACCCCTTGGTTCTCTTATCCCCTATTGACCCGAATTGCTGGACCATTCCTTTGCAAGGTACAAGAACTATATACACTAACCACTCTGGTTTTCTTAGTCTTGTGGTTATACAAGGCTATGTAAGACAGAAGGTCACATTTCATCATATCATGTGGCCCTAGCATTGTTCCATATTGACACGCACCAGATGAACACATTTCACACTGTTAAGCTCTCTTATCACTGCAAGCATATCTCAATACCACCTTCCTTCCCTCTAAAGGATGTAACTGCGCAAAAACAACATTTTTACTCCTACAACCTTGATCCCCTTACCCTGAAATCCTTATTCCCCTTAAACCTAACAACTCTAACCACAACCCTAACCCCTAATATCAACCCCCTAACGCTAATGACACTGACCTTAATCCAAACCCCAAACTGCCCCTAACCCCAGACAACCAAAACCGAAACACACAGACACAAAGATGGAAACTACAAAAAAGGCAAAACCCTGCATACAGGCCCCAAATCACAAACACGTGACCAAAACGCTACAGAAAAGCCCCAGACGCAGGCCCCAAACACTACAGCTAGGCCTCAAAAGCTCAAGATGCATCCCAAAGAAAAAATGCACACCCCAAATGTTACAGAAAAGCCCCCAAACCCAGGCTGCACAAGTCTACAAGCAGGCCCCAAACTGCCAACAGAAGCAGGCACCCACCACACCCAGATGCAGACCCCAACTGCCCACAAGCAGCTGCCACCCCCTCCCAAGAACTGGACTCCACCCAGACACAGGCCCCAGACCCGGGCCCCACCCCCCCCCAGACACAGGTCCCAAAGGTGTACAAGCAGCTCACAACCCGCCCCTTCAGAGAAAGGTCCCAACCCCCCGTCCCTCCCCCCCAACAAAAAAAAACCAAACATGGGACGCAGAGGTGTACAACCAACTCCCAACTCCCTCCCTCTCAAAGGGAGGCCCCAAAGACCCCCAAATGGAGGCACCTAGAGTGTACATGCACTTCCCAACTCCCCCAGGCACAGGCACCCACCCCCACCAAACACAGGCCACAAAGGTGTACAAACAGCCCAGACCCCCCGCCAAGACCCAGGCCCCTAAAGTGTACAAGCAGCTCCCAACCCCCCTCAAATACAGGCCCAAAAGGTGTACAAGTAGCTCCCCCCCCAGAGACAGGCCCCAAAAGTGTACAACCAGTTCCCAACACCCCTGAGACACAGGCCCCAACCCCCCCCAGACATAGGGCCCCAAATTCTACAAGCAGCTCCCAACCCCTGCAAAAGGCAGGCCCCCTACCCTAGATAAGCAGCTCCCAACCCCCCCCCCCCGAGGGAGGCCCCCAAGCCCCACCAAACACAGGCCCCTACAGTGGACAAGCAGCTCCCAGCCACCCCCAGATGCAGGCCCCAAAGTTGTACAAACAGCCCCAACCCTCCCTCAAGATGCAGGCCCCTACAGTGGACAAGCAGTTCCCAAACACCCCCAGATGCAGGCCCCAAATTTGTACAAGCAGCTCCCACCCCTCCCCCAGACGGAGGCCCCAAGCCCCCCCCAAACACAGGCCCCTACAGTATACAACCAGCACCCAACCCCCTACCCCTGATGCCAGCCCCAAAGGTGTAGAAGCAGCTCCAAACCTCCCCCCACAACCCAGGCTCCAACAGCGTACAGGCAGCTCCCCCCGCCCCCCATCTCAGACCCTCAGCAGATTCTGAGCAACGCGTACCATAGCACCACTAAAACAGAGGGGAAACCGTTCAAGACTTGCCTTAGGGGGATCCTGGCTTAGGGACACTAACTGGGCTGATGACCCTCCCGCCTGATACTGTATAAACTCACTTTAGGATAGAATAAATCTTGTGGTTAAAAATTAATGAGGACAAAATAGATGACATCTTGCTATCTGTCGACCTTCTGTTATGTTGAAGCATCTTGTTAATTGAAACATCCCGTTATCTGTCGACCCTCAGTCAGGCTGAGACTTGACATAACTTGAGTCAACCTTCTGTTATGCCTTGGTAACTGAGACATCCTGTTATCTACCGACCCTCAGTTAGGCCAAAAGCCAACTCAGCATTTCTACAGCTTGGAAAACAACTGGTTCATCCTACCTGGCATTTTTTAAGCAAAGGCTGAAAAGTGCATCACGAGGAAGACCTACGGTCTTCCTCCCAAAGACCACTGCCCACATCCCGAAGACACCGGCCCACAGTTCTTGGAAGGCTTTGCGCAAACGCAAGGACTGAGAAGCTAATTAGCATACGAAGCGAGAGTAGGTGGGTTTAGGTAAGGAATATGTATAGGTGTAGGAAAAAAAAATCGTCGGGTCGCGGTTGAAGGAACAAATGCAGTCGACTCAATGTGAGTGATAAAGCATAGTTCAACTATATTGTCCGAATCACGTATATTTATACAGCTAGTGATTATAATTCTGCATACTCGTTATTTGCTGATTTGCTGAGCCTAAAAGGTTACTTTCGTTAATGTTCCCCCTACTTGCGGTTACATACGGACATAGCTTCCTCATATTTTTGGCAACTGTTTTCTTATCAATACTCCCTCCTCATAAGAAGACACTCTGTCCTAGCCTTGCAGGCATATTTCTTGCTAACCTCGGATTTTTCCATTCTTCAGTCGTGCTAACTGAGGCCTATTCTTAAAACAAACTCTGGTCAAACAATTGCTCTGTGGATACATGTCCATGCCCCACAGACCAATTCCCAACATATAGGCATTAATAGAATGTTCATCGTTTTGCTGTATAAATATGAGATGGTTTGTTACTTCGGACATGCATGATGGGCAGAAAGATCCCCCGTGCATCCAGCGCTGCAATAAAGAATATACCACTTAAGGAAATTTCGGCTTTGATCTTTAAATCAATTTGGCACCCCAGATGGGACAACCTCTCTGTCGGACCGCAGGACCTGCTGGGGACAGGACTCCCTAGGGTACCCCCGGGATTTCCTGGAGGGACTCCTCGACTCACCAGATCACTGCGGAGGCAGACAAGGACCCCATCATTGTAAGTGAGTATGTTCTTTATTCTGGTTTGGTTTTCTGGTAGACCGGTCATCTGGAACTGTCTGTAAGTCAGAAGGTGATCTTCTGTGAGGCAGTGTTTGGTATATACTTTGTGGTTAGCACCAGAAGTATATGTTTGGGGACCTTAAGGAAGGAGCTCGCTTTAAGGACCATCTGGAATTGTGTTGCCTGTTTTGGTTTTCTGACTCATGGAATGTGGTATTTAACTCTGGTTATTGTTACTGCGATTTTGGCTATTTTCTTGGTGATAATAGTAGGTTTGTGGCATTGTTATAAGAAAGATATCGTTACGGTGTTACACATTTCGGTTTTCTGACTTATCGCATGTGGAATTTGACTATTGTTATTGTGATTTTGGCAATATTCCTGGTAATAGTAGTAGTTTTGTGACATTGCTATTGAAAGATATTGCGTGCCCGTATTTTTGTGAGTGATACATTTTTGTAAGTAACACGTGTATTCTGAAAGTGTAAACTGGAAAATGGGGGGGGCGAGTAAGCAGTGAAATTCCTAAGAAAAGTACGCTGGGTTGTATTTTGAGTCATTGGAAGGATGTAGGGGGGGGCTCCGGGTGGAAGTGAAAAAGAAAACTCTGATAAAATATTGTAATCAATGGTGGCCGCTTTATAAGCTGGAATGTGGAGAAAAGTGGCCCCTAAATGGAACTTTAAACTATAATATTTTGCTACAGTTAATGTTGTTTTTTTTTGAGAAAGAGAACAGGATGAAATGTATACTGATGTTGTTTCAGCAACTGAGCCTTTGATGTTGGCATTAGAAAAGTACAGGCTGGAGAAAGATAAAGGAAGTGTTAAAAGGGTTGTTGAAAGTGTTAAAGGTGTTTGAAGTTGAATGAGCAGGGAAAGAGAATGTAGGAATGTTAATAGTTCTGCCTCAGCCCGAGGCTGGGATCTCAAAATCACGGGTGTTAGCCCTTTGGGGCAAAGGGATCATGATGGGTCCGAGAGAGTTGTCACAGAAACAGAAAAGCAGTTAACTCTTAAAACAGCCTGAGTTCATGTGTGAGCTCAGATTGCTGATGGGACCGCTCAGGGAACTGTGGACAATTGCATTCCCCTGACCGACCCTCACTAAGACCCTAATCATCCCAAAAATTATGAGCGGTTAAGTAAATACTAAAATCTGGATGAATTGGGAATTGAAAATATGCTTCCAACAAGGTCCAAAAGAAACCCCTATGAAATTTTTGGACCAACTCTGAAATGTAATGAAAGAAAAAAAAAAAACAAAAACAAAACAAAACAAAACAAAAACGATTTGGACCTGGCTTCGGAGGACAAATTGACTAGCATTTTCCTAGGGTAACCGGCCCCTGATTTCAACAGGAATAACGGGGACCTGGGGAATCTACCCTAGCGGATCCTCCACTGGTTATAATGAAGTTAGGAGAGGAACAGAAGTGAAATTTCTTATTGATATGGGGCAAAGTATTCAGTTCTAAATCAAGCATTAATGCCTTTACGGAATGATTATGTTAGGGTAAAAGGTTGTAGTGGTTTAACCCGGCCGGCAGCTAAACACCACACAGCCGTTCGCTCACCCTCCCCCCTCCCTCTCTGGGACGGGGGAGAGAAATGGAAAGTGAGGCCTGTGAGTTGAGATAAAGACAGTTTAATAAGACAAGAAAATAATAATAGTAATAATAATAATAATAATAATAATAATGATACATTGATGATAATAGTACTACTAATAATAACATGTACAAACAACTGATGCACAGTGCAATTGCTCACCACCCGCTGACCGATGCCCAGCCTAACCCCGAGCAGTCCGGCCCCCCTCCCCCCGGCTAGCCACCCTATATATTGTTTAGCGTGACGTCAGATGGTATGGAATACCCCTTTGGCTAGTTTGGGTCACCTGTTCTGGGCCTGTCCCCTCCCAGTTCTTGCTGCACCCCCATCCTGCCTGTTGGCAGGACAGAGCAAGAAGTTGAGATGTCCTTGGCTTAGTACAAGCACTGCTCTGCAATAATTAAAACATTGGGGTGTTATCAGCACTCTTCTCATTCTAAGCCAGAGCATAGCATTCCACCGGCTACTAGGAACAAAATTAACTCTGTTCTAACTGAAACCAGGACATCTATCCACCCCTTATTCCATACCATTTATGTCATGCTCAGGTTACACTCTTTTCCATACATTCTAGTTAGTCACCATTTTTATCTAGGGTATATAGTAGTCATGATAGTGATAACATACAATATTATATAGTAATTAACATGGTACAATCCAATTCATGGGCTATTCTCACCCAGTATTAAATCCCCTTGAGGTACACACCGGACCTCTCCGTTCTTTTGCGTCACCCACCACGTATATCCAGGTCCCTGAGCAAAAGCAATTCCACGAATGGGTTTGCCTTTTCCTGAGGCAGGAGTAGCCCAGACCGTTTTACCCAGCATATTTCTTACATGCACTACAGGAACTTTATCCCCATCTACAGTACGTAACAGGTTTGATTGGGCAGGTCCAGTTCGGTTGGCAGATCCCCTAGTATTGACTAACCAGGTGGCCTTTGCCAAATGCGTATCCCAATTTTTGAACGTCCCAGCACCCATTGCTTTCAATGTAGTCTTTAACAGTCCATTATATCGTTCAACTTTCCCGGAGGCTGGTGCATGATAGGGGATGTGATACACCCACTCAATACCATGCTCTTTGGCCCAAGTGTCTATAAGGTTGTTTCGGAAATGAGTTCCATTGTCTGACTCTATTCTTTCTGGGGTGCCATGTCGCCATAGGACTTGTTTTTCAAGGCCCAGGATAGTGTTCCGGGCGGTGGCATGAGGCACAGGATACGTTTCCAGCCATCCAGTGGTTGCTTCCACCATTGTAAGTACATGGCGCTTGCCATTGCGAGTTTGAGGGAGTGTGATGTAATCAATCTGCCAGGCCTCTCCATATTTATATTTCAGCCATCGTCCTCCATACCAAAGAGGCTTTGACCGTTTGGCTTGCTTGATTGCAGCACATGTTTCACAGTCATGAATAACCTGTGCTATAGTGTCCATGGTCAGGTCCACCCCTCGATCACGAGCCCATCTGTATGTTGCATCTCTAACTTGATGGCCTGAGGTGTCATGGGCCCATCGGGCTATAAATAATTCACCTTTATGCTGCCAATCCAGGTCCACCTGAGCTACTTCAATCTTAGCAGCCTGATCCACCTGCTGGTTGTTTTGATGTTCTTCAGTAGCCCGATTCTTGGGCATATGAGCATCTACGTGGCGTACCTTTACAGCCAGGTTCTCCACCCGAGCAGCAATATCTTGCCACAATGCAGCAGCCCAGATGGGTTTGCCCCTGCGCTGCCAGTTGTTTTGCTTCCATTGCTGTAACCATCCCCACAGGGCATTTGCTACCATCCATGAATCAGTGTAGAGATAGAGAACCGGCCATTTTTCTCGTTCAGCAATGTCTAAAGCCAGCTGAACGGCCTTCACTTCTGCAAACTGACTCGATTCACCTTCTCCCTCAGCAGCTTCTGCAACTCGTCGTGTAGGGCTCCATACAGCAGCCTTCCATCTCCGATTCTTCCCCACAATACGACAAGACCCATCAGTGAACAGGGCATATTTCTTCTCATTCTCTGGTAACTGGTTGTACAGTGGGGCTTCTTCAGCACGACCCACCTCCTCCTCTGATGATATCCCAAAGTATTTGCCTTCTGGCCAGTCCATAATCACTTCCAATATCCCTGGGCGACTGGGGTTTCCTATTCGAGCCCGCTGAGTAATCAGTGCAACCCACTTGCTCCATGTAGCATCGGTTGCATGATGTGTAGGGGAGACCCTTCCTTTGAACATCCAGCCTAGTACTGGCAATCGGGGTGCTAGGAGGAGCTGCGCTTCAGTACCGACCACCTCCGAAGCAGATCGAACTCCTTCATATGCTTCCAAGATTTCCTTTTCCGTTGGAGTGTAGCGGGCCTCAGATCCTCGGTATCCCCGACTCCAAAACCCCAGGGGCCGACCTCGAGTTTCCCCAGGTTCTTTCTGCCAGAGGCTCCAGGTGGGGCCGTTCTCCCCGGCTGCAGTGTAGAGCACATTCTTCTCTTCTGGTCCTGTTCGAACTGGCCCAAGGGCTACTGCATGAACTATTTCCTGCTTAATTTGTTCAAAGGCCTGCCGTTGCTCAGGGCCCCACTCAAACTCATTCTTCTTACGGGTCACTTGGTAGAGCGGGTTTACAATCAGACTGTAATTTGGAATGTGCATTCTCCAAAACCCCACAACACCTAGGAAAGTTTGTGTTTCTTTTTTGCTAGTTGGTGGAGACATAGCTGTTATTTTGTTGATCACATCCATTGGAATTTGACGACGTCCATCTTGCCATTTTATTCCTAAAAACTGGATCTCTCGTGCAGGTCCTTTGACTTTATTTTGTTTTATGGCAAAACCAGCTTTCAGAAGGATTTGGACTATTTTCTTTCCTTTCTCAAAAACTTCCTCTGCTGTGTCACCCCACACAATAATGTCATCGATATACTGCAGGTGTTCAGGAGCTTCCCCCTGCTCCAGTGCAGATTGAATCAGTCCATGGCAAATGGTAGGGCTGTGTTTCCACCCCTGGGGCAGCCGATTCCAAGTATATTGGACTCCCCTCCAAGTGAAAGCAAATTGTGGCCTGCACTCTGCTGCTAGAGGGATGGAGAAAAATGCATTAGCGATATCAATTGTGGCGTACCACTTGGCTGCCTTCGATTCAAGTTCGTACTGGAGTTCCAGCATGTCCGGCACTGCAGCACTCAATGGTGGCGTGACTTCGTTCAGGCCACGATAGTCCACTGTTAGTCTCCACTCACCATTAGACTTTCGCACTGGCCATATGGGACTATTGAAAGGTGAATGAGTCTTGCTGATCACTCCTTGGCTCTCCAATTGACGAATTAGCTTATGGATGGGAATCAGGGAGTCTCGGTTAGTGCGATATTGCCGCCGGTGCACAGTTGTAGTAGCAATTGGCACTTGCTGTTCTTCGACCCTCAGCAACCCCACAACAGAGGGGTCCTCTGAAAGACCAGGCAAGGTAGACAATTGTTTAATGCCCTCTGTCTCTAAGGCAGCTATACCAAAAGCCCAGCGGAACCCTTTTGGGTCCTTGAAATATCCTCTTCTAAGATAGTCTATGCCAAGGATACATGGAGCATCCGGGCCAGTCACGATGGGATGCTTTTCCCACTCATTCCCAGTCAGACTCACTTCAGCCTCCAATACAGTCAACTGCTGAGATCCCCCTGTCACTCCACAAATACAGATGGGCTCTGGCCCTTTATAGCTCGATGGCATTAGAGTACATTGTGCACCGGTGTCTACTAAAGCCTTATACTTCTGTGCGTTTGACGTGCCAGGCCATCGAATCCACACAGTCCAATAAACTCGATTGTTCCTTTCCTCCCCCTGGCTGGAGGCAGGGCCCCCCTAATCCTGGTCAGAATCTTCTTCATTTCTGTGTTTGAAGGACTGTCTGCTGGAAGTTGGAGCAGTAAATTTTTCAGAGAATCCCTTTTTCCCGATTGTTTTCTTTTGCAACTCACGTACCCGTGCCTCTAGGGTTGCGGTGGATTTTCCATCCCATTTTCTCATGTCCTCTCCATGGTCTCGTAAGTAAAGCCACAGGGTGGCACGGGGTGAGTACCCACCATATTGTCTTCTTTGTGTAGATGACCGCCTACCCCTGATAGCTGAGACACTGCTTTGTACAGGTGCGAAGGAGAATAATCTCTCTTCAAGTTGGTGAACCTTTTCAGAAAGTTTCTCCCAAGTATTCTCTTTTGGTCGGTGGACACTGGTTTGTTCAGATGGGGAGGAAGATAGATTCTCTTCAAGTTGGTGAACCTTTTCAGAAAGTTTCTCCACAGCTGAGACGCAGGCCTGTAAGGAAGAGGAGAGACTTTCTTCGTACTGCCGGAGTTGTTTAGCCACTTCATCTACTATGGGTTCCTCATCCTTTTTCCAGGCCATTACTGCCAATGAGCTGGCATATGATGATGGTGCACTCCGTACAAACTTCCGCCACATGGGTCGTGTACACCTGACTCCATCTGGATCTTTGGATGTTTGTCCGGGGACTGGATCCTCATAAATCACTTCCCGTATGGCTAATTCCCTCAGGTACTGGATTCCCTTCTCCATAGTGGTCCACTTGCCTGGTAAACATAAAAGTTCTTCCTTGAAGGGATACCTTTCCCTCACAGCTGAGAGGAGACGCCTCCAGAGGCTGAGAGATTGTGCTCCATTTGCAATTGCTTTGTCAATGCCTGCGTCTCTAGCAAGGGACCCAGCCGTCTGGCTTCAATGCCAGACAATTCCACACAATTGGCTCCAGCGTCCCAACACCGGAGTAGCCAGGTGACAAGCTGCTCACCTATACAGCGACCAAAATCTTTTCGCACATCTCGTAACTCACGCTCGTTTAGGTTTCGGGTAGTTATTGTTGCTTTTTCGGCATCATCATCTTCCTCCACCTGAAGCCCTGATGGCCCAGCATCGTCGTCTCCATCAGATTTGGCAGAAGATTCTCTGCGTTCTAAACGACCTGAATCTCTATACCATCTTTTCATCTTGTGTACCGGGGCAACTTGCACTGCTACAGCTCGTTTCTCTGGCCCCGTTACAAGGTCTGCCACAGGGATTGGAATACCCTCTGCAGGGTCGACTTGCACTGCTACAGCTCGTTTCTCTGGCCCTGTTACAAGGTCTGCCACAGGGGTTGGAATACCCTCTGCAGGGTCGACTTGCACTGCTACAGCTCGTTTCTCTGGCCCCGTTACAGGGCCTGCCACAGGGGTTAGAATACCCTCTGCAGGGTCGACTTGCACTGCTACAGCTCGTTTCTCTGACCCCGTTACAGGGCCTGCCACAGGGGTTAGAATACCCTCTGCAGGGTCGACTTGCAATGCGACAGCTCGTTTCTCTGACCCCGTTACAGGGCCTGCCACAGGGATTGGAATACCCCCGGCAGGGTCGACTTGCACTGCAACAGCTCGTTTCTCTGACCCAGCCACAGGAGCTGGAGCAGCTGCAGGAGCTGGAACTGGAGTGTCTGCAGGAGCTGGAGCTGGAGCGTCTGCAGGAACCGGAGCTGGAGCAGCTGCAGGACCTGGAACTGGAGTGTCTGCAGGAGCTGGAACTGGAGCGGCTGCAGAGTCCACCGTAGGAGTCGCAGTGGCCATTGGATCTGTCACAGGACTTGGAGTGGCCGCAGGGTGTCCTGGTTTCAGTTAGAACAGAGTTAATTTTGTTCCTAGTAACCGGTGGAATGCTATGCTTTGGCTTAGAATGAGAAGAGTGCTGATAACACCCCGATGTTTTAATTATTGCAGAGCAGTGCCTGTACTAAGCCAAGGACATCTCAACTTCTTGCTCTGTCCTGCCAACAGGCAGGCTGGGGGTGCAGCAAGAACTGGGAGGGGACAGGCCCAGAACAGGTGACCCAAACTAGCCAAAGGGGTATTCCATACCATCTGACGTCACGCTAAACAATATATAGGGTGGCTAGCCGGGGGGAGGGCTGGCCGGACTGCTCGGGGTTAGGCTGGGCATCGGTCAGCGGGTGGTGAGCAATTGCATTGTGCATCACTTGTTTGTACATGTTATTATTAGTAGTACTATTATCATCATTGTATCATTATTATTATTATTACTATTACTATAATTATTATTATTACTATTATTATTTTCTTGTCTTATTAAACTGTCTTTATCTCAACTCACAGGCCTCACATTCCATTTCTCTCCCCCGTCCCGGAGAGGGAGGGGGGAGGGTGAGCGAACGGCTGTGTGGTGTTTAGCTGCCGGCCGGGTTAAACCACTACAGTCTTTTTGGCGCCCAACGTGGGGCACGAAAGGTTGAGATAACGGCAGACCTGATCAGAGTGTGTTAAACTAAGATTGTTATAAGTATTAGACCTGCTTAATAGTCACTTGTCATAATGCTGATTGCTTTAATCTCAAGTCTGCTGCACCTGTTTTTCAAATTGGGCATTATAGCACATTATTTTCCGTATGTGCTCTCTGTCATGTTGTTTATCCTGTCCGGGCCCTGGTTTCAGACCATTATGGTACTGTGTCTTGTAACAGTGGCTTATGAGACGATGAAATATCTGGTCATGACTCTAACTTGGTATTTGTACTCAGTAACATCGTCGACTTTATACTTTGGAAACCGTATCTTGGAAACTATTAGCAATTATACCTGTTGTTTTTTTCCATCGGGGAGTGAATCTGTGGAGAGGAAAGGGGAAGATATTTTTCCTTACTCGATCACTCTCCCTTTCTCCTTCACCACCCCCTTATCCTCTTTGATCACCCTCCCTTTCTCCTTCACCACCCTCTTATCTTCCGAGCTTGTTACAATAGCTCTCCAAGATATTGAATATCCTTGGGATACTCAGACCAGCATGGTCTTGCTCTTATGCCTCCTGAATGTGCTTCAGGTTTTGCTTAAAGTTAAACAACTATTTGGGAAGCTCATTCGGAGATCTGCCCGGAGGCAGTATAGTTGTGGGTGGCAGGGAGTATGGGAGGATATGGGCAGACATCTAGAGCAGTTAGCACCCCCAGTGTTTTGGAAATTCACCCCTGAACAACTGCAAAATCCTAAAAAATTGGCAGAATGTTTGAAAAAAAGGTGTCATGACTCTGGCAGTTCCAAAGTAACACAAATCATTATAACGTGCTGGGGCCTGGCTCATGCCTATCGAGCTGCCATTGATACTGCTATCAACTTAGTGACAGACCCTGCGGCCACTCCAAGTCCTGTGACAGATCCAATGGCCACTGCGACTCCTACGGTGGACTCTGCAGCCGCTCCAGTTCCAGCTCCTGCAGACACTCCAGTTCCAGGTCCTGCAGCTGCTCCAGCTCCGGTTCCTGCAGACGCTCCAGCTCCAGCTCCTGCAGACACTCCAGTTCCAGGTCCTGCAGCTGCTCCAGCTCCAGCTCCTGCAGACACTCCAGTTCCAGCTCCTGCAGCTGCTACAGCTCCTGTGGCTGGGTCAGGGAAACGAGCTGTTGCAGTGCAAGTCGACCCTGCCGGGGGTATTCCAACCCCTGTGGCAGGCCCTGTAACGGGGTCAGAGAAACGAGCTGTAGCAGTGCAAGTCGACCCGGCAGAGGGTATTCTAACCCCTGTGGCAGGCCCTGTAACGGGGTCAGAGAAACGAGCTGTAGCAGTGCAAGTCGACCCTGCAGAGGGTATTCTAACCCCTGTGGCAGGCCCTGTAACGGGGTCAGAGAAACGAGCTGTAGCAGTGCAAGTCGACCCTGCAGAGGGTATTCTAACCCCTGTGGCAGGCCCTGTAACGGGGTCAGAGAAACGAGCTGTAGCAGTGCAAGTCGACCCTGCAGAGGGTATTCTAACCCCTGTGGCAGGCCCTGTAACGGGGTCAGAGAAACGAGCTGTAGCAGTGCAAGTCGACCCTGCAGAGGGTATTCCAATCCCTGTGGCAGACCTTGTAACGGGGCCAGAGAAACGAGCTGTAGCAGTGCAAGTAGCCCCGGTACACAAGATGAAAAGATGGTATAGAGATTCAGGTCGTTTAGAACGCAGAGAATCTTCTGCCAAATCTGATGGAGACGACGATGCTGGGCCATCAGGGCTTCAGTTGGAGGAAGATGACGACGCCGAAAAAGCAACAATAACTACCCGAAACCTAAGCGAGCGTGAGTTACGAGATGTGCGAAAAGATTTTGGTCGCTGTATAGGTGAGCAGCTTGTCACCTGGCTACTCCGGTGTTGGGACGCTGGAGCCAATTGTGTGGAATTGTCTGGCATTGAAGCCAGACGGCTGGGATCCCTTGCTAGAGACGCAGGCATTGACAAAGCAATTGCAAATGGAGCACAATCTCTCAGCCTCTGGAGGCGTCTCCTCTCAGCTGTGAGGGAAAGGTATCCCTTCAAGGAAGAACTTTTATGTGTACCAGGCAAGTGGACCACTATGGAGAAGGGAATCCAGTACCTGAGGGAATTAGCCGTACGGGAAGTGATTTATGAGGATCCAGTCCCCGGACAAACGTCCAAAGATCCAGATGGAGTCAGATGTACACGACCCATGTGGCGGAAGTTTGTACGGAGTGCACCATCATCATATGCCAGCTCATTGGCAGTAATGGCCTGGAAAAAGGATGAGGAACCCATAATAGATGAAGTGGCTAAACAACTCCGGCAGTACGAAGAAAGTCTCTCCTCTTCCTTACAGGCCTGCGTCTCAGCTGTGGAGAAACTTTCTGAAGAGTTCCACCAACTTAAAGAGAATCTATCTTCCTCCCCACCTGAACAAACCAGTGTCCACCGACCAAAAGAGAATACTTGGGAGAAACTTTCTGAAAAGGTTCACCAACTTGAAGAGAGATTATTCTCCTTCGCACCTGTACAAAGCAGTGTCTCAGCTATCAGGGGTAGGCGGTCATCTACACAAAGAAGACAATATGGTGGGTACTCACCCCGAGCCACCCTGTGGTTTTATTTACGAGACCATGGAGAGGACATGAGAAAATGGGATGGAAAATCCACCGCAACCCTAGAGGCACGGGTACGTGAGTTGCAAAAGAAAACAATCGGGAAAAAGGGATTCTCTGAAAAATTTACTGCTCCAACTTCCAGCAGACAGTCCTTCAAACCCAGAATTGAAGAAGATTCTGACCAGGATTAGGGGGGCCCTGCCTCCAGCCAGGGGGAGGAAAGGGACAATCGAGTTTATTGGACTGTGTGGATTCGATGGCCTGGCACGTCAGACGCACAGAAGTATAAGGCTTTAGTAGACACCGGTGCACAATGTACTCTAATGCCATCGAGCTATAAAGGGCCAGAGCCCATCTGTATTTGTGGAGTGACAGGGGGATCTCAGCAGTTGACTGTATTGGAGGCTGAAGTGAGTCTGACTGGGAATGAGTGGGAAAAGCATCCCATCGTGACTGGCCCAGATGCTCCATGTATCCTTGGCATAGACTATCTTAGAAGAGGATATTTCAAGGACCCAAAAGGGTTCCGCTGGGCTTTTGGTATAGCTGCCTTAGAGACAGAGGGCATTAAACAATTATCTACCTTGCCTGGTCTTTCAGAGGATCCCTCTGTTGTGGGGTTGCTGAGGGTCGAAGAACAGCAAGTGCCAATTGCTACTACAACTGTGCACCGGCGGCAATATCGCACTAACCGAGACTCCCTGATTCCCATCCATAAGCTAATTCGTCAATTGGAGAGCCAAGGAGTGATCAGCAAGACTCATTCACCTTTCAATAGTCCCATATGGCCAGTGCGAAAGTCTAATGGTGAGTGGAGACTAACAGTGGACTATCGTGGCCTGAACGAAGTCACGCCACCATTGAGTGCTGCAGTGCCGGACATGCTGGAACTCCAGTATGAACTTGAATCGAAGGCAGCCAAGTGGTACGCCACAATTGATATCGCTAATGCATTTTTCTCCATCCCTCTAGCAGCAGAGTGCAGGCCACAATTTGCTTTCACTTGGAGGGGAGTCCAATATACTTGGAATCGGCTGCCCCAGGGGTGGAAACACAGCCCTACCATTTGCCATGGACTGATTCAATCTGCACTGGAGCAGGGGGAAGCTCCTGAACACCTGCAGTATATCGATGACATTATTGTGTGGGGTGACACAGCAGAGGAAGTTTTTGAGAAAGGAAAGAAAATAGTCCAAATCCTTCTGAAAGCTGGTTTTGCCATAAAACAAAATAAAGTCAAAGGACCTGCACGAGAGATCCAGTTTTTAGGAATAAAATGGCAAGATGGACGTCGTCAAATTCCAATGGATGTGATCAACAAAATAACAGCTATGTCTCCACCAACTAGCAAAAAAGAAACACAAACTTTCCTAGGTGTTGTGGGGTTTTGGAGAATGCACATTCCAAATTACAGTCTGATTGTAAACCCGCTTTACCAAGTAACCCGTAAGAAGAATGAGTTTGAGTGGGGCCCTGAGCAACGGCAGGCCTTTGAACAAATTAAGCAGGAAATAGTTCATGCAGTAGCCCTTGGGCCAGTCCGAACAGGACCAGAAGTGAAGAATGTGCTCTACACTGCAGCCGGGGAGAACGGCCCCACCTGGAGCCTCTGGCAGAAAGAACCTGGGGAAACTCGAGGTCGGCCCCTGGGGTTTTGGAGTCGGGGATACCGAGGATCTGAGGCCCGCTACACTCCAACGGAAAAGGAAATATTGGCAGCATATGAAGGAGTTCGATCTGCTTCGGAGGTGGTCGGTACTGAAGCGCAGCTCCTCCTAGCACCCCGATTGCCAGTACTAGGCTGGATGTTCAAAGGAAGGGTCTCCCCTACACATCATGCAACCGATGCTACATGGAGCAAGTGGGTTGCACTGATTACTCAGCGGGCTCGAATAGGAAACCCCAGTCGCCCAGGGATATTGGAAGTGATTATGGACTGGCCAGAAGGCAAATACTTTGGGATATCATCAGAGGAGGAGGTGGGTCGTGCTGAAGAAGCCCCACTGTACAACCAGTTACCAGAGAATGAGAAGAAATATGCCCTGTTCACTGATGGGTCTTGTCGTATTGTGGGGAAGCATCGGAGATGGAAGGCTGCTGTATGGAGCCCTACACGACGAGTTGCAGAAGCTGCTGAGGGAGAAGGTGAATCGAGTCAGTTCGCAGAAGTGAAGGCCATTCAGCTGGCTTTAGACATTGCTGAACGAGAAAAATGGCCGGTTCTCTATCTCTACACTGATTCATGGATGGTAGCAAATGCCCTGTGGGGATGGTTACAGCAATGGAAGCAAAACAACTGGCAGCGCAGGGGCAAACCCATCTGGGCTGCTGCATTGTGGCAAGATATTGCTGCTCGGGTGGAGAACCTGGCTGTAAAGGTACGCCACGTAGATGCTCATATGCCCAAGAATCGGGCTACTGAAGAACATCAAAACAACCAGCAGGTGGATCAGGCTGCTAAGATTGAAGTAGCTCAGGTGGACCTGGATTGGCAGCATAAAGGTGAATTATTTATAGCCCGATGGGCCCATGACACCTCAGGCCATCAAGGTAGAGATGCAACATACAGATGGGCTCGTGATCGAGGGGTGGACCTGACCATGGACACTATAACACAGGTTATTCATGACTGTGAAACATGTGCTGCAATCAAGCAAGCCAAACGGTCAAAGCCTCTTTGGTATGGAGGACGATGGCTGAAATATAAATATGGAGAGGCCTGGCAGATTGATTACATCACACTCCCTCAAACTCGCAATGGCAAGCGCCATGTACTTACAATGGTGGAAGCAACCACTGGATGGCTGGAAACATATCCTGTGCCTCATGCCACCGCCCGGAACACTATCCTGGGCCTTGAAAAACAAGTCCTATGGCGACATGGCACCCCAGAAAGAATAGAGTCAGACAATGGAACTCATTTCCGAAACAACCTTATAGACACTTGGGCCAAAGAGCATGGTATTGAGTGGGTGTATCACATCCCCTATCATGCACCAGCCTCCGGGAAAGTTGAACGATATAATGGACTGTTAAAGACTACATTGAAAGCAATGGGTGCTGGGACGTTCAAAAATTGGGATACGCATTTGGCAAAGGCCACCTGGTTAGTCAATACTAGGGGATCCGCCAACCGAACTGGACCTGCCCAATCAAACCTGTTACGTACTGTAGATGGGGATAAAGTTCCTGTAGTGCATGTAAGAAATATGCTGGGTAAAACGGTCTGGGCTACTCCTGCCTCAGGAAAAGGCAAACCCATTCGTGGAATTGCTTTTGCTCAGGGACCTGGATATACATGGTGGGTGATGCAAAAGAACGGAGAGGTCCGGTGTGTACCTCAAGGGGATTTAATACTGGGTGAGAATAGCCCATGAATTGGATTGTACCATGTTAATTACTATATAATATTGTATGTTATCACTATCATGACTACTATATACCCTAGATAAAAATGGTGACTAACTAGAATGTATGGGAAAGAGTGTAACCTGAGCATGACATAAATGGTATGGAATAAGGGGTGGATAGATGTCCTGGTTTCAGTTAGAACAGAGTTAATTTTGTTCCTAGTAACCGGTGGAATGCTATGCTTTGGCTTAGAATGAGAAGAGTGCTGATAACACCCCGATGTTTTAATTATTGCAGAGCAGTGCCTGTACTAAGCCAAGGACATCTCAACTTCTTGCTCTGTCCTGCCAACAGGCAGGCTGGGGGTGCAGCAAGAACTGGGAGGGGACAGGCCCAGAACAGGTGACCCAAACTAGCCAAAGGGGTATTCCATACCATCTGACGTCACGCTAAACAATATATAGGGTGGCTAGCCGGGGGGAGGGCTGGCCGGACTGCTCGGGGTTAGGCTGGGCATCGGTCAGCGGGTGGTGAGCAATTGCATTGTGCATCACTTGTTTGTACATGTTATTATTAGTAGTACTATTATCATCATTGTATCATTATTATTATTATTACTATTACTATAATTATTATTATTACTATTATTATTTTCTTGTCTTATTAAACTGTCTTTATCTCAACTCACAGGCCTCACATTCCATTTCTCTCCCCCGTCCCGGAGAGGGAGGGGGGAGGGTGAGCGAACGGCTGTGTGGTGTTTAGCTGCCGGCCGGGTTAAACCACTACACAGGGTCTGTCACTAAGTTGATAGCAGTATCAATGGCAGCTCGATAGGCATGAGCCAGGCCCCAGCACGTTATAATGATTTGTGTTACTTTGGAACTGCCAGAGTCATGACACCTTTTTTTCAAACATTCTGCCAATTTTTTAGGATTTTGCAGTTGTTCAGGGGTGAATTTCCAAAACACTGGGGGTGCTAACTGCTCTAGATGTCTGCCCATATCCTCCCATACTCCCTGCCACCCACAACTATACTGCCTCCGGGCAGATCTCCAAATGAGCTTCCCAAATAGTTGTTTAACTTTAAGCAAAACCTGAAGCACATTCAGGAGGCATAAGAGCAAGACCATGCTGGTCTGAGTATCCCAAGGATATTCAATATCTTGGAGAGCTATTGTAACAAGCTCGGAAGATAAGATGGTGGTGAAGGAGAAAGGGAGGGTGATCAAAGAGGATAAGGGGGTGGTGAAGGAGAAAGGGAGAGTGATCGAGTAAGGAAAAATATCTTCCCCTTTCCCCTCCACAGATTCACTCCCCGATGAAAAAAAACAACAGGTATAATTGCTAATAGTTTCCAAGATACGGTTTCCAAAGTATAAAGTCGACGATGTTACTGAGTACAAATACCAAGTTAGAGTCATGACCAGATATTTCATCGTCTCATAAGCCACTGTTACAAGACACAGTACCATAATGATCTGAAACCAGGGCCCGGACAGGATAAACAACATGACAGAGAGCACATACGGAAAATAATGTGCTATAATGCTCAATTTGAAAAACAGGCGCAGCAGACTTGAGATTAAAGCAATCAGCATTATGACAAGTGACTATTAAGCAGGTCTAATACTTATAACAATCTTAGTTTAACACACTCTGATCAGGTCTGCCGTTATCTCAACCTTTCGGGCCCCACGTTGGGCGCCAAAAAGACTGTAGTGGTTTAACCCAGCCGGCAGCTAAACACCACACAGCCGTTCGCTCACCCTCCCCCCTCCCTCTCTGGGACGGGGGAGAGAAATGGAAAGTGAGGCCTGTGAGTTGAGATAAAGACAGTTTAATAAGACAAGAAAATAATAATAGTAATAATAATAATAATAGTAATAATAATAATAATGATACAATGATGATAATAGTACTACTAATAATAACATGTACAAACAAGTGATGCACAATGCAATTGCTCACCACCCGCTGACCGATGCCCAGCCTAACCCCGAGCAGTCCAGCCGGCCCTCCCCCCGGCTAGACACCCTATATATTGTTTAGCGTGACGTCAGATGGTATGGAATACCCCTTTGGCTAGTTTGGGTCACCTGTTCTGGGCCGGTCCCCTCCCAGTTCTTGCTGCACCCCCAGCCTGCCTGTTGGCAGGACAGAGCAAGAAGTTCAGATGTCCTTGGCTTAGTACTGCTCTGCAATAATTAAAACATCAGGGTGTTATCAGCACTCTTCTCATTCTAAGCCAAAGCATAGCATTCCACCGGCTACTAGGAACAAAATTAACTCTGTTCTAACTGAAACCAGGACAAAGGTGCAACCGTAAAGGCTTATTTTTGTGAACATTTGAAGTACAAGTTAGGGAAACAATGGGGCATACACACATTTTTATATATGCCTAACTCCCCATGGGCACTCTTAGGTAGAGATTTATTAGAGCAATTAGGAGCAGAAATTGTCTTTGAATAAGGGAAAATGGAATTAAGAATAGGAGAAGAACAACTAATGTGTTAAGCTTGACAGTAATACAAACTGACCCTAAAAGTGAAATACCTTTAGAGATCACAGATCAAGTATATCCAGGAGTTTGGGCCACCGAAGTCCCTGGAAGAGCTAAAAATGTGACCCCAATAATTATTAAATTAAAGCCAGGAGAGAAACCCGTTAATGTTAAGTAATATCCTTTCAGGAGAGAAGACAGGAAAGGAATTAAAGAGATAATTGATAAATTTATACAGTATGGATTATGGATTGAATGCGAATCAGAATAAAATACAGCCATATTGCCAATTAAAAAGGCAGATGGAAAAAGCTATAGGCTAGTTCAGGTTCTGAGGGCCATAAATAAAATCTCCGAGGATATACATCCAGTAGTGGCAAACCCTTATACTTTGCTGACTAAATTAAAGAATAGTCAAGTCTGGTTTACCGTACTGGATTTAAAAGACGCCTTCTTCTGCCTATCCTTAGCCACTGAAAGCCAAAACTTATTTGCCTTTGAATGGAAAAACCCTGACTCAGGCAGAAAGACACAGCTTACGTGGACACTGCTACCTCAAGGATTCAAGAATAGCCCCACTATTTTTGGAAACCAATTAGTGAAGGAACTTGAAACTTGGATACCTCCCGACACTGAAGGGGCTTTGTTACAATACGTAGATGATCTCTTAATAGCTACCGAGACTAAAGAGAGTTGTATTCAATGGACTATAAGTCTTCTTAATTTTCTGGGTTTAAATGGATATCGAGTCTCTCAACAGAAAGTCCAGCTGGTTCGACAACGCGTGACCTACTTGTGATTTGAAATTTCAGGAGGACAACGAGAACTAGGAACTGAACGTAAGGAAGTCATTTGCCGGACTCCAGAACCCCAAACAGTAAAGGAGCTACGAACCTTTTTAGGAATGACAGGTTGGTGTCGCCTTTGGATTTATAATTATGGACTAATGGTAAAGCCTCTATATGAATTGATAAAGAGTAATCAGTCAAAATTAGTCTGGACTGGAGAAGCACGAAACGCCTTTAAACAACTTAAACGAGAATTGATGCAAGCTCCGGCTTTGGGATTACCGGATCTCTCAAAACCCTTTTGGTTGTTTACTCATGAGAGACAAGGGATAGCTTTGGGAGTACTAGCACAAAGATTGGGTGCCTATAAACAAGCAGTAGCTTACTTCTCTAAACAATTAGATCAAGTAAGTAAAGGATGGCCTGGATGCCTTCGAGCTGTTGCAGCTGTTGTTATCAATATACAAGAAGCTCGGAAGTTTACAATGGGACAGAAAATGATAGCGTTAGTCTCCCATACGGTCTCAACAGTTTTGGAACAAAAAGGAAACCATTGGCTTTCACCACAGAGATTTTTAAAATATCAAGCAATATTAGTAGAACAAGATGATGTGGAAATTGTGGTCACTAACGTCGTAAATCCAGCTTCTTTCCTTAGCGGAACTCTGGATGAACCTATAACCCATGATTGTAAAGAAACAATGGAGGCTGTGTATTCTAGTCGACCCGATCTTAAGGAAGAACCTTTAGAAGATGCTGAGGAATCTTGGTATGCTGAGAGGGACTGGTGGAGGATGTGATTGTCGGGGGCTGTCTTGGGCAGAGTGACCACGAAATGGTGGAGTTCACTATTCTTGGCGAGGCCAGGAAGGGGACCAGTAAAACGACTGTATTGGACTTTCGGAGGGCTAACTTTGGGCTGCTCAGGACACTAGTTGGTGGAGTCCCTTGGGAGGAGGTTCTGAAGGACAGAGGGGTCCAGGAAGGCTGGGCGCTCTTCAAGAGGGAAATCCTAATGGCGCAGGAGCGGTCTGTCCCCATGTGCCCAAAGATGAGCCAGCGGGGAAGAAGACCAGCCTGGCTCAACAGAGAACTGTGGCTTGAGCTTAGGAGAAAAAAGAGGGTTTATAATCTTTGGAAAAGTGGGCAGGCCACTAGGGAGGACTATAAGGATTTAGCGAGGCTGTGCAGGGACAAAATTAGGAAGGCCAAAGCTCATCTGGAGCTCAATCTGGCTACTGCTGTTAAAGATAACAAAAAACGTTTTTATAAATACATCAACACAAAAAGGAGGACTAAGGAGAATCTCCATCCTTTACTGGATGCGGGGGGAAACTTAGTTACAAGAGATGAGGAAAAGGCAGAGGTGCTCAATGCCTTCTTTGCCTCAGTCTTTAGCGGCAGTACTGGTTGTTCTCTGGATACCCAGTACCCTGAGCTGGTGGAAGGGCATGGGGAGCAGGATGTGGCCCTCACCATCCATGAAGAACTGGTTGGTGACCTGCTACGGCACTTGGATGTGCACAAGTCGATGGGGCCGGATGGGATCCACCCGAGGGTGCTCAGAGAACTGGCAGAGGAGCTGGCCAAGCCCCTATCCATCATTTATCGGCAGTCCTGGTTATCAGGGGAGGTCCCAGCTGACTGGCGGCTAGCAAATGTGACGTCCATCTACAAGAAGGGCCGGAGGGCAGACCCGGGAAACTACAGGCCTGTCAGTTTGACCTCAGTACCAGGGAAGCTCATGGAGCAGATCCTCTTGGGAGTCATCATGCGGCACTTGAAGGGCAAGCAGGCGATCAGGCCCAGTCAGCATGGGTTTATGCAAGGCAGGTCCTGCTTGACGAACCTGATCTCCTTCTATGACAAAGTGACGCGCTGGGTGGACGAGGGAAAGGCTGTGGATGTGGTGTACCTTGACTTCAGCAAGGCTTTTGACACCGTCACCCACAGCATTCTCCTCAAGAAACTGGCTGCTCTTGGCTTGGACTGGCGCACGCTTCGTTGGGTTAGAAACTGGCTGGATAGCCGGGCCCAAAGAGTCGTGGTAAATGGAGTCAAGTCCAGTTGGAGGCCAG
Source organism: Mergus octosetaceus (assembly GCA_036873955.1). NCBI lineage: Eukaryota > Metazoa > Chordata > Aves > Anseriformes > Anatidae > Mergus > Mergus octosetaceus. Next base: position 318,128 of record JBAGBL010000046.1, read on the forward strand.
TCACTAGTGGCGTCCCCCAGGGCTCGGTGCTGGGGCCAGTCCTCTTTAATATCTTCATCAATGATCTGGACGAGGGCATTGAGTGCACCCTAAGTAAGTTTGCAGATGACACCAAGTTAGGTGCGTGTGTCGATCTGCTTGAGGGTAGGAAGGCTCTGCAGGAGGATCTGGACAGGCTGGAGCGATGGGCTGGGGTCAACTGCATGAAGTTCAACAAGGCCAAGTGCCGGGTCCTGCACCTGGGGCACAATAACCCCAAGCAGAGCTACAGGCTGGGAGACGAGTGGTTGGAGAGCTGCCAGGCAGAAAAGGACCTGGGAGTGATGGTGGATAGTCGGCTGAATATGAGCCAGCAGTGTGCTCAGGTGACCAAGAAGGCCAACGGCATCCTGGCTTGTATCAAAAACAGTGTGGCCAGCAGGGCTAGGGAGGTGATCGTCCCCCTGTACTCGGCTCTGGTGAGGCCGCACCTCGAGTACTGTGTTCAGTTTTGGGCCCCTCGCTATAAGAGGGACATGGAGGTGCTTGAGCGGGTCCAGAGAAGGGCGACGAAGCTGGTGAGGGGCCTGGAGAACAAGTCCTACGAGGAGCGGCTGAGGGAGCTGGGCTTGTTCAGCCTGGAGAAGAGGAGGCTCAGGGGCGACCTTATCGCTCTCTACAGATACCTTAAAGGAAGCTGTAGTGAGGTGGGGGTTGGCCTGTTTTCCCACGTGCCTGGTGACAGGACGAGGGGGAATGGGCTTAAGTTGCGCCAGGGGAGTTTTAGGTTAGATGTTAGGAAGAACTTCTTTACTGAAAGGGTTGTTAGGCACTGGAACAGGCTGCCCAGGGAGGTGGTGGAGTCACCATCCCTGGAAGTCTTTAAAAGACGTTTAGATGTGGAGCTTAGGGATATGGTTTAGTGGGGACTGTTGGTGTTAGGTTAGAGGTTGGACTCGATGATCTTGAGGTCTCTTCCAACCTAGAAATTCTGTGATTCTGTGATTCTGTGTGATTCTGTGATTCTGTGAAGCAGCTTTGTAAAACAAGGACACCGTAAGGCAGGATACGCTGTTACAACTGCTCAACAGGTAATCGAGTCTAAACCATTACCCCCTGGGACGTCCGCCCAGAAAGCAGAGAGAATTGCTCTTACGCGAGCACTAGAACTGGCAGCAGGAAGGAAAATAAATATTTGGACAGAGTCTAAATATGCATTCGGCGTGGTACATGATCATGGAGCGATTTGGAAAGAACATGGATTGCTGACTGCTCAGGGAAAACAGATAAAACATGCTGAAGAAATGTTAAAATTGTTAGAGGCTGTCAAACAACCAGAAAAGGTAGCTATCATGCATTGTCGGGGACACCAAAAGGGGAACGCTGATTTTGAAATTGGAAATCGATTGGCAGATCAGGAGGCTAAATGGGCAGCTGAAACAACTGAGGTGAAGGCATTGTCTTTGATACCAGACGGTAAAATCCAAACTATATACATGCACCAAAAAGCCAAATTATACAAAAGAAGACTTAAAATCAATTGAAGATTTGAAAGGTAAAATGAAACCAGATGCATGGGTATATTTAAAAGATAAGCGCATAATAATACCTTCTAATTTGACATGGCCGATAGTTCTTACAGATTTACACAATAAAACACATTGGGGAGAACAAGTAACTCAACAACGTAGCATCTGTTTATGCAATAACCCCAACACCAAGAACAGAATAAAATTTGGAATAATCGGTAAAGGAAATTATCTCGGACAACACTGGCAAATTGATTTTTTCAGAACTTCCTAGAAAAGGGGGGTATTGTTATTTACTGGTTCTGACTGACACGTTTTCAGGATGGCCCCAAGCTTTTCCTTGTCGAACAAACAAAGCAAGAGAAGTGGTAAAAGTCTTGTTAAATGAAATAATACCATGCTTTGGGATTCCAGTAGCAATGTCTTCTGATAGAGGTTCACATTTTTGTGTGCAAGTGGTACAACAGAGAAGTAAGATTCTAAAGACAGATTGGCAACTGCATACTCCTTATAGACCGCAGGCAAGTGGACGGGTAGAAAAAACGAACCATTTAATTAAACAACAAATAGCTGAAATCGGACAAGAAGCTATTTTGTCACGGCCTCAATCCCTTCCTTTAGCATTACTTAGAATCAGAGTTAAACCTAGAGTAAAAGAGAATTTGAGCCGCTTTGAAATCTTATATGGAAGGCCATTATCAATTTCTATTTAGTGGAGAGGATCTAATGCAGTTGGGATCAGAATATTTATATGCTTATAGAACTAAACTTCAAAAAACAATTAAATAAAGTACATAAATTTGATTTAGGGACCAGGGCTAGAGGGTTGCATCAACCAATCCACCCCTTTAAGCCTGGGGATTATAGATATATATATATAAAGACTTTTTCGGGACAACCCCTAGAGGAAGAATGGAATGGACCATATCAAGTGTTGCTGACAACTTACACTGCTATCAAGATTAGAGAACAAGCCGCTTGGATCCACTATTCCCGACTGAAGAAAGCTCCAGAAGCCCCTGGAAAGTAACGCCAGGTGACGATGAACTGAAACTAAAGCTTAGGTGAACAAAATGAGGACATTATGGTCGGGACTACTTGGTAATATGGTTGGCAGAAAATCTGTTGATAGAATATTTTGTTTCTATGGCTTATAGTTGTAATTGTGATTCAAGAAGGTGCCTCTGTGATAACAGAGAATGGTGAGTGGCCTTGAACTGAAGCAGTAACAACAGAGGATAAGGACTTTAATGGAAAGTTAGCAGTTACGGTCATCTGGCAAACAAATGGTAACTATTTAGATAAACCATCAGAATGGCGAAAATTAGGAGAAGAGTGGACACACCAAAGAACCATAGGGGACAAAATTAAAATAGGGTGCCGAATGATTAATGGAACGACCTAGGAGAAAGTAACGGGGATTTTAGTAAAACCGATTTCCAAAAATGGCCAACGAGAAGGTTGTATTCGCCCAGGTAAATTGGATTACCACAAACTAATAATAGATGCACTTAGTATGGTTCAAGATAATATATCCTTAGCTCTTAGTTGTATGCAAGCACAGTTATGGTTGCAGGCAACGGCCGCCTTGATCATTAGGGAAGGAAGTGAAGGCATTTTTCCAGCTGAAGTCTGAAAGGCTGTTTGGGACAATGCTAATGATTTTGAGAAGAAGTTCCAGTCCTTGTGGACCCTGGTAAATTTTACTTACGGTCCCATTGTTAACATGGCTACTGCCTTCGTGCTTCCTATACGTAATGCCACAGTTTATGTTACCCACCCGATCATTGCACTAGGATTAAACCATGAGAAGACAGTGCTTTATCCTTCGGAGCATAGAACATGGGCACGGATGGAGAATGGGAAATGGCAGTCTGTAAATCTAGAATCTGTGATATGCTGTGAGTATTTCTTTTTCAGTTGGGGTGTAATTGGCTTCTGATCCTCGATTGGCTTCTGATCCTCGATAGCCCCGACTCCAGAAGCCCAGAGGTCGACCTCGAGTTTCTTCTGGGGTTTTCTGCCAAAGGCTCCAGGTGAGGCCATGCTCCCCAGCTGCAGTGTAAAGTATGTTCTGCACAGCTGGTCCAGTACGGACAGGCCCAAGGGCTACTGCACGAGCTATTTCTTGTTTGATTTTTTCAAATGCCTGTTGTTGCTCAGGGCCCCACTCGAAATAGTTTCTCTTTCGAGTCACTCGATATAGAGGACTCACAAGCTGACTATAGCCTGGCACATGCATTCTCCAGAATCCCACGAGGCCTAGGAAAGCTTGCGTTTCTTTTTTGCTAGTTGGCGGAGACATTGCTGTTATTTTATTGATCACATCCATTGGAATATGGCGACGTCCATCCTGCCATTTTACCCCCAGGAACTGGATTTCCTGTGCAGGCCCCTTGACCATGCTCTGTTTAGTGGCAAAACCAGCTTTCAGGAGAATTTGGATTACTTTCTTCCCTTTCTCAAAAACTTCTTCTGCTGTGTTGCCCCACACGAGGATGTCGTCAATGTACTGAAGGTGCTCAGGATCTCCCCCTTTCTCCAGTGCAGACTGGATCAGTCCATGGCAAATGGTAGGGCTGTGTTTCCACCCCTGGGGCAGCCGATTCCAGGTGTATTGGATGCCCCTCCAAGTGAAAGCAAACTGCGGCCTGCATGCTGCTGCCAAAGGGATGGAGAAAAATGCATTAGCAATATCAGTTGTGGCATACCACTTGGCTGCCTTTGACTCTAGTTCGTACTGAAGTTCTAACATGTCCGGCACTGCAGCACTCAGCGGTGGTGTGACTTCATTCAGGCCTCGATAGTCCACTGTTAGCCTCCACTCGCCGTTAGACTTTCGTACTGGCCATATAGGACTATTAAAGGGTGAGCGAGTCTTGCTGATCACTCCTTGACTCTCCAGTCGGTGAACCAACTCATGGATGGGAATCAGGGAGTCTCGGTTGGTGCGATATTGCCGTCGGTGCACCGTTGTAGTAGCGATTGGCACTTGCTGTTCTTCGACCCTCAGCAACCCCACAACAGAGGGGTCCTCTGAGAGACCAGGCAAGGTAGACAATTGTTTAATGCCTTCTGTCTCTAAGGCAGCTATACCAAAAGCCCAGCGGAACCCTTTTGGATCCTTGAAATATCCTCTTCTAAGAAAGTCTATGCCAAGGATACATGGAGCATCTGGGCCAGTCACAATGGGATGCTTTTCCCACTCATTCCCAGTCAGACTCACTTCAGCCTCCAATACAGTTAACTGCTGAGATCCCCCTGTCACTCCACAAATACTGATGGGCTCTGGCCCTTCATAGCTCGATGGCATTAGAGTACATTGTGCACCGGTGTCTACTAAAGCCTTATACTTCTGTGCGTCTGACGTGCCAGGCCATCGAATCCACACAGTCCAATAAACTCGATTGTCCCTTTCCTCCCCCTGGCTGGAGGCAGGGCCCCCCTAATCCTGGTCAGAATCTTCTTCATTTCTGTGTTTGAAGGACTGTCTGCTGGAAGTTGGAGCAGCAAACTTTTCAGAGAATCCCTTTTTCCCGATTGTTTTCTTTTGCAACTCACGTACCCGTGCCTCTAGGGTCGCGGTGGATTTTCCATCCCATTTTCTCATGTCCTCTCCATGGTCTCGTAAGTAAAACCACAGGGTGGCACGGGGTGAGTACCCACCATATCGCCGTCTTTGTGTAGATGACCGCCTACCCCTGATAGCTGAGACACTGCTTTGTACAGGTGCGGAGGAGAATAATCTCTCTTCTAGTTGGTGAACCTTTTCAGAAAGTTTCTCCCAAGTGTTCCCTTTTGGTCGGTGGACACTGGTTTGTTCAGGTGGGGAGGAAGATAGATTCTCTTTAAGTTGGTGGAACTCTTCAGAAAGTTTCTCCACAGCTGAGACACAGGACTGTAGCGGAGCAGAGAAATTGTCTTCATATTTTTGAAGCTGGCAGGACAGATTATACACTGTTGGTCCCATCCCCTCATCCCAGTTAAATATTGCCAGTGTACTGGCATGTGCTGATGGTGCACTCCGCACAAATTTACGCCACATGGATGTTGTGCACTGGACTTCATCGGGGTCTTTAGGTGTCTGGGCATTGTCCAAATCACTATAAATCATCTCCCGCACAGCTAATTCCCGCAGATGCTGGAGACCTTTATCCAGAGTGGTCCACTCGCCTACGTGATATACAATATCTTCCTTATGGGGATATCCTTCTCTCACAGCTGCCAGGAGTCGTCTCCAGAGGCTGAGGGCCTGTGCTCCTCTCCCGATTACTTTGTCAATTACCCTTTCTCTAGAGAGGGATCCCAGCTGCTTGGCTTCATTGCCTTCTAATTGTTGGCTATTGGCCCCAGCATCCCAGCATCGAAGCAGCCAGGTGAGGATGTGTTCACCTGGGCGTCGACCATCATCCTTTTGTATTTCTCGCAACTCACTCAGGGATAAGGATCGAGTGATTTCTGATTCCTTTATGATTTCCATCTCTTCTTCCTGCTGGTTTTGTGATGGCTCTGCTTTAGAGGTGCCTGCCATTTCCCCTTCTCCCTCCTTCTTAGGAGAGGCGTCTTCCCTTACTAAACGAGCTGACCTCCGTTTCCATTGTTTTGACTTGACCACGGGGGCGACTGATACCGTAGTCGGTTGGTCCTCTGGGTCAGCCACAGCATGTGTTACTTGGTCATCAGATTCAGAGACTTCCTCCCTCTCTTCAAGTTGCTGGATGATGTTAAACAGTGTTTGATAGGAGTAAGCCAGGACCCAGCACAATGCTGCAAGCTGTCGTTCTCCGGCATTATCAGGGTCAGGACATACAACTCTCAAACATTCTACCAGGTTTTTAGGATTTAGCACTTGCTCAGGGGTGAAGTTCAAAACTATTGGAGGAGACACTCGTGACAGGTATCTGCCAACATCATCCCACACACCTTGCCACTCGCCACAAGACTCTTTCGAGACAGATTCCCAAGTAAGCTTTCTAAACAATCGACTAATCTTAGAGAGAAAATGAAACCTGTTATTCAGAATTAGAAATAGCAATACATGGGTTACAGATGGATCTTCAAAATACTCCCAAACTGTTGTAATTAGCCCACTGTGAAAGAAGGGAAAAGTACCATTCCTAATATTATTAATAAACTGGTGTCCAGATGAGGAAAGGAAGGCAGTGTAGTTCTGAATATTCTCTAAAAGATAGTTCGAGCTGCTTCAGAAGTTGTGGGTACAGAAGCACAGCTCCTCTTGGCACCGCGGCTACCTGTCACAGAATCACAGAATCACAGAATTTTCTAGGTTGGAAGAGACCTCAAGATCATCGAGTCCAACCTCTGACCTAACACTAACAGACCGCACTAAACCATATCCCTAAGCTCTACATCTAAACGTCTTTTAAAGACTTCCAGGGATGGTGACTCCACCACTTCCCTGGGTAGCCTGTTCCAATGTCTAACAACCCTCTCAGTAAAGAAGTTCTTCCTAAGATCCAACCTAAAACTCCCCTGGCACAACTTAAGCCCATTCCCCCTCTTCATCTCACCAGGCACATGGGAGAACAGACCAACCCCCACCTCGCCACAGCCTCCTTTAAGGTACCTGTAGAGAGCAACAAGGTCACCCCTGAGCCTGCTGAGTAAACCTCTAATCTATTACTAAACTGTGAGAGCAGAAGCATTAATTTTGCTGCTTCAGGAGAAAGAAGTAAAATGTTGACCATATGAATAGGAATTAAAACCAAAATTCAAACCAAAATGCTTTAGCGACAGAAATCTTTTTTTTTTTTTCTTTTTTTCTTTTTTTCTCCTAATTAGTCTTTTTAAGGACAGAATGTTCAGTAGCTGTATTCTGTAGAATAGAATACATCTGTAAAAAGTACCTTTTTATATTACAGATGGAACCTGTTTGGGATAACTGTGCCCTGTCACAGTGTATTAAGTCAGAAATGGTTACTGTGAATATCTCAACTCAATCTGTCCTAGTCAAGTATGTAATCAGAATCCTTTTTGTGCAAGCACTACAAATATTTTATCTCCCATATTCAGTTCACCAAGGATAAGCTCCTTCAACCCAAGTAGTTCACAAGTTTTACTTGCATAATTACATGATCTGTCAAAGGTAAGATCTGGTTACCTTAACTATTGATTTTGTTCAGGTGTTCATGAAAATTGTTAATTTTTCATGAGTCTCAGCATAAATGATAAAACAGCAGTTTTCCAAGTATTGATAATCTCAAAAACTCCATGTGCAACAGTTCTGTAATCAGAACAAAACCTTCTGCAGGGTGGCAGATTTTTTTTTTCACTTTCTCCTTTTCTTTTAGACTTATTTTTAAGTTCCTAACTGTCTGAAAGTCCATATCAAAAATGATAAAGTAGTTACCACTACTATTAGGATTCATAGTACCCCACAAGCACAATGAAGGTTTATGGAAGACATATCAATAATTTGTGAAAATATTAGAAATATTGTAAATTAACATAGTCCAAGGTTCTTTTTGTGGTAACAGCTGTAAATAGAGATGTTTTCATGGTATACTTTATGGCCTTCTTTTTGCACTCCAGTAACTTTGAACTGTAAAATTTCGTAACTTAAATGTTAATATGTAGGGAATCAATCATTGTTTAATTCCATACCTTATACTGTATTCTGTGTTCCAGCTTGCAGTGAGGTAGAGACAAATCTTGTCTGAAAATAATTTTCAGAAATAAATACACATACTTGTAAAGTATGATTTTCTACTGTAAACATTATTTTTAAATCTTCAATTTGTGTCTAGCTCATATGTTATTTAGGAAAGCCTTGATTAAAAAGTGACATTATTTTATCCTGTCCCTAAAACCAGTGGGACAGGTTCTCCTTGTACAATTTAACTATGAAGAATTACTGCAAAAAATAGAAAGAAGCTAATGATGCGTTGGAAGCTATTCATTAGTGATTAAATGAATAAAACTTGTTAAATAAAAACACTGAAAAGCTTTCAATGCTTTAAATGAAGAGTATGGATTTTATTCACTTTACTGTTTGTGTTTGGTCTGTTTTCTTCACAAAGAAGTGAAGAAAAACTGCAGTGTTTTCTGGTGTGTTTGAAACAGTTTGGTTCTAAGTGTATAATAAGTGTTGCATGAAAAAAAAACAAAAAAAACAATCGAATTGTTCTGCCAGACCAGCCTTGCTCTTTTTCTGTATGCTGTCAAAGACTGCTTTCATGCACTCTATGGAAAAGAAACCTCTCTTTTATAGCTGTTCTCTTCTCAGTTCCAGCTTCAAGCCAAGTAGCTGTCTGGCATCATAGTCTTTGAAAGATGTCACTTGCCACTGTCTTCTGTGTTGTGATTTCATGTAAGTATCCCAGCCAAACACACTAATGGGAAAGTCTTGACTACCATCATCTAGAATCATAAAATACCACAAGAAAGAACTTTTCTGATATACTGTTCATTGTAATTTGTTGATCTCTATTTTAATAAAAGATTTAGGAAGATGGTTTCTGACTGGAATGTTTTGCTGCAATATCAGATGTGACATAATGGTATATTTAATTATTTATTATTTCTCTTAAGAATTGCACCGGGGAAGCTAGATCCCACATAACAATCTTTTTATCCATTCACATCCATCTGTTTTATCATAAAGTAGCTCAGTAGAGCACTTATCTAAAGATATTCTTCAAGACTATCTAAGTGTCTATTTGAGCTGTGAATCAAGGACAAAAACTGAAATTAACTAAATAATAACCAATAGAAATTATGAACAAAATACTGAAAAAGCAACTGAAACAATAAAAGTGAGTCTGGGGTGGTGCATGGCAAAGAGGTCACCATCTGCTCTCTCTGTGCAGAGAGAGCTTTAAAATGGTCTTTAAATGTTTCAAAGCATTTAAATGCTTTTTTTTTTTTTTTTTTTTAAAGTAATGTGAATATCTTGGACCACCATGAGTAATGTTTTTGTGGACCTCCTCATGTTTTTGAAAGGCATCAAGCAACAGAAGAGGTGTACAGAATGCCTGCCAAACAAATTTGATATGAATCAGGCAGATTACAAACAGGAAGATGTTAATCTGTGATTGCATCATACTATTAATTTTCTATCTTTTTAGTAATTTCTTTTCTCTGTAATATACTAAGAAGCATACAGGAATAGTATAAAATACAGGAATAGTATAAAATAGTATAAAATAATATACATTGCTAGTACAAGGGATCTTTCAAATCAGTCTAAAGCTATTTAATCTGCTAAATGGATTACTAAGGTTTACTCATTATAGCAGAGAATACAGCAAGGGAACTTTGTACCAGTTTGAGACAAAAACAGTTTAATCTACATACTTAATGGTCCTTAAACATAAAACGCTGCCTTAAATAGATTTCACTGAAGAATGGTGTGCAGCTGTTTCAGGATCCCCATTGCTACATAAAGTGCAAGTACTTTGAAACATCTTTAACAATCACAGAATCACAGAATCACACAGAATCACAGAATTTCTAGGTTGGAAGAGACCTCAAGATCATCGAGTCCAACCTCTAACCTAACACTAACAGTCCCCACTAAACCATATCCCTAAGCTCCACATATAAACGTTTTTTAAAGACTTCCAGGGATGGTGACTCCACCACCTCCCTGGGCAGCCTGTTCCAGTGCCTAACAACCCTTTCAGTAAAGAAGTTCTTCCTAACATCTAACCTAAAACTCCCCTGGCGCAACTTAAGCCCATTCCCCCTCGTCCTGTCACCAGGCACGTGGGAAAACAGGCCAACCCCCACCTCACTACAGCCTCCTTTAAGGTATCTGTAGAGAGTGATAAGGTCGCCCCTGAGCCTCCTCTTCTCCAGGCTGAACAAGCCCAGCTCCCTCAGCCGCTCCTCGTAGGACTTGTTCTCCAGGCCCCTCACCAGCTTCGTCGCCCTTCTCTGGACCCGCTCAAGCACCTCCATGTCCCTCTTATAGCGAGGGGCCCAAAACTGAACACAGTACTCGAGGTGCGGCCTCACCAGAGCCGAGTACAGGGGGACGTATGTAACCTGTGTTACATTGGATGTTCAAAGAGAAAATTCCCACTACACACCATGCAACTGATGCTACATGGAGTAAGTGGATAGCATTAATTACACAGCGGGCTCGAATGGGAAAACCTAATCGCCCAGGAATCCTGGAAGAGATTATGGACTGGCCGGAAGGCAGAGATTTCGGAGGGCCAACAGAAGAGGTAACCCGTGCTGAAGAGGCACCACCATACAATGAGTTGCCAGAAGACAGAAAGGAGTATGTGTTGTTTACTGACAGATCCTGCCGTGTGGTAGGGAGCCATCGGAAATGGAAAACTGCTGTGTGGAGTCCCACACGACGAGTTGTGGAGACCATGGAAGGGGAAGGCGAGTCGAGTCAGTATGCAGAAGTAAAAGCCATACAACTAGCCCTAGAGATCGCCGAAAGAGAAAAATGGCCAGAATTGTATCTTTATACTGACTCATGGATGGTGGCAAATGCTCTGTGAGGGTGGCACAGAGGTAAACCTATCTGGGCTGCTACCCTGTGGCAAGATATTGCTGCCCGGGTAGAAAACCTGGATGTTAAAGTACGTCATGTAGATGCCCACATGCCCAAGAGTCGCGCTACTGAAGAATATCAGAACAATGAAGAAGAGGATCGAGCTTCGAAAATTGAAGTGGCTCAGGTGGACCTAGACTGGGAACGTAAGGGTGAGCTGTTTGTAGCTCGATGGGCCCATGAAACATCAGGACATCTGGGGCGGGATGCCACTTACAGATGGGCTCGTGATCGAGGGGTGGACTTGACCATTGAGGCCATCACACAGGTTACCCATGAGTGTGAGACCTGTGCTGCAATCAAGAAAGCCATGAAGGTAAAATCTCCCTGGAACAGGGGGAGATGGCTAGGGTTTCAATATGGTGAGGCCTGGCAAATTGACTATATCGGACCACTCCCACAAACCCGCCAAGGCAAACGATACATACTCACTATGGTAGAAGCAACTACTGGGTGGCTGGAAACATACCCTGTAAACCATGCCACGGCCCGAAACACTATTTTGGGCCTGGAAAGACAAGTATTGTGGCGTCATGGTACACCAGAGAGAATTGAGTCTGACAATGGGAGTCATTTCCGAAACAATCTTGTTACCTCCTGGGCCAAGAGGCATGGTATTGAGTGGGTGCACCACATCCCTTATCACCCACAAGCCTCTGGGAAGGTTGAGAGGTACAATGGACTGTTAAAGACTATGTTACGAGCATTAGGTGCTGGGACATGGAAACAATGGGACACAAATCTACCAGAAGCCACTTGGCTAGTTAACAATAGGGGGTCTGACAGCCGTGCTGGTTCTGCCGAAACAAAACCCCTACACACTGTGAAAGGAGCTAAAGTTCCCGTAGTGCATGTAGGAAGGTGGATGGGGAAGGCAGTGTGGGTTGTTCCTGCCTCGGGAAAAGGCAAACCCACTCGTGGGATTGTCTTCGCCCAAGGACCAGGGTATACCTGGTGGGTCATGCAAAAGAACGGGGATATCAAGTGTGTGCCTCAAGGAGATTTGACATTGAGAGAAAACTAATCTGTAATCTAAGTTATATGTTGTAGGAAGACGCTGTAGGATCAATGACAGGTCAACTTTGCAAGGAGCCGGGCAGTGCAACAAGGACTTGAGCTAAGCTGGTGCTGGTGTCCAGACATCCAACTCCACCTGCCCTGAGTGGCCACTTTGGCAGATGAAGACCTAATCATCAACAGTTCTTATGAACATCTTCCAAGAAAGACCTATGGAATGAAAAGATACACCGGCCTATTAATCTTGTACTGTTGAATCCTTGTCCTGTTAAAAGACAAGGAATAATGATGAGAATGCTTGTACGCTAAAGTATGGGGATCTGAGTGTGACACAAATGTTATGGAATAAGGGGTGGAGGTTGTACTGGGTCTGGTCCTCATCTAAGAAGAGGGGGAGTGAGAGAGCGGTTGTGGGGTTTAGCTGCCCAGCACGGTAAAACCACCACAATTTGGCACCAGCGGTATCCCACCAGCTGATCAAGTCTAACAACACAATGTAGCATAAGTTATTACCTACACCTATTGGGATGAACCTCACACTAGTGAAACACCAAGACCTGATTAAAACCCTTACCGTTACCCTGGCCCTTACCGTTACCCTTACCCTTTACCTTACTTTTACCCTTACCCGAACCCTTACCCTAACCCTTACACTTACAATAACGCTCAACCTAACCCTTACCATAACCCTGACACTAACCGTTGTTACGAGCACTAGCTTACTTCTCTAAACAATTAGATCAAGTAAGTAAAGGATGGCCTGGATGCCTTCGAGCTGTTGCAGCTGTTGTTATCAATATACAAGAAGCTCGGAAGTTTACAATGGGACAGAAAATGAGAGCGTTAGTCTCCCATACGGTCTCAACAGTTTTGGAACAAAAAGGAAACCATTGGCTTTCACCACAGAGATTTTTAAAATATCAAGCAATATTAGTAGAACAAGATGATGTGGAAATTGTGGTCACTAACGTCGTAAATCCAGCTTCTTTCCTTAGTGGAACTCTGGATGAACCTATAACCCATGATTGTATAGAAACAATGGAGACTGTGTATTCTAGTCGACCTGAACTTAAGGAAGAACCTTTAGAAGATGCTGATGAATCTTGGTATACTGATGGAAGCAGCTTTGTAAAACAAGGACACCGTAAGGCAGGATACGCTGTTAACTGCTCAACAGGTAATCGAGTCTAAACCATTACCCCCTGGGACGTCCGCCCAGAAAGCAGAGAGAATTGCTCTTACGCGAGCACTGGAGCTGGCAGCAGGAAGGAAAATAAATATTTGGACAGAGTCTAAATATGCATTCGGCGTGGTACATGATCATGGAGCGATTTGGAAAGAACATGGATTGCTGACTGCTCAGGGAAAACAGATAAAACATGCTGAAGAAATGTTAAAATCATTAGAGGCTGTCAAACAACCAGAAAAGGTAGCTATCACGCATTGTCGGGGACACCAAAAGGGGAACGCTGATTTTGAAATTGGAAATCGATTGGCAGATCAGGAGGCTAAATGGGCAGCTGAAACAACTGAGGTGAAGGCATTGTCTTTGATACCAGACGGTAAAATCCAAACTATATACATGAACCAAAAAGCCAAATTATACAAAAGAAGACTTAAAATCAATTGAAGATTTGAAAGGTAAAATGAAACCAGATGCATGGGTATATTTAAAAGATAACCGCATAATAATACCTTCTATTTTGACATGGCCGATAGTTCTTACAGATTTATACAATAAAACACATTGGAGAAAACAAGTAACTCAACAACGCAGCATCTGTTTACGCAATAACCCCAATACCAAGAACAGAATAAAATTTGGAATAAACGGTAAAGGAAATTATCTCGGACAACAGTGGCAAATTGATTTTTTCAGAACTTCCTAGAAAAGGGGGGTATTGTTATTTACTGGTTCTGACTGACACGTTTTCAGGATGGCCCCAAGCTTTTCCTTGTCGAACAAACAAAGCAAGGGAAGTGGTAAAAGTCTTGTTAAATGAAATAATACCATGCTTTGGGATTCCAGTAGCAATGTCTTCTGATAGAGGTTCACATTTTTGTGTGCAAGTGGTACAACAGAGAAGTACGATTCTAAAGACAGATTGGCAACTGCATACTCCTTATAGACCGCAGGCAAGTGGACGAGTAGAAAAAATGAACCATTTAATTAAACAACAAATAGCTGAAATCGGACAAGAAGCTAATTTGTCACGGCCTAAATCCCTTCCTTTAGCATTACTTAGAATCAGAGTTAAACCTAGAGTAAAAGAGAATTTGAGCCGCTTTGAAATCTTATATGGAAGGCCATTAGCACTTTCTATTAAGTGGAGAGGATCTAATGTAGTTGGGATCAGAATATTTATATGCTTATAGAACTAAACTTCAAAAAACAATTAAATAAAGTACATAAATTTGATTTAGGGACCAGGGCTAGAGGGTTGGATCAACCAATCCACCCCTTTAAGCCTGGGGATTATAGATATATATATATATAAAGACTTTTTCGGGACAACCCCTAGAGGAAGAATGGAATGGACCGTATCAAGTGTTGCTGACAACTTACACTGCTATCAAGATTAGAGAACAAGCCGCTTGGATCCACTATTCCCGACTGAAGAAAGCTCCAGAAGCCCCTGGAAAGTAACGCCAGGTGACGATGAACTGAAACTAAAGCTTAGGTGAACAAAATGAGGACATTATGGTCGGGACTACTTGGTAATATGGTTGGCAGAAAATCTGTTGATAGAACATTTTTTTTCTATGGCTTATAGTTGTAATTGTGATTCAAGAAGGTGCCTCTGTGATAACAGAGAATGGTGAGTGGACTTGAACTGAAGCAGTAACAACAGAGGATAAGGACTTGAATGGAAAGTTAGCAGTTACGGTCATCTGGCAAACAAATGGTAACTATTTAGATAAACCATCAGAATGGTGAAAATTAGGAGAAGAGTGGACACACCAAAGAACCATAGGGGACAAAATTAAAATAGGGTGCCGAATGATTAATGGAACGACCTAGGAGAAAGTAACGGGGATTTTAGTAAAACCGATTTCCAAAAATGGCCAACGAGAAGGTTGTATTCGCCCAGGTAAATTGGATTACCACAAACTAATAATAGATGCACTTAGTATGGTTCAAGATAATATATCCTTAGCTCTTAGTTGTATGCAAGCACAGTTATGGTTGCAGGCAACGGCCGCCTTGATCATTAGGGAAGGAAGTGAAGGCATTTTTCCAGATGAAGTCTGAAAGGCTGTCTGGGACAATGCTAATGATTTTGAGAAGAAGTTCCAGTCTTTGTGGACCCTGGTAAATTTTACTTATGGTCCCATTGTTAACATGGCTACTGCCTTCGTGCTTCCTATACGTAATGCCACAGTTTATGTTACCCACCCGATCATTGCACTAGGATTAAACCATGAGAAGACAGTGCTTTATCCTTCGGAGCATAGAACATGGGCACAGATGGAGAATGGGAAATGGCAGTCTGTAAATCTAGAATCATGTGTTACCCGGGAACAACAAGCATTTATTTGTGAAAGCAGTACAATTGATGCTCAGGATGTATGTTTTGACACGGAGCAAGGTGTCTGCCACTTTGAAATTCATCCAAATACTAGTCAAAAGACTGTGCTTGTATATGTTGATCAAGGGGGTGTGTGTTTAAGAACTGCTTTTGATTTCGTAGAAGTAGATAAGGAGAATATAACTCTCCATAGCAAAAGTCATTTTTGTATTTGTAACTTTGTTAGAATTGTCGGCTGTGATTTTCTATATTTGTGTTAACTTTCCCGGCAGCAGCCCATAGAGTGCTGTAGTCTGCACTTGTAGCTGGAACAGCAGTGTTATCACACCAGTGTTTTGTCTACTGCTGAGCAGCAGTGGCACAGCATCGGGCCTCTCTCTAACCCTCCTGGGGGGTGGGCAAAAAGTGAGGAGAGAAACATCATCAGGGCAGCTGACCTAAACCAACCAAAGGGATATTCCATACCATGTGATGTCACACTCAGCAATAAAAGGTGGAAACAGGAAGAAGAGGGGAGGGGTGGGCTCTCGTTGTGAAAACGTCGGTCCTCCTCCCGAACACCGGCTACGTGCGTTGAGGCCCTGCTTCAAGGACGTGGTCAATCATCGCTCATTTGTGGGAAGTTGAGAGTAATTTCTTTCCTCTGTACTTCCACGTAGTTTTCATTTATTTTGTTTGTTTTCCTCCCTTCTTTTTATTTTCCCTTTCCCCCTCCCTTTTCCCCTTTCCCTTTTTATTTCCCTTTAGTTAAATTGTTTAGATCATAATAATCTTTATTTAATTATTTAAATTGTTTAGATCATACTAATCTTTATTTAATTATTATTATTATTTCCCTTTAATTAAATTATCCTTATCTCAACCCGTGAGTCGTTCTTTCCTTTACTTCTCCCCCTCCTCATCTAAGAAGAGGGGGAGTGAGAGAGCGGTTGTGGGGTTTAGCTGCCCAGCACAGTAAAACCACCACAGTCCTTTTTGGCGCCCAACGTGGGGCACGAAGGGTTGAGATAACAATAGAATTGATTAAAACGCGTACAACTAACACACTTACTTGCTAGTAACCATGTTCGTTGTCCTGTTAATAATGGCTTTGATCATATGCCATGCAATCCGTGTCATATTCTCCTTTCTCCTATATATCCGATCTGACAAAGTGCTACAATCTGTGTTCACTTTTTTTAATTTGCTGTGCTGCCAAGCACTGACCTTGAGTTTAATCTGGAATTCAGGCTCTGTGCTGTTATCATTTGGGTCTCATGGAAACTATCTTTTAGAGAATATTCAGAACTACACTGCCTTCCTTTCCTCATCTGGACACCAGTTTATTAATAATATTAGGAATGGTACTTTTCCCTTCTTTCACAGTGGGCTAATTACAACAGTTTGGGAGTATTTTGAAGATCCATCTGTAACCCATGTATTGCTATTTCTAATTCTGAATAACAGGTTTCATTTTCTCTCTAAGATTAGTCGATTGTTTAGAAAGCTTACTTGGGAATCTGTCTCGAAAGAGTCTTGTGGCGAGTGGCAAGGTGTGTGGGATGATGTTGGCAGATACCTGTCACGAGTGTCTCCTCCAATAGTTTTGAACTTCACCCCTGAGCAAGTGCTAAATCCTAAAAACCTGGTAGAATGTTTGAGAGTTGTATGTCCTGACCCTGATAATGCCGGAGAACGACAGCTTGCAGCATTGTGCTGGGTCCTGGCTTACTCCTATCAAACACTGTTTAACATAATCCAGCAACTTGAAGAGAGGGAGGAAGTCTCTGAATCTGATGACCAAGTGACACATGCTGTGGCTGACCCAGAGGACCAACCGACTACGGTATCAGTCGCCCCCGTGGTCAAGTCAAAACAATGGAAACGGAGGTCAGCTCGTTTAGTAAGGGAAGACGCCTCTCCTAAGAAGGAGGGAGAAGGGGAAATGGCAGGCACCTCTAAAGCAGAGCCATCACAAAACCAGCAGGAAGAAGAGATGGAAATCATAAAGGAATCAGAAATCACTCGATCCTTATCCCTGAGTGAGTTGCGAGAAATACAAAAGGATTATGGTCGACGCCCAGGTGAACACATCCTCACCTGGCTGCTTCGATGCTGGGATGCTGGGGCCAATAGCCAACAATTAGAAGGCAATGAAGCCAAGCAGCTGGGATCCCTCTCTAGAGAAAGGGTAATTGACAAAGTAATCGGGAGAGGAGCACAGGCCCTCAGCCTCTGGAGACGACTCCTGGCAGCTGTGAGAGAAGGATATCCCCATAAGGAAGATATTGTATATCACGTAGGCGAGTGGACCACTCTGGATAAAGGTCTCCAGCATCTGCGGGAATTAGCTGTGCGGGAGATGATTTATAGTGATTTGGACAATGCCCAGACACCTAAAGACCCCGATGAAGTCCAGTGCACAACATCCATGTGGCGTAAATTTGTGCGGAGTGCACCATCAGCACATGCCAGTACACTGGCAATATTTAACTGGGATGAGGGGATGGGACCAACAGTGTATAATCTGTCCTGCCAGCTTCAAAAATATGAAGACAATTTCTCTGCTCCGCTACAGTCCTGTGTCTCAGCTGTGGAGAAACTTTCTGAAGAGTTCCACCAACTTAAAGAGAATCTATCTTCCTCCCCACCTGAACAAACCAGTGTCCACCGACCAAAAGGGAACACTTGGGAGAAACTTTCTGAAAAGGTTCACCAACTAGAAGAGAGATTATTCTCCTCCGCACCTGTACAAAGCAGTGTCTCAGCTATCAGGGGTAGGCGGTCATCTACACAAAGACGGCGATATGGTGGGTACTCACCCCGTGCCACCCTGTGGTTTTACTTACGAGACCATGGAGAGGACATGAGAAAATGGGATGGAAAATCCACCGCGACCCTAGAGGCACGGGTACGTGAGTTGCAAAAGAAAACAATCGGGAAAAAGGGATTCTCTGAAAAGTTTGCTGCTCCAACTTCCAGCAGACAGTCCTTCAAACACAGAAATGAAGAAGATTCTGACCAGGATTAGGGGGGCCCTGCCTCCAGCCAGGGGGAGGAAAGGGACAATCGAGTTTATTGGACTGTGTGGATTCGATGGCCTGGCACATCAGACGCACAGAAGTATAAGGCTTTAGTAGACACCGGTGCACAATGTACTCTAATGCCATCGAGCTATGAAGGGCCAGAGCCCATCAGTATTTGTGGAGTGACAGGGGGATCTCAGCAGTTAACTGTATTGGAGGCTGAAGTGAGTCTGACTGGGAATGAGTGGGAAAAGCATCCCATTGTGACTGGCCCAGATGCTCCATGTATCCTTGGCATAGACTATCTTAGAAGAAGATATTTCAAGGATCCAAAAGGGTTCCGGTGGGCTTTTGGTATAGCTGCCTTAGAGACAGAAGGCATTAAACAATTGTCTACCTTGCCTGGTCTCTCAGAGGACCCCTCTGTTGTGGGGTTGCTGAGGGTCGAAGAACAGCAAGTGCCAATCGCTACTACAACGGTGCACCGACGGCAATATCGCACCAACCGAGACTCCCTGATTCCCATCCATGAGTTGGTTCACCGACTGGAGAGTCAAGGAGTGATCAGCAAGACTCGCTCACCCTTTAATAGTCCTATATGGCCAGTACGAAAGTCTAACGGCGAGTGGAGGCTAACAGTGGACTATCGAGGCCTGAATGAAGTCACACCACCGCTGAGTGCTGCAGTGCCGGACATGTTAGAACTTCAGTACGAACTAGAGTCAAAGGCAGCCAAGTGGTATGCCACAACTGATATTGCTAATGCATTTTTCTCCATCCCTTTGGCAGCAGCATGCAGGCCGCAGTTTGCTTTCACTTGGAGGGGCATCCAATACACCTGGAATCGGCTGCCACAGGGGTGGAAACACAGCCCTACCATTTGACTGTGCTTGTATATGTTGACCAAGGGGGCGTGTGTTTAAGAACTGCTTGTCACTTTTACCACTTCTCTTGCTTTGTTTGTTCGACAAGGAAAAGCTTCGGGCCATCCTGAAAACGTGTCAGGCAGAACCAGTAAATAACAATACCCCCCTTTTCTAGGAAGTTCTGAAAAAATCAATTTGCCACTGTTGTCCGAGATAATTTCCTTTACCGATTAATCCAAATTTTATTCTGTTCTTGGTATTGGGGTTATTGCGTAAACAGATGCTACGTTGTTGAGTTACTTGTTCTCCCCAATGTGTTTTATTGTGTAAATCTGTAAGAACTATCGGCCATGTCAAATTAGAAGGTATTATTATGCGGTTATCTTTTAAATATACCCATGCATCTGGTTTCATTTTACCTTTCAAATCTTCAATTGATTTTAAGTCTTCTTTTGTATAATTTGGCTTTTTGGTTCATGTATATAGTTTGGATTTTACCGTCTGGTATCAAAGACAATGCCTTCACCTCAGTTGTTTCAGCTGCCCATTTAGCCTCCTGATCTGCCAATCGATTTCCAATTTCAAAATCAGCGTTCCCCTTTTGGTGTCCCCGACAATGCATGATAGCTACCTTTTCTGGTTGTTTGACAGCCTCTAACAATTTTAACATTTCTTCAGCATGTATTATCTCTTTTCCCTGAGCAGTCAGCAATCCATGTTCTTTCCAAATCGCTCCATGATCATGTACCACGCCGAATGCATATTTAGACTCTGTCCAAATATTTATTTTCCTTCCTGCTGCCAGCTCCAGTGCTCGCGTAAGAGCAATTCTCTCTGCTTTCTGGGCGGACGTCCCAGGGGGTAATGGTTTAGACTCGATTACCTGTTGAGCAGTTGTAACAGCGTATCCTGCCTTACGGTGTCCTTGTTTTACAAAGCTGCTTCCATCAGTATACCAAGATTCATCAGCATCTTCTAAAGGTTCTTCCTTAAGTTCAGGTCGACTAGAATACACAGTCTCCATTGTTTCTATACAATCATGGGTTATAGGTTCATCCAGAGTTCCGCTAAGGAAAGAAGCTGGTTTTACGACGTTAGTGACCACAATTTCCACATCATCTTGTTCTACTAATATTGCTTGATATTTTAAAAATCTCTGTGGTGAAAGCCAATGGTTTCCTTTTTGTTCCAAAACTGTTGAGACCGTATGGGAGACTAACGCTCTCATTTTCTGTCCCATTGTAAACTTCCGAGCTTCTTGTATATTGATAACAACAGCTGCAACAGCTCGAAGGCATCCAGGCCATCCTTTACTTACTTGATCTAATTGTTTAGAGAAGTAAGCTACTGCTCTTTTATAGGGATCCAATCTTTGTGCTAGTACTCCCAAAGCTATCCCTTGTCTCTCATGAGAAAACAACCAAAAGGGTTTTGAGAGATCCGGTAATCCCAAAGCCGGAGCTTGCATCAATTCTCGTTTAAGTTGTTTAAAGGCGTTTCGTGCTTCTCCAGTCCAGACTAATTTTGACTGATTACTCTTTATCAATTCATATAGAGGCTTTACCATTAGTCCATAATTATAAATCCAAAGGCGACACCAACCTGTCATTCCTAAAAAGGTTCGTAGCTCCTTTACTGTTTGGGGTTCTGGAGTCCGGCAAATGACTTCCTTACGTTCAGTTCCTAGTTCTCGTTGTCCTCCTGAAATTTCAAATCACAAGTAGGTCACGCGTTGTTGAACCAGCTGGACTTTCTGTTGAGAGACTCGATATCCATTTAAACCCAGAAAATTAAGAAGACTTATAGTCCATTGAATACAATTCTCTTTAGTCTCGGTAGCTATTAAGAGATCATCTACGTATTGTAACAAAGCCCCTTCAGTGTCAGGAGGTATCCAAGTTTCAAGTTCCTTCACTAATTGGTTTCCAAAAATAGTGGGGCTATTCTTGAATCCTTGAGGTAGCAGTGTCCACGTAAGCTGTGTCTTTCTGCCTGAGTCAGGGTTTTTCCATTCAAAGGCAAATAAGTTTTGGCTTTCAGTGGCTAAGGATAGGCAGAAGAAGGCGTCTTTTAAATCCAGTACGGTAAACCAGACTTGACTATTCTTTAATTTAGTCAGCAAAGTATAAGGGTTTGCCACTACTGGATGTATATCCTCGGAGATTTTATTTATGGCCCTCAGAACCTGAACTAGCCTATAGCTTTTTCCATCTGCCTTTTTAATTGGCAATATGGCTGTATTTTATTCTGATTCGCATTCAATCCATAATCCATACTGTATAAATTTATCAATTATCTCTTTAATTCCTTTCCTGTCTTCTCTCCTGAAAGGATATTACTTAACCTTAACGGGTTTCTCTCCTGGCTTTAATTTAATAATTATTGGGGTCACATTTTTAGCTCTTCCAGGGACTTCGGTGGCCCAAACTCCTGGATATACTTGATCTGTGATCTCTAAAGGTATTTCACTTTTAGGGTCAGTTTGTATTACTGTCAAGCTTAACACATTTATTAGTTGTTCTTCTCCTATTCTTAATTCCATTTTCCCTTTTTCAAAGACAATTTCTGCTCCTAATTGCTCTAATAAATCTCTACCTAAGAGTGCCCATGGGGAGTTAGGCATATATAAAAATGTGTGTATGCCCCATTGTTTCCCTAACTTGTACTTCAAATGTTCACAAAAATAAGCCTTGACGGTTGCACCTTTTACCCTAACATAATCATTCCGTAAAGGCATTAATGCTTGATTTAGAACTGAATACGTTGCCCCATATCAATAAGAAATTTCACTTCTGTTCCTCTCCTAACGTCATTATAACCAGTGGAGGATCCGCTAGGGTAGATTCCCCAGGTCCCCGTTATTCCTGTTGAAATCAGGGGCCGGTTACCCTAGGAAAATGCTAGTCAATTTGTCCTCCGAAGCCAGGTCCAGATCGTTTTTGTTTTGTTTTGTCTTGTTTTGTTTTTGTTTTTTTTTTTTTCTTTCATTACATTTCAGAGTTGGTCCAAAAATTTCATAGGGGTTTCTTTTGGACCTTGTTGGAAGCATATTTTCAATTCCCAATTCATCCAGATTTTAGTATTTACTTAACTGCTCATAATTTTTGGGATGATTAGGGTCTTAGTGAGGGTCGGTCAGGGGAATGCAATTGTCCACAGTTCCCTGAGCGGTCCCATCAGCAATCTGAGCTCACACATGAACTCAGGCTGTTTTAAGAGTTAACTGCTTTTCTGTTTCTGTGACAACTCTCTCGGACCCATCATGATCCCTTTGCCCCAAAGGGCTAACACCCGTGATTTTGAGATCCCAGCCTCGGGCTGAGGCAGAACTATTAACATTCCTACATTCTCTTTCCCTGCTCATTCAACTTCAAACACCTTTAACACTTTCAACAACCCTTTTAACACTTCCTTTATCTTTCTCCAGCCTGTACTTTTCTAATGCCAACATCAAAGGCTCAGTTGCTGAAACAACATCAGTATACATTTCATCCTGTTCTCTTTCTCAAAAAAAAACCAACATTATCTGTAGCAAAATATTATAGTTTAAAGTTCCATTTAGGGGCCACTTTTCTCCACATTCCAGCTTATAAAGCGGCCACCATTGATTAAAATATTTTATCAGAGTTTTCTTTTTCACTTCCACCCGGAGCCCCCCCCTACATCCTTCCAATGACTCAAAATACAACCCAGCGTACTTTTCTTAGGAATTTCACTGCTTACTCGCCCCCCCCATTTTCCAGTTTACACTTTCAGAATACACGTGTTACTTACAAAAATGTATCACTCACAAAAATACGGGCACGCAATATCTTTCAATAGCAATGTCACAAAACTACTACTATTACCAGGAATATTGCCAAAATCACAATAACAATAGTCAAATTCCACATGCGATAAGTCAGAAAACCGAAATGTGTAACACCGTAACGATATCTTTCTTATAACAATGCCACAAACCTACTATTATCACCAAGAAAATAGCCAAAATCGCAGTAACAATAACCAGAGTTAAATACCACACTCCATGAGTCAGAAAACCAAAATAGGCAACACAATTCCAGATGGACCTTAAAGCGAGCTCCTTCCTTAAGATCCCCAAACATATACTTCTGGTGCTAACCACAAAGTATATACCAAACACTGCCTCACAGAAGATCACCTTCTGACTTACAGACAGTTCCAGATGACCGGTCTACCAGAAAACCAAAACAGAATAAAGAATATACTCACTTACAATGATGGGGTCCTTGTCTGCCTCCGCAGTGATCTGGTGAGTCGAGGAGTCCCTCCAGGAAATCCCGGGGGTACCCTAGGGAGTCCTGTCCCCAGCAGGTCCTGCGGTCCGACAGAGAGGTTGTCCCATCTGGGGTGCCAAATTGATTTAAAGATCAAAGCCGAAATTTCCTTAAGTGGTATATTCTTTATTGCAGCGCTGGATGCACGGGGGATCTTTCTGTCCATCATGCATGTCCGAAGTAACAAACCATCTCATATTTATACAGCAAAACGATGAACATTCTATTAATGCCTATATGTTGGGAATTGGTCTGTGGGGCATGGGCATGTATCCACAGAGCAATTGTTTGACCAGAGTTTGTTTTAAGAATAGGCCTCAGTTAGCACGACTGAAGAATGGAAAAATCCGAGGTTAGCAAGAAATATGCCTGCAAGGCTAGGACAGAGTGTCTTCTTATGAGGAGGGAGTATTGATAAGAAAACAGTTGCCAAAAATATGAGGAAGCTATGTCCGTATGTAACCGCAAGTAGGGGGAACATTAACGAAAGTAACCTTTTAGGCTCAGCAAATCAGCAAATAACGAGTATGCAGAATTATAATCACTAGCTGTATAAATATACGTGATTCGGACAATATAGTTGAACTATGCTTTATCACTCACATTGAGTCGACTGCATTTGTTCCTTCAACCGCGACCCGACGATTTTTTTTTCCTACACCTATACATATTCCTTACCTAAACCCACCTACTCTCGCTTCGTATGCTAATTAGCTTCTCAGTCCTTGCGTTTGCGCAAAGCCTTCCAAGAACTGTGGGCCGGTGTCTTCGGGATGTGGGCAGTGGTCTTTGGGAGGAAGACCGTAGGTCTTCCTCGTGATGCACTTTTCAGCCTTTGCTTAAAAAATGCCAGGTAGGATGAACCAGTTGCTTTCCAAGCTGTAGAAATGCTGAGTTGGCTTTTGGCCTAACTGAGGGTCGGTAGATAACAGGATGTCTCAGTTACCAAGGCATAACAGAAGGTTGACTCAAGTTATGTCAAGTCTCAGCCTGACTGAGGGTCGACAGATAACGGGATGTTTCAATTAACAAGATGCTTCAACATAACAGAAGGTCGACAGATAGCAAGATGTCATCTATTTTGTCCTCATTAATTTTTAACCACAAGATTTATTCTATCCTAAAGTGAGTTTATACAGTATCAGGCGGGAGGGTCATCAGCCCAGTTAGTGTCCCTAAGCCAGGATCCCCCTAAGGCAAGTCTTGAATGGTTTCCCCTCTGTTTTAGTGGTGCTATGGTACGCGTTGCTCAGAATCTGCTGAGGGTCTGAGATGGGGGGCGGGGGGAGCTGCCTGTACGCTGTTGGAGCCTGGGTTGTGGGGGGAGGTTTGGAGCTGCTTCTACACCTTTGGGGCTGGCATCAGGGGTAGGGGGTTGGGTGCTGGTTGTATACTGTAGGGGCCTGTGTTTGGGGGGGGCTTGGGGCCTCCGTCTGGGGGAGGGGTGGGAGCTGCTTGTACAACTTTGGGGCCTGCATCTGGGGGTGGCTGGGAGCTGCTTGTCCACTGTAGGGGCCTGTGTTTGGTGGGGCTTGGGGGCCTCCCACGTGGGGGGGGGGGTTGGGAGCTGCTTCTCTAGGGTAGGGGGCCTGCCTTTTGCAGGGGTTGGGAGCTGCTTGTAGAATTTGGGGCCCTGTGTCTGGGGGGGGTTGGGGCCTGTGTCTCAGGGGTGTTGGGAACTGGTTGTACACTTTTGGGGCCTGTCTCTGGGGGGGAGCTACTTGTACACCTTTTGGGCCTGTATTTGAGGGGGGTTGGGAGCTGCTTGTACACTTTAGGGGCCTGGGTCTTGGCGGGGGGTCTGGGCTGTTTGTACACCTTTGTGGCCTGTGTTTGGTGGGGGTTGGTGCCTGTGCCTGGGGGAGTTGGGAAGTGCATGTACACTCTAGGTGCCTCCATTTGGGGGTCTTTGGGGCCTCCCTTTGAGAGGGAGGGAGTTGGGAGTTGGTTGTACACCTCTGCGTCCCATGTTTGTTTTTTTTTTTTGGGGGGGAAGGGCGGGGGGTTGGGACCTTTCTCTGAAGGGGCGGGTTGTGAGCTGCTTGTACACCTTTGGGACCTGTGTCTGGGCGGGGGGGGGGCCCGGGTCTGGGGCCTGTGTCTGGGTGGAGTCCAGTTCTTGGGAGGGGGTGGCAGCTGCTTGTGGGCAGTTGGGGTCTGCATCTGGGTGTGGTGGGTGCCTGCTTCTGTTGGCAGTTTGGGGCCTGCTTGTAGACTTGTGCAGCCTGGGTTTGGGGGCTTTTCTGTAACATTTGGGGTGTGCATTTTTTCTTTGGGATGCATCTTGAGCTTTTGAGGCCTATCTGTAGTGTTTGGGGCCTGCGTCTGGGGCTTTTCTGTAGCGTTTTGGTCGCGTGTTTGTGATTTGGGGCCTGTATGCAGGGTTTTGCCTTTTTTGTAGTTTCCATCTTTGTGTCTGTGTGTTTCGTTGTTGGTTGTCTGGGGTTAGGGGCAGTTTGGGGTTTGGATTAAGGTCAGTGTCATTAGCGTTAGGGGGTTGATAATAAGGGTTAGGGTTGTGGTTAGAGTTGTTAGGTTTAAGGGGAATAAGGATTTCAGGGTAAGGGGATCAAGGCTGTAGGAGTAAAAATGTTGTTTTTGCGCAGTTACATCCTTTAGAGGGAAGGAAGGTGGTATTGAGATATGCTTGCAGTGATAAAGAGAGCTTAACAGTGTGAAATGTGTTCATCTGGTGCGTGTCAATATGGAACAATGCTAGGGCCACATGATATGATGAAATGTGACCTTCTGTCTTACATAGCCTTGTATAACCACAAGACCACAAGAAAACCAGAGTGGTTAGTGTATATAGTTCTTGTACCTTGCAAAGGAATGGTCCAGCAATTCGGGTCAATAGGGGATAAGAGAACCAAGGGGTTTCAGAATAACTGCTAACTATTACAACTGCTGCATGGGACACTATGCAAGTGTCTGACATCCAGCCAAGATGGACAAAGGAGAAGGACAAGGGAAAAGCCTGGGAGGAAGACTACGAGCTTTCAGCATGAGAGACCCCCAGAGGGACCACCGGAGACTGATAACGTGTGCACCAGTGGGAGGGTTCAGATTCCGGGAACTAATTATAGTAACCCTGCCTTTTCTAGAAGTAGTAATGAATATGTATTAGCCTAGGAGCATAAAAACAAGCTGCCTGATGTAACAGGTGTGAGTCTTGGTGGAGCAGACTCCCAGCGCACCCAGCGCTACTTGCTTACCTCTATTCATTTAATAAATTGTAAACTTCAATTGCAATCCTATTTGGGACCCAGTCATTTATTACAATTGGAGGCTCGTTCGGGAGGGCTTTGGTTCCTGAATTCTGATTTGATCTAGGAGAGGTGCCCCACCATTTGGTGGCTGCTGTTCGAGTCAGGTCGGGACTAATGGCATCTTGAACCTGAATAAAGGTAAGCAAAGTTTTTGATTTTTTTTTTCAGCTCCCTTGCCAGCTGCAGCACTATATTTTGCCCGTAATTCTGCGTGTGAAGATCCGAATGAAGACGACGGAGTCGTAAGCATTTAAAGCGTATACCGTTCGGCTGGGTGGGATTCGGTTGCCTGTGTGTGTAAGAGTGTGCCTGAGACGGAACTTAGTTCCGAAGCGATTGGGGAGGTCTTCTAACCACGGTTCCAATGTCCCGCAAGGGACTTGGCCAGTGAAGGACCGAAGCGATTCCTATAGGATTTGTGGGTGGGTGATAGGTCCTAAACCCCCTGCAAGACACTCTTCCTAAGGTAACCAAGGGCTGTGGGAATTGCCATAGTAAAATTCCTAGGTGGGTCAGACAAAATCGAAGACCAGGCACCAGAAGAAAGGGAGCAAATTAGCAGACATACCACCAGAAAGTCCATTAGGAATAACAATTAGAAATTGGAACGATAGGGGCCCCAGAAAAGGAAAAAGTAAATTAAAAATGGTCCAGTATTGTGTGATAGAATGGCCAAAGGAGCCTTTAAGAGCACATGTCTTTCGGCCTGTTTTTGGATCCTTTGAAGACTGGATTTGCCGGGCCTTAAACATCCATGTTAATTCAAAGGAACCTTTTAGCCAGGAAGTGATAATGCAGGATTATGGATCAGGAGGACTTCACGTCCTTTTCCAGCCTCAATATTTACACTAAAAGCAGATAAGAAATTTGAAGAACAAGAAGAAGAGGAAAAAGAAAAAGATGATAAACGGGAGCCGTTGGATAACCTACCACCTCCATATCCTAACAATCCACCCCCGGCGGCTCCCCCTCCAGTGGCTGTGGTATCTCCAGCAGTACCACCATTGTCCTTGCTTCCACCACCAACAGCACCAGGATTAGACCGACCTCCGGCTGCATGCACGAGAAGTAGGACTGCCGTATCTGAGAGAGCTTCTCTATATCCCTTAAGGGAGGTAACTGGTGTATAACTGGTGTGCGTCTAGGTGGAGCAGAGACTCCCGGCGCACCCAGCGCTGTTTGCTTACCTCTATTCATTTAATGAATTGTAAACTTTGATTGTAATCCTATTTGGGACTTTTATTATTTATTCTAACAGACAACGTTGTAAAACACAGACAACCAGAATCCTTACAGCAATTAGGTGGAAATCACGGCGTAAGAAACATTACCACTTCAAAGAGTAAAAACCTCAAAAGAAATGTGACTTGTAACAGGCCAGCAGCTGTGTATTTTCTGTAAAGCACCAGATAGATTATGAACCTTGAATGGCACAGTTAATGGAGAGACAGGGGAGGGGCCCGGTCCTTGGCAGAAAAAAAAAGTGTATAAACTGTGTATGGAATTAGTAGGCACCCTCCTGCTTGCAGGACGCCCGCCATTGTAATCTCAAATAATAATGCTACTGTGCTGAGATCCTCGACTCAGCCTATGTTATTGGCTACAGATTGATTCAGGGTTTTAAGGTTTCAGGGATAGGGCACTAGGGTTGGGTTTCAGGGTAAGGGGTTTCAGGGTTTATGTTGAGGATTTTAAGGTTTTTAGGGTTGGAGTTTTAACGGTTAGGATTTTAAGGATTTGGGGGTTAGGGTTTTAAGGGTTTCAGGGTTAGCGTGTTAGGGTTTTAGAGTTTTTTGGGTTGTAGTGTTGATATGTTTTTTAGGGTTAGAGTCTTAGGGTTTTATTTTTGGTCAGTTATTTACGGTTAGGGTTTTAAGATCTTATTTTTCTTTTTTTTTTTTTTTTTTTTTTTCAGGTTAGGTTCTCCAGGGCTTTGAGTATCCTAATTTTGGGGGTTTGGGTTTTGAGCATCTTAATTTTTTGGGTTAGGCTTCTGAGTGCCCTAATTTTTTGGAATAGGCTTTTGAGCATCCTGAGTAGTTGGGTTAGGGTTTTGAGCATCTTAATGTTTTGGGTTTGGGTGTTGAGCATCCTAAGGTTTCGTGAAAGGGTTTGGAGCATCCTAATGTTTTTGGGTTAGGGTTTGGAGTGTCCTAAGTTTTCGGGATAGGGTTTGGAGCGTCCTAATATTTTGCATTAGGGCTTTGAGCGTCCTAACCTTTTGGGTTGGGTTTGGGTTTTGAGTGTCTTAATTTCTGGGTTTGGGTTTTGAGCGTCCTAAGATTTGGGGTTAGGGGGTTTAGGCATAGGTCTTCAGGGGTTTAGCGTGGTAAATAGTTTGGGCAGGTCTGTAGGGGTTTCGAGGTTTTTTTAATGTTAGGGCTTGAGGCTTTTTTGTAACTGCGGTAAGGGCTAGGGTTCCAGTGAGTGCTGTTAAATGTAGTTCTAGAACACGCAGCCTGTGATTGGCCATGCCGGCTGTCTGGGGAATGCTGGTAGTTGTAGTTTTCCAGCACCGGTAGGCAATGTTGAGTGCCCAGAGCATGCCGGGAGATGTAGTTCTCAGGACTCCAGACTTCCGGGAGGCCATGTTGAGTGCCCAGAGTATGCCGGGAAATTTAGTCCTCGGGAACTAGGGTTAGGGTTAGGGGCTAGGGCTGGGGCTAGGGTTTAGGGTTAGGGTTAGGGGTTGATGTTAGGGTTAGGGTTAGGGTAAGGATTAGGATTAGGATTAGGGGTTATTGTTAGGGTTAGAGGGTTAGGGTTAGGGTTAGGGTTAGGGTTAGGTTAGGGGTAGGTTTAGGGGTTAGAGTAAGGGTTAGGGTTAGGGTTATGGTGAGAGTATTAGGGTTAGGGTCTGGGTTCGGGTTGGGGTTAGGGTTAGGGTTACAGTTAGGTTTAGGGTAAGGGTTAAAACAAGGGTAAGTGTTAGTGTAAGGGTAAGGATTAGGGTAAGGGTTAGGGTGAGGATAAGGTTTAGGTTTAGGGTAAGGGTGAGGGTAAGGGTTATAATAAGGTTAAGGGTTAGGTTTAGGGTAAGGGTAACGGTTAGGGTAAGGGTAAGAGTTAGGGTAAAGGTTAGAGGAAGGGTAAGGGTAGGGTTAGGATTAGGATAAGGGTAAGGGTTAGGGTTAGGTTTAGGGTAAGAATAAGGGTTAGGGTTAGTGTTAGGGTAAGGGCAAGGTAACGGCTACGGTTTGGGTTAGGGTAAAGGTTTTCATTTGTTAAAGCTGAAACGCAGTATGCAATCTGGGACATCACAGCCAGAGCTGCCTATGGCAAGGTGAGAGAGGAACACATGGAGCAGATGTTCTACTCCTAGTTTTTTCTTTATACGTAAATAAAAGTTTGAGCTAATTCCAGTTGGAAGAGTTCCAATTACTTGCTTGGTCATATTGTCCTTTCAATATTATAAGCTGCAGCAAAAGCATAGGGATTGTTGCTTCTAGAAACACCCCAGTTCTCTTGTCTGCACTATGCATGCTGTTGAGCTAAACAGATTAAAAAAAAAAAAAAAAGAAAAATCACACACACAAAAAAAAAAAACCATTACAGCTGCTGCTGCTGCTCTCTTCCTACTTCCTTGTGCTTTGCCCCTCCCCTTTCCCAGGTGATTGGGTTTGGGTGCTGGGCGGGGTCAAATTGTAGATGAGCCCCAGGCATCCCCTCAGAGAGCTCCTGCTTGGGCTGCTCTTTGGGGTGTTTGTTTTTCCTTCGGTCAGTTTCGGGGTTCTTTAGGTGGATCAGAGTCTATGGACTGATGCATTTCCAAGTAGCGAGGGGTACGCACATCTTTTGAGGTAACAACTAGTAGGATCTGTTAGAATAAACTAATTCTAACTAGTACTTGGTGTCTTTATTGCATGCAGTTCTTTATCAGGTGAGTAACTGTTATAGCATGTTTACGGATAGGATGTCAATGTTACTTTGTGTGTTTGCTATGCAGTGCCTGTGGGGACACTCTGTGCTTGGCTGGGAACCGAGGGCAGAAGTGATGTCAGGGCCTGTCTTCAATCAGGGTGGAAACACTGTGTGATTGGCTTGGAAAATAAAATTTGTGTAGCTTCCAAAACGTTAATGAAAATATAATAAAATTTTGTGAAATATGTTCATCTGATTTGTGTCAATATGGAACAACGCTAGGGCCTCATAATGAAATGTGACCTTCTGTCTTACATCCCCTTGTATAAATAACTACAAGGCCAAGAGAAACAGAGTGGTTAGTGTATATAGTTCTTGTATCTTGCAAAAGAACGGTCTAGCAGTTCATGTCAATAGAGGGTTTGAAGGGTAAACCTTGAGACTTGGGTCTGGGAGATAAGAGAATGGGGGGAGTTTTTTGAGATAACTGCTGACTATTGCACGAGACACAGCTTTCTGACATCTGGCCCAACGACTACTAAATAAGGAGTGGGGAGGAAGCTGAAGAACGACCAAAGGTCAAAGCCTGGGAGGAAGACTACGAGCCTTCAGTACGAGCCACCCCCAGAGGGACCACCGGAGACTAATAACGCATGCATCCGTGGGATTGTTTGGGTCCTGGGAAACTAATTATAATATCCCTGCCTTTTCCAAAAGTGGTGATGAATATGTATTAGCCTAGGAGCATAAAAACCAGCCGCCTGATGTAACTGGTGTGCATCTTGGTGGAGCAAAGACTCCTGGCGCACCCAGCGCTGTTTGCTTACCTCTATTCCTTTAATAAATTGTAAACATTAATTGTAACCCTATTTGGGACTCAGTCATTTGTTACAACTGGGACCCCCCGATGGGTGGAAGCTGTCAGGATAGCCCAGGATGCCGAGGCATGGTGCCGCAACAAGGTTGGTGGTCAGTGGCGCCCTGAGGCAGGCCGAATTGGGAGGGGGCGAGGCGGCGGGTGGTCGGTGACTTCTGTGGAAATGGCCCTTGTGTGGGGCGGGGGCAGCGCATTCAGAGGGACCTTGACAGGCTGCAGATAGGGGCAGGCAGGAACCTTTTGAAGTTCAGGAGAGGGAAATGCCAAGCCCTACCCCTAGGGAGGAACGACTCTATTCACCAGCACTGGATATCTGGATACTAAATAAGCATTTCTTCATGGAAGGGGTGGTTAGACATTAGAACAGGCTGCCCGGGGAAGTGGTAAGAGTCCCCAGCCTTAAAAGTATTTAAGAGACGTGTGGACATAGCACTTAGGGATACAATTTAGTGGTAGCATTAGGTTGATGTTTGGACTTGATGTTCTTAAGGGCCTTTTCCAACATAAGAATTCTTGTTAAGGATGGGGATTCAAATAACAAACGCGTTTTCGGGAACTGGCTCTATCCTTCATTGTAGGTGACAGAAGCTCACCTTGCAAATGGAATCCACCCAAAGATGTCATGTCATCACAGATACTGTAGAAGGGAAGAAAGTTGGAACTTGTTTTTTCAGAGGTAAAACCTGCAGGTGAGTACAGAAGTAACATGTACACTGGGAGCTGTAGAGGTTCCCTGAAAGTTTAGGATTAAAATTTGGCTAGGCCTGCCTGTTCAACAAATGGGAAACTATGCTCTGCTTGACAAACGGCTTTTGAAAGGTAATTTTCAATGATGGAATGGAACATCTTGAATCCTCTTCGCGGGTTCTTTCCAGCTGATGACTTGCTGCATCAGCCTTGCATTCAAAGAACTAAGTAGAATTTATTTTTTATTGTATTGTTTTCAGTCTTAGAGGTTATCATCTCTTATTGATGATTTCAGGGTGAAAGCATGCATATAGAATGTACTGCTGAACTAAGATAGCATGCAGTTTCCTTTTTTATCCTAAGTTCTTTTTATGACTCAGTCTTTTGTTACTGTACGTAGCAATGTTTTCCTGCCTCTGTGTTGCTGTGACAATGTAACAAGGGCCGCAGGAAGTCAGACCAAAGATCTGTGATCTTAGCAGAATAGAACAAGTATAGAGTGATACTTGTGCCTTGCACTGTAAGACAAGCAAATGCCTTGGAGTATAAAAATGCTTAATGGATTTCTTGTAAAAATTGGCCATATCCCTTGAACCCGTGTAAACACTTAGCATCCATGGGTCACAGCAGTCACGAGCCTTAACTAGGTATTGTGTGTAAACTTTGGAGCTAGCTTCACTATGTGAAGAACCGCTTCCTTTATTTTGTGTGTGCTTGTGGGCAGGAGGAGTGAAATTTGCTTCCTGCTAGTTTTTGATGCCCTCATCTTCTGTATGGAAAGAGAAAATGGGTGATCGATCTCTGTTCAACTTCTATGATACAAGACATCGTCTTTTCCCTCATCTCTTTTTCACGTGTAAAAGGTTTTTGCTTAGTCCTTTTCTACAGAAACTGTTCCAAACATTTGGCGATCCCTGTTTCTCTTGGCTGAAACTGTTTTTATTCTACTGTGACCTTTTTAAGGTGGGCAAAAATAAAATTTTGTGTAGCATCCAAGATGCAAATGAACCTTCAGTTTATAAGATAGCAAGGCTACCTTTGATTAGATCGGTGATACTTTTTGTTGCCTTTCCTAGGCCTTTTCCAAAAGGTTAAACAGGGAAGTTGCTGTTCAACGCTGATGAGCATTGAAGTGATGTTTTCATAGGACTGCATGCAGTATCAAGGCCTGATTTCCCCTTTTGCCTCTGCATTACTTCATGTTTATCTGCTGTGAATTGTACTTGCTATTTGGTTGCATAGTGGCTGCAAAGGAATCACAGGCTGGTTGAGGTGGAAAGGACCTCCAGAGGTCACCCGGTCCAACACCCCTTTTGTGTTCAAAGAACACAAAAATATACTCCACGTTATAAAGTATGACCTCGCTTTAAAAAGCTGTTTTAACAGTCCTTCATTAAGTCTTATTAATCAAGTGTCCCCTAGTTCTTTTCTTACGCTTCCCACTGTACCTCCTGTTATTTTCCTTAACGTGGGAATTCCTGCTCTGGCAATTTCTCTAGGACACTTCTTAAACAGAAGTCTAGGCTTATTAGTCACGTTTCAAGTCATCTGTTTCAATTCAGACAAGTTCAAGAGTTAAAAGTAAATACATAGCTTATCCATGAGCTCCTTGAGAACTCCTTAGTGAAATGCTGCCTGAGCCTTTTGACTTGTTACTTCTGTTTCTGTGTCAAAACTTGTTCTGTATCATTTCAGTTGGAGATGGATTCTTTGACATCCGTGCCAAGAAAAACCTTTCTTCCGTAGGAGCCCTTCAATGTACACAGAGCGGAGAAAGAGCAGCTCTTCTGCAAGTTGGTACTCAGGCTGGTTTTGGCTTCCCATATTGTTAGTACATTCCCATGTTGTTTTGCAATCTTTTCTCTTTTCAGTAGTTATATAATAAAACTTTTTCAAAGGATGCCTCTCTGTTTTCAGTAGCCTCCTTACGGGGATGGGGGGGCGGCATTCCCAGGGCCCAGGGAACTGGCCTCGGGCGGCCCGGCGGCCAGCAGTCCCAAGCCCCGAGGGGGCAAGCCTCGGGTGGCAAGGGGGCCGGCTGTCCCTTCACCCAGGGCGGACGTCCTCAGGCTCATGAGGCCCGGCTTTTCCTGGGATACACGCCGTCGGTACCGGCCGTGCCGTGAAGCGGGAGGCTGTGGTCCGCCGGCTC
This sequence comes from Mergus octosetaceus, assembly GCA_036873955.1. Lineage (NCBI taxonomy): Eukaryota > Metazoa > Chordata > Aves > Anseriformes > Anatidae > Mergus > Mergus octosetaceus. Next base: position 352,733 of record JBAGBL010000046.1, read on the forward strand.
GGGGACTGGCCGTCCCGGAGACCGGGGGTTCTCTCCCGTGCGGAGCGGCGGCCCGCCTTCCTGACCTCCTGGTTGCCCCCATCCGGAGGCGCGGGATCTGACCGTCCCGAGCCTCTGGGCTCCGGTGTTGGGCACCGTGTGTTCTATCCGCATCGTCGTCGGAGTCCGACGTCAGGCGGCTCGGGGACGGCGATCCCAGGACACGGGTGTCTGGCCACGAGCGGCGTGGGGGTCGGCGTACCGTGAAGCGGGAGGCTGTCCTCCGCCAGCTTGGGGATTGGCTGTCCTGGGGACCGGGGGGTTCTGTCCCATGCGGAGCGGCGCCCGGCCGTTCCGAACCCCTGGACTCCGGTCCTGGGCGAAGTGTGTGCTAGGCTCACCGGGGAACGGGGCCGACCTCGAGCGGCTCGTGCACAGTGGTAACATGTGCGGGACTGAGTTCGGCCATGGGCTGACCCGTGTTCCGGGGGTGCGTCCTCGGGCGCCGTGGGTGCCGTCCGTGCCGTGAAGCGGGAGGCTGTCGTCCACCGGCTCGGGGACTGCCATGCCCGTGACCGGGGTGCTCTGTCCCGTGCGGAGCGTTGGGCAGCCGTACCAAACCCCTGGGCTACCGTCCTGGGCAATGTGTGTGATAGACGCACCGGGGTCCGGGTCTCACCTCGAGCGGCACGGGGAAAGCGATCGCTGGACACGGGTGTCCGCCCACGGGCTGCGTGGGGCCGGCTGACTCGAGCACCTTGTTTCCGGTCCTGGGCGACGTGTGTGCTAGCCGTATCGTGTCCGGGTCCCGTTTCTGGCGGCTCAGGGAAGGCGGTCCTACGACACGGTTGTCCGTACAAAGCGGCATGGGTGCCAGCCGTGTCGTGAAGCCAGAGGCTGTCGTTGGCCGACTCGGGGACTGGCCGTACCGGAGAACGGAGGTTCGTTCCCGAGCAGGGCGGAGGCCGGCCGTACTGAAACCCTGGGCTCCGGTCCCGGCCGAAGTGTTTGCTAGCACACCGGGGTCAGGGTCGGACCTCGGTATGGCGACCGCACGACACAGGTGTCCGTCCACGGGCAGCGTGGGGCCGGCTGTCCCGAGCCCCTTGGCTCCGGTCCCGGCCAAAGTGTGTGCTAGCCGCACCGGGGTCCCCGTCCCATTTCGGGCGGCTCGGGGAAAGCGATCGCAGGACAAGGGTGTCCTGCTACCAGCGCAGTAGGTGCCGGCCGTGCCGGGAAGCCGGAGGCTGTCGTCCGCTGGCTCGGGGGCTGGCCGTCCCGGAGACCGGGGGTTCTGTCCTGTCAGGAGCGGCGGCCGTCCGTCCCGAACCCCTAGGCTCCGGTTCAGGCCGAAGTGTGTCGGAGGTTCGTACCAGTGCGGGGTGGAGGCCGGCGGTACCGAGCCCCTTGGCTCCGGTCCCGGCCGAAGTGTGTCCTCTGCAGGAGGATCTGGACAGGCTGCACCGATGGGCTGAGGTCAACTGCATGAAGTTCAACAAGGCCAAGTGCCGGGTCCTGCACCTGGGGCACAATAACCCCAAGCTGAGCTACAGGCTGGGAGATGAGTGGTTGGAGAGCTGCCAGGCAGAGAAGGACCTGGGAGTGATGGTGGATAGTCGGCTGAATATGAGCCAGCAGTGTGCTCAGGTGGCCAAGAAGGCCAACGGCATCCTGGCTTGTATCAAAAACAGTGTGGCCAGCAGGGCTAGGGAGGTGATCGTCCCCCTGTACTCGGCTCTGGTGAGGCCGCACCTCGAGTACTGTGTTCAGTTTTGGGCCCCTCACTATAAGAGGGACATGGAGGTGCTTGAGCGGGTCCAGAGAAGGGTGACGAAGCTGGTGAGGGGCCTGGAGAACAAGTCCTACGAGGAGCGGCTGAGGGAGCTGGGCTTGTTCAGCCTGGAGAAGAGGAGGCTCAGGGGCGACCTTATCGCTCTCTACAGATACCTTAAAGGAGGCTGTAGTGAGGTGGGGGTTGGCCTGTTTTCCCACGTGCCTGGTGACAGGACGAGGGGGAATGGGCTTAAGTTGCGCCAGGGGAGTTTTAAGTTAGATGTTAGGAAGACCTTCTTTACTGAAAGGGTTGTTAGGCACTGGAACAGGCTGCCCAGGGAGGTGGTGGAGTCACCATCCCTGGAAGTCTTTAAAAGACGTTTAGATGTGGAGCTTAGGGATATGGTTTAGTGGGGACTGTTAGTGTTAGGTTAGAGGTTGGACTCGATGATCTTGAGGTCTCTTCCAACCTAGAAATTCTGTGATTCTGTGATTCTATGATTCTGTATCAGCACCGCGGTTATGGGGGGGGTTCTCGGGCGGCTCGGGGACTGCCATTCCGCTACACTGGAGTCTGGCCACGAGCAGCGTAGGGGTCGGCTGTGCCGGGAAGCAGGAGGCTGTAGTCAGCCGGCTCGGGGGCTGGCCGTCCCGGGAACGGAGGATCGTTCCCGTGCAGGGCGGAGGCCGGCGGTACCGAGCCCCTTGGCTCCGGTCCCGGCCGAAGCGTGTGCTAGCCGCACTGGGGTCCGCGTCCCGTCTCGAGGGGCTCGGGGAAAACGATCGCAGGACACGGGTGTCCGTCCACGGGCAGCGTCGGGCCGGCTCGGGGGCTGGCCATCCCTGAGAGCGGAGGTTCGTTCCCGTGCGGAGCGGAGGCCGGAGGTACCGAGCCACTTGGCTCCGGTCCTGGCAGAAGTGTGTGCTAGCAGCACCGCGGTTCGGGTGCGTTCTCGGGCGGCTCGGGGAATGCGACACTGGTGTCTGTCCACGAGCGGCGTAGGGTCCGGCCGTGCCGGGAAGCAGGAGACTGTCGTCCGCCGGCTCGGGGGCTGGCCGTCCCGGAGAACGGAGGTTCGTTCCCGTGCAGGGCGGAGGCGGGCGGTACCGAGCCCCTATGCTCTGGTCCCGGCCGAAGCGTGTGCTAGCCGCACCGGTGTCCGGGTCCCGTCTCAGGCGGCTCGGCGACGGTGATCCTAGGTCAACGGGTGTGCGGCCACGAGCCCTTTAGGTCCGGCGCTGCCGGGAAGCCGGAGGCTGTCGTCCGCCGGCTCGGGGGCTGGCCGTCCCGGAGAACGGAGGTTCGTTCCCGTGCATGGCGGATGCCGGCGGTACCGAGCCCCTTGGCTCCGGTCCCGGCCGAAGCGTGTGCTAGCCGCACCGGTGTCCGGGTCCCGTCTCAGGCGGCTCGGCGACGGTGATCCTAGGACAACGGGTGTGCGGCCACGAGCCCTTTAGGTTCGGCGCTGCCGGGTAGCCGGAGGCTGTCGTCCGCCGGCTCGGGGGCTGGCCGTCCCGGAGAACGGAGGTTCGTACCAGTGCGGGGCGGAGGCCGGCGGTACCGAGTCCCTTGGCTCTGGTCCCGGCCGAAGTGTGTGCTAGCCGCACCGGTGTCCGGGTCCCGTCCCGAGGGGCTCGGGGAAAACGATCGCAGGACACGGCTGTCTGTCCACGGGCAGCGTGGGGATGGCAGTCCCGAGCCACTTGGCTCCGGTCCCGGCCGAAGCGTGTGCTAGCCGCACCGGTGTCCGGGTCCCGTCTCAGCCGGGTCGGCGACGGTGATCCTAGGACAACGGGTGTGCGGCCACGAGCCCTTTAGGTCCGGCGCTGCCGGGAAGCCGGAGGCTGTCGTCCGCCGGCTTGGGGGCTGGCCGTCCCGGAGAACGGAGGTTCGTTCCCGTGCATGGCGGATGCCGGCAGTACCGAGCCCCTTGGCTCCGGTCCCGGCCGAAGCGTGTGCTAGCCGCACCGGTGTCCGGGTCCCGTCTCAGGAGGCTCGGCGACGGTGATCCTAGGACAACGGGTGTGCGGCCACGAGCCCTTTAGGTTCGGCGCTGCCGGGTAGCCGGAGGCTGTCGTCCGCCGGCTCGGGGGCTGGCCGTCCCGGAGAGCGGAGGTTCGTTCCCGTGCAGAGCGGAGGCCGGCGGTACCGAGCCCCTTGGCTCCGGTCCTGGCAGAAATGTGTGCTAGCAGCACCGCGGTTCGGGTGCGTTCTCGGGCGGCTCGGGGAATGTGACAGTGGTGTCTGTCCACGAGCGGCGTAGGAGCCGGCTGTGCCGGGAAGCCGGAGGCTGTCGTCCGCCGGCTCGGGGGCTGGCCGTCCCGGAGAACGGAGGTTCGTTCCCGTGCAGAGCGGAGGCCGGCGTTACCGAGCCACTTGGCTGCGGTCCCGGCCGAAGCTTGTGCTAGCCGCACCGGGGTCCGCGTCCTGTCTCGAGCGGTTCGGGGAAAGCGATCGCAGGGCAACGTGTGTTCGGCAACGAACGGCGTATGGGCTGGCCGTGCAGTGAAGCGGGAGGCAGTCTTCCACCTGCTCGGATGCTGGCCGTACCGGAGACCGGGAGTTCTGTCCTGTCAGGAGCGGCGGCCGTCCGTCCCGAACCCTAGGGCTCCGGTCCTGGGCGACGTGTGTGCTAGCCGCACCATGGTCCATTCCCAGGGTTTATGTATAGGATTTTAAGGTTTTTAGGGTTGGAGTTTTAACTGTTAGGATTTTAGGGATTTGGGTGTTAGGGTTTTAAGGGGGGTTAGCGTATTATGTTTTTGAGTTTATTGGGTTGTAGTGTTGATAGGTTTTTTAGGGTTAGGGTCTTAGGCTTTTTATTTTTGGTCACTTATTTAGGGTTTTAAGATCTTAAGTTTTTTTTTTTTTTCAGGTTCGGTTCTCCAGGGTTAGGGTTTTGAGTGTCCTAAGTTTTTGGGTTAGTGTTTTGAGCGTCTTAAAGTTTTGGGTTAGGGTTTTGAGCGTCTTAATGTTTTGGTTTGGGTTTTGAGAGTCCTAATGTTTTGGGTTAGATTTTGGAGCATCCTAATATTTTGGGTTAGTGTTTGGATCGTCCTAATTTTTTGGTTTTGGGTTTTGAGCATCCTATTTTGTTGGGTTTGGGATTTGAGCGTCTTAATTTTGTGGGTTTGGGATTTGAGCGTGTTAATTTATTGGGTTAGGGGTTTTAGGCATAGGTCTTAAGGGATTTAGTGTGGTAAATAGTTTGGGTTAGGTCTGTAGGGGTTTCGAGGATTTTTAGGGTTAGGGCTTGAGGCTTTTTTGTGTAGGGGCTAGGGTTCTCTGATTGGCCATGCCTGCTCTCCAGGGAATGCTGGTAGGTGTAGTTTTCTGGCACCAGGCTTCTGGGAGGCCATGTTGACTGCCCAGAGCATACCGGGAAATGAAGTTCTGGGACTCCGGACTTCCGGGAGGCCAGAGCATAAGGGGAAATGTAGTTCTGGGACTCCGGACTTCCGGAAGGCCATGTTTGAGTGCCCAGAGCATACCGGGAAATGAAGTTCTGCGACTCTGGACTTCCGGGTGGCCATGTTGAGAACCCAGAGCATACCGGGAAATGTAGTTCTCGGGAACTAGGGTTGGGGTTAGGGGCTAGGGCTGGGGCTAGTGAATGCTGGTTCTCTGTGTTTGCAGATGATGGTGAGCCTGTTTAAACTAATTCCAGTTGAAGAAGTTTCAGTTACTTGCTTGGTGATATTGTCAGTTCAGCATTAAAAGCTGTAGCAAAAGCACGAGGACTTTTGCTTCTAGAAACACCCCAGGTCTCTTGTCTGCTCTCTTCCTACTTTCTTGTGCTTTTTCCCTCCCCTTTTCCACGTGATTGGGTTTGGATGCTGGGCAAGGCCAAAAGGTATATGAGCCCCAGGCATGCTACCAGAGAGCTCATTCTGCCTGGGTTGCTCTTTGGGGTAAGTGCTTTGTTTTTCCTTCAGTCAGTTGTAGGGTTCTTTAGGCAGGCTAGAGTCTATGGATTTTTGGATTTTAAGTGCTTGGAATTCACTTACTAGAGGCATATTTGGTAGAGTCTGCTGGCTCACTGTCTTTTGAGATGGTGGGATACTCTTCAGTTTTTGAGCTATATTTTAATCTCTAGATGAATCAACCCACGTGTGCAACCCTCCAAAGGACTAAAACCAGCTTGATCACATGCTACAAGAGGCTCAAACATGTAGGTGCAGAATGACAAAGAGACTGAGCAGGATCACCTTTTTCACCTGCAAAGGGTAAGACTGTGACTAGGGTTAGGGTTAGGGTTAGGGTTATGGTAGGGTTAGGGTTACTTTAAGCGTTATTGTAAGGGTAAGGGTTAGGGTAATAGTAAAAGTGAGGGTAAGTGTAAGAGTAAGGGTAAGGCTAAGGGTAAGTGTAATGGTAAGGGTAAGGGCAAGTTTTAGGGTAAGGGTAAATATAAAGGTATGGATTAGCATAAGGGTATGGTTACGGTTAAGGGTAAAGGTAAGGGTTAGGGAAAGTGATAAGGTAAGGGTAAGGATAAGGGTAAGGGTTAGTGTTAGGGTTAGGGCAAGGATTAGGGTAAGGATTAGATTAAGTGTTAGGGCAAATTTTAGGGTAAGGGTGAGTGTTAGGTAAGGGTTAGGGTAACGGTAAGTGTAAGGGTTATGGTAAGGGTAAGTGTAAGGGTTAGGGTAAGGATAAGGGTAAGGGTATGGGTAAGGGTAAGGATTAGGGTTAAGGTTTCGGTAAGGGTAAGGGTGAGGTTAAGGTTTAGGATAAGAGTTAGGGTAAGAGTTAGGGTAAGGGTAAGTGGAAGGGTTAGGGTAAGGGTGTTAGGGTATGGGTAAGGGTAAGAGTCCGGGTAAGGGTAAGGTTCAGGGTAAGGGTAAATGTAGAGGTAAGGGTAAGTGTTAGGGTGTGCATTAGGGTAAGTGATAGGATAAGGGTAATGGTTAGGGTTAGGGCAAGTGTTAGGGTAAGGATAAGGGTAAATGTTAGGGTAAGGGTTTGGGTTATTTTAAATGTTAGGGTATGTGTTAGAGTCAGGATTAGGGTAAGTGTAAGGGTTAGGGTAAGTTTAATGGTAAGGGTAAGGGCAACGGTAAGGGTAACCTTAAGGTAGGGGTAAGGGTAAGGCTAATGGAAGGTTAAGGATTAGGGTAAGGGTACGGGTAAGGGTTAGGGTACGGAGAAGGGTATGGGTAAGGATATGGTTGAGTGTCAGGGTTATGGATAGGGTAAGGGTAAAGGTAAGGTTATGGATTACCATAAGCGTATGGTTACGGGTAAGGGTAAAGGTAAGTGTTACGGTAAGGGTAAGGGTAAGGGTTACGTTAAGGGTAAGGTTTAGAGTAAGGGTAAAGGTAAGACTAAGGGTAAGGGTAAAGGTAAGAGTAAGTGTAATTGTATGGTTAAGGGTAAAGGTAAGGGTAAGTGTAATTGTAAGTTTAAGGGTAAAGGTAAGGGTAAGGATAAGGGTAAGGTTGAGTGTATGGGTACAGGTTAGAGTAAGTGTAAAGGTAACGGTATGGCTTAGCATAAGTGTATGGGTACAGGTTAGGGTAAGGTTTGCGGTAAGGGTAAGGATTAGGGTAAGGGTTTGGTTAAGCATTAGTATAAGGGTTAGGGTTAGGGTAAGGATAATGGTAAGTGTACTGGAAAGTGTAATGGTAAGGGTAAGGGTAAGAGTAAGGATAAGAATAAGGGTAAGAGGAATGGTAAGGGTATGGGTAAGGGTAAGAGTAAGGTTAGGGTAAGGGTAAGGGTAAAGGTAAGAGTAAGGGTAAGACTAAGTTTAGGGCAAGGGTAAGGGTAAAGCTTATGGTATGGATTAGCATAAGCTTATGGGTAAGGGTAATGGTTAGGATAAGGGTAAGGGTAACGTTAAGGGTAAGCGTAAGGCCACGTGTAAGTTTAACGGTTAGGGTAAGCGTAAGGGTTAGGGTAAAGGACAGAGTAAGAGATAGGGTAAGGGTTAGGGTAAGGGCTAGGGTAAGGGTAAGGGTAAGGTGAGGGTTAGGGTAAGGGTAAGTGTAAGGTTTAGATTAAGGGTAAGGGTTCGGGTAAGGGTAAGGTTAAAGATTAGGCTAAGTGTTAGGGTAAGGGCAAGCATAAGGGTAAGGGTTAGGGTAACGGTTAGGGTAAGGTTTACTGTAAGGGTAAGCATAAGGGTAACGGAGAGGATAAGGGTAAGGGTAAAAGGTAAGGGTAAGGATAAGTGTAAATGGAAGTGTTAGGGTTAGGGTAAGGGTAAGGGTAACAGCAAGGGTAAGGGTAAGGGCAAGGGTTAGTTTAAGGGTTCTGGTAAGGGTAAGTGTAAGGGTAAGGGTTAGGTTAAGGTAACAACGGTTAGTGTCAGGGTTATGGTAAGGGTTAGGTTAAGCGTTATTGTAAGTGTAAGGGTTAGGGTAAGGGTTCGGGTAAAAGTAAAAGTAAGGTAAAGGGTAAGGGTAACGGTAAGGGCCAGGGTAACGGTAAGGGTAAGGGTTAGGGTAAGCTTAAGATTCAGGGTAAGGATAAGGGTAAGGGTATGGGTAAGGTTAAGGGTAAGGGTTATGGTTAGTGTAAGGATAAAGGTAAGGTTATGGATTACCGTAAGTGTATGGTTATGGGTAAGGGTAAAGGTAAGTGTTACGGTAAGGGTAAGGGTTAGGGTAAGGGTAAGTGTAAGGGTAAGGTTAAGGCTATGGGTAAGGGTAAGGTTTAGGGTAAGGGTAATGGTAAGTGTATGGGTAAGTGTAATGGTAAGGGTAAGGATTAGGTGAAGGGTAAGGTTAAGACTAAGGGTAAGAGTAAGGATAAGAATAAGGGAAAGGGGAAGGGTATCATTCGGCACCCTATTTTAATTTCGTCCCCTATGGTTCTTTGGTGTGTCCACTCTTCTCCTAATTTTCGCCATTCTGATGGTTTATCTAAATAGTTACCATTTGTTTGCCAGATGACCGTAACTGCTAACTTTCCATTAAAGTCCTTATCCTCTGTTGTTACAGCTTCAGTTCAAGGCCACTCACCATTCTCTGTTATCACAGAGGCACCTTCTTGAATCACAATTACAACTATAAGCCATAGAAACAAAATATTCTATCAACAGATTATCTGCCAATCATTGCATTTGCTGAGGCGATCGGCTCCGGGGCAGACGTGTTCTGCAGCGGAGCAGGGAACCGAGGCGGGCAGGGCTTTTTGTCCGGCATCGAGGCCACTCGGGGGAGCCGCCGGGACCCGGCAGTCCTCACGAGGGAGGGAGGCTGACATGGCGTGGGCGGAGCCAGCAGCGCCCCCTCCCAGGCTGTTTAAAAGTTGCCCCTAGGGAGCGCGAGCGACCAGGAGCGCGGTGAACAGGACGGGCAAACAGGGCGTGGTGCGTCGAAGGGCGTGGCGCGGCAGTTTGCGCGGCAGTTCGCGTGGGCAGGGTGAGCGGGGGGCCCGTCGTCGCTCTGTTGCAGCTGTCTCTCCCTTCGGTGCTTGTAACCTGCTTGCATAGAACCTGACCATGGTATCAACCAGGCAGAAAACCGTGGCCTCCGCATCTCGTGCGGCATCTCCAGCCACGGTCACCAGTGTGGCTACTCAGATGGAGGGCTCGGGGAAACACGCAGCCGTCCAGGTCCTGGGCAGCAGAGTGTGCCCCAGCCTTCTGTCAGTCTCCGACAGCAGTGGTGGGTATGCCTGTGGGAGGTGTGCCCAGGTTGAAGAACCGCTCAGCCAGGTAGCGGTGCTCCGGGAGGAGGTGAACAGGCTCAGGAGCATCAGGGAATCAGAGATGGAAATTGACTGGTGGAGGTGCACTCTACCCTCTCTGAGGCAGGCTCACGAGCCTGCCACAGCACAGGCGTCTCCTGTTTTGCAGAAGACGGAGGTTCCCTCCTCCTGCCAGGCAGCGGGAGGAGACCTAGATCAAGGGGGGGAATGGAGGCAGGTGCCTATTCGGGGTGGTAGGCGAGCCCTCTCTCTGCCCACCTCACCTTCTCATCTACCCTTAAATAATCAATATGAAGGACTAGAACAAGACAATCTGAATGACAAAGTAGATAATAACCCGTCCCAGCTAGAGGGGGCGCCTAAGACAAGGCGACCTACACATCGCATTGCCACATCATCCTTCAAAAAAGAAAGAAGGGCTATTGTTATGGGGGGCTCCCTTCTGAAAGGGACAGAGGGACCGATATGCCGACCGGACCCAACCCGCAGAGAAGTCTGTTGCCTCCCTGGGGCTCGGGTGAGAGACTTTGCCAAGAAAGTCAAGCGCCTGGTACGGCCCACTGACTACTACCTACTACTGGTCTTTCAGGCTGGTAGCGATGAAGTAGCAACGAGAAGTCCGAAGGCGATCAAAAGAGACTTTAGGGATTTGGGGCGACTACCTAGAGGATCAGGGGCGCAGGTTGTGTTTCCCTCTGTCCTTCCGATAGGGGGGATCGAAGCTGAAAGGCGTGCTGTTCACATAAACTCGTGGCTTTGAGACTGGTGTGACCGGCAGAACTTTGGGTTCTTTGATCACGGGAAGGTCTATGCTACACCGGGCCTGATGGCACCGGATGGGATGCGCCTCTCTCGGAGAGGGGTAAGGATCTTTGGTCAGGAGTTGGCAGGGCTGATAGATAGGGCTTTAAACTAGAGTCGAAGGGGGAAGGGGCTAAAACCAGGCACGCCGGTGAAGACCTAAGGGATGGTACGCTAGAATCAGAGGGGCTGTGTGCCAGTGAGGTCCTTCGGTCAGATCCACAAGGTGCTGAGTGTAAGGAGACGCACCTGAAGTGCTTCTACACGAACGCACGCAGTATGAGGAATAAAATGGATGAGCTAGAAGTCCTGGCCCAGTCCCGCAACTACGACATCATCGGCATAAGCGAAACCTGGTGGGATGAGTCCTGTGACTGGGGTGTTGCGATAGATGGTTACAGGCTCTTCAGGAGGGACAGGCAGGGTAGGCGAGGTGGTGGGATGGCGATGTATGTGAAGCAGGGGCTGGACTGTGTGGAACTTCAGGTCGGCGATGGCAAAGTTGAGAGCCTCTGGGTAAGGATCAAGGGACAAACGAATAAAGGGGATGTCGTTGTGGGAGTCTATTACAGACCGCCTGGCCAGGACGATAGCGCCGATAAATTATTCTTTACAGAACTAAGAGAGGCCTCGGGATTAACTCCCCTTGTCCTTATGGGGGACTTCAACTTGCCAGACGTTAACTGGGAGTGCCACACGGCTGACACGAGCAAGTCCAGGAGGTTCATGAAGCACCTAGATGATAACTTCTTGGTGCAGGTGCTAACGGAGCCAACTAGGAAAGGTGCCCTCCTAGACCTGTTGCTAGAAAACAGAGAGGGTCTGGTGGGAGATGTGGTGATTGGTGGCCGCCTTGGTCATAGCGACCATGAAGTGGTTGAGTTCAAAATTTACGGTGACAGAAGGAAAAGTGCCACCAAAACCTCATCCCTAGATATGGGGAAAGCGGACTTCAGGCTGCTCAGGGAACTAGTCAGCAAGGTCCCCTGGGAAACTGCTCTTGAAGGCCTCGATGTCCACCAGTGCTGGTCATTCTTTAAGCGATGCCTCCTAGAAGCACAAGATCAGGCAATTCCTAAATATCGCAAGTCAGGCAGGCGGGGCAGGAGGCCGGCGTGGCTGACCAGGAACATTCTAATGGAGATTAGGCGGAAACAGAGAGTGTTGCGCTACTGGAAGGAGGGCCAGGTGTCATGGAAAGAATACAGGGATGCTGTTCGTGTTTGTAGGGAGAAAATTCGTGTGGCCAAAGCACACCTAGAGTTGAAGCTGGCTGTGTCAGTGAGAGAAAATAAAAAGGGTTTTTTTAGATATGTGAATGGAAAAAGGAGAACTAAAGAATACATAGGGCCGCTCCTTGATAGGGAAGGTCTCTTCACAGAGAATGACATAGGCAAAGCAGAGACGCTTAACGCCTTCTTTGCCTCTGTCTTCAATGCCGATGATGGGCTTCGGGACCCAGGGTGCCCTGAGCTGGAGGACCGGGATGGTGGGGATGACAAACTCCCAACCGACCCTGAACGTGTGCGGGATTTGCTACTCCACCTGGATCCCTACAAGTCCATGGGTCCGGATGGGATTCATCCCCGGGTGCTGAAAGAGCTGGCGGACGTCATCGCGGAACCTCTCTCAATTATTTTTCAACGATCCTGGGAATTTGGAGAGGTCCCGGTAGACTGGAAGCTGGCAAATGTTGTGCCGATTTTCAAGAAGGATCAGAAAGAAGACCCTAGCAATTACAGGCCTGTCAGTCTCACGTCAGTGCCTGGTAAAATCATGGAGAAGATGGTTCTCGAACTTATTGAGGCACACCTGGGGACAAAGCAGTCATTGGTCCCAGCCAGCATGGGTTTGTGAAGGGTAGGTCCTGCCTAACTAACCTCATTTCCTTTTATGATAAGATCACCCGTATGGTGGACCAAGGGAAACCAGCTGATGTGATTTTTTTGGACTTCAGCAAGGCTTTTGACACGGTTTCCCATAGGATCCTACTGGACAAAATGTCCACCATACAGCTAAATAAAAACATCATACGATGGGTGAGCAATTGGCTAACGGGCAGGGCCCAAAGGGTTATGGTAAATGGGGCTGCGTCAGGCTGGCGGGCGGTCACCAGTGGGGTCCCTCAAGGCTCCATTTTAGGGCCGGTACTTTTCAATATTTTTATAAACGATCTGGATGTAGGAATAGAAGGTATTTTGAGCAAGTTTGCTGATGACACCAAACCTGGAGGAGTTGTGGACTCGAATGAGGGTGGAAAGGCCTTGCAGAGGGATCTGGATAGGTTGGAGAGCTGGGCGATCACCAACCGCATGAAGTTCAATAAGAGCAAGTGCCGGGTCCTGCACCTGGGACGGGGAAACCCTGGCTGCACGTACAGACTGGGCGATGAGACGCTGGAGAGCAGCCTAGAAGAGAGGGATCTGGGGGTCATGGTAGACAGCAAGTTGAATATGAGCCAGCAGTGTGCCCTGGCAGCCAGGAGGGCCAACCGTGTCCTGGGGTGCATCAAGTACGGCATCGCTAGTAGGTCAAGGGAGGTGATTGTCCCGCTCTACTCTGCGCTGGTGCGGCCTCACCTCGAGTACTGTGTGCAGTTCTGGGCACCACAGTATAAAAAGGACATGAAACTGTTGGAGAGTGTCCAGAGGAGGGCTACGAAGATGGTGAAAGGCCTGGAGGGGAAGACGTACGAGGAACGGCTGAGGTCACTGGGCCTGTTCAGCCTGGAGAAGAGGAGGCTGAGGGGAGACCTCATCACAGTCTACAACTTCCTCGTAAGGGGGTGTCGAGAGGCAGGAGACCTTTTCTCCATGAACACCAGTGACAGGACCCGCGGGAACAGGGTTAAGCTGAGGCAGGGGAAATTCAGGCTTGACATCAGGAGGGGGTTCTTCACAGAGAGGGTGGTTGCACACTGGAACAGGCTCCCCAGGGAAGTGGTCACTGCACCGAGCCTGTCTGAATTTAAGAAGAGATTGGACTGTGCACTTAGTCACATGGTCTGAACTTTTGGGTAGACCTCTGCGGTGTCAAGAGTTGGACGTGATGATCCTTAAGGGTCCCTTCCAACTCAGGATATTCTATGATTCTATGATTCTATGATATTACCAAGTACTCCCGACCATAATGTCCTCATTTTGTTCGCCTAAGCTTTAGTTTCAGTTCATCGTCACCTGGCGTTACTTTCCAGGGGCTTCTGGAGCTTTCTTCAGTCGGGAATAGTGGATCCAAGCGGCTTGTTCTCTAATCTTGATAGCAGTGTAAGTTGTCAGCAACACTTGATACGGTCCATTCCATTCTTCCTCTAGGGGTTGTCCCGAAAAAGTCTTTATATATATCTATAATCCCCAGGCTTAAAGGGGTGGATTGGTTGATCCAACCCTCTAGCCCTGGTCCCTAAATCAAATTTATGTACTTTATTTAATTGTTTTTTGAAGTTTAGTTCTATAAGCATATAAATATTCTGATCCCAACTGCATTAGATCCTCTCCACTAAATAGAAATTGATAATGACCTTCCATATAAGATTTCAAAGCGGCTCAAATTCTCTTTTACTCTAGGTTTAACTCTGATTCTAAGTAATGCTAAAGGAAGGGATTGAGGCCGTGACAAAATAGCTTCTTGTCTGATTTCAGCTCTTTGTTGTTTAATTAAATGGTTCATTTTTTCTACCCGTCCACTTGCCTGCGGTCTATAAGGAGTATGCAGTTGCCAATCTGTCTTTAGAATCTTACTTCTCTGTTGTACCACTTGCACACAAAAATGTGAACCTCTATCAGAAGACATTGCTACTGGAATCCCAAAGCATGGTATTATTTCATTTAACAAGACTTTTACCACTTCTCTTGCTTTGTTTGTTCGACAAGGAAAAGCTTGGGGCCATCCTGAAAACGTGTCAGTCAGAACCAGTAAATAACAATACCCCCCTTTTCTAGGAAGTTCTGAAAAAATCAATTTGCCACTGTTGTCCGAGATAATTTCCTTTACCGATTATTCCAAATTTTATTCTGTTCTTGGTGTTGGGGTTATTGCGTAAACGGATGCTACGTTGTTGAGTTACTTGTTCTCCCCAATGTGTTTTATTGTGTAAATCTGTAAGAACTATCGGCCATGTCAAATTAGAAGGTATTATTATGCGGTTATCTTTTAAATGTACCCATGCATCTGGTTTCATTTTACCTTTCAAATCTTCAATTAATTTTAAGTCTTCTTTTGTATAATTTGGCTTTTTGGTGCATGTATATAGTTTGGATTTTACCATCTGGTATCAAAGACAATGCCTTCACCTCAGTTATTTCAGCTGCCCATTTAGCCTCCTGATCTGCCAATCGATTTCCAATTTCAAAATCAGCGTTCCCCTTTTGGTGTCCCCGACAATGCATGATAGCTACCTTTTCTGGTTGTTTGACAGCCTCTAACAATTTTAACATTTCTTCAGCATGTTTTATCTGTTTTCCCTGAGCAGTCAGCAATCCATGTTCTTTCTAAATCGCTCCATGATCATGTACCACGCCGAATGCATATTTAGACTCTGTCCAAATATTTATTTTCCTTCCTGCTGCCAGTTCCAGTGCTCGCGTAAGAGCAATTCTCTCTGCTTTCTGGGCGGACGTCCCAGGGGGTAATGGTTTAGACTCAATTACCTGTTGAGCAGTTGTAACGGCGTATCCTGCCTTACGGTGTCCTTGTTTTACAAAGCTGCTTCCATCAGTATACCAAGATTCATCAGCATCTTCTAAAGGTTCTTTATTAAGTTCAGGTCGACTAGAATACACAGCCTCCATTGTTTCTATACAATCATGGGTTATAGGTTCATCCAGAGTTCCGCTAAGGAAAGAAGCTGGATTTACGACGTTAGTGACCACAATTTCCACATCATCTTGTTCTACTAATATTGCTTGATATTTTAAAAATCTCTGTGGTGAAAGCAATGGTTTCCTTTTTGTTCCAAAACTGTTGAGACCGTATGGGAGACTAACGCTCTCATTTTCTGTCCCATTGTAAACTTCCGAGCTTCTTGTATATTGATAACAACAGCTGCAACAGCTCGAAGGCATCCAGGCCATCCTTTACTTACTTGATCTAATTGTTTAGAGAAGTAAGCTAGTGCTCGTAACAACGGTTAGTGTCAGGGTTATGGTAAGGGTTAGGTTGAGCGTTATTGTAAGTGTAAGGGTTAGGGTAAGGGTTCGGGTAAGGGTAAAAGTAAGGTAAAGGGTAAGGGTAACGGTAAGGGTAAGGGTTATGGTAAGCTTAAGATTCAGGGTAAGTGTAAGGGTAAGGGTATGGGTAAGGTTAAGGCTAAGGGTTATGGTTAGTGTAAGGGTAAAGGTACGTTTATGGATTACGATAAGTGTAGGGTTACGGGTAAGGGTAAAGGTAAGTGTTACAGTAAGGGTAAGGGTTAGGGTAAGGGTAAGTGTAAGGTTTACGGTAAGGGTTAGGGTAACGGTAATGGTTAGAGTAAGGGTTAGGGTAAGGGAAAGAGTAAGGCTAAGGGTAAGATTAACATTTCCTGTAAGGATTAGGGTAAGGCTAAAGGTAAGGGTATGGTTTAGCATAAGTGTATGGTTACGGGTAAGGGTAAGTGTAACGTTAAGGTAAGGGTAAAGGTACGGATAAGGGTAAGGGTAAGTGTAAAAGTAAGGCTAAGGGTAAGGCTAAAGGTAAGGTTATGGATTACCATAAGTGTATGGTTACGGGTAAGGGTTACGGTAAGGGAAAGGGTGAGGTTTAGGCTAAGGGTAAGAGTAACGTTAAGGGTACTGGTACCGGTAAGGGTAAGTGTAAGGGTTAGGGTTTTGGCAAGGGTTGGGGTAAGGATAAGGGTAAGGGTTAGGGTAATAAAGGGAAGGGTAAGTGTAACATTAAATGTAAGGGTAAGGGAACGGGTAAGGCTAAGAGTTAGAGTAAGGGTAAGGTTTAGGGTAAGGGTAAGGGTATGAGTAAGGGCAACAGTTAGTGTAAGGCTAAGTGTAAGGGTTACGGTAAGGGTAAGTGTTAGGGTATGGGTTATACTAAGGGTTAGGGTAAGGGTAGGTGTAAGGGTTAGGGTAAGGGAAAGGGTAAGGGTGAGGGTAAGGATATCGTTAAGGGTATGGGTAAGGTTAAGTGTTAGGGTAAGGGTAAGTGTAGGGTTTAGGGTCAGAGCATGGAGGGGTAGGGTAAGGGTTACGGTAAGGGTTACTTTAAGCGTTATTGTAAGGGTAAGGGTTACGGTAATAGTAAAAGTGAAGGTAAGTGTAAGAGTAAGGGTAAGGCTAAGGATAAGTGTAATGGTAAGGGTAAGGGCAAGGTTTAGGGTAAGGGTAAATATCAGTGTATGGATTAGCATAAGGGTATGGTTACGGTTAAGGGTAAAGGTAAGGGTTAGGGAAAGTGATAAGGTAAGGGTAAGGGTAAGTGTTAGGGTTAGGGCAAGGATTAGGGTAAGGATTAGATTAAGTGTTAGGGCAAATTTTAGGGTAAGGGTGAGTGTTAGGTAAGGGTTAGGGTAATAGTAAAAGTGAGGGTAAGTGTAAGAGTAAGGGTAAGGCTAAGGGTAAGTGTTATGGTAAGGGTAAGGGCAAGGTTTAGGGTAAGGGTAAATATCAGTGTATGGATTAGCATAAGGGTATGGTTACGGTTAAGGGTAAAGGTAAGGGTTAGGGAAAGTGATAAGGTAAGGGTAAGGATAAGGGTAAGGGTAAGTGTTAGGGTTAGGGCAAGGATTAGGGTAAGGATTAGATTAAGTGTTAGGGCAAATTTTAGGGTAAGGGTGAGTGTTAGGTAAGGGTTAGGGTAACGGTAAGTGTAAGGGTTAGGGTAAGGGTAAGGATAAGTGTAAGGGTATGCGTAAGGGTAAGGATTAGCGTATGGGTAAGGGTAAGGATTAGGGTTAAGGTTTCGGTAAGGGTAAGGGTGAGGTTAAGGTTTAGGGTAAGAATAAGGGTAAGAGTTAGGGTAAGGGTAAGTGTAAGGGTTAGGGTAAGGGTAATGGTAAGTGTATGGGTAAGTGTAATGGTAAGGGTAAGGATTATGTGAAGGGTATGGGTAAGGTTAAGAGTTAGGGTAAGGGTAAGGGTAATGTTAAGGGTTAGGGTTAGGTTAAGGGTAAATGTAAGGGTGAGGGTAAGGGATAGGGAAGGGATAGGATAAGGGTAAAAGTAAGGGTAAGGGTTAAGATTAGGGCAAGGGTTAGGGTAAGGGTAAGTGTAATGGTAAGGGTAAGGGTTAGGGTAAGGGTAAAGTTTACGGTATGGGTAAGGTTCAGGGTAAGGGTAAATGTAGAGTAAGGGTAAGGATAAGTGTTAGGGTAAGGGATTGGATAAGGGTAAGGGTAAGGGTAAGGGTAAGGGTAAGGGTAATGGTTAGGGTTAGGGTTAGGATAAGGGTAAATGTTAGGGTAAGGGTTCGGGTTATTGTAAGTGTTAGGGTATGGGTTAGAGGAAGGGTTAGGGTAAGGTAAAGGTAAGGGTTAGGGTAAGTTTAAGGGTAAGGGTAAGGGCAACGGTAAGGGTAACCTTAAGGGTAGGGGTAAGGGTAAGGCTAATGGAAGGTTAAGGATTAGGGTAAGTGTACGGGTAAGGGTTAGGGTACGGAGAAGGGTATGGGTAAGGGTATGGTTGAGTGTCAGGGTTATGGATAGGGTAAGGGTAAAGGTAAGGTTATGGGTTACCATAAGTGTATGGTTACGGGTAAGGGTAAAGGTAAGTGTTACGGTAAGGGTAAGGGTTAGGGTAAGGGTAGGTGTAAGGGTAAGGTTAAGGCTACGGGTAAGGGTAAGGTTTAGGGTAAGAGTAATGGTAAGTGTACGGGTAAGTGTAATGGTAAGGGTAAGGATTAGGTGAAGGGTAAGGTTAAGAGTAAGGGTAAGAGTAAGGATAAGAATAAGGGAAAGGGGAAGGGTATGGGTAAGGTTAAGAGTTAGGGTAAGGGTAAGGGTAATGTTAAGGGTTAGGGTTAGGTTAAGGGTAAATGTAAGGGTTAGGTTAAGGGATAGGGAAGGGATAGGGTAAGGGTAAGTGTAATGGTAAGGGAAAGGGTTAGGGTAAGGCTTAGGGTAAGGGTAAGTGTATTGTTTAGTGTAAGGGTAAGGGTAAAGGTAAGGGTATGGATTTGCATAAGTGTATGGTTACGGCTATGGGTAAAGGTAAGGGTTAGGTTAAGGGATAGGGTAAGGTTAAGGGTAATGGTAAGGGTAAGAGTTAGGGTTATGGCAAGGATTAGCGTAAGGATAAGAGTAAGTGTTAGGGCAATTGTTAGGGTAACGGTAAGTGTTACATATGGGTTAGGGTAAGGGTTAGGGTAAGGACACGAGTAAGGGTTAGGGTAAGGATTAGGTTAAGCATTAGGGTAACGGTAAGTGTTAGGGTAAAGGTAAGGTTTAGGGTTAGGGCAAGGGTAAGAGTAATGATAAGGGTAAGTGTTAGGGTAAATGTTAGGGTAAGGGTAAGTTTTAGAGTATGGGTAGCATAAGGGTTAGAATAAGGGTAAGTGTAAGTATTAGGGTAAGGGTAATAGTAAGGTTTAGGCTAACGGTAAGGGTAAGGATAAGGTTAAGGGTAAGTGTAATGGTAAGGGTAAGGGTAAGGGTTAGGGTAAGGGTAAGAATTAGGGTAAGGGTATGAGTAAGTGTTAGGGTACGGGTTATTTTAAGGGTAAAGGTAAGGGTAAGGGTTAGGTTAAGGGTAAGGGTTAGGGTAAGTGTAAGGGTTAGGGTTAGTGTAAGGGTAAGGGTAAGAGTTAGGTTTAGTGTAAGAGTAAGGGTAAGGGTAAGGATAAGTGTAAATGTAAGTGTTAGGGTTAGGGTAAGGGTAAGGGTTAGGGTAAGGGTAAGTGTAACGTTAAGGGTAAGGGTAAGTTTAAAGGAAAGGGGAAGGGTAAGGATTTGGGTAATGTTAAGGGTTAGAAGGGTTAGGGTAAGGGTTAGGTAACGCAGTGTACAACGTGGGACGTCACACCCAGAGCTGCCTCTGGCAAGGTGAGTGAGGAACAGATGTAGCAGTTGTTGTGTTGTAGGTCTCACTGTTACTCTAAGCATCCCCTCTTTGTCTTTTCGAGGTGGTGTAGCTGTTTGAAGAGGGTAGATTGAAGCATCTGCCTCGGGGTCTGGTAAGCGGGCAGAGGTAAGGGAGCAGATGAGAGTAACTTACCTAGTTGTGCTGTGTCTTTGGATGCTGCCTCGGCCTATGCTTTTCTTTTTCTTTCACAGGTGTCTCGCAGAGGCTCAAAGGAGCAAACTGCACTCTGAAGAGCTGTGTAAGAAGAGGGGCTGGTCATGAGCTGGGTTGGAGCAGAACGGCCAAGTAGCACAAGGTGACTATGAAAGGTGTCCGTCTCGCTTTGCAGGTGCCGTGGCAGGCTCTCCACAGAAGCGACCGAGGATATGAGTTAAGGCCAGAGTGCGACAAGTAGCGGCACGTGCAGGGATGGTTTCCAAGCGCTGCGGTGGCTTTCTCTTCTGTTCATCAGGTGCCACAGGCAAGGTGGGTTGTAACATCAGTCTTTAGATTTGCGTGAAAGCAGTTCACTTGAATGCCACAGTGCATCTGAGAAGGGTGTTCTAGCAGAAAAAGCCTGTTTGGCACGGCGGTTCCTGATGGCAGTGTGTTTCCTCAGGTGAAGAGGTGCCTGGAGCCCCATCTCATGTAGTCTGCATGTGCCTTGAGGAGGACTCCTGCTTTCCAGCCGTCCCTAAAGCTAAGTTTGGCTTGAAGTGCCCTGTCTGTGTGTTGGGTGGGGTTGTACCTTGGCATGTGTGTGGTATGTGCATGGGGATGGCTTTTAAATCAGTGCAGCAGGGGAAAGGGATCCAGTAACAACTGGGTAAAGAGGCCATGGATTCATCCTTTTCAGCCTAGCGTGTGCCAGTCAGGGCAGTTCCAGTATGTGTTCTGTGGTGTATGGTTGTTTCTGTGTACTATAGTATCCATTCCCAGGTCTTGTTCCCATAGTTGTTAGCTTCTGCAGTGCTTGCTGAGCACCATATCATGGGTCTTAAATGTATTGTTGGCAAGGGGATAGTAATGAAGCAGTTTTTGTCCTTCATTGGGACTTGGAAAGGCTGATCTCTCTCGAGCTTGATGTTGTCTGCTTTTCTTGATGGTAGCCATGATGGCCCTCAGTCTCTGGCTTGTGTGCGTGCTCATGTACGGTTTGGGAGCCTGGCTCCATGTGGTTTGGAGTCCCGGTTCTGTAGTTTTTGACTACTGTTTGTGGTTTGGGGGGAGGGATGGCTCCCTGCATTGCTCTGGCTGTTTCGCCCTGCGCCGCCCCCCTCCCCCTGCCGCCGCCACGTGGTGCTGGTCCGCCCTGGCCCGGCCACATTGAAGCTGTGAGGAGCTGAAGAAGAGCTAGTGAAACAGAAGTATTGCAGCAGGTAGGCTGTGCCCGTGAGGTGCCTGAGGATCTGCCTTTTTTTTTCTTTTGTGGCTGCTTCTTGCAGTCTCGGAGAGGTGAATCCTCTCCGGAGTGCTGAGGAAAGGCGTGATTTAAAGATCAAAGCCGAAATTTCCTTAAGTGGTATATTCTTTCTTGCAGCGCTGGCTGCACGGGGGATCTTTCCGCCCATCGTGCATGTCCGAAGTAACAAACCATCTCCTATTTATATAGCAAAACGATGAATATTCTTTTAATGCCTATACATATTCCTTACCTAAAGCCGCCTACTCTCGCTTCGTATGCTAATTAGCTTCTCAGTCCTTGCGCTTGCGCAAAGCCTTCCAAGAACTGTGGGCCGGGGTCTTCGGGATGTGGGCAGTGGTCTTTGGGAGGAAGACCGTAGGTCTTCCTCGTGATGCACTTTTCAGCCTTTGCTTAAAAAATGCCAGGTAGGATGAACCAGTTGTTTTCCACGCTGTAGAAATGCTGAGTTGGCTTTCGGCCTAACTGAGGGTGGGTAGATAACAGGATGTCTCAGTTAACAAGGCATAACAGAAGGTTGACTCAAGTTATGTCAAGTCTCAGCCTGACTGAGGGTCGACAGATAACGGGATGTTTCAATTAACAAGATGCTTCAACATAACAGAAGGTCGACAGATAGCAAGATGTCATCTATTTTGTCCTCATTAATTTTTAACCACAAGATTTATTCTATCCTAAAGTGAGTTTATACAATATCATTCCCCCCTTTTCTGGAAAATCTAGTAAATTCTTTTACTTAATACGAAAGTTTTTCTTCCCAGTCTTTATGAAATGTACCCCTCAATACCTTGCCATGCACATTTGTCAAGGAGGCTAACATGGACATTCGTTATAACAATTTCCAATTCCAAACGAGTAATACAAAAGGCAGTATTAAACTTATACCAACTAATATCAATAAAACAAGAATTGGGTGACTCAATGTGTTCAAAATCCCAGTTGCAGTTGATGACCATCCAAAGAGTGTATCCCACCAGTTGTGACTTGTGTCTTGTTTTACTCTTTGCAAAACTCTGCTTATTTCCTTTGTATCATGACGGACAGTGATTAGAGTCTTCTCTCCATTTTCCTGAATGCCTTTTAAAATTTTAATCAGGTCTTGGTATTTCACTAGTGTGAGGTTCATCCCAATAGGTGTAGGTAATAACTTATGATACATTGTGTTGTTAGACTTGATCAGCTGGTGGGATACCGCTGGTGCCAAATATAGAAAATCACAGCCGACAATTCTAACAAAGTTACAAATACAAAAATTAGAATGATTTTTGCTATGGAGAGTTATATTCTCCTTATCTACTTCTACGAAATCACAAGCAGTTCTTAAACACACACCCCCTTGATCAACATATACAAGCACAGTCTTTTGACTAGTACTTGGATGAATTTCAAAGTGGCAGACACCTTGCTCCGTGTCAAAACATACCTCCTGAGCATCAATTGTACTGCTTTCACAAATAAATGCTTGTTGTTCCCGGGTAACACATGATTCTAGATTTACAGACTGCCATTTCCCATTCTCCATCCGTGCCCATGTTCTATGCTCCGAAGGATAAAGCACTGTCTTCTCATGGTTTAATCCTAGTGCAATGATCGGGTGGGTAACATAAACTGTGGCATTACGTATAGGAAGCACGAAGGCAGTAGCCATGTTAACAATGGGATCGTAAGTAAAATTTACCAGGGTCCACAAGGACTGGAACTTCTTCTCAAAATCATTAGCATTGTCCCAGACAGCCTTTCAGACTTCATCTGGAAAAATGCCTTCACTTCCTTCCCTAATGATCAAGGCGGCCGTTGCCTGCAACCATAACTGTGCTTGCATACAACTAAGAGCTAAGGATATATTATCTTGAACCATACTAAGTGCATCTATTATTAGTTTGTGGTAATCCAATTTACCTGGGCGAATACAACCTTCTCGTTGGCCATTTTTGGTAATCGGTTTACTAAAATCCCCGTTACTTTCTCCTAGGTCGTTCCATTAATCATTCGGCACCCTATTTTAATTTCGTCCCCTATGGTTCTTTGGTGTGTCCACTCTTCTCCTAATTTTCGCCATTCTGATGGTTTATCTAAATAGTTACCATTTGTTTGCCAGATGACCGTAACTGCTAACTTTCCATTAAAGTTCTTATCCTCTGTTGTTACAGCTTCAATTCAAGGCCACTCACCATTCTCTGTTATCACAGAGGCACCTTCTTGAATCACAATTACAACTATAAGCCATAGAAAAAAAATGTTCTATCAACAGATTTTCTGCCAACCCTATTACCAAGTACTCCCGACCATAATGTCCTCATTTTGTTCACCTAAGCTTTAGTTTCAGTTCATCGTCACCTGGCGTTACTTTCCAGGGGCTTCAGGGGGTTTCTTCAATTGGGAATAGTGGATGCAAGCGGCTTGTTCTCTAATCTTGATAGCAGTGTAAGTTGTCAGCAACACTTGATACGGTCCATTCCATTCTTCCTCTAGGGGTTGTCTCGAAAAAGTCTTTATATATATATATCTATAATCCCCAGGCTTAAAGGGGTGGATTGGTTGATCCAACCCTCTAGCCCTGGTCCCTAAATCAAATTTATGTACTTTATTTAATTGTTTTTTGAAGTTTAGTTCTATAAGCATATAAATATTCTGATCCCAACTGCATTAGATCCTCTCCACTAAATAGAAATTGCTAATGGCCTTCCATATAAGATTTCAAAGCGGCTCAAATTCTCTTTTACTCTAGGTTTAACTCTGATTCTAAGTAATGCTAAAGGAAGGGATTGAGGCCCTGACAAATTAGCTTCTTGTCCGATTTCAGCTCTTTGTTGTTTAATTAAATGGTTCATTTTTTCTACCCGTCCACTTGCCTGCGGTCTATAAGGAGTATGCAGTTGCCAATCTGTCTTTAGAATCTTACTTCTCTGTTGTACCACTTGCACACAAAAATGTGAACCTCTATCAGAAGACATTGCTACTGGAATCCCAAAGCATGGTATTATTTCATTTAACAAGACTTTTACCACTTCTCTTGCTTTGTTTGTTCGACAAGGAAAAGCTTGGGGCCATCCTGAAAACATGTCAGTCAGAACCGGTAAATAACAATACCCCCTTTTCTAGGAAGTTCTGAAAAAATCAATTTGCCACTGTTGTCCGAGATAATTTCCTTTACCGATTATTCCAAATTTTATTCTGTTCTTGGTATTGTGGCTATTGCGTAAACAGACGCTACGTTGTTGAGTTACTTGTTCTCCCCAATGAGTTTTATTGTGTAAATCTGTAAGAACTATCGGCCATGTCAAATTAGAAGGTATTATTATGCGCTTATCTTTTAAATATACCCATGCATCTGGTTTCATTTTACCTTTCAAATCTTCAATTAATTTTAAGTCTTCTTTTGTATAATTTGGCTTTTTGGTGCATGTATATAGTTTGGATTTTACCGTCTGGTATCAAAGACAATGCCTTCACCTCAGTTGTTTCAGCTGCCCATTTAGCCTCCTGATCTGCCAATCGATTTCCAATTTCAAAATCAGCGTTCCCCTTTTGGTGTCCCCGACAATGCATGATAGCTACCTTTTCTGGTTGTTTGACAGCCTCTAACAATTTTAACATTTCTTCAGCATGTTTTATCTGTTTTCCCTGAGCAGTCAGCAATCCATGTTCTTTCCAAATCGCTCCATGATCATGTACCACGCCGAATGCATATTTAGACTCTGTCCAAATATTTATTTTCCTTCCTGCTGCCAGTTCCAGTGCTCGCGTAAGAGCAATTCTCTCTGCTTTCTGGGCGGACGTCCCAGGGGGTAATGGTTTAGACTCAATTACCTGTTGAGCAGTTGTAACGGCGTATCCTGCCTTACGGTGTCCTTGTTTTACAAAGCTGCTTCCATCAGTATACCAAGATTCATCAGCATCTTCTAAAGGTTCTTTATTAAGTTCAGGTCGACTAGAATACACAGCCTCCATTGTTTCTATACAATCATGGGTTATAGGTTCATCCAGAGTTCCGCTAAGGAAAGAAGCTGGATTTACGACGTTAGTGACCACAATTTCCACATCATCTTGTTCTACTAATATTGCTTGATATTTTAAAAATCTCTGTGGTGAAAGCCAATGGTTTCCTTTTTGTTCCAAAACTGTTGAGACCGTATGGGAGACTAACGCTCTCATTTTCTGTCCCATTGTAAACTTCCGAGCTTCTTGTATATTGATAACAACAGCTGCAACAGCTCGAAGGCATCCAGGCCATCCTTTACTTACTTGATCTAATTGTTTAGAGAAGTAAGCTACTGCTCGTTTATAGGCACCCAATCTTTGTGCTAGTACTCCCAAAGCTATCCCTTGTCTCTCATGAGAAAACAACCAAAAGGGTTTTGAGAGATCTGGTAATCCCAAAGCCGGAGCTTGCATCAATTCTCGTTTAAGTTGTTTAAAGGCGTTTCGTGCTTCTCCAGTCCAGACTAATTTTGTCTGATTACTCTTTATCAATTCATATAGAGGCTTTACCATTAGTCCATAATTATAAATCCAAAGGCGACACCAACCTGTCATTCCTAAAAAGGTTCGTAGCTCCTTTACTGTTTGGGGTTCTGGAGTCCGGCAAATGACTCCCTTACGTTCAGTTCCTAGTTCTCGTTGTCCTCCTGAAATTTCAAATCCCAAGTAGGTCACGCGTTGTTGAACCAGCTGGACTTTCTGTTGAGAGACTCGATATCCATTTAAACCCAGAAAATTAAGAAGACTTATAGTCCATTGAATACAACTCTCTTTAGTCTCGGTAGCTATTAAGAGATCATCTACGTATTGTAACAAAGCCCCTTCAGTGTCGGGAGGTATCCAAGTTTCAAGTTCCTTCACTAATTGGTTTCCAAAAATAGTGGGGCTATTCTTGAATCCTTGAGGTAGCAGTGTCCACGTAAGCTGTGTCTTTCTGCCTGAGTCAGGGTTTTTCCATTCAAAGGCAAATAAGTTTTGGCTTTCAGTGGCTAAGGATAGGCAGAAGAAGGCGTCTTTTAAATCCAGTACGGTAAACCAGACTTGACTATTCTTTAATTTAGTCAGCAAAGTATAAGGGTTTGCCACTACTGGATGTATATCCTCGGAGATTTTATTTATGGCCCTCAGAACCTGAACTAGCCTATAGCTTTTTCCATCTGCCTTTTTAATTGGCAATATGGCTGTATTTTATTCTGATTCGCATTCAATCCATAATCCATACTGTATAAATTTATCAATTATCTCTTTAATTCCTTTCCTGTCTTCTCTCCTGAAAGGATATTACTTAACCTTAACGGGCTTCTCTCCTGGCTTTAATTTAATAATTATTGGGGTCACATTTTTAACTCTTCCAGGGACTTCGGTGGCCCAAACTCCTGGATATACTTGATCTGTGATCTCTAAAGGTATTTCACTTTTAGGGTCAGTTCTGTTCCTCTCCTAACTTCATTATAACCAGTGGAGGATCCGCTAGGGTAGATTCCCCAGGTCCCCGTTATTCCTGTTGAAATCAGGGGCCGGTTACCCTAGGAAAATACTAGTCAATTTGTCCTCCGAAACCAGGTCCAAATCGTTTTTGTTTTGTTTTGTCTTGTTTTGTTTTTGTTTTTTTTTTCTTTCATTACATTTCAGAGTTGGTCCAAAAATTTCATAGGGGTTTCTTTTGGACCTTGTTGGAAGCATATTTTCAATTCCCAATTCATCCAGATTTTAGTATTTACTTAACCGCTCATAATTTTTGGGATGATTAGGGTCTTAGTGAGGGTCGGTCAGGGGAATGCAATTGTCCACAGTTCCCTGAGCGGTCCCATCAGCAATCTGAGCTCACACATGAACTCAGGCTGTTTTAAGAGTTAACTGCTTTTCTGTTTCTGTGACAACTCTCTCGGACCCATCATGATCCCTTTGCCCCAAAGGGCTAACACCCGTGATTTTGAGATCCCAGCCTCGGGCTGAGGCAGAACTATTAACATTCCTACATTCTCTTTCCCTGCTCATTCAACTTCAAACACCTTTAACACTTTCAACAACCCTTTTAACACTTCCTTTATCTTTCTCCAGCCTGTACTTTTCTAATGCCAACATCAAAGGCTCAGTTGCTGAAACAACATCAGTATACATTTCATCCTGTTCTCTTTCTCAAAAAAAACCCAACATTAACTGTAGCAAAATATTATAGTTTAAAGTTCCATTTAGGGGCCACTTTTCTCCACATTCCAGCTTATAAAGCGGCCACCATTGATTACAATATTTTATCAGAGTTTTCTTTTTCACTTCCACCCGGAGCCCCCCCCTACATCCTTCCAATGACTCAAAATACAACCCAGCGTACTTTTCTTAGGAATTTCACTGCTTACTCGCCCCCCCCCATTTTCCAGTTTACACTTTCAGAATACACGTGTTACTTACAAAAATGTATCACTCACAAAAATACGGGCACGCAATATCTTTCAATAGCAATGTCACAAAACTACTACTATTACCAGGAATATTGCCAAAATCACAATAACAATAGTCAAATTCCACATGCGATAAGTCAGAAAACCGAAATGTGTAACACCGTAACGATATCTTTCTTATAACAATGCCACAAACCTACTATTATCACCAAGAAAATAGCCAAAATCGCAGTAACAATAACCAGAGTTAAATACCACATTCCATGAGTCAGAAAACCAAAACAGGCAACACAATTCCAGATGGTCCTTAAAGCGAGCTCCTTCCTTAAGGTCCCCAAACATATACTTCTGGTGCTAACCACAAAGTATATACCAAACACTGCCTCACAGAAGATCACCTTCTGACTTACAGACAGTTCCAGATGACCGGTCTACCAGAAAACCAAACCAGAATAAAGAATATACTCACTTACAATGATGGGGTCCTTGTCTGCCTCCGCAGTGATCTGGTGAGTCGAGGAGTCCCTCCAGGAAATCCCGGGGGTACCCTAGGGAGTCCTGTCCCCAGCAGGTCCTGCGGTCCGACAGAGAGGTTGTCCCATCTGGGGTGCCAAATTGATTTAAAGATCAAAGCCGAAATTTCCTTAAGTGGTATATTCTTTATTGCAGCGCTGGATGCACGGGGGATCTTTCTGTCCATCATGCATGTCCGAAGTAACAAACCATCTCATATTGAGTGGGTGTATCACATCCCCTATCATGCACCAGCCTCCGGGAAAGTTGAACGATATAATGGACTGTTAAAGACTACATTGAAAGCAATGTGTGCTGGGACGTTCAAAAATTGGGATACGCATTTGGCAAAGGCCACCTGGTTAGTCAATACTAGGGGATCCGCCAACCGAACTGGACCTGCCCAATCAAACCTGTTACGTACTGTAGATGGGGATAAAGTTCCTGTAGTGCATGTAAGAAATATGCTGGGTAAAACGGTCTGGGCTACTCCTGCCTCAGGAAAAGGCAAACCCATTCGTGGAATTGCTTTTGCTCAGGGACCTGGATATACGTGGTGGGTGATGCAAAAGAACGGAGAGGTCCGGTGTGTACCTCAAGGGGATTTAATACTGGGTGAGAATAGCCCATGAATTGGATTGTACCATGTTAATTACTATATAATATTGTATGTTATCACTATCATGACTACTATATACCCTAGATAAAAATGGTGACTAACTAGAATGTATGGGAAAGAGTGTAACCTGAGCATGACATAAATGGTATGGAATAAGGGGTGGATAGATGTCCTGGTTTCAGTTAGAACAGAGTTAATTTTGTTCCTAGTAGCCGGTGGAATGCTATGCTTTGGCTTAGAATGAGAAGAGTGCTGATAACACCCCGATGTTTTAATTATTGCAGAGCAGTGCCTGTACTAAGCCAAGGACATCTCAACTTCTTGCTCTGTCCTGCCAACAGGCAGGCTGGGGGTGCAGCAAGAACTGGGAGGGGACAGGCCCAGAACAGGTGACCCAAACTAGCCAAAGGGGTATTCCATACCATCTGACGTCACGCTAAACAATATATAGGGTGGCTAGCCGGGGGGAGGGCGGGCCGGACTGCTCGGGGTTAGGCTGGGCATCGGTCAGCGGGTGGTGAGCAATTGCATTGTGCATCACTTGTTTGTACATGTTATTATTAGTAGTACTATTATCATCATTGTATCATTATTATTATTATTACTATTACTATAATTATTATTATTACTATTATTATTTTCTTGTCTTATTAAACTGTCTTTATCTCAACTCACAGGCCTCACTTTCCATTTCTCTCCCCCGTCCCGGAGAGGGAGGGGGGAGGGTGAGCGAACGGCTGTGTGGTGTTTAGCTGCCGGCCGGGTTAAACCACTACATTCTATTAATGCCTATATGTTGGGAATTGGTCTGTGGGGCATGGACATGTATCCACAGAGCAATTGTTTGACCAGAGTTTGTTTTAAGAATAGGCCTCAGTTAGCACGACTGAAGAATGGAAAAATCCGAGGTTAGCAAGAAATAGGACAGAGTATCTTCTTATGAGGAGGGAGTATTGATAAGAAAACAGTTGCCAAAAATATGAGGAAGCTATGTCCGTATGTAACCGCAAGTAGGGGGAACATTAACGAAAGTAACCTTTTAGGCTCGGCAAATCAGCAAATAACGAGTATGCAGAATTATAATCACTAGCTGTATAAATATACGTGATTCGGACAATATAGTTGAACTATGCTTTATCACTCACATTGAGTCGACTGCATTTGTTCCTTCAACCGCGACCCGACGATTTTTTTTTCCTACACCTATACATATTCCTTACCTAAACCCACCTACTCTCGCTTCGTATGCTAATTAGCTTCTCAGTCCTTGCGTTTGCGCAAAGCCTTCCAAGAACTGTGGGCCGGGGTCTTCGGGATGTGGGCAGTGGTCTTTGGGAGGAAGACCGTAGGTCTTCCTCATGATGCACTTTTCAGCCTTTGCTTAAAAAATGCCAGGTAGGATGAACCAGTTGTTTTCCAAGCTGTAGAAATGCTGAGTTGGCTTTCGGCCTAACTGAGGGTCGGTAGACAACAGGATGTCTCAGTTAACAAGGCATAACAGAAGGTTGACTCAAGTTATGTCAAGTCTCAGCCTGACTGAGGGTCGACAGATAACGGGATGCTTCAATTAACAAGATGCTTCAACATAACAGAAGGTCGACAGATAGCAAGATGTCATCTATTTTGTCCTCATTAATTTTTAACCACAAGATTTATTCTATCCTAAAGTGAGTTTATACAGTATCAGGCGGGAGGGTCATCAGCCCAGTTAGTGTCCCTAAGCCAGGATCCCCCTAAGGCAAGTCTTGAACGGTTTCCCCTCTGTTTTAGTGGTGCTATGGTACGCGTTGCTCAGAATCTGCTGAGGGTCTGAGATGGGGGGCGGGGGGAGCTGCCTGTACGCTGTTGGAGCCTGGGTTGTGGGGGGAGGTTTGGAGCTGCTTCTACACTTTTGGGGCTGGCATCAGGGGTAGGGGGTTGGGTGCTGGTTGTATACTGTAGGGGCCTGTGTTTGGGGGGGGCTTGGGGCCTCCGTCTGGGGGAGGGGTGGGAGCTGCTTGTACAAATTTGGGGCCTGCATCTGGGGGTGTTTGGGAACTGCTTGTCCACTGTAGGGGCCTGCATCTTGAGGGAGGGTTGGGGCTGTTTGTACAACTTTGGGGCCTGCATCTGGGGGTGGCTGGGAGCTGCTTGTCCACTGTAGGGGCCTGTGTTTGGTGGGGCTTGGGGGCCTCCCTCGGGGGGGGGGGGGGGTTGGGAGCTGCTTCTCTAGGGTAGGGGGCCTGCCTTTTGCAGGGGTTGGGAGCTGCTTGTAGAATTTGGGGCCCTGTGTCTGGGGGGGGTTGGGGCCTGTGTCTCAGGGGTGTTGGGAACTGGTTGTACACTTTTGGGGCCTGTCTCTGGGGGGGGAGCTACTTGTACACCTTTTGGGCCTGTATTTGAGAGGGGTTGGGAGCTGCTTGTACACTTTAGGGGCCTGGGTCTTGGAGGGGGGTCTGGGCTGTTTGTACACCTTTGTGGCCTGTGTTTGGTGGGGGTGGGTGCCTGTGCCTGGGGGAGTTGGGAAGTGCATGTACACTCTATGTGCCTCCATCTGGGGGTCTTTGGGGCCTCCCTTTGAGAGGGAGGGAGTTGGGAGTTGGTTGTACACCTCTGCGTCCCATGTTTGTTTTTTTTTTGTTGGGGGGGAGGGGCGGGGGGTTGGGACCTTTCTCTGAAGGGGCGGGTTGTGAGCTGCTTGTACACCTTTGGGACCTGTGTCTGGAGGGGGGTGGGGCCCGGGTCTGGGGCCTGCTTCTGGGTGGAGTCCAGTTCTTGGGAGGGGGTGGCAGCTGCTTGTGGGCAGTTGGGGTCTGCATCTGGGTGTGGTGGGTGCCTGCTTCTGTTGGCAGTTTGGGGCCTGCTTGTAGACTTGTGCAGCCTGGGTTTGGGGGCTTTTCTGTAACATTTGGGGTGTGCATTTTTTCTTTGGGATGCATCTTGAGCTTTTGAGGCCTAGCTGTAGTGTTTGGGGCCTGCGTCTGGGGCTTTTCTGTAGCGTTTTGGTCACGTGTTTGTGATTTGGGGCCTGTATGCAGGGTTTTGCCTTTTTTGTAGTTTCCATCTTTGTGTCTGTGTGTTTCGTTGTTGGTTGTCTGGGGTTAGGGGCAGTTTGGGGTTTGGATTAAGGTCAGTGTCATTAGCGTTAGGGGGTTGATATTAGGGGTTAGGGTTGTGGTTAGAGTTGTTAGGTTTAAGGGGAATAAGGATTTCAGGGTAAGGGGATCAAGGTTGTAGGAGTAAAAATGTTGTTTTTGCGCAGTTACATCCTTTAGAGGGCAGGAAGGTGGTATTGAGATATGCTTGCAGTGATAAGAGAGCTTAACAGTGTGAAATGTGTTCATCTGGTGCGTGTCAATATGGAACAATGCTAGGGCCACATGATATGATGAAATGTGACCTTCTGTCTTACATAGCCTTGTATAACCACAAGACTAAGAAAACCAGAGTGGTTAGTGTATATAGTTCTTGTACCGTGCAAAGGAATGGTCCAGCAATTCGGGTCAATAGGGGATAAGAGAACCAAGGGGTTTCAGAATAACTGCTAACTATTACAACTGCTGCATGGGACACTATGCAAGTGTCTGACATCCAGCCAAGATGGACAAAGGAGAAGGACAAGGGAAAAGCCTGGGAGGAAGACTACGAGCTTTCAGCATGAGAGACCCCCAGAGGGACCACCGGAGGCTGATAACGTGTGCACCAGTGGGAGGGTTCAGATTCCGGGAACTAATTATAGTAACCCTGCCTTTTCTTGAAGTAGTAATGAATACGTATTAGCCTAGGAGCATAAAAACAAGCTGCCTGATGTAACAGGTGTGAGTCTTGGTGGAGCAGACTCCCAGCGCACCCAGCGCTACTTGCTTACCTCTATTCATTTAATAAATTGTAAACTTCAATTGCAATCCTATTTGGGACCCAGTCATTTATTACAATTGGAGGCTCGTTCGGGAGGGCTTTGGTTCCTGAATTCTGATTTGATCTAGGAGAGGTGCCCCACCATTTGGTGGCTGCTGTTCGAGTCAGGTCGGGACTAATGGCATCTTGAACCTGAATAAAGGTAAGCAAAGTTTTTGATTTTTTTTTTCAGCTCCCTTGCCAGCTGCAGCACTATATTTTGCCCGTAATTCTGCGTGTGAAGATCCGAATGAAGACGACGGAGTCGTAAGCATTTAAAGCGTATACCGTTCGGCTGGGTGGGATTCGGTTGCCTGTGTGTGTAAGAGTGTGCCTGAGACGGAACTTAGTTCCGAAGCGATTGGGGAGGTCTTCTAACCACGGTTCCAATGTCCCGCAAGGGACTTGGCCAGTGAAGGACCGAAGCGATTCCTATAGGATTTGTGGGTGGGTGATAGGTCCTAAACCCCCTGCAAGACACTCTTCCTAAGGTAAC
The DNA here is from genome assembly GCA_036873955.1 of Mergus octosetaceus. NCBI lineage: Eukaryota > Metazoa > Chordata > Aves > Anseriformes > Anatidae > Mergus > Mergus octosetaceus. The sequence continues at coordinate 385,237 of JBAGBL010000046.1, forward strand.
CAAGGGCTGTGGGAATTGCCATAGTAAAATTCCTAGGTGGGTCAGACAAAATTGAAGACCAGGGACCAGAAGAAAGGGAGCAAATTAGCAGACATACCACCAGAAAGTCCATTAGGAATAACAATTAGAAATTGGAATGATAGGGGCCCCAGAAAAGGAAACAGTAAATTAAAAATGGTCCAGTATTGTGTGATAGAATGGCCAAAGGAGCCTTTAAGAGCACATGTCTTTCGGCCTGTTTTTGGATCCTTTGAAGACTGGATTTGCCGGGCCTTAAACATCCATGTTAATTCAAAGGAACCTTTTAGCCAGGAAGTGATTATGCAGGATTATGGATCAGGAGGACTTCACGTCCTTTTCCAGCCTCAATATTTACACTAAAAGCAGATAAGAAATTTGAAGAACAAGAAGAAGAGGAAAAAGAAAAAGATGATAAACGGGAGCCGTTGGATAACCTACCAACTCCATATCCTAACAATCCACCCCCGGTGGCTCCCCCTCCAGTGGCTGTGGTATCTCCAGCAGTACCACCATTGTCCTTGCTTCCACCACCAACAGCACCAGGATTAGACCGACCTCCGGCTGCATGCACGAGAAGTAGGACTGCCGTATCTGAGAGAGCTTCTCTATATCCCTTAAGGGAGGTAACTGGTGTATAACTGGTGTGCGTCTAGGTGGAGCAGAGACTCCCGGCGCACCCAGCGCTGTTTGCTTACCTCTATTCATTTAATGAATTGTAAACTTTGATTGTAATCCTATTTGGGACTTTTATTATTTATTCTAACAGACAACGTTGTAAAACACAGACAACCAGAATCCTTACAGCAATTAGGTGGAAATCACGGCGTAAGAAACATTACCACCTCAAAGAGTAAAAACCTCAAAAGAAATGTGACTTGTAAGAGGCCAGCAGCTGTGTATTTTCTGTAAAGCACCAGATAGATTATGAACCTTGAATGGCACAGTTAATGGAGAAACAGGGGAGGGGCCCGGTCCTTGGCAGAAAAAAAAAAGTGTATAAACTGTGTATGGAATTAGTAGGCACCCTCCTGCTTGCAGGACGCCCGCCATTGTAATCTCAAATAATAATGCTACTGTGCTGAGATCCTCGACTCAGCCTATGTTATTGGCTACAGATTGATTCAGGGTTTTAAGGTTTCAGGGATAGGGCACTAGGGTTGGGTTTCAGGGTAAGGGGTTTCATGGTTTATGTTGAGGATTTTAAGGTTTTTAGGGTTGGAGTTTTAACGGTTAGGATTTTAAGGATTTGGGGGTTAGGGTTTTAAGGGTTTCAGGGTTAGCGTGTTAGGGTTTTAGAGTTTTTTGGGTTGTAGTGTTGATATGTTTTTTAGGGTTAGAGTCTTAGGGTTTTATTTTTGTCAGTTATTTACGGTTAGGGTTTTAAGATCTTATTTTTCTTTTTTTTTTTTTTTTCAGGTTAGGTTCTCCAGGGCTAGGGTTTTGAGTATCCTAATTTTGGGGGTTTGGGTTTTGAGCATCTTAATTTTTTGGGTTAGGCTTCTGAGTGCCCTAATTTTTTGGAATAGGCTTTTGAGCATCCTGAGTAGTTGGGTTTGGGTTTTGAGCATCTTAATGTTTTGGGTTTGGGTGTTGAGCATCCTAAGGTTTCGTGAAAGGGTTTGGAGCATCCTAATGTTTTTGGGTTAGGGTTTGGAGTGTCCTAAGTTTTCGGGATAGGGTTTGGAGCGTCCTAATATTTTGCATTAGGGCTTTGAGCGTCCTAACCTTTTGGATTGGGTTTGGGTTTTGAGTGTCTTAATTTCTGGGTTTGGGTTTTGAGCGTCCTAAGATTTGGGGTTAGGGGGTTTAGGCATAGGTCTTCAGGGGTTTAGCGTGGTAAATAGTTTGGGTAGGTCTGTAAGGGTTTCGAGGTTTTTTTAATGTTAGGGCTTGAGGCTTTTTTGTAACTGCGGTAAGGGCTAGGGTTCCAGTGAGTGCTGTTAAATGTAGTTCTAGAACACGCAGCCTGTGATTGGCCATGCCGGCTCTCTGGGGAATGCTGGTAGTTGTAGTTTTCCAGCACCGGTAGGCAATGTTGAGTGCCCAGAGCATGCCGGGAGATGTAGTTCTCAGGACTCCAGACTTCCGGGAGGCCATGTTGAGTGCCCAGAGTATGCCGGGAAATTTAGTCCTCGGGAACTAGGGTTAGGGTTAGGGGCTAGGGCTGGGGCTAGGGTTTAGGGTTAGGGTTAGGGGTTGATGTTAGGGTTAGGGTTAGGGTAAGCGTAAGGATTAGGATTAGGGGTTATTGTTAGGGTTAGAGGGTTAGGGTTAGGGTTAGGGGTAGGGGTAGGGTTAGGGATAGGTTAGGGGTAGGTTTAGGGGTTAGAGTAAGGGTTAGGGTTAGGGTTACGGTGAGAGTGTTAGGGTTAGGGTCTGGGTTCGGGTTGGGGTTAGGGTTAGGGTTACGGTTAGGTTTAGGGTAAGGGTTAAAACAAGGGTAAGTGTTAGTGTAAGGGTAAGGTTAACAGTTAGTGTAAGGGTAAGGATTAGGGTAAGGGTTAGGGTGAGGATAAGGTTTAGGTTTAGGGTAAGGGTGAGGGTAAGGGTTATAATAAGGTTAAGGGTTAGGTTTAGGGTAAGGGTAACGGTTAGGGTAAGGGTAAGAGTTAGGGTAAAGGTTAGAGGAAGGGTAAGGGTAGGGTTAGGATTAGGATAAGGGTAAGGGTTAGGGTTAGGTTTAGGGTAAGAATAAGGGTTAGGGTTAGTGTTAGGGTAAGGGCAAGGTAATGGCTACGGTTTGGGTTAGGGTAAAGGTTTTCATTTGTTAAAGCTGAAACGCAGTATGCAATCTGGGACATCACAGCCAGAGCTGCCTATGGCAAGGTGAGAGAGGAACACATGGAGCAGATGTTCTACTCCTAGTTTTTTCTTTATACGTAAATAAAAGTTTGAGCTAATTCCAGTTGGAAGAGTTCCAATTACTTGCTTGGTCATATTGTCCTTTCAATATTATAAGCTGCAGCAAAAGCATAAGGATTGTTGCTTCTAGAAACACCCCAGTTCTCTTGTCTGCACTATGCATGCTGTTGAGCTAAACAGATTAAAAAAAAAAAAAAAAAGAAAAATCACACACACACAAAAAAAAACCATTACAGCTGCTGCTGCTGCTCTCTTCCTACTTCCTTGTGCTTTGCCCCTCCCCTTTCCCAGGTGATTGGGTTTGGGTGCTGGGCGGGGCCAAATTGTAGATGAGCCCCAGGCATCCCCTCAGAGAGCTCCTGCTTGGGCTGCTCTTTGGGGTGTTTGTTTTTCCTTCGGTCAGTTTCGGGGTTCTTTAGGTGGATCAGAGTCTATGGACTGATGCATTTCCAAGTAGCGAGGGGTACGCACATCTTTTGAGGTAACAACTAGTAGGATCTGTTAGAATAAACTAATTCTAACTAGTACTTGGTGTCTTTATTGCATGCAGTTCTTTATCGGGTGAGTAACTGTTATAGCATGTTTACGGATAGGATGTCAATGTTACTTTGTGTGTTTGCTATGCAGTGCCTGTGGGGACACTCTGTGCTTGGCTGGGAACCGAGGGCAGAAGTGATGTCAGGGCCTGTCTTCAATCAGGGTGGAAACACTGTGTGATTGGCTTGGAAAATAAAATTTGTGTAGCTTCCAAAACGTTAATGAAAATATAATAAAATTTTGTGAAATATGTTCATCTGATTTGTGTCAATATGGAACAACGCTAGGGCCTCATAATGAAATGTGACCTTCTGTCTTACATCCCCTTGTATAAATAACTACAAGGCCAAGAGAAACAGAGTGGTTAGTGTATATAGTTCTTGTATCTTGCAAAAGAACGGTCTAGCAGTTCATGTCAATAGAGGGTTTGAAGGGTAAACCTTGAGACTTGGGTCTGGGAGATAAGAGAATGGGGGGAGTTTTTTGAGATAACTGCTGACTATTGCACGAGACACAGCTTTCTGACATCTGGCCCAACGACTACTAAATAAGGAGTGGGGGGGAAGCTGAAGAACGACCAAAGGTCAAAGCCTGGGAGGAAGACTACGAGCCTTCAGTACGAGCCACCCCCAGAGGGACCACCGGAGACTAATAACGCATGCATCCACGGGATTGTTTGGGTCCCGGGAAACTAATTATAATATCCCTGCCTTTTCCAAAAGTGGTGATGAATATGTATTAGCCTAGGAGCATAAAAACCAGCCGCCTGATGTAACTGGTGTGCATCTTGGTGGAGCAAAGACTCCTGGCGCACCCAGCGCTGTTTGCTTACCTCTATTCCTTTAATAAATTGTAAACATTAATTGTAACCCTATTTGGGACTCAGTCATTTGTTACAACTGGGACCCCCCGATGGGTGGAAGCTGTCAGGATAGCCCAGGATGCCGAGGCATGGTGCCGCAACAAGGTTGGTGGTCAGTGGCGCCCTGAGGCAGGCCGAATTGGGAGGGGGCGAGGCGGCGGGTGGTCGGTGACTTCTGTGGAAATGGCCCTTGTGTGGGGTGGGGGCAGCGCATTCAGAGGAACCTTGACAGGCTGCAGATAGGGGCAGGCAGGAACCTTTTGAAGTTGAGGAGAGGGAAATGCCAAGCCCTACCCCTAGGGAGGAACGACTCTATTCACCAGCACTGGATATCTGGATACTAAATAAGCATTTCTTCATGGAAGGGGTGGTTAGACATTAGAACAGGCTGCCCGGGGAAGTGGTAAGAGTCCCCAGCCTTAAAAGTATTTAAGAGACGTGTGGACATAGCACTTAGGGATACAATTTAGTGGTAGCATTAGGTTGATGTTTGGACTTGATGTTCTTAAGGGCCTTTTCCAACATAAGAATTCTTGTTAAGGATGGGGATTCAAATAACAAACGCGTTTTCGGGAACTGGCTCTATCCTTCATTGTAGGTGACAGAAGCTCACCTTGCAAATGGAATCCACCCAAAGATGTCATGTCATCACAGATACTGTAGAAGGGAAGAAAGTTGGAACTTTTTTTTTCAGAGGTAAAACCTGCAGGTGAGTACAGAAGTAACATGTACACTGGGAGCTGTAGAGGTTCCCTGAAAGTTTAGGATTAAAATTTGGCTAGGCCTGCCTGTTCAACAAATGGGAAACTATGCTCTGCTTGACAAACGGCTTTTGAAAGGTAATTTTCAATGATGGAATGGAACATCTTGAATCCTCTTCGCGGGTTCTTTCCAGCTGATGACTTGCTGCATCAGCCTTGCATTCAAAGAACTAAGTAGAATTTATTTTTTATTGTATTGTTTTCAGTCTTAGAGGTTATCATCTCTTATTGATGATTTCAGGGTGAAAGCATGCATATAGAATGTACTGCTGAACTAAGATAGCATGCAGTTTCCTTTTTTATCCTAAGTTCTTTTTATGACTCAGTCTTTTGTTACTGTATGTAGCAATGTTTTCCTGCCTCTGTGTTGCTGTGACAATGTAACAAGGGCCGCAGGAAGTCAGACCAAAGATCTGTGATCTTAGCAGAATAGAACAAGTATAGAGTGATACTTGTGCCTTGCACTGTAAGACAAGCAAATGCCTTGGAGTATAAAAATGCTTAATGGATTTCTTGTAAAAATTGGCCATATCCCTTGAACCCGTGTAAACACTTAGCATCCATGGGTCACAGCAGTCACGAGCCTTAACTAGGTATTGTGTGTAAACTTTGGAGCTAGCTTCACTATGTGAAGAACCGCTTCCTTTATTTTGTGTGTGCTTGTGGGCAGGAGGAGTGAAATTTGCTTCCTGCTAGTTTTTGATGCCCTCATCTTCTGTATGGAAAGAGAACATGGGTGATCGATCTCTGTTCAACTTCTATGATACAAGACATCGTCTTTTCCCTCATCTCTTTTTCACGTGTAAAAGGTTTTTGCTTAGTCCTTTTCTACAGAAACTGTTCCAAACATTTGGCGATCCCTGTTTCTCTTGGCTGAAACTGTTTTTATTCTACTGTGACCTTTTTAAGGTGGGCAAAAATAAAATTTTGTGTAGCATCCAAGATGCAAATGAACCTTCAGTTTATAAGATAGCAAGGCTACCTTTGATTAGATCGGTGATACTTTTTGTTGCCTTTCCTAGGCCTTTTCCAAAAGGTTAAACAGGGAAGTTGCTGTTCAACGCTGATGAGCATTGAAGTGATGTTTTCATAGGACTGCATGCAGTATCAAGGCCTGATTTCCCCTTTTGCCTCTGCATTACTTCATGTTTATCTGCTGTGAATTGTACTTGCTATTTGGTTGCATAGTGGCTGCAAAGGAATCACAGGCTGGTTGAGGTGGAAAGGACCTCCAGAGGTCACCCGGTACAACACCCCTTTTGTGTTCAAAGAACACAAAAATATACTCCACGTTATAAAGTATGACCTCGCTTTAAAAAGCTGTTTTAACAGTCCTTCATTAAGTCTTATTAATCAAGTGTCCCCTAGTTCTTTTCTTACGCTTCCCACTATACCTCCTGTTATTTTCCTTAACGTGGGAATTCCTGCTCTGGCAATTTCTCTAGGACACTTCTTAAACAGAAGTCTAGGCATATTAGTCACGTTTCAAGTCATCTGTTTCAATTCAGACAAGTTCAAGAGTTAAAAGTAAATACATAGCTTATCCATGAGCTCCTTGAGAACTCCTTAGTGAAATGCTGCCTGAGCCTTTTGACTTGTTACTTCTGTTTCTGTGTCAAAACTTGTTCTGTATCATTTCAGTTGGAGATGGATTCTTTGACATCCGTGCCAAGAAAAACCTTTCTTCCGTAGGAGCCCTTCAATGTACACAGAGCGGAGAAAGAGCAGCTCTTCTGCAAGTTGGTACTCAGGCTGGTTTTGGCTTCCCATATTGTTAGTACATTCCCATGTTGTTTTGCAATCTTTTCTCTTTTCAGTAGTTATATAATAAAACTTTTTCAAAGGATGCCTCTCTGTTTTCAGTAGCCTCCTTACGGGGATGGGGGGGCGGCATTCCCAGGGCCCAGGGAACTGGCCTCGGGCGGCCCGGCGGCCAGCAGTCCCAAGCCCCGAGGGGGCAAGCCTCGGGTGGCAAGGGGGCCGGCTGTCCCTTCACCCAGGGCGGACGTCCTCAGGCTCATGAGGCCCGGCTTTTCCTGGGATACACGCCGTCGGTACCGGCCGTGCCGTGAAGCGGGAGGCTGTGGTCCGCTGGCTCGGGGACTGGCCGTCCCGGAGACCGGGGGTTCTCTCCCGTGCGGAGCGGCGGCCCGCCTTCCCGACCTCCTGGTTGCCCCCATCCGGAGGTGCGGGATCCGATCGTCCCGAGCCTCTGGGCTCCGGTGCTGGGCACCGTGTGTTCTATCCGCATCGTCGTCCGAGTCCGACGTCAGGCGGCTCGGGGACGGCGATCCCAGGACACGGGTGTCTGGCCACGAGCGGCGTGGGGGTCGGCGTACCGTGAAGCGGGAGGCTGTCCTCTGCCGGCTTGGGGATTGGCTGTCCTGGGGACCGGGGGCTTCTGTCCCGTGCGGAGCGGCGCCCGGCCGTTCCGAACCCCTGGACTCCGGTCCTGGCTGAAGTGTGTGCTAGGCTCACCGGGGAACGGGGCCGACCTCGAGCGGCTCGTGCACGGTGGTAACATGTGCGGGACTGAGTTCGGCCATGGGCTGACCCGTGTTCTGGGGGTGCGTCCTCAGGCGCCGTGGGTGCCGTCCGTGCCGTGAAGCGGGAGGCTGTCGTCCGCCGGCTCGGGGACTGCCATGCCCGTGACCGGGGTGCTCTGTCCCGTGCGGAGCGTTGGGCAGCCGTACCAAACCCCTGGGCTACCGTCCTGGGCAATGTGTGTGATAGACGCACCGGGGTCCGGGTCTCACCTCGAGCGGCACGGGGAAAGCGATCGCTGGACACGGGTGTCCGCCCACGGGCTGCGTGGGGCCGGCTGACTCGAGCACCTTGTTTCCGGTCCTGGGCGACGTGTGTGCTAGCCGTATCGTGTCCGGGTCCCGTTTCTGGCGGCTCAGGGAAGGCGGTCCTACGACACGGTTGTCCGTACAAAGCGGCATGGGTGCCAGCCGTGTCGTGAAGCCAGAGGCTGTCGTTGGCCGACTCGGGGACTGGCCGTACCGGAGAACGGAGGTTCGTTCCCGAGCAGGGCGGAGGCCGGCCGTACTGAAACCCTGGGCTCCGGTCCCGGCCGAAGTGTTTGCTAGCACACCGGGGTCAGGGTCGGACCTCGGTATGGCGACCGCACGACACAGGTGTCCGTCCACGGGCAGCGTGGGGCCGGCTGTCCCGAGCCCCTTGGCTCCGGTCCCGGCCAAAGTGTGTGCTAGCCGCACCGGGGTCCCCGTCCCATTTCGGGCGGCTCGGGGAAAGCGATCGCAGGACAAGGGTGTCCTGCTACCAGCGCAGTAGGTGCCGGCCGTGCCGGGAAGCCGGAGGCTGTCGTCCGCTGGCTCGGGGGCTGGCCGTCCCGGAGACCGGGGGTTCTGTCCTGTCAGGAGCGGCGGCCGTCCGTCCCGAACCCCTAGGCTCCGGTTCAGGCCGAAGTGTGTCGGAGGTTCGTACCAGTGCGGGGTGGAGGCCGGCGGTACCGAGCCCCTTGGCTCCGGTCCCGGCCGAAGCGTGTGCTAGCCGCACCGGGGTCCGCGTCCCGTCTCGAGGGGCTCGGTGAAAACGATCGCAGGACACGGGTGTCCGTCCACGGGCAGCGTGGGGCCGGCTCGGGGGCTGGCCGTCCCGGAGAGCGGAGGTTCGTTCCCGTGCGGAGCGTACGCCGGCGGTACCGAGCCACTTGGCTCCGGTCCTGGCAGAAGTGTGTGCTAGCAGCAACGCGGTTTGGGTGCGTTCTCGGGCGGCTCGGGGAAAACGATCGCAAGACACAGCTGTCCGTCCACTGGCAGCGTGGGGCTGACTGTCCCGAGCCACTTGGCTCCGGTCCTGGCAGAAGTGTGTGCTAGCAGCACCGCGGTTCGGGTGCGTTCTCTGGCGGCTCGTGGAATGCGACACTGGTGTCTGTCCACGAGCGGCGTAGGGGCCGGCCGTGCCGGGAAGCCGGAGGCTGTCGTCCGCCGGCTCGGGGGCTGGCCGTCCCGGAGAGCGGAGTTTCGTTCCCGTGCAGAGCGGAGGCCGGCGTTACCGAGCCACTTGGCTGCGGTCCCGGCCGAAGCTTGTGCTAGCCGCACCGGGGTCCACGTCCTGTCTCGAGCGGTTCGGGGAAAGCGATCGCAGGGCAACGTGTGTTCGGCAACGAACGGCGTATGGGCCGGCCGTGCAGTGAAGCGGGAGGCAGTCTTCCACCTGCTCGGATGCTGGCCGTACCGGAGACCGGGAGTTCTGTCCTGTCAGGAGCGGCGGCCGTCCGTCCCGAACCCTAGGGCTCCGGTCCTGGGCGACGTGTATGCTAGCCGCACCGTGGTCCATTCTCAGGGTTTATGTATAGGATTTTAAGGTTTTTAGGGTTGGAGTTTTAACTGTTAGGATTTTAGGGATTTGGGTGTTAGGGTTTTAAGGGGGGTTAGCGTATTATGTTTTTGAGTTTATTGGGTTGTAGTGTTGATAGGTTTTTTAGGGTTAGGGTCTTAGGCTTTTATTTTTGGTCACTTATTTAGGGTTTTAAGATCTTAATTTTTTTTTTTTTTCAGGTTCGGTTCTCCAGGGTTAGGGTTTTGAGTGTCCTAAGTTTTTGGGTTAGTGTTTTGAGCGTCTTACAGTTTTGGGTTAGGGTTTTGAGCGTCTTAATGTTTTGGTTTGGGTTTTGAGAGTCCTAATGTTTTGGGTTAGATTTTGGAGCATCCTAATATTTTGGGTTAGTGTTTGGATCGTCCTAATTTTTTGGTTTTGGGTTTTGAGCGTCCTATTTTCTTGGGTTTGGGATTTGAGCGTCTTAATTTTGTGGGTTTGGGATTTGAGCGTGTTAATTTATTGGGTTAGGGGTTTTAGGCATAGGTCTTAAGGGATTTAGTGTGGTAAATAGTTTGGGTTAGGTCTGTAGGGGTTTCGAGGATTTTTAGGGTTAGGGCTTGAGGCTTTTTTGTGTAAGGGCTAGGGTTCTCTGATTGGCCATGCCGGCTCTCCAGGGAATGCTGGTAGGTGTAGTTTTCTGGCACCAGGCTTCTGGGAGGCCATGTTGACTGCCCAGAGCATACCGGGAAATGAAGTTCTGGGACTCCGGACTTCCGGAAGGCCATGTTTGAGTGCCCAGAGCATACCGGGAAATGAAGTTCTGGGACTCTGGACTTCCAGGAGGCCATGTTGAATGCCCAGTGGATACCGGGAAATGAAGTTCTGCGACTCTGGACTTCCGGGTGGCCATGTTGAGAACCCAGAGCATACCGGGAAATGTAGTTCTCGGGAACTAGGGTTGGGGTTAGGGGCTAGGGCTGGGGCTAGTGAATGCTGGTTCTCTGTGTTTGCAGATGATGGTGAGCCTGTTTAAACTAATTCCAGTTGAAGAAGTTTCAGTTACTTGCTTGGTGATATTGTCAGTTCAGCATTAAAAGCTGTAGCAAAAGCACGAGGACTTTTGCTTCTAGAAACACCCCAGGTCTCTTGTCTGCTCTCTTCCTACTTTCTTGTGCTTTTTCCCTCCCCTTTTCCACGTGATTGGGTTTGGATGCTGGGCAAGGCCAAAAGGTATATGAGCCCCAGGCATGCTACCAGAGAGCTCATTCTGCCTGGGTTGCTCTTTGGGGTAAGTGCTTTGTTTTTCCTTCAGTCAGTTGTAGGGTTCTTTAGGCAGGCTAGAGTCTATGGATTTTTGGATTTTAAGTGCTTGGAATTCACTTACTAGAGGCATATTTGGTAGAGTCTGCTGGCTCACTGTCTTTTGAGATGGTGGGATACTCTTCAGTTTTTGAGCTATATTTTAATCTCTAGATGAATCAACCCACGTGTGCAGCCTTCCAAAGGACTAAAACCAGCTTGATCACATGCTACAAGAGGCTCAAACATGTAGGTGCAGAATGACAAAGAGACTGAGCAGGATCACCTTTTTCACCTGCAAAGGGTAAGACTGTGATTAGGATTAGGGTTAGGGTCGTTAGGGTTAGGGTTAGGGTTATGGTAGGGTTAGGGTTACTTTAAGCATAATTGTAAGGGTAAGGGTTAGGGTAATAGTAAAAGTGAGGGTAAGTGTAAGGGTAAGGCTAAGGGTAAGTGTAATGGTAAGGGTAAGGGCAAGGTTTAGGGTAAGGGTAAATATAAAGGTATGGATTAGCATAAGGGTATGGTTACGGTTAAGGGTAAAGGTAAGGGTTAGGGAAAGTGATAAGGTAAGGGTAAGGATAAGGGTAAGGGTTAGTGTTAGGGTTAGGGCAAGGATTAGGGTAAGGATTAGATTAAGTGTTAGGGCAAATTTTAGGGTAAGGGTGAGTGTTAGGTAAGGGTTAGGGTAACGGTAAGTGTAAGGGTATGGGTAAGGGTAAGGATTAGCGTATGGCTAAGGGTAAGGATTAGGGTTAAGGTTTCGGTAAGGGTAAGGGTGAGGTTAAGGTTTAGGGCAAGAGTAAGGGTAAGAGTTAGGGTAAGGGTAAGTGGAAGGGTTAGGGTAAGGGTGTTAGGGTATGGGTAAGGGTGTTAGGGTATGGGTAAGGGTAAGAGTCCGGGTAAGGGTAAGGTTCAGGGTAAGGGTAAATGTAGAGGTAAGGGTAAGTGTTAGGGTATGCATTAGGGTAAGGGATAGGATAAGGGTAATGGTTAGGGTTAGGGCAAGTGTTAGGGTAAGGATAAGGGTAAATGTTAGGGTAAGAGTTCGGGTTATTGTAAGTGTTAGGGTATGGGTTAGAGGAAGGGTTAGGGTAAGGGTAAGTGTAAGGGTTAGGGTAAGTTTAAGGGTAAGGGTAAGGGCAACGGTAAGGGTAACCTTAAGGTAGGGGTAAGGGTAAGGCTAATGGAAGGTTAAGGATTAGGGTAAGGGTACGGGTAAGGGTTAGGGTACGGAGAAGGGTATGGGTAAGGGTATGGTTGAGTGTCAGGGTTATGGATAGGGCAAGGGTAAAGGTAAGGTTATGGATTACCATAAGCGTATGGTTACGGGTAAGGGTAAAGGTAAGTGTTACGGTAAGGGTAAGGGTAAGGGTTACGTTAAGGGTAAGGGTTAGGGTAAGGGTAAGGGTAAAGGTAAGTGTAATTGTATGGTTAAGGGTAAAGGTAAGGGTAGGTGTAATTGTAAGGTTAAGGGTAAAGGTAAGGGTAAGTATAAGGGTAAGGTTTAGTGAAAAGGTTAGGGTTAGAGTAAGTGTAAAGGTAACGGTATGGCTTAGCATAAGTGTATGGGTACAGGTTAGGGTAAGGGTTGCGGTAAGGATAAGGATTAGGGTAAGGGTTTGGTTAAGCATTAGTATAAGGGTTAGGGTTAGGGTAAGGATAATGGTAAGTGTACTGGAAAGTGTAATGGTAAGGGTAAGGGTAAGAGTAAGGATAAGAATAAGGGTAAGAGGAATGGTAAGGGTATGGGTAAGGGTAAGAGTAAGGTTAGGGTAAGGGTAAGGGTAAAGGTAAGAGTAAGGGTAAGACTAAGTTTAGGGCAAGGGTAAGGGTAAAGCTTATGGTATGGATTAGCATAAGCTTATGGGTAAGGGTAATGGTTAGGATAAGGGTAAGGGTAACGTTAAGGGTAAGCGTAAGGCCACGTGTAAGTCTTAGGGTAAGGGCAATAGTAAGGTTTAGGTTAACGGTAAGGGTAAGGGTTAGGGTAAGGGTAAGGGTTAGGGTAAGGGTAAGGGTTAGGGTAAGGGTAAAGGTTAGGGTATGGATGGGTAAGGTTCAGGGTAAGGGTAAATGTAGAGTTTAGGGTAAGGATAAGTGTTAGGGTAAGGGATAGGATAAGGGTAAGGGTAATGGTTAGGGTTAGGATAAGGGTAAATGTTAGGGTAAGGGTTCGGGTTATTGTAAGTGTTGGAGGTAGAGTAAGGGTTAGGGTAAGGGTAAGCGTAAGGGTTAGGGTAAGTTTAAGGGTAAGGGTAAGGATATCGTTAAGGGTACGGGTAAGGTTAAGTGTTAGGGTAATGGTAAGTGTAACATTTAGGGTAAGGATAAGGGCAAGAGTAAGGGTTAGGGTAAGGGTAAGAATTAGGGTAAGGGTATGAGAAAGTGTTAGGGTACAGGTTATTTTAAGGGTAACGGTAAGGGTAAGGGTTAGGTTAAGGGTAAGGGCTAGGGTAAGTGTAAGGGTTATGGTTAGTGTAAGGGTAAGGGTAAGAGTTAGGTTTAGTGTAAGAGTAAGGGTAAGGGTAAGGATAAGTGTAAATGTAAGTGTTAGGGTTAGGGTAAGGGATAGGGTAAGGGTATAATAGTAAGGGTTAGGTAAGCGTAAGTGTAAGGGTTAGGGTAAGGGTAAGTGTAACGTTAAGGGGAAGGGTAAGTTTAAAGGAAAGGGGAAGGGTAAGGATTTGGGTAATGTTAAGGGTAAGAAGGGTTAGGGTAAGTGTTACGGTAAGGGTTAGGTAACGCAGTGTACAACGTGGGACGTCACACCCAGAGCTGCCTCTGGCAAGGTGAGTGAGGAACAGATGTAGCAGTTGTTGTGTTGTAGGTCTCACTGTTACTCTAAGCATCCCCTCTTTGTCTTTTCGAGGTGGTGTAGCGGCTTGAAGAGGGTAGATTGAAGCATCTGCCTCGGGGTCTGGTAAGCGGGCAGAGGTAAGGGAGCAGATGAGAGTAACTTACCTAGTTGTGCTGTGTCTTTGGATGCTGCCTCGGCCTATGCTTTTCTTTTTCTTTCACAGGTGTCTCGCAGAGGCTCAAAGGAGCAAACTGCACTCTGAAGAGCTGTGTAAGAAGAGGGGCTGGTCATGAGCTGGGTTGGAGCAGAACGGCCAAGTAGCACAAGGTGACTATGAAAGGTGTCCGTCTCGCTTTGCAGGTGCCGTGGCAGGCTCTCCACAGAAGCGACCGAGGATATGAGTTAAGGCCAGAGTGCGACAAGTAGCGGCACGTGCAGGGATGGTTTCCAAGCGCTGCGGTGGCTTTCTCTTCCGTTCATCAGGTGCCACAGGCAAGGTGGGTTGTAACATCAGTCTTTAGATTCGCGTGAAAGCAGTTCACTTGAATGCCACAGTGCATCTGAGAAGGGTGTTCTAGCAGAAAAAGCCTGTTTGGCACGGCGGTTCCTGATGGCAGTGTGTTTCCTCAGGTGAAGAGGTGCCTGGAGCCCCATCTCATGTAGTCTGCATGTGCCTTGAGGAGGACTCCTGCTTTCCAGCCGTCCCTAAAGCTAAGTTTGGCTTGAAGTGCCCTGTCTGTGTGTTGGGTGGGGTTGTACCTTGGCATGTGCATGGTATGTGCATGGGGATGGCTTTTAAATCAGTGCAGCAGGGGAAAGGGATCCAGTAACAACTGGGTAAAGAGGCCATGGATTCATCCTTTTCAGCCTAGCGTGTGCCAGTCAGGGCAGTTCCAGTATGTGTTCTGTGGTGTATGGTTGTTTCTGTGTACTATAGTATCCATTCCCAGGTCTTGTTCCCATAGTTGTTAGCTTCTGCAGTGCTTGCTGAGCACCATATCATGGGTCTTAAATGTATTGTTGGCAAGGGGATAGTAATGAAGCAGTTTTTGTCCTTCATTGGGACTTGGAAAGGCTGATCTCCCTCGAGCTTGATGTTGTCTGCTTTTCTTGATGGTAGCCATGATGGCCCTCAGTCTCTGGCTTGTGTGCGTGCTCATATACGGTTTGGGAGCCTGGCTCCATGTGGTTTGGAGTCCCGGTACTGCAGTTTTTGACTACTGTTTGTGGTTTGGGGGGAGGGATGGCTCCCTGCATTGCTCTGGCTGGTCCGCCCTGCGCCGCCCCCCTCCCCCTGCCGCCGCCGCGTGGTGCCGGCCCTCCCCCCCCACCCCCACCGAGCCCTTCCCCCGCCGCCGCCGCGCGGTGACGGCCCTCCCCCCCCCCCCCGACCCCTTCCCCGTCGCCGCCGCGTGGTGCTGGTCTGCCCTGGCCCGGCCACATTGAAGCTGTGAGGAGCTGAAGAAGAGCTAGTGAAACAGAGGTATTGCAGCAGGTAGGCTGTGCCCGTGAGGTGCCTGAGGATCTGCCTTTTTTTTCTTTTGTGGCTGCTTCTTGCAGTCTCGGAGAGGTGAATCCTCTCCGGAGTGCTGAGGAAAGGCGTGATTTAAAGATCAAAGCCGAAATTTCCTTAAGTGGTATATTCTTTCTTGCAGCGCTGGCTGCACGGGGGATCTTTCCGCCCATCGTGCATGTCCGAAGTAACAAACCATCTCCTATTTATACAGCAAAACGATGAATATTCTATTAATGCCTATACATATTCCTTACCTAAAGCCGCCTACTCTCGCTTCGTATGCTAATTAGCTTCCTCGTGATGCACTTTTCAGCCTTTGCTTAAAAAATGCCAGGTAGGATGAACCAGTTGTTTTTTAAGCTGTAGAAATGCTGAGTTGGCTTTCGGCCTAACTGAGGGTCGGTAGATAACAGGATGTCTCAGTTAACAAGGCATAACAGAAGGTTGACTCAAGTTATGTCAAGTCTCAGCCTGACTGAGGGTCGACAGATAACGGGATGCTTCAATTAACAAGATGCTTCAACATAACAGAAGGTCGACAGATAGCAAGATGTCATCTATTTTGTCCTCATTAATTTTTAACCACAAGATTTATTCTATCCTAAAGTGAGTTTATACAATATCATGCCCCCCTTTTCTGGAAAATCTAGTAAATTCTTTTACTTAATACGAAAGTTTTTCTTCCCAGTCTTTATGAAATGTACCCCTCAATACCTTGCCATGCACATTTGTCAAGGAGGCTAACATGGACATTCGTTATAACAATTTCCAATTCCAAACGAGTAATACAAAAGACAATATTAAACTTATACCAACTAATATCAATAAAACAAGAATTGGGTGACTCAATGTGTTCAAAATCCCAGTTGCAGTTGATGACCATCCAAAGAGTGTATCCCACCAGTTGTGACTTGTGTCTTGTTTTACTCTTTGCAAAACGCTGCTTATTTCCTTTGTATCATGACGGACAGTGATTAGAGTCTTCTCTCCATTTTCCTGAATGCCTTTTAAAATTTTAATCAGGTCTTGGTATTTCACTAGTGTGAGGTTCATCCCAATAGGTGTAGGTAATAACTTATGATACATTGTGTTGTTAGACTTGATCAGCTGGTGGGATACCGCTGGTGCCAAATATAGAAAATCACAGCCGACAATTCTAACAAAGTTACAAATACAAAAATTAGAATGATTTTTGCTACGGAGAGTTATATTCTCCTTATCTACTTCTACGAAATCACAAGCAGTTCTTAAACACACACCCCCTTGATCAACATATACAAGCACAGTCTTTTGACTAGTATTTGGATGAATTTCAAAGTGGCAGAAACCTTGCTCCGTGTCAAAACATACCTCCTGAGCATCAATTGTATTGCTTTCACAAATAAATGCTTGTTGTTCCCGGGTAACACATGATTCTAGATTTACAGACTGCCATTTCCCATTCTCCATCCGTGCCCATGTTCTATGCTCCGAAGGATAAAGCACTGTCTTCTCATGGTTTAATCCTAGTGCAATGATCGGGTGGGTAACATAAACTGTGGCATTACGTATAGGAAGCACGAAGGCAGTAGCCATGTTAACAATGGGACCGTAAGTAAAATTTACCAGGGTCCACAAGGACTGGAACTTCTTCTCAAAATCATTAGCATTGTCCCAGACAGCCTTTCAGACTTCATCTGGAAAAATGCCTTCACTTCCTTCCCTAATGATCAAGGCGGCCGTTGCCTGCAACCATAACTGTGCTTGCATACAACTAAGAGCTAAGGATATATTATCTTGAACCATACTAAGTGCATCTATTATTAGTTTGTGGTAATCCAATTTACCTGGGCGAATACAACCTTCTCGTTGGCCATTTTTGGAAATCGGTTTTACTAAAATCCCCGTTACTTTCTCCTAGGTCGTTCCATTAATCATTCGGCACCCTATTTTAATTTTGTCCCCTATGGTTCTTTGGTGTGTCCACTCTTCTCCTAATTTTCGCCATTCTGATGGTTTATCTAAATAGTTACCATTTGTTTGCCAGATGACCGTAACTAACTTTCCATTCAAGTCCTTATCCTCTGTTGTTACTGCTTCAGTTCAAGTCCACTCACCATTCTCTGTTATCACAGAGGCACCTTCTTGAATCACAATTACAACTATAAGCTATAGAAACAAAATATTCTATCAACAGATTTTCTGCCAACCATATTACCAAGTAGTCCCGACCATAATGTCCTCATTTTGTTCGACTAAGCTTTAGTTTCAGTTCATCGTCACCTGGCGTTACTTTCCAGGGGCTTCTGGAGCTTTCTTCAGTCGGGAATAGTGGATCCAAGCGGCTTGTTCTCTAATCTTGATAGCAGTGTAAGTTGTCAGCAACACTTGATACGGTCCATTCCATTCTTCCTCTAGGGGTTGTCTCGAAAAAGTCTTTATATATATATATCTATAATCCCCAGGCTTAAAGGGGTGGATTGGTTGATCCAACCCTCTAGCCCTGGTCCCTAAATCAAATTTATGTACTTTATTTAATTGTTTTTTGAAGTTTAGTTATATAAGCATATAAATATTCTGATCCCAACTGCATTAGATCCTCTCCACTAAATAGAAATTGCTAATGGCCTTCCATATAAGATTTCAAAGCGGCTCAAATTCTCTTTTACTCTAGGTTTAACTCTGATTCTAAGTAATGCTAAAGGAAGGGATTGAGGCCCTGACAAATTAGCTTCTTGTCCGATTTCAGCTCTTTGTTGTTTAATTAAATGGTTCATTTTTTCTACCCGTCCACTTGCCTGCGGTCTATAAGGAGTATGCAGTTGCCAATCTGTCTTTAGAATCTTACTTCTCTGTTGTACCACTTGCACACAAAAATGTGAACCTCTATCAGAAGACATTGCTACTGGAATCCCAAAGCATGGTATTATTTCATTTAACAAGACTTTTACCACTTCTCTTGCTTTGTTTGTTCAACAAGGAAAAGCTTGGGGCCATCCTGAAAACGTGTCAGTCAGAACCAGTAAATAACAATACCCCCCTTTTCTAGGAAGTTCTGAAAAAATCAATTTGCCACTGTTGTCCAAGATAATTTCCTTTACCGATTATTCCAAATTTTATTCTGTTCTTGGTATTGGGGTTATTGCGTAAACAGATGCTACGTTGTTGAGTTACTTGTTCTCCCCAATGTGTTTTATTGTGTAAATCTGTAAGAACTATCGGCCATGTCAAATTAGAAGGTATTATGCGGTTATCTTTTAAATATACCCATGTGTTGAGGGAATCTTTAAACAGCATAGATCCCATGGCTTGCTGCATCTGAGCAAACCAAGATACCAGGATAACTATGAGAAGCTCCCAGGACAGTGTTCCCACATCGCCTAATTGAGGAATATAGAAAATATTGTTACCAGTAGCTGGCGTCAAGGACAAGGTCTATGTGACTGCCAATCACAAGGGGGTTGTTTTCTTGCAGGTGGGGTTGTTTTCTTATAGTTGTTTGTCTGAGTGCTTTGACCAATAATCTTGTGTGAGACACTATCCGCCCCTGTTAAGTTCACTATAAAAGTTAGGCTATTCGGGCAATAAAATGAAGCTTGCTGATCACTCATATTGAGTGTCCGTGTCTTCCTTCCGTCGACAACAAATGGCGCCCGAACAGGTTGAACCTGCGAGCCACGCATCGACGGAATACGGGAACCGGTCCTGCAACGCAGCCCAGGAGGTGAAAGGGATGAAAACGCAGAATCCCCGCACCCGGGAGCACCTATAGAGGGTCCCGCTGGTGAAAGGGACGAAAACGCAGAATCCCCGCACCCGGGAGCACCTATAGAGGGTCGCGCTGGTGAAAGGGACGAAAACGCAGAATCCCCGCACCCGGGAGCACCTATAGAGGGTCCCGCTGGTGAAAGGGACGAAAACGCAGAATCCCCGCACCCGGGAGCACCTATAGAGGGTCCCGCTGGTGAAAGGGACGAAAACGCAGAATCCCCGCACCCGGGAGCACCTATAGAGGGTCCCGCTGGTGAAAGGGACGAAAACGAAGAATCCCCGCACCCGGGAGCACCTATAGAGGGTCCCGCTGGTGAAAGGGATGAAAACGCAGAATCCCCGCACCCGGGAGCACCTATAGAGGGTCCCGCTGGTGAAAGGGACGAAAACGCAGAATCCCCGCACCCAGGAGCACCTATAGAGGGTCCCGCTGGTGAAAGGGACGAAAACGAAGAATCCCCGCACCCGGGAGCACCTATAGAGGGTCCCACCGGCCACGCGTCGCCGAGGTCTTGCAAAGGCTGCAACAGCACTGACGTAAATAAAGGTATGGAGAGACAAGCGGCGTATGATTTGCTCAAATGCTTTTTAGAAAAGCGGAGCACTCAGGATATAGACTGCAAAAAGGATTTATCAGGGTTGTTAGCTTATGGAGTAGCAAGGGGTTGTTTCATCAATCCCGACACAATCTTTGAACATACAGAGTGGCGTAGGTTTGGGGAAAAGTTGTTTGATGAGATTGTTAATGACAATAAGACCGCTAAAAAATTGTTAAAGCCGTGGAGAGCGGTTACTAATGCCTTAGCACAACATCGAGCTGAGCAGAAAATTGCTGCTGCCGCCACAGAGCGGCTGGGATCGCTAGGTGGCGCTAAACCCCCACAGGGAGGGATGGAGGGACCTGGGGATTGTCCATTGCCTCCCTCAGTGAGAACGTTAACGCTGTCTCAGGGGGTTACGGGGCAATGGGAGCCTCCTCCCTTCTCACCACCTTCCTCAGACCCGGAACTGGTGTTACCGCCACCACCAACAGCACCGCCGGCTCCCTCTCATGAGAGTGGGGAAATGGATGAGGGAACAATAGAACACAGATCGGAAAGGAGAAATACGAATCCATTTGTAGAAAGTGTCCAAGAAAGGCAGAGGGTATGGAAACAAATAGCAGATGATGCCTTACGAGAGGGTGAACATGGGACAGCTGCACAGCTGGTTCAAGAGGCTTTCCCGGTGGTATACTCACCACCGGATGCCCAGGGGAACATTACAGTTAATTTAGTAAATTTGGACTGGAAGTTGTTAACTCAGTTGCGGTCCACAGTAAGCGAGTCAGGCCTAAAGGGTGAACCTACAAGACAGATGTTGGACTATATTTGGGGGACAAATATCTTACTCCCAGGAGACATACGTGGTATAATGAAATTAATTTTGACCCAACATCAACAACTCCTCTTTAATGCCCATTGGCAGGCTGCTTGCCAAGAAGCAGTAGCAGTGATGAGAGCACCTGGAGATCCATTACATGGGGTCACGTTAGAAGAGTTAATGGGAATAGGGCAGTATTTTAGGACAGAAGCGCAGGCACTGATGGGACCTGATAAAGCAAAGGAATCTATGCGACTGGCCAGAAAAGCGCTTGACCAAATAAGGGAGCCAGGAGGAATACCCTCCTACATGGGAATTAAACAAGGTAGAGAGGAACCATTTGGACTTTTTATCGATCGCGTAGCAAACGCCATACAGGCGGCTGGGGTGCCTGATTATCTCAAGGGCACGATATTAAAGCAATGTGCAATTCAAAATAGTAACCCCTCTACTCGTAATATATTAGCCACGTTACCCGGGACATGGACAATTGAGGAAGGACTGGAAAGAATGGCTCAGGTACCAGTAGGTCCACAGGCTATGTTAGTAGAAGCAGTAAAGCACCTAGGTGACAGTATGCGAGAGCAGGCACAGGCCATGAAGGAACATGCTCAGTCCATGCAGACTCAGGTCCTGGCAGCTCTTGCTCCTTTGCAAACCGCCGGCTCACGCCCGGGTGACCAAGGGCCTACGCGTCTACGATGCTTCCGCTGTGGTGCTGTTGGACATATAAGGCGAGAATGCAAAGCCGGGACTGTGTGGTGCTCAAACTGTCGATCAGGCACTCACAGCAAAGCAGCATGTCGATGTAACGCGTCGGGAAACGGCCAGGACAGCGGGAAGAGCCGCCCCGCGACGACACAAAACGCGGCTGCATATACAGCAACACCGAGGGGGAACCCGTTCCTCTCCGACCAGCTACAAGAGGGAGCCTCATCTTGGACTTGGCAACAGCAGTAGACTGCACGCTGATGGACTCAAAGCCTGTTCGCATTGCTACAGGTGTCAAAGGACCAATTTGTATTAACGGCCAAGCTACAGGAGCATTACTCTTAGGGAGATCATCAGCGACCATGTTGGGACTCCAAGTATTGGTGGGATTTATTGATAAAGACTATCACGGAGAAATTCAAATAATGGCTTATACTTTGTTTCCACCCTTATCTGTGCCTAAGGGCACCAAGGTAGTGCAATTGGTTCCGTTACCTCATCTTGCTGCAGCCCTCTCGCCAATGCAGGAGCAACCGCGAGGGCAAGGAGCATTTGGCTCTACGGGAAACATGGCATTGTTAACTGTCGGCTTGTGGCAAAGGCCACGACAGGTGGTCACTGTTCGATATAAGGAGGAGGCTATCAGGATCAATGCTCTATTGGATACGGGAGCCGATGTGTCTATAATCAGCACACAAAATTGGCCACAGCATTGGCCAACCTCTGAAACCAATGCCACGGTTGCCGGGGTAGGAGGAATGACACTTGCCCGTCGATCACCACCCCTGCAGTGGACAATAGGGGATAAAATGGTGAAATGTTGTGTCTCTATTATTCCGTTGCCGGATGGGGTACACGCGCTAATAGGGCGTGACATCCTTGCTCAGGTGGGAATGGTTCTTACCTCGGAACGCCCTTTATAGATATGGCCATTGCTTGGACTTTCCCGATCCCGCTCCGGTGGAAGAATGATGATCCCGTGTGGGTACAGCAATGGCCACTAAAAAGGGAAAGTCTGATACACGCGCATGAACTGGTTAAGGAACAGTTCCAACAGGGGCATTTAAGGTTGTCAACAAGCCCTTGGAACACACCTATTTTTGTGATCAAAATGAAATCAGGGAAATATCGATTGCTCCACGATCTGCGCGCGGTAAATAAACAGATGTATGACATGGGAGCATTACAGCCAGGGCTGCCTAATCCTGCGATGATCCCTAAGGGATGGTATTTACTCATTGTGGACTTAAAGGACTGTTTTTTCACTATTGCTCTTCATGAAAACGATAAACAACGGTTTGCCTTTACGCTTCCTACAATTAACCGAGAGGGGCCGGACCAAAGGTTTGAGTGGACAGTCTTGCCGCAGGGAATGCGGAATTCGCCGACTTTATGTCAACTCTACGTCGATGCCACTCTACAGCCGTTGCGACAAAAATGGTCAGGAACAATAATCTATCATTACATGGACGATATCCTATTGGCCCAATCAATACCATTTTCTCCATGACAAAAGACTGACCTGACGGAGCAACTGAAACGAAGGGGATTAGTAGTTGCTCCCGAAAAGGTGCAGGAGACAAGCCCATGGAAATACCTGGGATGGCATATCACCGATGCAACAATCCGGCCACAGAAATTGTCAATACAATCGGACCTCAGGACTCTTAACGATGCCCAGAAATTAATGGGTGATTTACAATGGATTCGACCAGTAGTTGGCATTCCCAACGAACTGTTAAATCAACTACGACCTTTGCTACGAGGGACAGATCCAACAGCACCGATTCAGCTTACAGGACAGCAAAAACAAGCCCTGCAGCAGATAGCTTCGATGATCGCAACACGGGCTACACATAGGCGTATAGAGGGTGCGCCTCTTGATCTAACTATTCTGTGTGAACAGCAATATCTAATGGGTGCTATAACACAGCAAAAAATAAAAACGGGGGAGAAACAGGGAGATACTGTGGTATTAGAATGGTTAGCTCCCCCACTACAGCCACGACGAACAATCCAAGAAAAAATGGCCACTTTAGCAGAATTAATCAAAAAAGGGCGAAAAAGGACCTTACAAGTGGACGGAGTCCCTCCTAGTACAATATGGCTACCCATAAAGCCAGGTGATTTGGAATGGTATCTGCATAACTCAGAAGAATTACAAGCTGCTTTATTACATGATGGAGCTACACTAATAGCCAAACCGTTACAGTCTCCTGTCTTGTCCTGGATGGAAAACCAGGGCTGGATAAGTAGACCGAAGCGATCATCCCAACCAGTTGCAGATGCGATAACAGTCTTTACAGACGCCGGTAAACGCTCCAGAACTGCTGCAGTAACCTGGAAGGATGAGCAGGGCTGGCAATATCAGATCCTGCAAGCCCAGAAAGAGGACTCATTACAGACACTAGAACTGTTCGCCGTAGTATGGGCGTTTGTGAAATGGAAAGATGTTCTGTTGAATGTTGTATCTGACTCTCTCTATGTAGTAGGCATAGCTAATCGTATTGAGGACGCAAGTTTGCGAGAAGTAAAAAATGATCGATTGGCCCAACTATTGACGAGTTTGCAGCTTGCGATTGCGCAAAGGGATAGGCCGTATGCGGTAATCCACATTCACAGTCATCAATGGGAAGAAGGGCTTGGAGAAGGCAACGCCCGGGCCGACCAATTAGTTGCTGCTACAATCACTGAAGCCCCATTATCTCCGTATTGCCGAGCCCGAGAAGCTCACTCAATATTTCACCAAAATGCAAAGGGGTTAGCCCGAACCTACAATCTGTCTAGGGCTGATGCTCAAGCAATTGTAAAAGCCTGTCCCATATGTAGCCACCACAACTCGGGAATGGGACTTGGGTGTGGAGTTAACCCACGAGGGTTGAAAGCCAATGAAGCATGGCAAATGGATGTCACCCATGCTACAGCTCTGGGACGACTAAAATATTTGCATGTGACAATAGACACCTATAGCCACATGATATGGGCTACTGCACAGCCAGGGGAGAAGGTTCGGGATGTGCGACGCCATCTCACTAGTTGTTTTGCGGTACTAGGGGTGCCCAACACCATCAAGACTGATAACAGTCCAGCTTATAGTAGCGGGTCATTGAAGCGATTTATGCAATTATGGAATATTAATCATATTACTGGCATCTCGCATTCTTCTACTGGACAGGCGATAGTGGAAAGGGCTAATGGAACAATGAAACGATATTTAGAAAAATTCAAAGACATTGAGGATGTGAAAGAAAGAGTAGCAAAAGTTCTCTTTGTACTTAATCATTTATGTGTATTTGGGGACAAAGATGAGCCGCCTATAGTGCGTCATTATGCTGGGGCAGAAACCCCTAAGGCACCACGCATGAAGGTGTTATACAGAGACATGAAAACAGGGCAATGGCTAGGCCCCGCGGAAGTTATTTACATAGGATGCGGTTATGTCTGTATTTCTTCAAACACAGGTGCAATCTGGGTCCCTAGTCGATGGGTAAAGCCGGCTATTGAAGACACAAGCGACCGTTGCCAGGAGAGAACAACTAGGCAACAGCCCGAGTAGAAATGGCCTCGAGACGCATGCCGGCTGTTGGAACTGCACACGCATTAGCTGGCATTAATAAGCTTCCTTTTTGGGCTATTGAACAAACAAATGTAACCACCCAAGTTCTCACAGAAATGGCGCAAGATAAGGATAGTCTACGACATGCAGTTTTACAAAATAGGGCAGCAATTGATTTCTTGCTTTTGGCGCAGGGGCATGGGTGCAAGGAGGTTGAAGGGATGTGTTGCTTCAACCTCTCAAAGCATGGTCAATCGATTTATGACCAAGTGAAGTGGTTGAGAGAATGCACGAAGAAGATTACGGTACAAACCAGTTGGCTTGACGATTGGCCTTTGGGGGTCTATCTAATTGGTTATTGAGTTTAATCAAAGAAGGGTCTCGCCTTTTGCTCATTGTTATATTAATAATAATAGCCGCATGAGTAATTTTTGGCCGTTTAACTAAGAAACTTGAGAAGGTCACAAAAAGGGTATTTGTGGTCCAAAATAAAAACGGCGGAATTGTTGAGGGAATCTTTAAACAGCATAGATCCCATGGCTTGCTGCAGCTGAGCAAACCAAGATACCAGGATAACTATGAGAAGCTCCCAGGACAGTGTTCCCACATCGCCTAATTGAGGAATGTAGAAAATATTGTTACCAGTAGCTGGCGTCAAGGACAAGGTCTATGTGACTGCCAATCACAAGGGGGTTGTTTTCTTGCAGGTGGGGTTGTTTTCTTGTAGTTGTTTGTCTGAGTGCTTTGACCAATAATCTTGTGTGAGACACTATCCGCCCCTGTTAAGTTCACTATAAAAGTTAGGCTATTCGGGCAATAAAATGAAGCTTGCTGATCACTCATATTGAGTGTCCGTGTCTTCCTTCCGTCGACAACACCCATGCATCTGGTTTCATTTTACCTTTCAAATCTTCAATTGATTTTAAGCCTTCTTTTGTATAATTTGGCTTTTTGGTTCATGTATATAGTTTGGATTTTACTGTCTGGTATCAAAGACAATGCCTTCACCTCAGTTGTTTCAGCTGCCCATTTAGCCTCCTGATCTGCCAATCGATTTCCAATTTCAAAATCAGCGTTCCCCTTTTGGTGTCCCCGACAATGCGTGATAGCTACCTTTTCTGGTTGTTTGACAGCCTCTAACGATTTTAACATTTCTTCAGCATGTTTTATCTGTTTTCCCTGAGCAGTCAGCAATCCATGTTCTTTCCAAATCGCTCCATGATCATGTACCACGCCGAATGCATATTTAGACTCTGTCCAAATATTTATTTTCCTTCCTGCTGCCAGTTCCAGTGCTCGCGTAAGAGCAATTCTCTCTGCTTTCTGGGCGGACGTCCCAGGGGGTAATGGTTTAGACTCGATTACCTGTTGAGCAGTTGTAACAGCGTATCCTGCCTTACGGTGTCCTTGTTTTACAAAGCTGCTTCCATCAGTATACCAAGATTCATCAGCATCTTCTAAAGGTTCTTCCTTAAGTTCAGGTCGACTAGAATACACAGTCTCCATTGTTTCTATACAATCATGGGTTATAGGTTCATCCAGAGTTCCGCTAAGGAAAGAAGCTGGATTTACGACGTTAGTGACCACAATTTCCACATCATCTTGTTCTACTAATATTGCTTGATATTTTAAAAATCTCTGTGGTGAAAGCCAATGGTTTCCTTTTTGTTCCAAAACTGTTGAGACCGTATGGGAGACTAACGCTCTCATTTTCTGTCCCATTGTAAACTTCCGAGCTTCTTGTATATTGATAACAACAGCTGCAACAGCTCGAAGGCATCCAGGCCATCCTTTACTTACTTGATCTAATTGTTTAGAGAAGTAAGCTAGTGCTCGTAACAACGGTTAGTGTCAGGGTTATGGTAAGGGTTAGGTTGAGCGTTATTGTAAGTGTAAGGGTTAGGGTAAGGGTTCGGGTAAGGGTAAAAGTAAGGTAAAGGGTAAGGGTAACGGTAAGGGCCAGGGTAACGGTATGGGTTTTAATCAAGTCTTGGTGTTTCACTAGTGTGAGGTTCATCCCAATAGGTGTAGGTAATAACTTATGCTACATTGTGTTGTTAGACTTGATCAGCTGGTGGGATACCGCTGGTGCCAAATTGTGGTGGTTTTACCGTGCTGGGCAGCTAAACCCCACAACCGCTCTCTCACTCCCCCTCTTCTTAGATGAGGACCAGACCCAGTACAACCTCCACCCCTTATTCCATAACATTTGTGTCACACTTAGATCCCCATACTTTAGCGTACAAGCATTCTCATCATTATTCCTTGTCCTTTAACAGGACAAGGATTCAACAGTACAAGATTAATAGGCCGGTGTATCTTTTCATTCCATAGGTCTTTCTTGGAAAATGTTCATAAGAACTGTTGATGATTAGGTCTTCATCTGCCAAAGTGGCCACTCAGGGCAGGTGGAGTTGGATGTCTGGACACCAGCACCAGCTTAGCTCAAGTCCTTGTTGCACTGCCCGGCTCCTTACAAAGTTCAGAAAGAGCGAACACAGAGAGTCCAGTTGCTTGTGGGGCTGCGTGAAGAATCCCCTGGGGAGTTCAGTTGTACCCAAAGGCTTCCTTTCAGGGCAATTTTTGATGGGTGAAAGGAGCGCTGTACATGATTTCTGGGGTCATATTTTCAATTCCTCTCAGATTC
Organism: Mergus octosetaceus; assembly: GCA_036873955.1. Classification (NCBI taxonomy): domain Eukaryota; kingdom Metazoa; phylum Chordata; class Aves; order Anseriformes; family Anatidae; genus Mergus; species Mergus octosetaceus. The sequence continues at coordinate 412,208 of JBAGBL010000046.1, forward strand.
CGGGAACAGATGTATTTAGGGTTTTTAAGAAAGAGCGAACACAGAGAGTCCAGTTGCATGTGGGGCTGCGTATAGGCTCCCCTGGGGAGTTCAGTTGTACCCAAAGGCTTCCTTTGTGGGCAATTTTTGATGGGCGAAAGGGGCTCTGTACGCCGTTTCTGGGGTCCTATTTTAAATTCCTCTCAGATTCCGGGAAGGGATGTATTTAGGGTTGTTCAGAAAGAGCGAACACAGAGAGTCCAGTTGCATGTGGGGCTGCGTATAGACTCCCCTGGGGAGTTCAGTTGTACCCAAAGGTTTCCTTTGGGGGCAATTTTTGATGGGCGAAAGGGGCTATGTACGCCGTTTCTGGGGTCCTATTTTAAATTCCTCTCAGATTCCGGGTAGGGATGTATTTAGGGTTTTTAAGAAAGAGCGAACACAGAGAGTCCTGTTGCATGTGGGGCTGCGTAAAGGCTCCCCTGGGGAGTTCAGGTGTACCCAAAGGCTTCCTTTGGGGGCAATTTTTGATGGGCGAAAGGGGCTCTGTACGCCGTTTCTGGGGTCCTATTTTCAATTCCTCTCAGATTCCGGGAACGGATGTATTTAAGGTTGTTCAGAAAGAGCGAACACAGAGAGTCCAGTTGCATGTGGGGCTGCATAAAGGCTCCCATAGGGAGTTCAGTTGTACCCAAAGGCTTCCTTTGGGGGCAATTTTTGATGGGCGAAAGGGGCTCTGTACGCCGTTTCTGGGGTCCTATTTTCAATTCCTCTCAGATTCCGGTTAGGGATGTATTTAAGGTTGTTCAGAAAGAGCGAACACAGAGAGTCCAGTTGCATGTGGGGCTGCGTAAAGGCTCCCCTGGGGAGTTCAGTTGTACCCAAAGGCTTCCTTTGGGGGCAATTTTTGATGGGCGAAAGGGGCTCTGTACGCCGTTTCTGGGGTCCTATTTTAAATTCCTCTCAGATTCCGGGTAGGGATGTATTTAGGGTTTTTAAGAAAGAGCGAACACAGAGAGTCCTGTTGCATGTGGGGCTGCGTAAAGGCTCCCCTGGGGAGTTCAGGTGTACCCAAAGGCTTCCTTTGGGGAAAATTTTTGAAGGGCCAAAGGGGCTCTGTACGCCGTTTCTGGGGTCCTATTTTCAATTCCTCTCAGATTCCGGGAACGGATGTATTTAAGGTTGTTCAGAAAGAGCGAACACAGAGAGTCCAGTTGCATGTGGGGCTGCGTAAAGGCTCCCCTGGGGAGTTCAGTTGTACCCAAAGGCTTCCTTTGGGGGCAATTTTTGATGGGTGAAAGGGGCTATGTACATGATTTCTGGAGTCCTATTTTCAATTCCTCTCAGATTCTGGGTAGGGATGTATTTAGGGTTGTTCAGAAAGAGCGAACACAGAGAGTCCAGTTGCATGTGGGGCTGTGTAAAGGCTCCCCTGGGGAGTTCAGTAGTACCCAAAGGCTTCCTTTGGGGGCAATTTTTGATGGGCGAAAGGGGCTCTGTACGCCGTTTCTGGGGTCCTATTTTAAATTCCTCTCAGATACCGGGAACAGATGTATTTAGGGTTTTTAAGAAAGAGCGAACACAGAGAGTCCTGTTGCATATGGGGCTGCGTAAAGGCTCCCCTGGGGAGTTCAGTTGTACCCAAAGGCTTCCTTTAGGGGCAATTTTTGATGGGCGAAAGGGGCTCTGTATGCCCTTTCTGGGGTCCTATTTTAAATTCCTCTCAGATACCGGGAACAGATGTATTTAGGGTTTTTAAGAAAGAGCGAACACAGAGAGTCCAGTTGCATGTGGGGCTGCGTGAAGGCTCCCCTGGGGAGTTCAGTTGTACCGAAAGGCTTCCTTTGGGGGAAATTTTTGAGGGGCCAAAGGGGCTTTGTACGTGGTTTCTGGGGTCCTATTTTCAATTCCTCTCAGATTCCTGGTAGGGAGATATTTAGGGTTTTTAAGAAAGAGCGAACACAGAGAGTCCAGTTCCATGTGGGGCTGCGTAAAGGCTCCCCTGGGGAGTTCAGTTGTACCCAAAGGCTTCCTTTGGGGGCAATTTTTGATGGGCGAAAGGGGCTCTGTACGCCGATTCTGGGGTCCTATTTTAAATTCCTCTCAGATTCCGGGAAGGGATGTATTTAGGGTTTTTAAGAAAGAGCGAACACAGAGAGTCAAGTTGCTTGAGGGGCTGCGTAAAGGCTCCCCTGGGTAGTTCAGTTGTACCCAAAGGCTTCCTTTGGGGGCAATTTTTGATGGGCGAAAGGGGCTCTGTACGCCGTTTCTGGGGTCCTATTTTAAATTCCTCTCAGATACCGGGAACAGATGTATTTAGGGTTTTTAAGAAAGAGCGAACACAGAGAGTCCAGTTGCATGTGGGGCTGCGTAAAGGCTCCCCTGGGGAGTTCAGTTGTACCCAAAGGCTTCCTTTGGGGGAAATTTTTGAAGGGCCAAAGGGGCTCTGTACGCCATTTCTGGGGTCCTATTTTCAATTCCTCTCAGATTCCGTGAACGGATGTATTTAGGGTTTTTAAGAAAGAGCGAACACAGAGAGTCCAGTTGCATGTGGGGCTGCGTAAAGGCTCCCCTGGGGAGTTCAGTTGTACCCAAAGGCTTCCTTTGGGGGCAATTTTTGATGGGCGAAAGGGGCTCTGTACGCCGATTCTGGGGTCCTATTTTAAATTCCTCTCAGATTCCGGGAAGGGATGTATTTAGGGTTTTTAAGAAAGAGCGAACACAGAGAGTCAAGTTGCTTGAGGGGCTGCGTAAAGGCTCCCCTGGGGATTTCAGTTGTAGTCAAAGGCTTCCTTTGGGGGCAATTTTTGATGGGCGAAAGGGGCTCTGTACGCCGTTTCTGGGGTCCTATTTTAAATTCCTCTCAGATACCGGGAACAGATGTATTTAGGGTTTTTAAGAAAGAGCGAACACAGAGAGTCCAGTTGCATGTGGGGCTGCGTAAAGGCTCCCCTGGGGAGTTCAGTTGTACCCAAAGGCTTCCTTTGGGGGAAATTTTTGAAGGGCCAAAGGGGCTCTGTACGCCATTTCTGGGGTCCTATTTTCAATTCCTCTCAGATTCCGTGAACGGATGTATTTAGGGTTTTTAAGAAAGAGCGAACACAGAGAGTCCAGTTGCATGTGGGGCTGCGTAAAGGCTCCCCTGGGGAGTTCAGTTGTACCCAAAGGCTTCCTTTGGGGGCAATTTTTGATGGGTGAAAGGGGCTTTGTACGCGATTTCTGGGGTCCTATTTTCAATTCCTCTCAGATTCTGGGTAGGGATGTATTTAGGGTTGTTCAGAAAGAGCGAACACAGAGAGTCCAGTTGCATGTGGTGCTGCGTAAAGGCTCCCCTGGGGAGTTCAGTTGTACCCAATGGCTTCCTTTGGGGGCAATTTTTGATGGGCGAAAGGGGCTCTGTACGCCCTTTCTGGGGTCCTATTTTAAATTCCTCTCAGATTCCAGGTAGGGATGTATTTAGGGTTTTTAAGAAAGAGCGAACACAGAGAGTCCAGTTGCATGTTGGGCTGCGTATAGACTCCCCTGGGGAGTTCAGTTGTATCCGAACGCTTCCTTTGGGGGCAATTTTTGATGGGTGAAAGGGGCTCTGTACGCCGTTTCTGGGGTCCTTTTTTAAATTCCCCTCAGATTCCGGGAAGGGATGTATTTAGGGTTTTTAAGAAAGAGCGAACACAGAGAGTCCAGTTGCATGTGGGGCTGCGTAAAGGCTCCCCTGGGGAGTTCAGTTGTACCCAAAGGCTTCCTTTGGGGGCAATTTTTGATGGGCGAAAGGGGCTCTGTACCCCATTTCTGGGGTCCTATTTTCAATTCCTCTCAGATTCCGGGAAGGAATGTATTTAGGGTTGTTCAGAAAGAGCGAACACAGAGAGTCCAGTTGCATGTGGGGCTGCGTAAAGGCTCCCCTGGGGAGTTCAGTTGTACCCAAAGGCTTCCTTTGGGGGCAATTTTTTATGTGCGAAAGAGCGTCTGTACGCAGTTTCTGGGGTCCTATTTTAAATTACTCTCAGATTCTGGGTAGGGATGTGTTTAGGGTTGTTCAGAAAGAGCGAACACAGAGAGTCCAGTTGCATGTGGGGCTGCGTAAAGGCTCCCCTGAGGAGTTCAGTTGTACCCAAAGGCTTCCTTTGGGGAAAAATTTTGAAGGGCCAAAGGGGCTTTGTACGTGGTTTCTGGGGTCCTATTTTCAATTCCTCTCAGATTCTGGGAACGGATGTATTTAGAGTTGTTCAGAAAGAGCGAACACAGAGAGTCCAGTTTCATGTGGGGCTGCGTAAAGGCTCCCCTGGGGAGTTCAGTTGTACCCAAAGGCTTCCTTTGGGGGCTATTTTTGATGGGCGAAAGGGGCTCTGTACGCCATTTCTGGGGTCCTATTTTAAATTCCTCTCAGATTCCGGGAACGGATGTATTTAGGGTTGTTCAGAAAGAGCGAACACAGAGAGTCCAGTTGCATGTGGGGCTGCGTAAAGGCTCCCCTGGGGAGTTCAGTTGTACCCAAAGGCTTCCTTTGGGGGCAATTTTTGATGGGCAAAAGGGGCTCTGTACGCCGTTTCTGGGGTCCTATTTTCAATTCCTCTCAGATTCCGGGAAGGAATGTATTTAGGGTTGTTCAGAAAGAGCGAACAGAGAGAGTCCAGTTGCATGTGGGGCTGCGTAAAGGCTCCCCTGGGGAGTTCAGTTGTACCCAAAGGCTTCCTTTAGGGGCAATTTTTGATGGGTGAAAGGGGCTTTGTACGCGATTTCTGGGGTCCTATTTTAAATTCCTCTCCGATTCTGGGTAGGGATGTATTTAGGGTTGTTTAGAAAGAGCGAACACAGAGAGTCCAGTTGCATGTGGGGCTGCGTAAAGGCTCCCCTGGGGAGTTCAGTTGTACCCAATGGCTTCCTTTGGGGGCAATTTTTGATGGGCGAAAGGGGCTCTGTACGCCGTTTCTGGGGTCCTATTTTAAATTCCTCTCAGATTCCAGGTAGGGATGTATTTAGGGTTGTTCAGAAAGAGCGAACACAGAGAGTCCAGTTGCATGTGGGGCTGCGTAAAGGCTCCCCTGGGGAGTTCAGTTGTACCCAAAGGCTTCCTTTGGGGGCAATTTTTGATGGGCGAAAGGGGCTCTGTAGGCTGTTTCTGGGGTCCTATTTTCAATTCCTCTCAGATTCCGGGAAGGAATGTATTTAGGGTTGTTCAGAAAGAGCGAACACAGAGAGTCCAGTTGCATTTTGGGCTGCGTAAAGGCTCCCCTGGGGAGTTCAGTTGTACCCAAAGGCTTCCTTTGGGGGCAATTTTTTATGTGCGAAAGAGCGTCTGTACGCAGTTTCTGGGGTCCTATTTTAAATTACTCTCAGATTCCGGGTAGGGATGTGTTTAGGGTTGTTCAGAAAGAGCGAACACAGAGAGTCCAGTTGTATGTGGGGCTGCGTAAAGGCTCCCCTGAGGAGTTCAGTTGTACCCAAAGGCTTCCTTTGGGGAAAAATTTTGAAGGGCCAAAGGGGCTTTGTACGTGGTTTCTGGGGTCCTATTTTCAATTCCTCTCAGATTCTGGGAACGGATGTATTTAGGGTTGTTCAGAAAGAGCGAACAGAGAGAGTCCAGTTGCATGTGGGGCTGCGTAAAGGCTCCCCTGGGGAGTTCAGTTGTACCCAAAGGCTTCCTTTGGTGGCAATTTTTGATGGGCGAAAGGGGCTCTGTACCCCATTTCTGGGGTCCTATTTTCAATTACTCTCAGATTCCGGGTAGGGATGTGTTTAGGGTTGTTCAGAAAGAGCGAACACAGAGAGTCCAGTTGCATGTGGGGCTGCGTAAAGGCTCCCCTGAGGAGTTCAGTTGTACCCAAAGGCTTCCTTTGGGGAAAAATTTTGAAGGGCCAAAGGGGCTTTGTACGTGGTTTCTGGGGTCCTATTTTCAATTCCTCTCAGATTCTGGGAACGGATGTATTTAGAGTTGTTCAGAAAGAGCGAACACAGAGAGTCCAGTTGCATGTGGGGCTGCGTAAAGGCTCCCCTGGGGAGTTCAGTTGTACCCAAAGGCTTCCTTTGGGGGCTATTTTTGATGGGCGAAAGGGGCTCTGTACGCCATTTCTGGGGTCCTATTTTAAATTCCTCTCAGATTCCGGGAAGGGATGTATTTAAAGTTGTTCAGAAAGAGCGAACACAGAGAGTCCAGTTGCATGTGGGGCTGCGTAAAGGCTCCCCTGGGGAGTTCAGTTGTACCCAAAGGGTTCCTTTGGGGGCAATTTTTGATGGGCAAAAGGGGCTCTGTACGCCGTTTCTGGGGTCCTATTTTAAATTCCTCTCAGATTCTGGGTAGGGATGTATTTAAGGTTGTTCAGAAAGAGCGAACACAGAGAGTCCAGTTGCATGTGGGGCTGCGTAAAGGCTCCCCTGGGGAGTTCAGTTGTACCCAAAGGCTTCCTTTGGGGGCAATTTTTGATGGGCGAAAGGGGTTCTGTATGCCGTTTCTGAAGTCCTGTTTTCAATTCCTCTCAGATTCGGGGTACGGATGTATTTAGGGTTGTTCAGAAAGAGCGAACACAGAGAGTCCAGTTGCATGTGGGGCTGCGTAAAGGCTCCCCTGGGGAGTTCAGTTGTACCCAAAGGCTTCCTTTGGGGGCAATTTTTGATGGGCAAAAGGGGCTCTGTACGCCGTTTCTGGGGTCCTATTTTCAATTCCTCTCAGATTCGGGGTACGGATGTATTTAGGTTTGTTCAGAAAGATCGAACACAGAGAGTCCAGTTTCATTTTGGGCTGCGTAAAGTCTCCCCTGGGGAGTTCAATTGTACCCAAAGGCTTCCTTTGGGGGCAATTTTTGATGGGCGAAAGGGGCTCTGTGCGCCGTTTCTGGGGTTCTATTTTCAATATCTCTCACATTCCGGGAAGGGATGTATTTAGGGTTGTTCAGAAAGAGCGAACACAGAGAGTCCCGTTGCATGTGGGGCTGCATAAAGGCTCCCCTGGGGAGTTCAGTTGTACCCAAAGGCTTCCTTTGGGGGCAATTTTTGATGGATGAAAGGGGCTCTGTACCCCGTTTCTGGGGTCCTATTTTAAATTCCTCTCAGATTCCGGGAAGGGATGTATTTCTGGTTGTTCAGAAAGAGCGAACACAGAGAGTCCAGTTGCATGTGGGGCTGCGTAAAGGCTCCCCTGGGGAGTTCAATTGTACCCAAAGGCTTCCTTTGGGGGCAATTTTTTATGTGCGAAAGAGCGTCTGTACGCAGTTTCTGGGGTCCTATTTTAAATTACTCTCAGATTCCGGGTATGGATGTATTTAGGGTTGTTCAGAAAGAGCGAACACAGAGAGTCCAGTTGCATGTGGGGCTGCGTAAAGGCTCCCCTGGGGAGTTCAGTTGTACCCAAAGGCTTCCTTTGGGGGCAATTTTTGATGAGCGAAAGGGGCTCTGTACGCCGTTTCTGGGGTCCTATTTTAAATTACTCTCAGATTCCGGGTAGGGATGTGTTTAGGGTTGTTCAGAAAGAGCGAACACAGAGAGTCCAGTTGCATGTGGGGCTGCGTAAAGGCTCCCCTGAGGAGTTCAGTTGTACCCAAAGGCTTCCTTTGGGGAAAAATTTTGAAGGGCCAAAGGGGCTTTGTACGTGGTTTCTGGGGTCCTATTTTCAATTCCTCTCAGATTCTGGGAACGGATGTATTTAGAGTTGTTCAGAAAGAGCGAACACAGAGAGTCCAGTTTCATGTGGGGCTGCGTAAAGGCTCCCCTGGGGAGTTCAGTTGTACCCAAAGGCTTCCTTTGGGGGCAATTTTTGATGGGCGAAAGGGGCTCTGTACGCCATTTCTGGGGTCCTATTTTAAATTCCTCTCAGATTCCAGGTAGGGATGTATTTAGGGTTTTTATGAAAGAGCGAACACAGAGAGTCCAGTTGCATGTTGGGCTGCGTATAGACTCCCCTGGGGAGTTCAGTTGTATCCGAACGCTTCCTTTGGGGGCAATTTTTGATGGGTGAAAGGGGCTCTGTACGCCGTTTCTGGGGTCCTATTTTAAATTCCTCTCAGATTCCGGGAACGGATGTATTTAGGGTTGTTCAGAAAGAGCGAACACAGAGAGTGCAGTTGCATGTGGGGCTGCGTAAAGGCTCCCCTGGGGAGTTCAGTTGTACCCAAAGGCTTCCTTTGGGGGCAATTTTTGATGGGCGAAAGGGGCTCTGTACCCCATTTCTGGGGTCCTATTTTCAATTCCTCTCAGATTCCGGGAAGGGATGTATTTAGGGTTGTTCAGAAAGAGCGAACACAGAGAGTCCAGTTGCATTTTGGGCTGCGTAAAGGCACCCCTGGGGAGTTCAGTTGTACCCAAAGGCTTCCTTTGGGGGCAATTTTTTATGTGCGAAAGAGCGTCTGTACGCCGTTTCTGGGGTCCTATTTTAAATTCCTCTCAGATTCCGGGAAGGGATGTATTTCTGGTTGTTCAGAAAGAGCGAACACAGAGAGTCCAGTTGCATGTGGGGCTGCGTAAAGGCTCCCCTGGGGAGTTCAATTGTACCCAAAGGCTTCCTTTGGGGGCAATTTTTTATGTGCGAAAGAGCGTCTGTACGCAGTTTCTGGGGTCCTATTTTAAATTACTCTCAGATTCCGGGTATGGATGTATTTAGGGTTGTTCAGAAAGAGCGAACACAGAGAGTCCAGTTGCATGTGGGGCTGCGTAAAGGCTCCCCTGGGGAGTTCAGTTGTACCCAAAGGCTTCCTTTGGGGAAAAATTTTGAAGGGCCAAAGGGGCTTTGTACGTGGTTTCTGGGGTCCTATTTTCAATACCTCTCAGATTCTGGGAACGGATGTATTTAGAGTTGTTCAGAAAGAGCGAACACAGAGAGTCCAGTTTCATGTGGGGCTGCGTAAAGGCTCCCCTGGGGAGTTCAGTTGTACCCAAAGGCTTCCTTTGGGGGCAATTTTTGATGGGCGAAAGGGGCTCTGTACGCCGTTTCTGGGGTCCTATTTTAAATTCCTCTCAGATTCCAGGTAGGGATGTATTTAGGGTTTTTATGAAAAAGCGAACACAGAGAGTCCAGTTGCATGTTGGGCTGCGTATAGACTCCCCTGGGGAGTTCAGTTGTATCCGAACGCTTCCTTTGGGGGCAATTTTTGATGGGTGAAAGGGGCTCTGTACGCCGTTTCTGGGGTCCTATTTTAAATTCCTCTCAGATTCCGGGAACGGATGTATTTAGGGTTGTTCAGAAAGAGCGAACACAGAGAGTGCAGTTGCATGTGGGGCTGCGTAAAGGCTCCCCTGGGGAGTTCAGTTGTACCCAAAGGCTTCCTTTGGGGGCAATTTTTGATGGGCGAAAGGGGCTCTGTACCCCATTTCTGGGGTCCTATTTTCAATTCCTCTCAGATTCCGGGAAGGAATGTATTTAGGGTTGTTCAGAAAGAGCGAACACAGAGAGTCCAGTTGCATTTTGGGCTGCGTAAAGACACCCCTGGGGAGTTCAGTTGTACCCAAAGGCTTCCTTTGGGGGCAATTTTTTATGTGCGAAAGAGCGTCTGTACGCAGTTTCTGGGGTCCTATTTTAAATTCCTCTCAGATTCCGGGAAGGGATGTATTTCTGGTTGTTCAGAAAGAGCGAACACAGAGAGTCCAGTTGCATGTGGGGCTGCGTAAAGGCTCCCCTGGGGAGTTCAGTTGTACCCAAAGGCTTCCTTTGGGGGCAATTTTTGATGGGCGAAAGGGGCTCTGTACCCCATTTCTGGGGTCCTATTTTCAATTCCTCTCAGATTCCGGGAAGGAATGTATTTAGGGTTGTTCAGAAAGAGCGAACACAGAGAGTCCAGTTGCATTTTGGGCTGCGTAAAGGCTCCCCTGGGGAGTTCAGTTGTACCCAAAGGCTTCCTTTGGGGGCAATTTTTTATGTGCGAAAGAGCGTCTGTACGCAGTTTCTGGGGTCCTATTTTAAATTACTCTCAGATTCCGGGTATGGATGTATTTAGGGTTGTTCAGAAAGAGCGAACACAGAGAGTCCAGTTGCATGTGGGGCTGCGTAAAGGCTCCCCTGGGGAGTTCAGTTGTACCCAAAGGCTTCCTTTGGGGGCAATTTTTGATGAGCGAAAGGGGCTCTGTACGCCGTTTCTGGGGTCCTATTTTAAATTACTCTCAGATTCCGGGTAGGGATGTGTTTAGGGTTGTTCAGAAAGAGCGAACACAGAGAGTCCAGTTGCATGTGGGGCTGCGTAAAGGCTCCCCTGAGGAGTTCAGTTGTACCCAAAGGCTTCCTTTGGGGAAAAATTTTGAAGGGCCAAAGGGGCTTTGTACGTGGTTTCTGGGGTCCTATTTTCAATTCCTCTCAGATTCTGGGAACGGATGTATTTAGAGTTGTTCAGAAAGAGCGAACACAGAGAGTCCAGTTTCATGTGGGGCTGCGTAAAGGCTCCCCTGGGGAGTTCAGTTGTACCCAAAGGCTTCCTTTGGGGGCAATTTTTGATGGGCGAAAGGGGCTCTGTACGCCGTTTCTGGGGTCCTATTTTAAATTCCTCTCAGATTCCAGGTAGGGATGTATTTAGGGTTTTTATGAAAGAGCGAACACAGAGAGTCCAGTTGCATGTTGGGCTGCGTATAGACTCCCCTGGGGAGTTCAGTTGTATCCGAACGCTTCCTTTGGGGGCAATTTTTGATGGGTGAAAGGGGCTCTGTACGCCGTTTCTGGGGTCCTATTTTAAATTCCTCTCAGATTCCGGGAACGGATGTATTTAGGGTTGTTCAGAAAGAGCGAACACAGAGAGTGCAGTTGCATGTGGGGCTGCGTAAAGGCTCCCCTGGGGAGTTCAGTTGTACCCAAAGGCTTCCTTTGGGGGCAATTTTTGATGGGCGAAAGGGGCTCTGTACGCCGTTTCTGGGGTCCTATTTTCAATTCCTCTCAGATTCCGGGAAGGGATGTATTTAGGGTTGTTCAGAAAGAGCGAACACAGAGAGTCCAGTTGCATTTTGGGCTGCGTAAAGGCACCCCTGGGGAGTTCAGTTGTACCCAAAGGCTTCCTTTGGGGGCAATTTTTTATGTGCGAAAGAGCGTCTGTACGCCGTTTCTGGGGTCCTATTTTAAATTCCTCTCAGATTCCGGGAAGGGATGTATTTCTGGTTGTTCAGAAAGAGCGAACACAGAGAGTCCAGTTGCATGTGGGGCTGCGTAAAGGCTCCCCTGGGGAGTTCAATTGTACCCAAAGGCTTCCTTTGGGGGCAATTTTTTATGTGCGAAAGAGCGTCTGTACGCAGTTTCTGGGGTCCTATTTTAAATTACTCTCAGATTCCGGGTATGGATGTATTTAGGGTTGTTCAGAAAGAGCGAACACAGAGAGTCCAGTTGCATGTGGGGCTGCGTAAAGGCTCCCCTGGGGAGTTCAGTTGTACCCAAAGGCTTCCTTTGGGGAAAAATTTTGAAGGGCCAAAGGGGCTTTGTACGTGGTTTCTGGGGTCCTATTTTCAATACCTCTCAGATTCTGGGAACGGATGTATTTAGAGTTGTTCAGAAAGAGCGAACACAGAGAGTCCAGTTTCATGTGGGGCTGCGTAAAGGCTCCCCTGGGGAGTTCAGTTGTACCCAAAGGCTTCCTTTGGGGGCAATTTTTGATGGGCGAAAGGGGCTCTGTACGCCGTTTCTGGGGTCCTATTTTAAATTCCTCTCAGATTCCAGGTAGGGATGTATTTAGGGTTTTTATGAAAAAGTGAACACAGAGAGTCCAGTTGCATGTTGGGCTGCGTATAGACTCCCCTGGGGAGTTCAGTTGTATCCGAACGCTTCCTTTGGGGGCAATTTTTGATGGGTGAAAGGGGCTCTGTACGCCGTTTCTGGGGTCCTATTTTAAATTCCTCTCAGATTCCGGGAACGGATGTATTTAGGGTTGTTCAGAAAGAGCGAACACAGAGAGTGCAGTTGCATGTGGGGCTGCGTAAAGGCTCCCCTGGGGAGTTCAGTTGTACCCAAAGGCTTCCTTTGGGGGCAATTTTTGATGGGCGAAAGGGGCTCTGTACCCCATTTCTGGGGTCCTATTTTCAATTCCTCTCAGATTCCGGGAAGGAATGTATTTAGGGTTGTTCAGAAAGAGCGAACACAGAGAGTCCAGTTGCATTTTGGGCTGCGTAAAGACACCCCTGGGGAGTTCAGTTGTACCCAAAGGCTTCCTTTGGGGGCAATTTTTTATGTGCGAAAGAGCGTCTGTACGCAGTTTCTGGGGTCCTATTTTAAATTCCTCTCAGATTCCGGGAAGGGATGTATTTCTGGTTGTTCAGAAAGAGCGAACACAGAGAGTCCAGTTGCATGTGGGGCTGCGTAAAGGCTCCCCTGGGGAGTTCAGTTGTACCCAAAGGCTTCCTTTGGGGGCAATTTTTGATGGGCGAAAGGGGCTCTGTACCCCATTTCTGGGGTCCTATTTTCAATTCCTCTCAGATTCCGGGAAGGAATGTATTTAGGGTTGTTCAGAAAGAGCGAACACAGAGAGTCCAGTTGCATTTTGGGCTGCGTAAAGGCACCCCTGGGGAGTTCAGTTGTACCCAAAGGCTTCCTTTGGGGGCAATTTTTTATGTGCGAAAGAGCGTCTGTACGCAGTTTCTGGGGTCCTATTTTAAATTCCTCTCAGATTCCGGGAAGGGATGTATTTCTGGTTGTTCAGAAAGAGCGAACACAGAGAGTCCAGTTGCATGTGGGGCTGCGTAAAGGCTCCCCTGGGGAGTTCAATTGTACCCAAAGGCTTCCTTTGGGGGCAATTTTTTATGTGCGAAAGAGCGTCTGTACGCAGTTTCTGGGGTCCTATTTTAAATTACTCTCAGATTCCGGGTATGGATGTATTTAGGGTTGTTCAGAAAGAGCGAACACAGAGAGTCCAGTTGCATGTGGGGCTGCGTAAAGGCTCCCCTGGGGAGTTCAGTTGTACCCGAAGGCTTCCTTTGGGGGCAATTTTTGATGGGCGAATGGGGCTCTGTACCCCATTTCTGGGGTCCTATTTTAAATTACTCTCAGATTCCGGGTAGGGATGTGTTTAGGGTTGTTCAGAAAGAGCGAACACAGAGAGTCCAGTTGCATGTGGGGCTGCGTAAAGGCTCCCCTGAGGAGTTCAGTTGTACCCAAAGGCTTCCTTTGGGGAAAAATTTTGAAGGGCCAAAGGGGCTTTGTACGTGGTTTCTGGGGTCCTATTTTCAATTCCTCTCAGATTCTGGGAACGGATGTATTTAGAGTTGTTCAGAAAGAGCGAACACAGAGAGTCCAGTTTCATGTGGGGCTGCGTAAAGGCTCCCCTGGGGACTTCAGTTGTACCCAAAGGCTTCCTTTGGGGGCAATTTTTTATGTGCGAAAGAGCGTCTGTACGCAGTTTCTGGGGTCCTATTTTAAATTACTCTCAGATTCCGGGTATGGATGTATTTAGGGTTGTTCAGAAAGAGCGAACACAGAGAGTCCAGTTGCATGTGGGGCTGCGTAAAGGCTCCCCTGAGGAGTTCAGTTGTACCCAAAGGCTTCCTTTGGGGAAAAATTTTGAAGGGCCAAAGGGGCTTTGTACGTGGTTTCTGGGGTCCTATTTTCAATTCCTCTCAGATTCTGGGAACGGATGTATTTAGAGTTGTTCAGAAAGAGCGAACACAGAGAGTCCAGTTTCATGTGGGGCTGCGTAAAGGCTCCCCTGGGGACTTCAGTTGTACCCAAAGGCTTCCTTTGGGGGCAATTTTTGATGGGCGAAAGGGGCTCTGTACGCCGTTTCTGGGGTCCTATTTTAAATTCCTCTCAGATTCCAGGTAGGGATGTATTTAGGGTTTTTATGAAAGAGCGAACACAGAGAGTCCAGTTGCATGTTGGGCTGCGTATAGACTCCCCTGGGGAGTTCAGTTGTATCCGAACGCTTCCTTTGGGGGCAATTTTTGATGGGTGAAAGGGGCTCTGTACGCCGTTTCTGGGGTCCTATTTTCAATTCCTCTCAGATTCCGGGAAGGAATGTATTTAGGGTTGTTCAGAAAGAGCGAACACAGAGAGTCCAGTTGCAATTTGGGCTGCGTAAAGACACCCCTGGGGAGTTCAGTTGTACCCAAAGGCTTCCTTTGGGGGCAATTTTTTATGTGCGAAAGAGCGTCTGTACGCAGTTTCTGGGGTCCTATTTTAAATTCCTCTCAGATTCCGGGAAGGGATGTATTTCTGGTTGTTCAGAAAGAGCGAACACAGAGAGTCCAGTTGCATGTGGGGCTGCGTAAAGGCTCCCCTGGGGAGTTCAGTTGTACCCAAAGGCTTCCTTTGGGGGCAATTTTTGATGGGCGAAAGGGGCTCTGTACCCCATTTCTGGGGTCCTATTTTCAATTCCTCTCAGATTCCGGGAAGGAATGTATTTAGGGTTGTTCAGAAAGAGCGAACACAGAGAGTCCAGTTGCATTTTGGGCTGCGTAAAGGCACCCCTGGGGAGTTCAGTTGTACCCAAAGGCTTCCTTTGGGGGCAATTTTTTATGTGCGAAAGAGCGTCTGTACGCAGTTTCTGGGGTCCTATTTTAAATTCCTCTCAGATTCCGGGAAGGGATGTATTTCTGGTTGTTCAGAAAGAGCGAACACAGAGAGTCCAGTTGCATGTGGGGCTGCGTAAAGGCTCCCCTGGGGAGTTCAATTGTACCCAAAGGCTTCCTTTGGGGGCAATTTTTTATGTGCGAAAGAGCGTCTGTACGCAGTTTCTGGGGTCCTATTTTAAATTACTCTCAGATTCCGGGAATGGATGTATTTAGGGTTGTTCAGAAAGAGCGAACACAGAGAGTCCAGTTGCATGTGGGGCTGCGTAAAGGCTCCCCTGGGGAGTTCAGTTGTACCCGAAGGCTTCCTTTGGGGGCAATTTTTGATGGGCGAAAGGGGCTCTGTACCCCATTTCTGGGGTCCTATTTTAAATTACTCTCAGATTCCGGGTAGGGATGTGTTTAGGGTTGTTCAGAAAGAGCGAACACAGAGAGTCCAGTTGCATGTGGGGCTGCGTAAAGGCTCCCTTGAGGAGTTCAGTTGTACCCAAAGGCTTCCTTTGGGGAAAAATTTTGAAGGGCCAAAGGGGCTTTGTACGTGGTTTCTGGGGTCCTATTTTCAATTCCTCTCAGATTCTGGGAACGGATGTATTTAGAGTTGTTCAGAAAGAGCGAACACAGAGAGTCCAGTTTCATGTGGGGCTGCGTAAAGGCTCCCCTGGGGACTTCAGTTGTACCCAAAGGCTTCCTTTGGGGGCAATTTTTGATGGGCGAAAGGGGCTCTGTACGCCGTTTCTGGGGTCCTATTTTAAATTCCTCTCAGATTCCAGGTAGGGATGTATTTAGGGTTTTTATGAAAGAGCGAACACAGAGAGTCCAGTTGCATGTTGGGCTGCGTATAGACTCCCCTGGGGAGTTCAGTTGTATCCGAACGCTTCCTTTGGGGGCAATTTTTGATGGGTGAAAGGGGCTCTGTACGCCGTTTCTGGGGTCCTATTTTAAATTCCTCTCAGATTCCGGGAACGGATGTATTTAGGGTTGTTCAGAAAGAGCGAACACAGAGAGTGCAGTTGCATGTGGGGCTGCGTAAAGGCTCCCCTGGGGAGTTCAGTTGTACCCAAAGGCTTCCTTTGGGGGCAATTTTTGATGGGCGAAAGGGGCTCTGTACCCCATTTCTGGGGTCCTATTTTCAATTCCTCTCAGATTCCGGGAAGGAATGTATTTAGGGTTGTTCAGAAAGTGCGAACACAGAGAGTCCAGTTGCATTTTGGGCTGCGTAAAGGCACCCCTGGGGAGTTCAGTTGTACCCAAAGGCTTCCTTTGGGGGCAATTTTTTATGTGCGAAAGAGCGTCTGTACGCAGTTTCTGGGGTCCTATTTTAAATTCCCCTCAGATTCCGGGAAGGGATGTATTTCTGGTTGTTCAGAAAGAGCGAACACAGAGAGTCCAGTTGCATGTGGGGCTGCGTAAAGGCTCCCCTGGGGAGTTCAGTTGTACCCAAAGGCTTCCTTTGGGGGCAATTTTTGATGGGCGAAAGGGGCTCTGTACCCCATTTCTGGGGTCCTATTTTCAATTCCTCTCAGATTCCGGGAAGGGATGTATTTAGGGTTGTTCAGATAGAGCGAACACAGAGAGTCCAGTTGCATTTTGGGCTGCGTAAAGGCACCCCTGGGGAGTTCAGTTGTACCCAAAGGCTTCCTTTGGGGGCAATTTTTTATGTGCGAAAGAGCGTCTGTACGCAGTTTCTGGGGTCCTATTTTAAATTCCTCTCAGATTCCGGGAAGGGATGTATTTCTGGTTGTTCAGAAAGAGCGAACACAGAGAGTCCAGTTGCATGTGGGGCTGCGTAAAGGCTCCCCTGGGGAGTTCAATTGTACCCAAAGGCTTCCTTTGGGGGCAATTTTTTATGTGCGAAAGAGCGTCTGTACGCAGTTTCTGGGGTCCTATTTTAAATTACTCTCAGATTCCGGGTATGGATGTATTTAGGGTTGTTCAGAAAGAGCGAACACAGAGAGTCCAGTTGCATGTGGGGCTGCGTAAAGGCTCCCCTGGGGAGTTCAGTTGTACCCAAAGGCTTCCTTTGGGGAAAAATTTTGAAGGGCCAAAGGGGCTTTGTACGTGGTTTCTGGGGTCCTATTTTCAATACCTCTCAGATTCTGGGAACGGATGTATTTAGAGTTGTTCAGAAAGAGCGAACACAGAGAGTCCAGTTTCATGTGGGGCTGCGTAAAGGCTCCCCTGGGGACTTCAGTTGTACCCAAAGGCTTCCTTTGGGGGCAATTTTTGATGGGCGAAAGGGGCTCTGTACGCCGTTTCTGGGGTCCTATTTTAAATTCCTCTCAGATTCCGGGAACGGATGTATTTAGTGTTGTTCAGAAAGAGCGAACACAGAGAGTGCAGTTGCATGTTGGGCTGCGTATAGACTCCCCTGGGGAGTTCAGTTGTATCCGAACGCTTCCTTTGGGGGCAATTTTTGATGGGTGAAAGGGGCTCTGTACGCCGTTTCTGGGGTCCTATTTTAAATTCCTCTCAGATTCCGGGAACGGATGTATTTAGGGTTGTTCAGAAAGAGCGAACACAGAGAGTGCAGTTGCATGTGGGGCTGCGTAAAGGCTCCCCTGGGGAGTTCAGTTGTACCCAAAGGCTTCCTTTGGGGGCAATTTTTGATGGGCGAAAGGGGCTCTGTACCCCATTTCTGGGGTCCTATTTTCAATTCCTCTCAGATTCCGGGAAGGAATGTATTTAGGGTTGTTCAGAAAGAGCGAACACAGAGAGTCCAGTTGCATTTTGGGCTGCGTAAAGGCACCCCTGGGGAGTTCAGTTGTACCCAAAGGCTTCCTTTGGGGGCAATTTTTTATGTGCGAAAGAGCGTCTGTACGCAGTTTCTGGGGTCCTATTTTAAATTCCTCTCAGATTCCGGGAAGGGATGTATTTAGGGTTGTTCAGAAAGAGCGAACACAGAGAGTCCAGTTTCATGTGGGGCTGCGTAAAGGCTCCCCTGGGGACTTCAGTTGTACCCAAAGGCTTCCTTTGGGGGCAATTTTTGATGGGCGAAAGGGGCTCTGTACGCCGTTTCTGGGGTCCTATTTTAAATTCCTCTCAGATTCCAGGTAGGGATGTATTTAGGGTTTTTATGAAAGAGCGAACACAGAGAGTCCAGTTGCATTTTGGGCTGCGTATAGACTCCCCTGGGGAGTTCAGTTGTACCCAAAGGCTTCCTTTGGGGGCAATTTTTGATGGGCGAAAGGGGCTCTGTACCCCATTTCTGGGGTCCTATTTTCAATTCCTCTCAGATTCCGGGAAGGGATGTATTTAGGGTTGTTCAGAAAGAGCGAACACAGAGAGTCCAGTTGCATTTTGGGCTGCGTAAAGGCACCCCTGGGGAGTTCAGTTGTACCCAAAGGCTTCCTTTGAGGGCAATTTTTTATGTGCGAAAGAGCGTCTGTACGCAGTTTCTGGGGTCCTATTTTAAATACCTCTCAGATTCCGGGAAGGGATGTATTTCTGGTTGTTCAGAAAGAGCGAACACAGAGAGTCCAGTTGCATGTGGGGCTGCGTAAAGGCTCCCCTGGGGAGTTCAATTGTACCCAAAGGCTTCCTTTGGGGGCAATTTTTTATGTGCGAAAGAGCGTCTGTACGCCGTTTCTGGGGTCCTATTTTAAATTCCTCTCAGATTCCGGGAACGGATGTATTTAGGGTTGTTTAGAAAGAGCGAACACAGAGAGTGCAGTTGCATGTGGGGCTGCGTAAAGGCTCCCCTGGGGAGTTCAGTTGTACCCAAAGGCTTCCTTTGGGGGCAATTTTTGATGGGCGAAAGGGGCTCTGTACCCCATTTCTGGGGTCCTATTTTCAATTCCTCTCAGATTCCGGGAAGGAATGTATTTAGGGTTGTTCAGAAAGAGCGAACACAGAGAGTCCAGTTGCATTTTGGGCTGCGTAAAGGCACCCCTGGGGAGTTCAGTTGTACCCAAAGGCTTCCTTTGGGGGCAATTTTTTATGTGCGAAAGAGCGTCTGTACGCAGTTTCTGGGGTCCTATTTTAAATTCCCCTCAGATTCCGGGAAGGGATGTATTTCTGGTTGTTCAGAAAGAGCGAACACAGAGAGTCCAGTTGCATGTGGGGCTGCGTAAAGGCTCCCCTGGGGAGTTCAGTTGTACCCAAAGGCTTCCTTTGGGGGCAATTTTTGATGGGCGAAAGGGGCTCTGTACCCCATTTCTGGGGTCCTATTTTCAATTCCTCTCAGATTCCGGGAAGGGATGTATTTAGGGTTGTTCAGAAAGAGCGAACACAGAGAGTCCAGTTGCATTTTGGGCTGCGTAAAGGCACCCCTGGGAGTTCAGTTGTACCCAAAGGCTTCCTTTGGGGGCAATTTTTTATGTGCGAAAGAGCGTCTGTACGCAGTTTCTGGGGTCCTATTTTAAATTCCTCTCAGATTCCGGGAAGGGATGTATTTCTGGTTGTTCAGAAAGAGCGAACACAGAGAGTCCAGTTGCATTTTGGGCTGCGTAAAGGCACCCCTGGGGAGTTCAGTTGTACCCAAAGGCTTCCTTTGGGGGCAATTTTTTATGTGCGAAAGAGCGTCTGTACGCAGTTTCTGGGGTCCTATTTTAAATTCCTCTCAGATTCCGGGAAGGGATGTATTTCTGGTTGTTCAGAAAGAGCGAACACAGAGAGTCCAGTTGCATGTGGGGCTGCGTAAAGGCTCCCCTTGGGACTTCAGTTGTACCCAAAGGCTTCCTTTGGGGGCAATTTTTGATGGGCGAAAGGGGCTCTGTACGCCGTTTCTGGGGTCCTATTTTAAATTCCTCTCAGATTCCGGGAACGGATGTATTTAGGGTTGTTCAGAAAGAGCGAACACAGAGAGTCCAGTTGCATGTGGGGCTGCGTAAAGGCTCCCCTGGGGAGTTCAGTTGTACCCAAAGGCTTCCTTTGGGGAAAAATTTTGAAGGGCCAAAGGGGCTTTGTACGTGGTTTCTGGGGTCCTATTTTCAATACCTCTCAGATTCCGGGAACGGATGTATTTAGAGTTGTTCAGAAAGAGCGAACACAGAGAGTCCAGTTTCATGTGGGGCTGCGTAAAGGCTCCCCTTGGGACTTCAGTTGTACCCAAAGGCTTCCTTTGGGGGCAATTTTTGATGGGCGAAAGGGGCTCTGTACGCCGTTTCTGGGGTCCTATTTTAAATTCCTCTCAGATTCCGGGAACGGATGTATTTAGGGTTGTTCAGAAAGAGCGAACACAGAGAGTGCAGTTGCATGTTGGGCTGCGTATAGACTCCCCTGGGGAGTTCAGTTGTATCCGAACGCTTCCTTTGGGGGCAATTTTTGATGGGTGAAAGGGGCTCTGTACGCCGTTTCTGGGGTCCTATTTTAAATTCCTCTCAGATTCCGGGAACGGATGTATTTAGGGTTGTTCAGAAAGAGCGAACACAGAGAGTGCAGTTGCATGTGGGGCTGCGTAAAGGCTCCCCTGGGGAGTTCAGTTGTACCCAAAGGCTTCCTTTGGGGGCAATTTTTGATGGGCGAAAGGGGCTCTGTACCCCATTTCTGGGGTCCTATTTTCAATTCCTCTCAGATTCCGGGAAGGAATGTATTTAGGGTTGTTCAGAAAGAGCGAACACAGAGAGTCCAGTTGCATTTTGGGCTGCGTAAAGGCACCCCTGGGGAGTTCAGTTGTACCCAAAGGCTTCCTTTGGGGGCAATTTTTTATGTGCGAAAGAGCGTCTGTACGCAGTTTCTGGGGTCCTATTTTAAATTCCTCTCAGATTCCGGGAAGGGATGTATTTAGGGTTGTTCAGAAAGAGCGAACACAGAGAGTCCAGTTGCATGTGGGGCTGCGTAAAGGCTCCCCTGGGGAGTTCAGTTGTACCCAAAGGCTTCCTTTGGGGAAAAATTTTGAAGGGCCAAAGGGGCTTTGTACGTGGTTTCTGGGGTCGTATTTTCAATACCTCTCAGATTCTGGGAACGGATGTATTTAGAGTTGTTCAGAAAGAGCGAACACAGAGAGTCCAGTTTCATGTGGGGCTGCGTAAAGGCTCCCCTGGGGAGTTCAGTTGTACCCAAAGGCTTCCTTTGGGGGCAATTTTTGATGGGCGAAAGGGGCTCTGTACGCCGTTTCTGGGGTCCTATTTTAAATTCCTCTCAGATTCCAGGTAGGGATGTATTTAGGGTTTTTATGAAAGAGCGAACACAGAGAGTCCAGTTGCATGTTGGGCTGCGTATAGACTCCCCTGGGGAGTTCAGTTGTACCCAAAGGCTTCCTTTGGGGGCAATTTTTGATGGGCGAAAGGGGCTCTGTACCCCATTTCTGGGGTCCTATTTTCAATTCCTCTCAGATTCCGGGAAGGGATGTATTTAGGGTTGTTCAGAAAGAGCGAACACAGAGAGTCCAGTTGCATTTTGGGCTGCGTAAAGGCACCCCTGGGGAGTTCAGTTGTACCCAAAGGCTTCCTTTGGGGGCAATTTTTTATGTGCGAAAGAGCGTCTGTACGCAGTTTCTGGGGTCCTATTTTAAATACCTCTCAGATTCCGGGAAGGGATGTATTTCTGGTTGTTCAGAAAGAGCGAACACAGAGAGTCCAGTTGCATGTGGGGCTGCGTAAAGGCTCCCCTGGGGAGTTCAATTGTACCCAAAGGCTTCCTTTGGGGGCAATTTTTTATGTGCGAAAGAGCGTCTGTACGCAGTTTCTGGGGTCCTATTTTAAATTACTCTCAGATTCCGGGTATGGATGTATTTAGGGTTGTTCAGAAAGAGCGAACACAGAGAGTCCAGTTGCATGTGGGGCTGCGTAAAGGCTCCCCTGGGGAGTTCAGTTGTACCCAAAGGCTTCCTTTGGGGAAAAATTTTGAAGGGCCAAAGGGGCTTTGTACGTGGTTTCTGGGGTCCTATTTTCAATTCCTCTCAGATTCTGGGAACGGATGTATTTAGAGTTGTTCAGAAAGAGCGAACACAGAGAGTACAGTTGCATGTGGGGCTGCGTATAGGCTCCCCTGGGGAGTTCAGTTGTACCCAAAGGCTTCCTTTGGGGGCAATTTTTGATGGGCGAAAGGGGCTCTGTACGCCGTTTCTGGGGTCCTATTTTAAATTACTCTCAGATTCCGGGTATGGATGTATTTAGGGTTGTTCAGAAAGAGCGAACACAGAGAGTCCAGTTGCATGTGGGGCTGCGTATAGGCTCCCCTGGGGAGTTCAGTTGTACCCAAAGGCTTCCTTTGGGGGCAATTTTTGATGGGTGAAAGGGGCTCTGTACGCCGTTTCTGGGGTCCTATTTTAAATTCCTCTCAGATTCCGGGAACGGATGTATTTAGGGTTGTTCAGAAAGAGCGAACACAGAGAGTGCAGTTGCATGTGGGGCTGCGTAAAGGCTCCCCTGGGGAGTTCAGTTGTACCCAAAGGCTTCCTTTGGGGGCAATTTTTGATGGGCGAAAGGGGCTCTGTACCCCATTTCTGGGGTCCTATTTTCAATTCCTCTCAGATTCCGGGAAGGAATGTATTTAGGGTTGTTCAGAAAGAGCGAACACAGAGAGTCCAGTTCCATTTTGGGCTGCGTAAAGGCACCCCTGGGGAGTTCAGTTGTACCCAAAGGCTTCCTTTGGGGGCAATTTTTTATGTGCGAAAGAGCGTCTGTACGCAGTTTCTGGGGTCCTATTTTAAATTCCTCTCAGATTCCGGGAAGGGATGTATTTCTGGTTGTTCAGAAAGAGCGAACACAGAGAGTCCAGTTGCATGTGGGGCTGCGTAAAGGCTCCCCTGGGGAGTTCAATTGTACCCAAAGGCTTCCTTTGGGGGCAATTTTTTATGTGCGAAAGAGCGTCTGTACGCAGTTTCTGGGGTCCTATTTTAAATTACTCTCAGATTCCGGGTAGGGATGTGTTTAGGGTTGTTCAGAAAGAGCGAACACAGAGAGTCCAGTTGCATGTGGGGCTGCGTATAGGCTCCCCTGGGGAGTTCAGTTGTACCCAAAGGCTTCCTTTGGGGGCAATTTTTGATGGGCGAAAGGGGGTCTGTACGCCGTTTCTGGTGTCCTATTTTAAATTACTCTCAGATTCCCGGTAGGGATGTATTTAGGGTTGTTCAGAAAGAGCGAACACAGAGAGTCCAGTTGCATGTGGGGCTGCGTATAGGCTCCCCTGGGGAGTTCAGTTGTACCCAAAGGCTTCCTTTGGGGGCAATTTTTGATGGGCGAAAGGGGCTCTGTACCCCATTTCTGGGGTCCTATTTTCAATTCCTCTCAGATTCCGGGAAGGAATGTATTTAGGGTTGTTCAGAAAGAGCGAACACAGAGAGTCCAGTTGCATTTTGGGCTGCGTAAAGGCTCCCCTGGGGAGTTCAGTTGTACCCAAAGGCTTCCTTTGGGGGCAATTTTTTATGTGCGAAAGAGCGTCTGTACGCAGTTTCTGGGGTCCTATTTTAAATTACTCTCAGATTCCGGGTATGGATGTATTTAGGGTTGTTCAGAAAGAGCGAACACAGAGAGTCCAGTTGCATGTGGGGCTGCGTAAAGGCTCCCCTGGGGAGTTCATTGTACACAAAGGCTTCCTTTGGGGGCAATTTTTGATGGGCGAAAGGGGCTCTGTACCCCATTTCTGGGGTCCTATTTTCAATTCCTCTCAGATTCCGGGAAGGAATGTATTTAGGGTTGTTCAGAAAGAGCGAACACAGAGAGTCCAGTTGCATTTTGGGCTGCGTAAAGGCTCCCCTGGGGAGTTCAGTTGTACCCAAAGGCTTCCTTTGGGGCAATTTTTTATGTGCGAAAGAGCGTCTGTACGCAGTTTCTGGGGTCCTATTTTAAATTACTCTCAGATTCCGGGTAGGGATGTGTTTAGGGTTGTTCAGAAAGAGCGAACACAGAGAGTCCAGTTGCATGTGGGGCTGCGTAAAGGCTCCCCTGAGGAGTTCAGTTGTACCCAAAGGCTTCCTTTGGGGAATAATTTTGAAGGGCCAAAGGGGCTTTGTACTTGGTTTCTGGGGTCCTATTTTAAATTTCTCTCAGATTCTGGGAACGGATGTATTTAGGGTTGTTCAGAAAGAGCGAACACAGAGAGTCCAGTTGCATGTGGGGCTGCGTAAAGGCTCCCCTGGGGAGTTCAGTTGTACCCGAAGGCTTCCTTTGGGAGCAATTTTTGATGGGCGAAAGGGGCTCTGTACCCCATTTCTGGGGTCCTATTTTCAATTCCTCTCAGATTCCGGGAAGGAATGTATTTAGGGTTGTTCAGAAAGACCGAACACAGAGAGTCCAGTTGCATTTTGGACTGCGTAAAGGCTCCCCTGGGGAGTTCAGTTGTACCCAAAGGCTTCCTTTGGGGGCAATTTTTTATGTGCGAAAGAGCGTCTCTACGCAGTTTCTGGGGTCCTATTTTAAATTACTCTCAGATTCCGGGTAGGGATGTGTTTAGGGTTGTTCAGAAAGAGCGAACACAGAGAGTCCAGTTGCATGTGGGGCTGCGTATAGGCTCCCCTGGGGAGTTCAGTTGTACCCAAAGGCTTCCTTTGGGGGCAATTTTTGATGGGCGAAAGGGGGTCTGTACGCCGTTTCTGGTGTCCTATTTTAAATTACTCTCAGATTCCCGGTAGGGATGTATTTAGGGTTGTTCAGAAAGAGCGAACACAGAGAGTCCAGTTGCATGTGGGGCTGCGTATAGGCTCCCCTGGGGAGTTCAGTTGTACCCAAAGGCTTCCTTTGGGGGCAATTTTTGATGGGCGAAAGGGGCTCTGTATACCATTTCTGGGGTCCTATTTTCAATTCCTCTCAGATTCCGGTTAGGAATGTATTTAGGGTTGTTCAGAAAGAGCGAACACAGAGAGTCCAGTTGCATGTGGGGCTGCGTAAAGGCTCCCCTGGGGAGTTCAGTTGTACCCAAAGGCTTCCTTTGGGGGCAATTTTTTATGTGCGAAAGAGCGTCTGTACGCAGTTTCTGGGGTCCTATTTTAAATTACTCTCAGATTCCGGGTATGGATGTATTTAGGGTTGTTCAGAAAGAGCGAACACAGAGAGTACAGTTGCATGTGGGGCTGCGTATAGGCTCCCCTGGGGAGTTCAGTTGTACCCAAAGGCTTCCTTTGGGGGCAATTTTTGATGGGCGAAAGGGGCTCTGTACGCCGTTTCTGGGGTCCTATTTTAAATTACTCTCAGATTCCGGGTATGGATGTATTTAGGGTTGTTCAGAAAGAGCGAACACAGAGAGTACAGTTGCATGTGGGGCTGCGTATAGGCTCCCCTGGGGAGTTCAGTTGTACCCAAAGGCTTCCTTTGGGGGCAATTTTTGATGAGCGAAAGGGGCTCTGTACGCAGTTTCTGGGGTCCTATTTTAAATTCCTCTCAGATTCCAGGTAGGGATGTATTTAGGGTTTTTAAGAAAGAGCGAACACAGAGAGTCCAGTTGCATGTGGGGCTGCGTAAAGGCTCCCCTGGGGAGTTCAGTTGTACCCAAAGGCTTCCTTTGGGGGCAATTTTTGATGGGCGAAAGGGGCTCTGTACCCCATTTCTGGGGTCCTATTTTAAATTCCTCTCACATTCCGGGTAGGGATGTATTTAGGGTTGTTCAGAAAGAGCGAACACAGAGAGTCCAGTTGCATTTTGGGCTGCGTAAAGGCTCCCCTGGGGAGTTCAGTTGTACCCAAAGGCTTCCTTTGGGGGCAATTTTTTTTGTGCGAAAGAGCGTCTGTACGCAGTTTCTGGGGTCCTATTTTAAATTACTCTCAGATTCCGGGTAGGGATGTGTTTAGGGTTGTTCAGAAAGAGCGAACACAGAGAGTCCAGTTGCATGTGGGGCTGCGTAAAGGCTCCCCTGGGGAGTTCAGTTGTACCCAAAGGCTTCCTTTGGGGGCAATTTTTGATGGGCAAAAGGGGCTCTGTACGCCGTTTCTGGGGTCCTATTTTCAATTCCTCTCAGATTCCGGGAAGGAATGTATTTAGGGTTGTTCAGAAAGAGCGAACAGAGAGAGTCCAGTTGCATTTTGGGCTGCGTAAAGGCTCCCCTGGGGAGTTCAGTTGTACCCAAAGGCTTCCTTTGGGGGAAATTTTTGAAGGGCCAAAGGGGCTTTGTACGTGGTTTCTGGGGTCCTATTTTCAATTCCTCTCAGATTCTGGGTAGGGAGATATTTAGGGTTTTTAAGAAAGAGCGAACACAGAGAGTCCAGTTGCATTTTGGGCTGCGTAAAGGCTCCCCTGGGGAGTTCAGTTGTACCCAAAGGCTTCCTTTAGGGGCAATTTTTGATGGGCGAAAGGGGCTCTGTACGCCATTTCTGGGGTCCTATTTTCAATTCCTCTCAGATTCCGTGAACGGATGTATTTAGGGTTTTTAAGAAAGAGCGAACACAGAGAGTCCAGTTGCATGTGGGGCTGCGTAAAGGCTCCCCTGGGGAGTTCAGTTGTACCCAAAGGCTTCCTTTGGGGGCAATTTTTGATGGGTGAAAGGGGCTTTGTACGCGATTTCTGGGGTCCTATTTTCAATTCCTCTCAGATTCTGGGTAGGGATGTATTTAGGGTTGTTCAGAAAGAGCGAACACAGAGAGTCCAGTTGCATGTGGGGCTGCGTAAAGGCTCCCCTGGGGAGTTCAGTTGTACCCAATGGCTTCCTTTGGGGGCAATTTTTGATGGGCGAAAGGGGCTCTGTACGCCGTTTCTGGGGTCCTATTTTAAATTCCTCTCAGATTCCAGGTAGGGATGTATTTAGGGTTGTTCAGAAAGAGCGAACACAGAGAGTCCAGTTGCATGTGGGGCTGCGTAAAGGCTCCCCTGGGGAGTTCAGTTGTACCCAATGGCTTCCTTTGGGGGCAATTTTTGATGGGCGAAAGGGGCTCTGTAGGCCGTTTCTGGGGTCCTATTTTAAATTCCTCTCAGATTCCGGGAAGGGATGTATTTAGGGTTTTTAAGAAAGAGCGAACACAGAGACTCCAGTTGCATGTGGGGCTGCGTAAAGGCTCCCCTGGGGAGTTCAGTTGTACCCAAAGGCTTCCTTTGGGGGCAATTTTTGATGGGCGAAAGAGCGTCTGTACCCCATTTCTGGGGTCCTATTTTAAATTACTCTCAGATTCCGGGTAGGGATGTGTTTAGGGTTGTTCAGAAAGAGCGAACACAGAGAGTCCAGTTGCATGTGGGGCTGCGTAAAGGCTCCCCTGAGGAGTTCAGTTGTACCCAAAGGCTTCCTTTGGGGAAAAATTTTGAAGGGCCAAAGGGGCTCTGTACGTGGTTTCTGGGGTCCTATTTTCAATTCCTCTCATATTCTGGGAACGGATGTATTTAGAGTTGTTCAGAAAGAGCGAACACAGAGAGTCCAGTTGCATGTGGGGCTGCGTAAAGGCTCCCCTGGGGATTTCAGTTGTACCCAAAGGCTTCCTTTGGGGGCTATTTTTGATGGGCGAAAGGGGCTCTGTACGTCATTTCTGGGGTCCTATTTTAAATTCCTCTCAGATTCCGGGAACGGATGTATTTAGGGTTTTTAAGAAAGAGCGAACACAGAGAGTCCAGTTGCATTTTGGGCTGCGTAAAGTCTCCCCTGGGGAGTTCAGTTGTACCGAAAGGCTTCCTTTCAGGGCAATTTTTTATGGGTGAAAGGGGCTTTGTACGCGATTTCTGGGGTCCTATTTTCAATTCATCGCAGATTTTGGGTAGGGATGTATTTAGGGTTGTTCAGAAAGAGCGAACACAGAGAGTCCAGTTGCATGTGGGGCTGCGTAAATGCTCCCCTGGGGAGTTCAGTTGTACCCAAAGGCTTCCTTTGGGGGCAATTTTTGATGGGCGAAAGGGGCTCTGTATGCCGTTTCTGAAGTCCTGTTTTCAATTCCTCTCAGATTCGGGGTACGGATGTATTTAGGGTTGTTCAGAAAGAGCGAACACAGAGAGTCCAGTTGCATGTGGGGCTGCGTAAAGGCTCCCCTGGGGAGTTCAGTTGTACCCAAAGGCTTCCTTTGGGGGCAATTTTTGATGGGCGAAAGGGGCTCTGTACCCCGTTTCTGGGGTCCTATTTTAAATTCCTCTCAGATTCCGGGAAGGGATGTATTTCTGGTTGTTCAGAAAGAGCGAACACAGAGAGTCCAGTTGCATGTGGGGCTGCGTAAAGGCTCCCCTGGGGAGTTCAGTTGTACCCAAAGGCTTCCTTTGGGGGCAATTTTTTATGTGCGAAAGAGCGTCTGTACGCAGTTTTGGGGTCCTATTTTAAATTACTCTCAGATTCCGGGTATGGATGTATTTAGGGTTGTTCAGAAAGAGTGAACACAGAGAGTCCAGTTGCATGTGGGGCTGCGTAAAGGCTCCCCTGGGGAGTTCAGTTGTACCCAAAGGCTTCCTTTGGGGGCAATTTTTGATGAGCGAAAGGGGCTCTGTACGCCGTTTCTGGGGTCCTATTTTAAATTACTCTCAGATTCCGGGTAGGGATGTGTTTAGGGTTGTTCAGAAAGAGCGAACACAGAGAGTCCAGTTTCATGTGGGGCTGCGTAAAGGCTCCCCTGGGGAGTTCAGTTGTACCCAAAGGCTTCCTTTGGGGGCAATTTTTGATGGGCGAAAGGGGCTCTATACGCCGTTTCTGGGGTCCTATTTTCAATTCCTCTCAGATTCTGGGAACGGATGTATTTAGAGTTGTTCAGAAAGAGCGAACACAGAGATTCCAGTTTCATGTGGGGCTGCGTAAAGGCTCCCCTGGGGAGTTCAGTTGTACCCAAAGGCTTCCTTTGGGGGCAATTTTTGATGCGCGAAAGGGGCTCTGTACGCCGTTTCTGGGGTCCTATTTTAAATTCCTCTCAGATTCCAGGTAGGGATGTATTTAGGGTTTTTATGAAAGAGCGAACACAGAGAGTCCAGTTGCATGTTGGGCTGCGTATAGACTCCCCTGGGGAGTTCAGTTGTATCCGAACGCTTCCTTTGGGGGCAATTTTTGATGGGTGAAAGGGGCTCTGTACCCCATTTCTGGGGTCCTATTTTCAATTCCTCTCAGATTCCGGGAAGGAATGTATTTAGGGTTGTTCAGAAAGAGCGAACACAGAGAGTCCAGTTGCATTTTGGGCTGCCTAAAGGCTCCCCTGGGGAGTTCAGTTGTACCCAAAGGCTTCCTTTGGGGCAATTTTTTATGTGCGAAAGAGCGTCTGTACGCAGTTTCTGGGGTCCTATTTTAAATTACTCTCAGATTCCGGGTAGGGATGTGTTTAGGGTTGTTCAGAAAGAGCGAACACAGAGAGTCCAGTTGCATGTGGGGCTGCGTAAAGGCTCCCCTGAGGAGTTCAGTTGTACCCAAAGGCTTCCTTTGGGGAATAATTTTGAAGGGCCAAAGGGGCTTTGTACGTGGTTTCTGGGGTCCTATTTTCAATTCCTCTCAGATTCTGGGAACGGATGTATTTAGGGTTGTTCAGAAAGAGCGAACACAGAGAGTCCAGTTGCATGTGGGGCTGCGTAAAGGCTCCCCTGGGGAGTTCAGTTGTACCCGAAGGCTTCCTTTGGGGGCAATTTTTGATGGGCGAAAGGGGCTCTGTACCCCATTTCTGGGGTCCTATTTTCAATTACTCTCAGATTCCGGGAAGGAATGTATTTAGGGTTGTTCAGAAAGACCGAACACAGAGAGTCCAGTTGCATTTTGGACTGCGTAAAGGCTCCCCTGGGGAGTTCAGTTGTACCCAAAGGCTTCCTTTGGGGGCAATTTTTTATGTGCGAAAGAGCGTCTGTACGCAGTTTCTGGGGTCCTATTTTAAATTACTCTCAGATTCCGGGTAGGGATGTGTTTAGGGTTGTTCAGAAAGAGCGAACACAGAGAGTCCAGTTGCATGTGGGGCTGCGTATAGGCTCCCCTGGGGAGTTCAGTAGTACCCAAAGGCTTCCTTTGGGGGCAATTTTTGATGGGCGAAAGGGGGTCTGTACGCCGTTTCTGGTGTCCTATTTTAAATTACTCTCAGATTCCCGGTAGGGATGTATTTAGGGTTGTTCAGAAAGAGCGAACACAGAGAGTCCAGTTGCATGTGAGGCTGCGTATAGGCTCCCCTGGGGAGTTCAGTTGTACCCAAAGGCTTACTTTGGGGGCAATTTTTGATGGGCGAAAGGGGCTCTGTACCCCATTTCTGGGGTCCTATTTTCAATTCCTCTCAGATTCCGGGAAGGAATGTATTTAGGGTTGTTCAGAAAGAGCGAACACAGAGAGTCCAGTTGCATTTTGGGCTGCGTAAAGGCTCCCCTGGGGAGTTCAGTTGTACCCAAAGGCTTCCTTTGGGGGCAATTTTTTATGTGAGAAAGAGCGTCTGTACGCAGTTTCTGGGGTCCTATTTTAAATTACTCTCAGATTCCGGGTATGGATGTATTTAGGGTTGTTCAGAAAGAGCGAACACAGAGAGTACAGTTGCATGTGGGGCTGCGTATAGGCTCCCCTGGGGAGTTCAGTTGTACCCAAAGGCTTCCTTTGGGGGCAATTTTTGATGGGCGAAAGGGGCTCTGTACCCCATTTCTGGGGTCCTATTTTCAATTACTCTCAGATTCCGGGTATGGATGTATTTAGGGTTGTTCAGAAAGAGCGAACACAGAGAGTACAGTTGCATGTGGGGCTGCGTATAGGCTCCCCTGGGGAGTTCAGTTGTACCCAAAGGCTTCCTTTGGGGGCAATTTTTGATGGGTGAAAGGGGCTCTGTACGCCGTTTCTGGGGTCCTATTTTAAATTCCTCTCAGATTCCAGGTAGGGATGTATTTAGGGTTTTTAAGAAAGAGCGAACACAGAGAGTCCAGTTGCATGTTGGGCTGCGTATAGACTCCCCTGGGGAGTTCAGTTGTATCCGAACGCTTCCTTTGGGGGCAATTTTTGATGGGTGAAAGGGGCTCTGTACACCGTTTCTGGGGTCCTATTTTAAATTCCCCTCAGATTCCGGGAAGGGATGTATTTAGGGTTTTTAAGAAAGAGCGAACACAGAGAGTCCAGTTGCATGTGGGGCTGCGTAAAGGCTCCCCTGGGGAGTTCAGTTGTACCCAAAGGCTTCCTTTGGGGGCAATTTTTGATGGGCGAAAGGGGCTCTGTACCCCATTTCTGGGGTCCTATTTTCAATTCCTCTCAGATTCCGGGAAGGAATGTATTTAGGGTTGTTCAGAAAGAGCGAACACAGAGAGTCCAGTTGCATTTTGGGCTGCGTAAAGGCTCCCCTGGGGAGTTCAGTTGTACCCAAAGGCTTCCTTTGGGGGCAATTTTTTATGTGCGAAAGAGCGTCTGTACGCAGTTTCTGGGGTCCTATTTTAAATTACTCTCAGATTCCGGGTAGGGATGTGTTTAGGGTTGTTCAGAAAGAGCGAACACAGAGAGTCCAGTTGCATGTGGGGCTGCGTAAAGGCTCCCCTGAGGATTTCAGTTGTACCCAAAGGCTTCCTTTGGGGAAAAATTTTGAAGGGCCAAAGGGGCTTTGTACGTGGTTTCTGGGGTCCTATTTTAAATTACTCTCAGATTCCGGGTATGGATGTATTTAGGGTTGTTCAGAAAGAGCGAACACAGAGAGTCCAGTTGCATGTGGGGCTGCGTAAAGGCTCCCCTGGGGAGTTCAGTTGTACCCAAAGGCTTCCTTTGGGGGCAATTTTTGATGGGCAAAAGGGGCTCTGTACGCCGTTTCTGGGGTCCTATTTTCAATTCCTCTCAGAATCGGGGTAGGGATGTATTCAAGGTTGTTCAGAAAGCGCGAACACAGAGAGTCCAGTTGCATTTTGGGCTGCGTAAAGTCTCCCCTGGGGAGTTTAGTTGTACCGAAAGGCTTCCTTTGGGGGCAATTTTTTATGGGTGAAAGGGGCTTTGTACGCGATTTCTGGGGTCCTATTTTCAATTCATCTCAGATTTTGGGTAGGGATGTATTTAGGGTTGTTCAGAAAGAGCGAACACAGAGAGTCCAGTTGCATGTGGGGCTGCGTAAAGGCTCCCCTGGGGAGTTCTGTTGTACCCAAAGGCTTCCTTTGGGGGCAATTTTTGATGGGCGAAAGGGGCTCTGTATGCCGTTTCTGAAGTCCTGTTTTCAATTCCTCTCAGATTCGGGGTACGGATGTATTTAGGGTTTTTAAGAAAGAGCGAACACAGAGAGTCTAGTTGCATGTGGGGCTGCGTAAAGGCTCCCCTGGGGAGTTCAGTTGTACCCAAAGGCTTCCTTTGGGGGCAATTTTTGATGGGCGAAAGGGGCTCTGAACCCCATTTCTGGGGTCCTATTTTCAATTCCTCTCAGATTCCAGGAAGGAATGTATTTAGGGTTGTTCAGAAAGAGCGAACACAGAGAGTCCAGTTGCATTTTGGGCTGCGTAAAGGCTCCCCTGGGGAGTTCAGTTGTACCCAAAGGCTTCCTTTGGGGGCAATTTTTTATGTGCGAAAGAGCGTCTGTACGCAGTTTCTGGGGTCCTATTTTAAATTACTCTCAGATTCCGGGTAGGGATGTGTTTAGGGTTGTTCAGAAAGAGCAAACACAGAGAGTCCAGTTGCATGTGGGGCTGCGTAAAGGCTCCCCTGAGGAGTTCAGTTGTACCCAATGGCTTCCTTTGGGGAAAAATTTTGAAGGGCCAAAGGGGCTTTGTACGTGGTTTCTGGGGTCCTATTTTCAATTCCTCTCAGATTCTGGGAACGGATGTATTTAGAGTTGTTCAGAAAGAGCGAACACAGAGAGTCCAGTTTCATGTGGGGCTGCGTAAAGGCTCCCCTGGGGAGTTCAGTTGTACCCAAAGGCTTCCTTTGGGGGCTATTTTTGATGGGCGAAAGGGGCTCTGTACGCCATTTCTGGGGTCCTATTTTAAATTCCTCTCAGATTCCGGGAACGGATGTATTTAGGGTTTTTAAGAAAGAGCGAACACAGAGAGTCCAGTTGCATGTGGGGCTGCGTAAAGGCTCCCCTGGGGAGTTCAGTTGTACCCAAAGGCTTCCTTTGGGGGCAATTTTTGATGGGCAAAAGGGGCTCTGTACGCCGTTTCTGGGGTCCTATTTTCAATTCCTCTCAGATTCCGGGAAGGAATGTATTTAGGGTTGTTCAGAAAGAGCGAACAGAGAGAGTCCAGTTGCATTTTGGGCTGCGTAAAGGCTCCCCTGGGGAGTTCAGTTGTACCCAAAGGCTTCCTTTGGGGGAAATTTTTGATGGGCCAAAGGGGCTTTGTACGTGGTTTCTGGGGTCCTATTTTAAATTCCTCTCAGATTCTGGGTAGGGAGATATTTAGGGTTTTAAGAAAGAGCGAACACAGAGAGTCCAGTTGCATTTTGGGCTGCGTAAAGGCTCCCCTGGGGAGTTCAGTTGTACCCAAAGTCTTCCTTTAGGGGCAATTTTTGATGGGCGAAAGGGGCTCTGTACGCCATTTCTGGGGTCCTATTTTAAATTCCTCTCAGATTCCGTGAACGGATGTATTTAGGGTTTTTAAGAAAGAGCGAACACAGAGAGTCCAGTTGCATGTGGGGCTGCGTAAAGGCTCCCCTGGGGAGTTCAGTTGTACCCGAACGCTTCCTTTGGGGGCAATTTTTGATGGGCGAAAGGGGCTCTGTACGCCGTTTCTGGGGTCCTATTTTAAATTCCTCTCAGATTCCGGGAAGGGATGTATTTAGGGTTTTTAAGAAAGAGCGAACACAGAGAGTCCAGTTGCATGTGGGGCTGCGTAAAGGCTCCCCTGGGGAGTTCAGTTGTACCCAAAGGCTTCCTTTGGGGGCAATTTTTGATGGGCGAAAGGGGCTCTGTACCCCATTTCTGGGGTCCTATTTTCAATTACTCTCAGATTCCGGGTAGGGATGTGTTTAGGGTTCTTCAGAAAGAGCGAACACAGAGAGTCCAGTTGCATGTGGGGCTGCGTAAAGGCTCCCCTGAGGAGTTCAGTTGTACCCAAAGGCTTCCTTTGGGGAAAAATTTTGAAGGGCCAAAGGGGCTTTGTACGTGGTTTCTGGGGTCCTATTTTCAATTCCTCTCAGATTCTGGGAACGGATGTATTTAGAGTTGTTCAGAAAGAGCGAACACAGAGAGTCCAGTTGCATGTGGGGCTGCGTAAAGGCTCCCCTGGGGAGTTCAGTTGTACCCAAAGGCTTCCTTTGGGGGCTATTTTTGATGGGCGAAAGGGGCTCTGTACGCCATTTCTGGGGTCCTATTTTAAATTCCTCTCAGATTCCGGGAACGGATGTATTTAGGGTTGTTCAGAAAGAGCGAACACAGAGAGTCCAGTGGCATGTGGGGCTGCGTAAAGGCTCCCCTGGGGAGTTCAGTTGTACCCAAAGGCTTCCTTTGGGGGCAATTTTTGATGGGCAAAAGGGGCTCTGTACGCCGTTTCTGGGGTCCTATTTTCAATTCCTCTCAGATTCTGGGTAGGGATGTATTTAAGGTTGTTCAGAAAGAGCGAACACAGAGAGTCCAGTTGCATTTTGGGCTGCGTAAAGTCTCCCCTGGGGAGTTCAGTTGTACCGAAAGGCTTCCTTTCAGGGCAATTTTTTATGGGTGAAAGGGGCTTTGTACGCGATTTCTGGGGTCCTATTTTCAATTCATCTCAGATTTTGGGTAGGGATGTATTTAGGGTTGTTCAGAAAGAGCGAACACAGAGAGTCCAGTTGCATGTGGGGCTGCGTAAAGGCTCCCCTGGGGAGTTCAGTTGTACCGAAAGGCTTCCTTTGGGGGCAATTTTTGATGGGCGAAATGGGCTCTGTATGCCGTTTCTGAAGTCCTGTTTTCAATTCCTCTCAGATTCGGGGTACGGATGTATTTAGGGTTGTTCAGAAAGAGCGAACACAGAGAGTCCAGTTGCATGTGGGGCTGCGTAAAGGCTCCCCTGGGGAGTTCAGTTGTACCCAAAGGCTTCCTTTGGGGGCAATTTTTGATGGGCGAAAGGGGCTCTGTACGCCGTTTCTGGGGTCCTATTTTCAATTCCTCTCAGATTCGGGGTACGGATGTATTTAGGTTTGTTCAGAAAGACCGAACACAGAGAGTCCAGTTTCATTTTGGGCTGCGTAAAGTCTCCCCTGGGGAGTTCAATTGTACCCAAAGGCTTCCTTTGGGGGCAATTTTTGATGGGCGAAAGGGGCTCTGTGCGCCGTTTCTGGGGTCTTATTTTAAATTCCTCTCAGATTCCGGGAAGGGATGTATTTAGGGTTGTTCAGAAAGAGCGAACACAGAGAGTCCCGTTGCATGTGGGGCTGCATAAAGGCTCCCCTGGGGAGTTCAGTTGTACCCAAAGGCTTCCTTTGGGGGCAATTTTTGATGGGCGAAAGGGGCTCTGTACCCCGTTTCTGGGGTCCTATTTTAAATTCCTCTCAGATTCCGGGAAGGGATGTATTTCTGGTTGTTCAGAAAGAGCGAACACAGAGAGTCCAGTTGCATGTGGGGCTGCGTAAAGGCTCCCCTGGGGAGTTCAGTTGTACCCAAAGGCTTCCTTTGGGGAAAAATTTTGAAGGGCCAAAGGGGCTTTGTACGTGGTTTCTGGGGTCCTATTTTCAATTCCTCTCAGATTCTGGGAACGGATGTATTTAGAGTTGTTCAGAAAGAGCGAACACAGAGAGTCCAGTTTCATGTGGGGCTGCGTAAAGGCTCCCCTGGGGACTTCAGTTGTACCCAAAGGCTTCCTTTGGGGGCAATTTTTGATGGGCGAAAGGGGCTCTGTACGCCGTTTCTGGGGTCCTATTTTAAATTCCTCTCAGATTCCAGGTAGGGATGTATTTAGGGTTTTTATGAAAGAGCGAACACAGAGAGTCCAGTTGCATGTTGGGCTGCGTATAGACTCCCCTGGGGAGTTCAGTTGTATCCGAACGCTTCCTTTGGGGGCAATTTTTGATGGGTGAAAGGGGCTCTGTACCCCATTTCTGGGGTCCTATTTTCAATTCCTCTCAGATTCCGGGAAGGAATGTATTTAGGGTTGTTCAGAAAGAGCGAACACAGAGAGTCCAGTTGCATTTTGGGCTGCGTAAAGGCACCCCTGGGGAGTTCAGTTGTACCCAAAGGCTTCCTTTGGGGGCAATTTTTTATGTGCGAAAGAGCGTCTGTACGCAGTTTCTGGGGTCCTATTTTAAATTACTCTCAGATTCCGGGTATGGATGTATTTAGGGTTGTTCAGAAAGAGCGAACACAGAGAGTACAGTTGCATGTGGGGCTGCGTATAGGCTCCCCTGGGGAGTTCAGTTGTACCCAAAGGCTTCCTTTGGGGGGAATTTTTGATGGGCGAAAGGGGCTCTGTACGCCGTTTCTGGGGTCCTATTTTAAATTACTCTCAGATTCCGGGAAGGGATGTATTTAGGGTTTTTCAGAAAGAGCGAACACAGAGAGTACAGTTGCATGTGGGGCTGCGTATAGGCTCCCCTGGGGAGTTCAGTTGTACCCAAAGGCTTCCTTTGGGGGCAATTTTTGATGGGCGAAAGGGGCTCTATACGCCGTTTCTGGGGTCCTATTTTAAATTCCTCTCAGATTCCAGGTAGGGATGTATTTAGGGTTTTTAAGAAAGAGCGAACACAGAGAGTCAAGTTGCATGTTGGGCTGCGTATAGACTCCCCTGGGGAGTTCAGTTGTATCCGAACGCTTCCTTTGGGGGCAATTTTTGATGGGTGAAAGGGGCTCTGTACGCCGTTTCTGGGGTCCTATTTTAAATTCCTCTCAGATAACAGGTAGGGATGTATTTAGGGTTTTTAAGAAAGAGCGAACACAGAGAGTCCAGTTGCATGTGGGGCTGCGTAAAGGCTCCCCTGGGGAGTTCAGTTGTACCCAAAGGCTTCCTTTGGGGGCAATTTTTGATGGGCGAAAGGGGCTCTGTACCCCATTTCTGGGGTCCTATTTTCAATTCCTCTCAGATTCCGGGAAGGAATGTATTTAGGGTTGTTCAGAAAGAGCGAACACAGAGAGTCCAGTTGCATTTTAGGCTGCCTAAAGGCTCCCCTGGGGAGTTCAGTTGTACCCAAAGGCTTCCTTTGGGGGCAATTTTTTATGTGCGAAAGAGCGTCTGTACGCAGTTTCTGGGGTCCTATTTTAAATTACTCTCAGATTCCGGGTAGGGATGTGTTTAGGGTTGTTCAGAAAGAGCGAACACAGAGAGTCCAGTTGCATGTGGGGCTGCGTAAAGGCTCCCCTGGGGAGTTCAGTTGTACCCGAAGGCTTCCTTTGGGGGCAATTTTTGATGGGCAAAAGGGGCTCTGTACGCCGTTTCTTGGGTCCTATTTTCAATTCCTCTCAGATTCGGGGTACGGATGTATTTAGGTTTGTTCAGAAAGAGCGAACACAGAGAGTCCAGTTTCATTTTGGGCTGCGTAAAGGCTCCCCTGGGGAGTTTAATTGTACCCAAAGGCTTCCTTTGGGGGCAATTTTTGATGGGCGAAAGGGGCTCTGTGCGCCGTTTCTGGGGTCCTATTTTAAATTCCTCTCAGATTCCGGGAAGGGATGTATTTAGGGTTGTTCAGAAAGAGCGAACACAGAGAGTCCCGTTCCATGTGGGGCTGCATAAATGCTCCCCTGGGGAGTTCAGTTGTACCCTAAGGCTTCCTTTGGGGGCAATTTTTGATGGGCGAAAGGGGCTCTGTACCCCGTTTCTGGGGTCCTATTTTAAATTCCTCTCAGATTCCGGGAAGGGATGTATTTCTGGTTGTTCAGAAAGAGCGAACACAGAGAGTCCAGTTGCATGTGGGGCTGCGTAAAGGCTCCCCTGGGGAGTTCAGTTGTACCCAAAGGCTTCCTTTGGGGGCAATTTTTTATGTGCGAAAGAGCGTCTGTACGCAGTTTCTGGGGTCCTATTTTAAATTACTCTCAGATTCCGGGTATGGATGTATTTAGGGTTGTTCAGAAAAAGCGAACACAGAGAGTCCAGTTGCATGTGGGGCTGCGTAAAGGCTCCCCTGGGGAGTTCAGTTGTACCCAAAGGCTTCCTTTGGGGGCAATTTTTGATGAGCGAAAGGGGCTCTGTACGCCGTTTCTGGGGTCCTATTTTAAATTACTCTCAGATTCCGGGTAGGGATGTGTTTAGGGTTGTTCAGAAAGAGCGAACACAGAGAGTCCAGTTGCATGTGGGGCTGCGTAAAGGCTCCCCTGGGGAGTTCAGTTGTACCCAAAGGCTTCCTTTGGGGAAAAATTTTGAAGGGCCAAAGGGGCTTTGTACGTGGTTTCTGGGGTCCTATTTTCAATTCCTCTCAGATTCTGGGAACGGATGTATTTAGAGTTGTTCAGAAAGAGCGAACACAGAGAGTCCAGTTTCATGTGGGGCTGCGTAAAGGCTCCCCTGGGGAGTTCAGTTGTACCCAAAGGCTTCCTTTGGGGGCAATTTTTGATGGGCGAAATGGTCTCTGTACGCCGTTTCTGGGGTCCTATTTTAAATTCCTCTCAGATTCCAGGTAGGGATGTATTTAGGGTTTTTATGAAAGAGCGAACACAGAGAGTCCACTTGCATGTTGGGCTGCGTATAGACTCCCCTGGGGAGTTCAGTTGTATCCGAACGCTTCCTTTGGGGGCAATTTTTGATGGGTGAAAGGGGCTCTGTACCCCATTTCTGGGGTCCTATTTTCAATTCCTCTCAGATTCCGGGAAGGGATGTATTTCTGGTTGTTCAGAAAGAGCGAACACAGAGAGTCCAGTTGCATGTGGGGCTGCGTAAAGGCTCCCCTGGGGAGTTCAGTTGTACCCAAAGGCTTCCTTTGGGGGCAATTTTTTATGTGCGAAAGAGCGTCTGTACGCAGTTTCTGGGGTCCTATTTTAAATTACTCTCAGATTCCGGGTATGGATGTATTTAGGGTTGTTCAGAAAAAGCGAACACAGAGAGTCCAGTTGCATGTGGGGCTGCGTAAAGGCTCCCCTGGGGAGTTCAGTTGTACCCAAAGGCTTCCTTTGGGGGCAATTTTTGATGAGCGAAAGGGGCTCTGTACGCCGTTTCTGGGGTCCTATTTTAAATTACTCTCAGATTCCGGGTAGGGATGTGTTTAGGGTTGTTCAGAAAGAGCGAACACAGAGAGTCCAGTTGCATGTGGGGCTGCGTAAAGGCTCCCCTGAGGAGTTCAGTTGTACCCAAAGGCTTCCTTTGGGGAAAAATTTTGAAGGGCCAAAGGGGCTTTGTACGTGGTTTCTGGGGTCCTATTTCCAATTCCTCTCAGATTCTGGGAACGGATGTATTTAGAGTTGTTCAGAAAGAGCGAACACAGAGAGTCCAGTTTCATGTGGGGCTGCGTAAAGGCTCCCCTGGGGACTTCAGTTGTACCCAAAGGCTTCCTTTGGGGGCAATTTTTGATGGGCGAAAGGGTCTCTGTACGCCGTTTCTGGGGTCCTATTTTAAATTCCTCTCAGATTCCAGGTAGGGATGTATTTAGGGTTTTTATGAAAGAGCGAACACAGAGAGTCCAGTTGCATGTTGGGCTGCGTATAGACTCCCCTGGGGAGTTCAGTTGTATCCGAACGCTTCCTTTGGGGGCAATTTTTGATGGGTGAAAGGGGCTCTGTACCCCATTTCTGGGGTCCTATTTTCAATTCCTCTCAGATTCCGGGAAGGAATGTATTTAGGGTTGTTCAGAAAGAGCGAACACAGAGAGTCCAGTTGCATTTTGGGCTGCGTAAAGGCACCTCTGGGAAGTTCAGTTGTACCCAAAGGCTTCCTTTGGGGGCAATTTTTTATGTGCGAAAGAGCGTCTGTACGCAGTTTCTGGGGTCCTATTTTAAATTACTCTCACATTCCGGGAACGGATGTATTTAGGGTTGTTCAGAAAGAGCGAACACAGAGAGTCCAGTTGCATGTGGGGCTGCGTAAAGGCTCCCCTGGGGAGTTCAGTTGTACCCGAAGGCTTCCTTTGGGGGCAATTTTTGATGGGCAAAAGGGGCTCTGTACGCCGTTTCTGGGGTCCTATTTTCAATTCCTCTCAGATTCGGGGTACGGATGTATTTATGTTTGTTCAGAAAGAGCGAACACAGAGAGTCCAGTTTCATTTTGGGCTGCGTAAAGGCACCTCTGGGAAGTTCAGTTGTACCCAAAGGCTTCCTTTGGGGGCAATTTTTTATGTGCGAAAGAGCGTCTGTACGCAGTTTCTGGGGTCCTATTTTAAATTACTCTCAGATTCCGGGTAGGGATGTGTTTAGGGTTGTTCAGAAAGAGCGAACACAGAGAGTCCAGTTGCATGTGGGGCTGCGTAAAGGCTCCCCTGGGGAGTTCAGTTGTACCCAAAG
The DNA here is from genome assembly GCA_036873955.1 of Mergus octosetaceus. Taxonomy (NCBI): domain Eukaryota; kingdom Metazoa; phylum Chordata; class Aves; order Anseriformes; family Anatidae; genus Mergus; species Mergus octosetaceus. Next base: position 451,638 of record JBAGBL010000046.1, read on the forward strand.
GCTTCCTTTGGGGGCAATTTTTGATGGGCGAAAGGGGCTCTGTACCCCATTTCTGGGGTCCTATTTTCAATTCCTCTCAGATTCCGGGAAGGAATGTATTTAGTGTTGTTCAGAAAGAGCGAACACAGAGAGTCCAGTGGCATGTGGGGCTGCGTAAAGGCTCCCCTGGGGAGTTAAGTTGTACCCAAAGGCTTCCTTTGGGGGCAATTTTTGATGGGCAAAAGGGGCTCTGTACGCCGTTTCTGGGGTCCTATTTTCAATTCCTCTCAGAATCGGGGTAGGGATGTATTTAAGGTTGTTCAGAAAGAGCGAACACAGAGAGTCCAGTTGCATTTTGGGCTGCGTAAAGTCTCCCCTGGGGAGTTTAGTTGTACCGAAAGGCTTCCTTTGGGGGCAATTTTTTATGGGTGAAAGGGGCTTTGTACGCGATTTCTGGGGTTCTATTTTCAATTCATCTCAGATTTTGGGTAGGGATGTATTTAGGGTTGTTCAGAAAGAGCGAACACAGAGAGTCCAGTTGCATGTGGGGCTGCGTAAAGGCTCCCCTGGGGAGTTCTGTTGTACCCAAAGGCTTCCTTTGGGGGCAATTTTTGATGGGCGAAAGGGGTTCTGTATGCCGTTTCTGAAGTCCTGTTTTCAATTCCTCTCAGATTCGGGGTACAGATGTATTTAGGGTTGTTCAGAAAGAGCGAACACAGAGAGTCCAGTTGCATGTGGGGCTGCGTAAAGGCTCCCCTGGGGAGTTCAGTTGTACCCAAAGGCTTCCTTTGGGGGCAATTTTTGATGGGCAAAAGGGGCTCTGTACCCCATTTCTGGGGTCCTATTTTCAATTCCTCTCAGATTCGGGGTACGGATGTATTTAGGTTTGTTCAGAAAGAGCGAACACAGAGAGTCCAGTTTCATTTTGGGCTGCGTAAAGTCTCCCCTGGGGAGTTCAGTTGTACCCAAAGGCTTCCTTTGGGGGCAATTTTTTATGGGCGAAAGGGGCTCTGTACGCCGTTTCTGGGGTCCTATTTTAAATTCCTCTCAGATTCCGGGAAGGGATGTATTTAGGGTTGTTCAGAAAGAGCGAACACAGAGAGTCCCGTTGCAAGTGGGGCTGCATAAAGGCTCCCCTGGGGAGTTCAGTTGTACCCAAAGGCTTCCTTTGGGGGCAATTTTTGATGGGCGAAAGGGGCTCTGTACCCCGTTTCTAGGGTCCTATTTTAAATTCCTCTCAGATTCCGGGAAGGAATGTATTTAGGGTTGTTCAGAAAGAGCGAACACAGAGAGTCCAGTTGCATGTGGGGCTGCGTAAAGGCTCCCCTGGGGAGTTCAATTGTACCCAAAGGCTTCCTTTGGGGGCAATTTTTGATGGGCGAAAGAGCGTCTGTACGCAGTTTCTGGGGTCCTATTTTAAATTACTCTCAGATTCCGGGTATGGATGTATTTAGGGTTGTTCAGAAAGAGCGAACACAGAGAGTCCAGTTGCATGTGGGGCTGCGTAAAGGCTCCCCTGGGGAGTTCAGTTGTACCCAAAGGCTTCCTTTGGGGGCAATTTTTGATGGGCGAAAGGGGCTCTGTACGCCGTTTCTGGGGTCCTATTTTAAATTCCTCTCAGATTCCAGGTAGGGATGTATTTAGGGTTTTTAAGAAAGAGCGAACACAGAGAGTCCAGTTGCATGTGGGGCTGCGTAAAGACTCCCCTGGGGAGTTCAGTTGTACCCAAAGGCTTCCTTTGGGGGGAAAAATTTTGAAGGGCCAAAGAGGCTTTGTACGTGGTTTCTGGGGTCCTACTTTCAATTCCTCTCAGATTCTGGGAACGGATGTATTTAGAGTTGTTCAGAAAGAGCGAACACAGAGAGTCCAGTTGCATGTGGGGCTGCGTAAAGGCTCCCCTGGGGAGTTCAGTTGTACCAAAAGGCTTCCTTTGGGGGCTATTTTTGATGGGCGAAAGGGGCTCTGTATGCCGTTTCTGAAGTCCTGTTTTCAATTCCTCTCAGATTCGGGGTACGGATGTATTTAGGGTTGTTCAGAAAGAGCGAACACAGAGAGTCCAGTTGCATGTGGGGCTGCGTAAATGCTCCCCTGGGGAGTTCAGTTGTACCCAAAGGCTTCCTTTGGGGGCAATTTTTGATGGGCGAAAGGGGCTCTGTATGCCGTTTCTGAAGTCCTGTTTTCAATTCCTCTCAGATTCGGGGTACGGATGTATTTAGGGTTGTTCAGAAAGAGCGAACACAGAGAGTCCAGTTGCATGTGGGGCTGCGTAAAGGCTCCCCTGGGGAGTTCAGTTGTACCCAAAGGCTTCCTTTGGGGGCAATTTTTGATGGGCAAAAGGGGCTCTGTACGCCGTGTCTGGGGTCCTATTTTCAATTCCTCTCAGATTCGGGGTACGGATGTGTTTAGGTTTGTTCAGAAAGAGCGAACACAGAGAGTCCAGTTTCATTTTGGGCTTCGTAAAGTCTCCTCTGGGGAGTTAAATTGTACCCAAAGGCTTCCTTTGGGGGCAATTTTTTATGGGCGAAAGGGGCTCTGTACGCCGTTTCTGGGGTCCTATTTTAAATTCCTCTCAGATTCCGGGAACGGATGTATTTAGGGTTGTTCAGAAAGAGCGAACACAGAGAGTCCCGTTGCATGTGGGGCTGCATAAAGGCTCCCCTGGGGAGTTCAGTTGTACCCAAAGGCTTCCTTTGGGGGCAATTTTTGAGGGGCGAAAGGGGCTCTGTACCCCGTTTCTGGGGTCCTATTTTAAATTCGTCTCAGATTCCCGGTAGGGATGTATTTAGTGTTGTTCAGAAAGAGCGAACACAGAGAGTCCAGTTGCATGTGGGGCTGCATAAAGGCTCCCCTGGGGAGTTCAGTTGTACCTAAAGGCTTCCTTTGTGGGCGATTTTTGATGGGCGAAATGGGCTTTGTACACCTTTTCCGGGGTTCTATTTTCGATGCCTCTCACATTCCGGGAATGGATGTATTTAGGGTTGTTCAGAAAGAGCGAACACAGAGAGTCCAGTTGCATGTGGGGCTGCGTGAAGGCTCCCCTGGGGAGTTCTGTTGTACCCAAAGGCTTCCTTTGGGGGCGATATTTGATGGGCGAAATGGGCTTTGTACTCCTTTTCCGGGGTTCTATTTTCAATGCCTCTCACATTCCGGGAAGGGATGTATTTAGGGTTGTTCAGAAAGAGCGAACACAGAGAGTCCAGTTGCATGTGGGGCTGCGTAAAGGCTCCCCTGGGGAGTTCAGTTGTACCCAAAGGCTTCCTCTGGGGGTAATTTTTGATGGGTGAAAGGGACTCAGTACGCGATTTCCGGGGTCCTATTTTAAATTCCTCTCAGATTCCCGGTAGGGATGTATTTAGTGTTGTTCAGAAAGAGCGAACACAGAGAGTCCAGTTGCATGTGGGGCTGCGTAAAGGCTCCCCTGGGGAGTTCAGTTGTACCCAAAGGCTTCCTTTGGGGGCAAATTTTGATGGGTGAAAGGGGCTTTGTACGCGATTTCCGGGGTCCTATTTTAAATTCCTCTCAGATTCCCGGTAGGGATGTATTTAGGGTTGTTCAGAAAGAGCGAACACAGAGAGTCCAGTTTCATGTGGGGCTGCGTAAAGGCTCCCCTGGGGAATTTAGTTGTACACAAAGACTTCCTTTGGGGGCAATTTTTGATGGGTGAAAGTGGCTTTGTACACCTTTTCGGGGGTGCTATTTTCAATGCCTCTCACATTCCCTGAAGGGATGTATTTAGGGTTGTTCAGAAAGAGCAAACACAGAGAGTCCAGTTGCATGTGGGGCTGCGTAAAGTCTCCCCTGGGGAGTTCAGTTGTACCCAAAGGCTTCCTTTGGGGGCAATTTTTGATGGGTGAAAGGGGCTCTGTACGTGATTTCTGGGGTCCTATTTTAAATTCCTCTCACATTCCGGGAAGGGATGTATTTAGGGTTGTTCAGAAAGAGCGAAAACAGAGAGACCAGTTGCATGTGGGGCTGCGTAAAGGCTCCCCTGGGGAGTTCAGTTGTACCCAAAGGCTTCCTTTGGGGGCAATTTTTGATGGGCGAAAAGGGCTCTGTATGCCGTTTCTGAAGTCCTGTTTTCAATTCCTCTCAGATTCAGGGTACGGATGTATTTAGGGTTGTTCAGAAAGAGCGAACACAGAGAGTCCAGTTGCATGTGGGGCTGCGTAAAGGCTCCCCTGGGGAGTTCAGTTGTACCCAAAGGCTTCCTTTGGGGGCAATTTTTGATGGGCAAAAGGGGCTCTGTACGCCGTTTCCGGGGTCCTATTTTCAATTCCTCTCAGATTCAGGATACGGATGTATTTAGGTTTGTTCAGAAAGAGCGAACACAGAGAGTCCAGTTTCATTTTGGGCTGCGTAAAGTCTCCCCTGGGGAGTTCAATTGTACCCAAAGGCTTCCTTTGGGGGCAATTTTTGATGGGCGAAAGGGGCTCTGTACGCCGTTTCTGGGGTCCTATTTTAAATTCCTCTCACATTCCGGGAAGGGATGTATTTAGGGTTGTTCAGAAAGAGCGAACACAGAGAGTCCAGTTGCATGTGGTGCTGCGTGAAGGCTCCCCTGGGGAGTTCTGTTGTACCCAAAGGCTTCCTTTGGGGGCAATTTTTGATGGGCGAAAGGGGCTCTGTACCCCGTTTCTGGGGTCCTATTTTAAATTCCTCTCACATTCCGGGAAGGGATGTATTTAGGGTTGTTCAGAAAGAGCGAAAACAGAGAGACCAGTTGCATGTGGGGCTGCGTAAAGGCTCCCCTGGGGAGTTCAGTTGTACCCAAAGGCTTCCTTTGGGGGCAATTTTTGATGGGCGAAAAGGGCTCTGTATGCCGTTTCTGAAGTCCTGTTTTCAATTCCTCTCAGATTCAGGGTACGGATGTATTTAGGGTTGTTCAGAAAGAGCGAACACAGAGAGTCCAGTTGCATGTGGGGCTGCGTAAAGGCTCCCCTGGGGAGTTCAGTTGTACCCAAAGGCTTCCTTTGGGGGCAATTTTTGATGGGCAAAAGGGGCTCTGTACGCCGTTTCCGGGGTCCTATTTTCAATTCCTCTCAGATTCGGGATACGGATGTATTTAGGTTTGTTCAGAAAGAGCGAACACAGAGAGTCCAGTTTCATTTTGGGCTGCGTAAAGTCTCCCCTGGGGAGTTCAATTGTACCCAAAGGCTTCCTTTGGGGGCAATTTTTGATGGGCGAAAGGGGCTCTGTACGCCGTTTCTGGGGTCCTATTTTAAATTCCTCTCACATTCCGGGAAGGGATGTATTTAGGGTTGTTCAGAAAGAGCGAACACAGAGAGTCCAGTTGCATGTGGTGCTGCGTGAAGGCTCCCCTGGGGAGTTCTGTTGTACCCAAAGGCTTCCTTTGGGGGCAATTTTTGATGGGCGAAAGGGGCTCTGTACCCCGTTTCTGGGGTCCTATTTTAAATTCCTCTCAGATTCCGAGAAGGGATGTATTTAGGGTTGTTCAGAAAGAGCGAACACAGAGAGTCCAGTTGCATGTGGGGCTGCGTAAAGGCTCCCCTGGGGAGTTCAGTTGTACCCAAAGGCTTCCTTTGGGGGAGATTTTTGATGGGCAAAAGGGGCTCTGTACGCCGTTTCTGGGGTCCTATTTTCAATTCCTCTCACATTCCGGGAAGGGATGTATTTAGGGTTGTTCAGAAAGAGCGAACACAGAGAGTCCAGTTGCATGTGGGGCTGCGTAAAGGCTCCCCTGGGGAGTTCAGTTGTACCCAAAGGCTTCCTTTGGGGGCGATTTTTGATGAGTGAAAGGCGCTTTGTATGCGTTTTCTGGGGTCCTATTTTAAATTCCTCTCACATTCTGGGAAGGGATGTATTTAGAGTTGTTCAGAAAGAGCGAATACAGATAGTCCAGTTGCATTTTGGGCTGCGTAAAGGCTCCCCTGGGGAGTTCAGTTGTACCCAAAGGCTTCCTTTCAGGGCAATTTTTGATGGGCGAAAGGGGCTTTGTACGCGATTTCCGGGGTCCTATTTTAAATTCCTCTCAGATTCCCGGTAGGGATGTATTTAGGGTTGTTCAGAAAGAGCGAACACAGAGAGTCCAGTTGCATGTGGGGCTGCGTAAAGGCTCCCCTGGGTAGTTCAGTTGTAGCCAAAGGCTTCGTTTGGGGGCGATTTTTGATGGGCGAAAGGGGCTTTGTACGCGTTTTCCATGGTGCTATTTTCAATTCCTCTCACATTCCGGGAAGGGATGTATTTAAGGTTGTTCAGAAAGAGCGAACACAGAGAGTCCAGTTGCATGTGGGGCTGCGTAAAGGCTCCCCTGGGGAGTTCAGTTGTACCCAAAGGCTTCCTTTGGGGGCAATTTTTGATGGGCGAAAGGGGCTCTGTACGCCGTTTCTGGGGTCCTATTTTAAATTCCTCTCACATTCCGGGAAGGGATGTATTTAGGGTTGTTCAGAATGAGCGAATACAGAGAGTCCAGTTGCATGTGGGGCTGCGTGAAGGCTCCCCTGGGGAGTTCTGTTGTACCCAAAGGCTTCCTTTGGGGGCGATTTTTGATGGGCGAAAGGGGCTTTGTACACCTTTTCCGGGGTTCTATTTTCAATATCTCTCACATTCCGGGAAGGGATGTATTTAGGGTTGTTCAGAAAGAGCGAACACAGAGAGTCCAGTTGCATGTGGGGCTGCGTAAAGGCTCCCCTGGGGAGTTCAGTTGTACCCAAAGGCTTCCTTTGGGGGCAATTTTTGATGGGCGAAAAGGGCTCTGTATGCCGTTTCTGAAGTCCTGTTTTCAATTCCTCTCAGATTCAGGGTACGGATGTATTTAGGGTTGTTCAGAAAGAGCGAACACAGAGAGTCCAGTTGCAAGTGGGGCTGCGTAAAGGCTCCCCTGGGGAGTTCAGTTGTACCCAAAGGCTTCCTTTGGGGGCAATTTTTGATGGGCAAAAGGGGCTCTGTACGCCGTTTCTGGGGTCCTATTTTCAATTCCTCTCAGATTCGGGGTACGGATGTATTTAGGTTTGTTCAGAAAGAGCGAACACAGAGAGTCCAGTTTCATTTTGGGCTGCGTAAAGTCTCCCCTGGGGAGTTCAATTGTACCCAAAGGCTTCCTTTGGGGGCAATTTTTGATGGGCGAAAGGGGCTCTGTACCCCGTTTCTGGGGTCCTATTTTAAATTCCTCTCACATTCCGGGAACGGATGTATTTAGGGTTGTTCAGAAAGAGCGAACACAGAGAGTCCCGTTGCATGTGGGGCTGCATAAAGGCTCCCCTGGGGAGTTCAGTTGTACCCAAAGGCTTCCTTTGGGGGCAATTTTTGATGGGCGAAAGGGGCTCTGTACCCCGTTTCTGGGGTCCTATTTTAAATTCCTCTCAGATTCCGGGAAGGAATGCATTTAGGGTTGTTCAGAAAGAACGAACACAGAGAGTCCAGTTGCATGTGGGGCTGCGTAAAGGCTCCCCTGGGGAGTTCAATTGTACCCAAAGGCTTCCTTTGGGGGCAATTTTTGATGGGCGAAAGAGCGTCTGTACGCAGTTTCTGGGGTCCAATTTTAAATTACTCTCAGATTCCGGGTATGGATGTATTTAGGGTTGTTCAGAAAGAGCGAACACAGAGAGTCCAGTTGCATGTGGGGCTGCGTAAAGGCTCCCCCGGGGAGTTCAGTTGTACCCAAAGGCTTCCTTTGGGGGCAATTATTGATGGGTGAAAGGGGCTCTGTACGTGATTTCCGGGGTCCTATTTTAAATTCCTCTCAGATTCCCGTTAGGGATGTATTTAGTGTTGTTCAGAAAGAGCGAACACAGAGAGTCCAGTTGCATGTGGGGCTGCGTGAAGGCTCCCCTGGGGAGTTCTGTTGTACCCAAAGGCTTCCTTTGGGGGCGATTTTTGATGGGCGAAAGGGGCTTTGTACACCTTTTCCGGGGTTCTATTTTCAATATCTCTCACATTCCGGGAAGGGATGTATTTAGGGTTGTTCAGAAAGAGCGAACACAGAGAGTCCAGTTGCATGTGGGGCTGCGTAAAGGCTCCCCTGAGGAGTTCATTTGTACCCAATGGCTTCCTTTGGGGGCGATTTTTGATGGGTGAAAGGGGCTTTGTATGCGTTTTCTGGGGTCCTATTTTAAATTCCTCTCACATTCTGGGAAGGGATGTATTTAGGGTTGTTCAGAAAGAGCGAACACAGAGAGTCCAGTTGCATGTGGGGCTGCGTAAAGGCTCCCCAGGGGAGTTCAGTTGTACCCAAAGGCTTCCTCTGGGGGCAATTTTTGATGGTGAAAGGGGCTCAGTGCGCGATTTCCGGGGTCCTATTTTGAATTCCTCTCAGATTCCCGGTAGGGATGTATTTAGTGTTGTTCAGAAAGAGCGAACACAGAGAGTCCAGTTGCATGTGGGGCTGCGTAAAGGCTCCCCTGGGGAGTTCAGTTGTACCCAAACGCTTCCTTTGGGGGCAATTTTTGATGGGCGAAAGGGGCTTTGTACGCGATTTCCGGGGTGCTATTTTCAATTCCTCTCACATTCCGGCTAGGCATGTATTTAGGGTTGTTCAGAAAGAGCGAACACAGAGAGTCCAGTTTCATGTGGGGCTGCGTAAAGGCTCCCCTGGGGAATTTAGTTGTACACAAAGACTTCCTTTGGGGGCAATTTTTGATGGGTGAAAGTGGCTTTGTACACCTTTTCGGGGGTGCTATTTTCAATGCCTCTCACATTCCCTGAAGGGATGTATTTAGGGTTGTTCAGAAAGAGCAAACACAGAGAGTCCAGTTGCATGTGGGGCTGCGTAAAGTCTCCCCTGGGGAGTTCAGTTGTACCCAAAGGCTTCCTTTGGGGGCAATTTTTGATGGGTGAAAGGGGCTCTGTACCTGATTTCTGGGGTCCTATTTTAAATTCCTCTCACATTCCGGGAAGGGATGTATTTAGTGTTGTTCAGAAAGAGCGAAAACAGAGAGTCCAGTTGCATGTGGGGCTGCGTAAAGGCTCCCCTGGGGAGTTCAGTTGTACCCAAAGGCTTCCTTTGGGGGCAATTTTTGATGGGTGAAAGGGGCTCTGTACGTGATTTCTGGGGTCCTATTTTTAATTCCTCTCACTTTCCGGGAAGGGATGTATTTAGGGTTGTTCAGAAAGAGCGAACACAGAGAGTCCAGTTGCATGTGGGGCTGCGTAAAGGCTCCCCTGGGGAGTTCAGTTGTACCCAAAGGCTTCCTTTGGGGGCGATTTTTGATGGGTGAAAGGGGCTTTGTATGCATTTTCTGGGGTCCTATTTTAAATTCCTCTCACATTCCGGGAAGGGATGTATTTAGGGTTGTTCAGAAAGAGCGAATACAGAGAGTCCAGTTGCATGTGGGGCTGCGTGAAGGCTCCCCTGGGGAGTTCTGTTGTAACCAAAGGCGTCCTTTGGGGGCGATTTTTGATGGGCGAAAGGGGCTTTGTACGCGTTTTCTGGGGTGCTATTTTCAATTCCTCTCACATTCCGGGAAGGGATGTATTTAGGGTTGTTCAGAAAGAGCGAACACAGAGAGTCCAGTTGCATGTGGGGCTGCGTAAAGGCTCCCCTAGGGAGTTCAGTTGTACCCAAAGGCTTCCTTTGGGGGCAATTTTTGATGGGCGAAAGGGGCTTTGTACACCTTTTCCGGGGTTCTATTTTCAATGCATCTCACATTCCGGGAAGGGATGTATTTAGGGTTGTTCAGAAAGAGCGAACACAGAGAGTCCAGTTGCATGTGGGGCTGCGTAAAGGCTCCCCTGGGGAGTTCATTTGTACCCAAAGGCTTCCTTTGGGGGCGATTTTTGATGGGTGAAAGGGGCTTTGTATGCGTTTTCTGGGGTCCTACTTTTAATTCCTCTCACATTCCGGGAAGGGATGTATTTAAAGTTGTTCACAAAGAGCGAACACAGAGAGTCCAGTTGCATGTGGGGCTGCGTAAAGGCTCCCCTGGGGAGTTCAGTTGTACCCAAAGGCTTCCTTTGGGGGCAATTTTTGATGGGTGAAAGGGGCTCTGTACGCGATTTCCGGGGTCCTATTTTAAATTCCTCTCAGATTCCCGGTAGGGATGTATTTAGTGTGGTTCAGAAAGAGCGAACACAGAGAGTCCAGTTGCATGTGGGGCTGCGTAAAGGCTCCCCTGGGTAGTTCAGTTGTAGCCAAAGGCTTCCTTTGGGGGCGATTTTTGATGGGCGAAAGGGGCTTTGTACGCATTTTCCATGGTGCTATTTTCAATTCCTCTCACATTCCGGGAAGGGATGTATTTAAGGTTGTTCAGAAAGAGCGAACACAGAGAGTCCAGTTGCATGTGGGGCTGCGTAAAGGCTCCCCTGGGGAGTTCAGTTGTACCCAAAGGCTTCCTTTGGGGGCAATTTTTGATGGGCAAAAGGGGCTTTGTATGCGTTTTCTGGGGTCCTATTTTAAATTCCTCTCAGATTCCGGGTAGGGATGTATTTAGGGTTGTTCAGAAAGAGCGAACACAGAGAGTCCAGTTGCATGTGGGGCTGCGTAAAGGCTCCCCTGGGGAGTTAAGTTGTACCCAAAGGCTTCCTTTGGGGGCGATTTTTGATGGGTGAAAGGGTCTTTGTATGCGTTTTCTGGGGTCCAATTTAAATTCCTCTCAGATTCCCGGTAGGGATGTATTTAGGGTTGTTCAGAAAGAGCGAACACAGAGAGTCCAGTTGCATGTGGGGCTGCGTAAAGGTACCCCTGGGGAGTTCAGTTGTACCCAAAGGCTTCCTATGGGGGCAATTTTTAATGGGAAAAAGGGGCTCTGTACGTGATTTCTGGGGTCCTATTTTAAATTCCTCTCAGATTCCGGTTCGAGATGTATTTAGGGTTGTTCAGAAAGAGCGAACACAGAGAGTCCAGTTGCATGTGGGGCTGCGTAAAGGCTCCCCTGGGGAGTTCAGTTGTACCCATAGCCTTCCTTTGGGGGCAGTTTTTGATGGGTGAAACTGGCTCTGTACGTGATTTTTGGGGTCATATTTACAATTCCTGTCAGATTCCGGTTAGGGATGTATTTAGGGTTCTTCAGAAAGAGCGAACACAGAGAGTCCAGTTGCTTGTGGGGCTGCGTAAAGGCTCTCCTGGGGAGTTCTGTTGTACCCAAAGGCTTCCTTTGGGGGCGATTTTTGATGGGCAAAAGGGGCTTTGTATGCGTTTTCTGGTGTCCTATTTTCAATTCCTCTCACATTCCGGGAAGGGATGTATGTAGGGTTGTTCAGAAAGAGCGAACACAGAGAGTCCAGTTGCATGTGGGGCTGCGTAAAGGCTCCCCTGGGGAGTTCAGTTGTACCCAAAGGCTTCCTTTGGGGGCAATTTTTGATGGGCGAAAGGGGCTCTGTACGTGATTTCTGGGGTCATATTTTCAATTCCTCTCAGATTCCAGGTAGGGATGTATTTAGGGTTGTTCAGAAAGAGCGAACACAGAGAGTCCAGTTGCATGTGGGGCTGCGTAAAGGCTCCCCTGGGGAGTTCAGTTGTACCCAAAGGCTTCCTTTCAGGGCAATTTCTGATGGGCGAAAGGGGATTTGTACGCGATTTCCGGGGTCCTATTTTAAATTCCTCTCAGATTCCCGGTAGGGATATATTTAGGGTTGTTCAGAAAGAGCGAATACAGAGAGTCCAGTTGCATGTGGGGCTGCGTGAAGGCTCCCCTGGGGAGTTCTGTTGTACCCAAAGGCTTCCTTTGGGGGCGATATTTGATGGGCGAAAGGGGCTTTGTACACCTTTTCCGGGGTTCTATTTTCAATATCTCTCACATTCCGGGAAGGGATGTATTTAGGGTTGTTCAGAAAGAGCGAACACAGAGAGTCCAGTTGCATGTGGGGCTGCGTAAAGGCTCCCCTGGGGAGTTCATTTGTACCCAAAGGCTTCCTTTGGGGGCGATTTTTGATGGGTGAAAGGGGCTTTGTATGCGTTTTCTGGGGTCCTATTTTAAATTCCTCTCACATTCCGGGAAGGGATGTATTTAAAGTTGTTCAGAAAGAGCGAACACAGAGAGTCCAGTTGCATGTGGGGCTGTGTAAAGGCTCCCCTGGGGAGTTCAGTTGTACCCAAAGGCTTCCTTTGGGGGCGATTTTTGATGGGTGAAAGGGTCTTTGTATGCGTTTTCTGGGGTCCAATTTAAATTCCTCTCAGATTCCCGGTAGGGATGTATTTAGGGTTGTTCAGAAAGAGCGAACACAGAGAGTCCAGTTGCATGTGGGGCTGCGTAAAGGTACCCCTGGGGAGTTCAGTTGTACCCAAAGGCTTATTATGGGGGCAATTTTTAATGGGAAAAAGGGGCTCTGTACGTGATTTCTGGGGTCCTATTTTAAATTCCTCTCAGATTCCGGTTCGAGATGTATTTAGGGTTGTTCAGAAAGAGCGAACACAGAGAGTCCAGTTGCATGTGGGGCTGCGTAAAGGCTCCCCTGGGGAGTTCAGTTGTACCCATAGCCTTCCTTTGGGGGCAGTTTTTGATGGGTGAAACTGGCTCTGTACGTGATTTTTGGGGTCATATTTACAATTCCTGTCAGATTCCGGTTAGGGATGTATTTAGGGTTCTTCAGAAAGAGCGAACACAGAGAGTCCAGTTGCTTGTGGGGCTGCGTAAAGGCTCTCCTGGGGAGTTCTGTTGTACCCAAAGGCTTCCTTTGGGGGCGATTTTTGATGGGCAAAAGGGGCTTTGTATGCGTTTTCTGGTGTCCTATTTTCAATTCCTCTCACATTCCGGGAAGGGATGTATGTAGGGTTGTTCAGAAAGAGCGAACACAGAGAGTCCAGTTGCATGTGGGGCTGCGTAAAGGCTCCCCTGGGGAGTTCAGTTGTACCCAAAGGCTTCCTTTGGGGGCAATTTTTGATGGGCGAAAGAGGCTCTGTACGTGATTTCTGGGGTCATATTTTCAATTCCTCTCAGATTCCGGTTAGGGATCTATTTAGGGTTGTTCAGAAAGAGCGAACACAGAGAGTCCAGTTGCATGTGGGGCTGCGTAAAGGCTCCCCTGGGGAGTTCAGTTGTACCCAAAGGCTTCCTTTCAGGGCAATTTCTGATGGGCGAAAGGGGATTTGTACGCGATTTCCGGGGTCCTATTTTAAATTCCTCTCAGATTCCCGGTAGGGATATATTTAGGGTTGTTCAGAAAGAGCGAATACAGAGAGTCCAGTTGCATGTGGGGCTGCGTGAAGGCTCCCCTGGGGAGTTCTGTTGTACCCAAAGGCTTCCTTTGGGGGCGATATTTGATGGGCGAAAGGGGCTTTGTACACCTTTTCCGGGGTTCTATTTTCAATATCTCTCACATTCCGGGAAGGGATGTATTTAGGGTTGTTCAGAAAGAGCGAACACAGAGAGTCCAGTTGCATGTGGGGCTGCGTAAAGGCTCCCCTGGGGAGTTCATTTGTACCCAAAGGCTTCCTTTGGGGGCGATTTTTGATGGGTGAAAGGGGCTTTGTATGCGTTTTCTGGGGTCCTATTTTAAATTCCTCTCACATTCCGGGAAGGGATGTATTTAAAGTTGTTCAGAAAGAGCGAACACAGAGAGTCCAGTTGCATGTGGGGCTGTGTAAAGGCTCCCCTGTGGAATTTAGTTGTACCCAAAGGCTTCCTTTGGGGGCAATTTTTGATAGGCGAAAGGGGCTTTGTATGCGTTTTCCGGGGACCTATTTTAAATTCCTCTCAGATTCCGGGTAGGGATGTATTTAGGGTTGTTCAGAAAGAGCGAACACAGAGAGTCCAGTTGCATGTGGGGCTGCGTAAAGGCTCCCCTGGGGAGTTAAGTTGTACCCAAAGGCTTCCTTTGGGGGCAATTTTTGATGGGCGAAAGGGTCTTTGTATGCTTTTCTGGGGTCCAATTTAAATTCCTCTCAGATTCCCGGTAGGGATGTATTTAGGGTTGTTCAGAAAGAGCGAACACAGAGAGTCCAGTTGCATGTGGGGCTGCGTAAAGGCTCCCCTGGGGAGTTCAGTTGTACCCAAAGGCTTCCTTTCAGGGCAATTTTTGATGGGTGAAATGGGCTCTGTACGTGATTTCTGGGGTCATATTTTCAATTCCTCTCAGATTCCGGTTAGGGATCTATTTAGGGTTGTTCAGAAAGAGCGAACACAGAGAGTCCAGTTGCATGTGGGGCTGCGTAAAGGCTCCCCTTGGGAGTTCAGTTGTACCCAAAGGCTTCCTTTGGGGGCGATTTTTGATGGGTGAAAGGGGCTTTGTATGCGTTTTCTGGGGTCCTATTTTAAATTCCTCTCACATTCCGGGAAGGGATGTGTTTAGGGTTGTTCAGAAAGAGCGAACACAGAGAGTCCAGTTGCATGTGGGGCTGCGTAAAGGCTCCCCTGGGGAGTTCATTTGTACCCAATGGCTTCCTTTGGGGGCAATTTTTGATGGGCGAAAGGGGCTTTGTACACCTTTTCCGGGGTTCTATTTTCAATATCTCTCACATTCCGGGAAGGGATGTATTTAGTGTTGTTCAGAAAGAGCGAACACAGAGAGTCCAGTTGCATGTGGGGCTGCGTAAAGGCTCCCCTGGGGAGTTCAGTTGTACCCAAAGGCTTCCTTTCAGGGCAATTTTTGATGGGCGAAAGGGGCTTTGTACGCGATTTCCGGGGTCCTATTTTAAATTCCTCTCAGATTCCCGGTAGGGATGTATTCAGGGTTGTTCAGAAAGAGCGAACACAGAGAGTCCAGTTGCATGTGGGGCTGCGTAAAGGCTCCCCTGGGTAGTTCAGTTGTAGCCAAAGGCTTCCTTTGGGGGCGATTTTTGATGGGTGAAAGGGGCTTTGTATGCGTTTTCTGGGGTCCTATTTTAAATTCCTCTCACATTCCGGGAAGGGATGTATTTAGGGTTGTTCAGAAAGAGCGAATACAGAGAGTCCAGTTGCATGTGGGGCTGCGTGAAGGCTCCCCTGGGGAGTTCTGTTGTACCCAAAGGCTTCCTTTGGGGGCGATTTTTGATGGGCGAAAGGGGCTTTGTACACCTTTTCCGGGGTTCTATTTTCAATGCATCTCACATTCCGGGAAGGGATGTATTTAGGGTTGTTCAGAAAGAGCGAACACAGAGAGTCCAGTTGCATGTGGGGCTGCGTAAAGGCTCCCCTGGGGAGTTCAGTTGTACCCAAAGGCTTCCTTTGGGGGCGATTTTTGATGGGTGAAAGGTGCTTTGTATGCGTTTTCTGGGGTCCTACTTTTAATTCCTCTCACATTCCGGGAAGGGATGTATTTAAAGTTGTTCACAAAGAGCGAACACAGAGAGTCCAGTTGCATGTGGGGCTGCGTAAAGGCTCCCCTGGGTAGTTCAGTTGTAGCCAAAGGCTTCCTTTGGGGGCGATTTTTGATGGGCGAAAGGGGCTTTGTACGCATTTTCCATGGTGCTATTTTCAATTCCTCTCACATTCCGGGAAGGGATGTATTTAAGGTTGTTCAGAAAGAGCGAACACAGAGAGTCCAGTTGCATGTGGGGCTGCGTAAAGGCTCCCCTGGGGAGTTCAGTTGTACCCAAAGGCTTCCTTTGGGGGCGATTTTTGATGGGTGAAAGGGGCTTTGTATGCGTTTTCTGGGGTCCTATTTTAAATTCCTCTCACATTCCGGGAAATGATGTATTTAGGGTTGTTCAGAAAGAGCGAATACAGAGAGTCCAGTTGCATGTGGGGCTGCGTGAAGGCTCCCCTGGGGAGTTCTGTTGTACCCAAAGGCTTCCTTTGGGGGCGATTTTTGATGGGCGAAAGGGGCTTTGTACACCTTTTCCGGGGTTCTATTTTCAATATCTCTCATATTCCGGGAAGGGATGTATTTAGGGTTGTTCAGAAAGAGCGAACACAGAGAGTCCAGTTGCATGTGGGGCTGCGTAAAGGCTCCCCTGGGGAGTTCATTTGTACCCAAAGGCTTCCTTTGGGGGCGATTTTTGATGGGTGAAAGGGGCTTTGTATGCGTTTTCTGGGGTCCTATTTTAAATTCCTCTCACATTCCGGGAAGGGATGTATTTAAATTTGTTCAGAAAGAGCGAACACAGAGAGTCCAGTTGCATGTGGGGCTGTGTAAAGGCTCCCCTGTGGAATTTAGTTGTACCCAAAGGCTTCCTTTGGGGGCAATTTTTGATAGGCGAAAGGGGCTTTGTATGCGTTTTCCGGGGACCTATTTTAAATTCCTCTCAGATTCCGGGTAGGGATGTATTTAGGGTTGTTCAGAAAGAGCGAACACAGAGAGTCCAGTTGCATGTGGGGCTGCGTAAAGGCTCCCCTGGGGAGTTAAGTTGTACCCAAAGGCTTCCTTTGGGGGCGATTTTTGATGGGTGAAAGGGGCTTTGTATGCGTTTTCTGGGGTCCAATTTAAATTCCTCTCAGATTCCCGGTAGGGATGTATTTAGGGTTGTTCAGAAAGAGCGAACACAGAGAGTCCAGTTGCATGTGGGGCTGCGTAAAGGTACCCCTGGGGAGTTCAGTTGTACCCAAAGGCTTCCTATGGGGGCAATTTTTAATGGGAAAAAGGGGCTCTGTACGTGATTTCTGGGGTCCTATTTTAAATTCCTCTCAGATTCCGGTTCGAGATGTATTTAGGGTTGTTCAGAAAGAGCGAACACAGAGAGTCCAGTTGCATGTGGGGCTGCGTAAAGGCTCCCCTGGGGAGTTCAGTTGTACCCAAAGGCTTCCTTTGGGGGCGATTTTTGATGGGTGAAAGGGGCTTTGTATGCGTTTTCTGGGGTCCTATTTTAAATTCCTCTCACATTCCGGGAAGGGATGTGTTTAGGGTTGTTCAGAAAGAGCGAACACAGAGAGTCCAGTTGCATGTGGGGCTGCGTAAAGGCTCCCCTGGGGAGTTCATTTGTACCCAATGGCTTCCTTTGGGGGCGATTTTTGATGGGTGAAAGGGGCTTTGTATGCGTTTTCTGGGGTCCTATTTTAAATTCCTCTCACATTCTGGGGAGGGATGTATTTAGGGTTGTTCAGAAAGAGCGAACACAGAGAGTCCAGTTGCATGTGGGGCTGCGTAAAGGCTCCCCAGGGGAGTTCAGTTGTACCCAAAGGCTTCCTCTGGGGGCAATTTTTGATGGGTGAAAGGGGCTCAGTGCGCGATTTCCGGGGTCCTATTTTAAATTCCTCTCAGATTCCCGGTAGGGATATATTTAGGGTTGTTCAGAAAGAGCGAACACAGAGAGTCCAGTTGCATGTGGGGCTGCGTGAAGGCTCCGCTGGGGAGTTCAGTTGTACCGAAAGGCTTCCTTTGGGGGCAATTTTTGATGGGTGAAAGGGGCTCTGTACGCGTTTTCCGGGGTCCTATTTTAAATTCCTCTCAGATTCCCGGTAGGGATGTATTTAGGGTTGTTCAGAAAGAGCGAACACAGAGAGTCCAGTTGCATGTGGGGCTGCGTAAAGGCTCCCCTGGGGAGTTCAGTTGTACCCAAAGGCTTCCTTTGGGGGCAATTTTTGATGGGCGAAAGGGGCTCTGTACGTGATTTCTGGGGTCATATTTTCAATTCCTCTCAGATTCCGGTTAGGGATCTATTTAGGGTTGTTCAGAAAGAGCGAACACAGAGAGTCCAGTTGCATGTGGGGCTGCGTAAAGGCTCCCCTGGGGAGTTCAGTTGTACCCAAAGGCTTCCTTTCAGGGCAATTTCTGATGGGCGAAAGGGGATTTGTACGCGATTTCCGGGGTCCTATTTTAAATTCCTCTCAGATTCCCGGTAGGGATATATTTAGGGTTGTTCAGAAAGAGCGAATACAGAGAGTCCAGTTGCATGTGGGGCTGCGTGAAGGCTCCCCTGGGGAGTTCTGTTGTACCCAAAGGCTTCCTTTGGGGGCGATATTTGATGGGCGAAAGGGGCTTTGTACACCTTTTCCGGGGTTCTATTTTCAATATCTCTCACATTCCGGGAAGGGATGTATTTAGGGTTGTTCAGAAAGAGCGAACACAGAGAGTCCAGTTGCATGTGGGGCTGCGTAAAGGCTCCCCTGGGGAGTTCATTTGTACCCAAAGGCTTCCTGTGGGGGCGATTTTTGATGGGTGAAAGGGGCTTTGTATGCGTTTTCTGGGGTCCTATTTTAAATTCCTCTCACATTCCGGGAAGGGATGTATTTAAAGTTGTTCAGAAAGAGCGAACACAGAGAGTCCAGTTGCATGTGGGGCTGTGTAAAGGCTCCCCTGTGGAATTTAGTTGTACCCAAAGGCTTCCTTTGGGGGCAATTTTTGATAGGCGAAAGGGGCTTTGTATGCGTTTTCCGGGGACCTATTTTAAATTCCTCTCAGATTCCGGGTAGGGATGTATTTAGGGTTGTTCAGAAAGAGCGAACACAGAGAGTCCAGTTGCATGTGGGGCTGCGTAAAGGCTCCCCTGGGGAGTTCAGTTGTACCCGAAGGCTTCCTTTGGGGGCGATTTTTGATGGGTGAAAGGGTCTTTGTATGCTTTTCTGGGGTCCAATTTAAATTCCTCTCAGATTCCCGGTAGGGATGTATTTAGGGTTGTTCAGAAAGAGCGAACACAGAGAGTCCAGTTGCATGTGGGGCTGCGTAAAGGCTCCCCTGGGGAGTTCAGTTGTACCCAAAGGCTTCCTTTCAGGGCAATTTTTGATGGGTGAAATGGGCTCTGTACGTGATTTCTGGGGTCATATTTTCAATTCCTCTCAGATTCCGGTTAGGGATCTATTTAGGGTTGTTCAGAAAGAGCGAACACAGAGAGTCCAGTTGCATGTGGGGCTGCGTAAAGGCTCCCCTGGGGAGTTCAGTTGTACCCAAAGGCTTCCTTTGGGGGCGATTTTTGATGGGTGAAAGGGGCTTTGTATGCGTTTTCTGGGGTCCTATTTTAAATTCCTCTCACATTCCGGGAAGGGATGTGTTTAGGGTTGTTCAGAAAGAGCGAACACAGAGAGTCCAGTTGCATGTGGGGCTGCGTAAAGGCTCCCCTGGGGAGTTCATTTGTACCCAATGGCTTCCTTTGGGGGCGATTTTTGATGGGTGAAAGGGGCTTTGTATGCGTTTTCTGGGGTCCTATTTTAAATTCCTCTCACATTCTGGGAAGGGATGTATTTAGGGTTGTTCAGAAAGAGCGAACACAGAGAGTCCAGTTGCATGTGGGGCTGCGTAAAGGCTCCCCAGGGGAGTTCAGTTGTACCCAAAGGCTTCCTCTGGGGGCAATTTTTGATGGGTGAAAGGGGCTCAGTGCGCGATTTCCGGGGTCCTATTTTAAATTCCTCTCAGATTCCCGGTAGGGATATATTTAGGGTTGTTCAGAAAGAGCGAACACAGAGAGTCCAGTTGCATGTGGGGCTGCGTGAAGGCTCCGCTGGGGAGTTCAGTTGTACCGAAAGGCTTCCTTTGGGGGCAATTTTTGATGGGTGAAAGGGGCTCTGTACGCGTTTTCCGGGGTCCTATTTTAAATTCCTCTCAGATTCCCGGTAGGGATGTATTTAGTGTTGTTCAGAAAGAGCGAACACAGATAGTCCAGTTGCATGTGGGGCTGCGTAAAGGCTCCCCTGGGGAGTTCAGTTGTACCCAAAGGCTTCCTTTCAGGGCAATTTTTGATGGGCGAAAGGGGCTTTGTACGCGATTTCCGGGGTCCTATTTTAAATTCCTCTCAGATTCCCGGTAGGGATGTATTTAGGGTTGTTCAGAAAGAGCGAACACAGAGAGTCCAGTTGCATGTGGGGCTGCGTAAAGGCTCCCCTGGGGAGTTCAGTTGTAGCCAAAGGCTTCCTTTTGGGGGCGATTTTTGATGGGCGAAAGGGGCTTTGTACGCGTTTTCCATGGTGCTATTTTCAATTCCTCTCACATTCCGGGAAGGGATGTATTTAAGGTTGTTCAGAAAGAGCGAACACAGAGAGTCCAGTTGCATGTGGGGCTGCGTAAAGGCTCCCCTGGGGAGTTCAGTTGTACCCAAAGGCTTCCTTTGGGGGCAATTTTTGATGGGCGAAAGGGGCTCTGTACGCCGTTTCTGGGGTCCTATTTTAAATTCCTCTCACATTCCGGGAAGGGATGTATTTAGGGTTGTTCAGAAAGAGCGAATACAGAGAGTCCAGTTGCATGTGGGGCTGCGTAAAGGCTCCCCTGGGGAGTTCATTTGTACCCAAAGGCTTCCTTTGGGGGCTATTTTTGATGGGCGAAAGGTGCTCTGTACGCGATTTCCGGGGTCCTATTTTAAATTCCTCTCAGATTCCCGGTAGGGATGTATTTAAGGTTGTTCAGAAAGAGCGAACACAGAGAGTCCAGTTGCATGTGGGGCTGCGTAAAGGCTCCCCTGGGGAGTTCAGTTGTACCCAAAGGCTTCCTTTGGGGGCAATTTTTGATGGGCGAAAAGGGCTCTGTATGCCGTTTCTGAAGTCCTGTTTTCAATTCCTCTCAGATTCAGGGTACGGATGTATTTAGGGTTGTTCAGAAAGAGCGAACACAGAGAGTCCAGTTGCATGTGGGGCTGCGTAAAGGCTCCCCTGGGGAGTTCAGTTGTACCCAAAGGCTTCCTTTGGGGGCAATTTTTGATGGGCAAAAGGGGCTCTGTACGCCGTTTCTGGGGTCCTATTTTCAATTCCTCTCAGATTCCGGGTACGGATGTATTTAGGGTTGTTCAGAAAGAGCGAACACAGAGAGTCCAGTTTCATTTTGGGCTGCGTAAAGTCTCCCCTGGGGAGTTCAATTGTACCCAAAGGCTTCCTTTGGGGGCAATTTTTTATGGGCGAAAGGTGCTCTGTACGCCGTTTCTGGGGTCCTGTTTTAAATTCCTCTCACATTCCGGGAACGGATGTATTTAGGGTTGTTCAGAAAGAGCGAACACAGAGAGTCCCGTTGCATGTGGGGCTGCATAAAGGCTCCCCTGGGGAGTTCAGTTGTACCCAAAGGCTTCCTTTGGGGGCAATTTTTGATCGGCGAAAGGGGCTCTGTACCCCGTTTCTGGGGTCCTATTTTAAATTCCTCTCAGATTCCGGGAAGGAATGTATTTAGGGTTGTTCAGAAAGAGTGAACACAGAGAGTCCAGTTGCATGTGGGGCTGCGTAAAGGCTCCCCTGGGGAGTTCAATTGTACCCAAAGGCTTCCTTTGGGGGCAATTTTTGATGGGTGAAAGGGGCTTTGTACACCTTTTCCGGGGTTCTATTTTCAATGCCTCTCACATTCCGGGAAGGGATGTATTTAGGGTTGTTCAGAAAGAGCGAACACAGAGAGTCCAGTTGCATGTGGGGCTGCGTAAAGGCTCCCCTGGGGAGTTCATTTGTACCCAATGGCTTCCTTTGGGGGCAATTTTTGATGGGTGAAAGGGGCTTTTTATGCTTTTTCTGGGGTCCTATTTTAAATTCCTCTCACATTCTGGGAAGGGATGTATTTAGGGTTGTTCAGAAAGAGCGAACACAGAGAGTCCAGTTGCATGTGGGGCTGCGTAAAGGCTCCCCAGGGGAGTTCAGTTGTACCCAAAGGCTTCCTCTGGGGGCAATTTTTGATGGGTGAAAGGGGCTCAGTGCGCGATTTCCGGGGTCCTATTTTAAATTCCTCTCAGATTCCCGGTAGGGATGTATTTAGTGTTGTTCAGAAAGAGCGAACACAGAGAGTCCAGTTGCATGTGGGGCTGCGTAAAGGCTCCCCTGGGGAGTTCAGTTGTACCCAAACGCTTCCTTTGGGGGCAATTTTTGATGGGCGAAAGGGGCTTTGTACGCGTTTTCCGGGGTGCTATTTTCAATTCCTCTCACATTCCGGCTAGGCATGTATTTAGGGTTGTTCAGAAAGAGCGAACACAGAGAGTCCAGTTTCATGTGGGGCTGCGTAAAGGCTCCCCTGGGGAATTTAGTTGTACACAAAGACTTCCTTTGGGGGCAATTTTTGATGGTTGAAAGTGGCTTTGTACACCTTTTCGGGGGTGCTATTTTCAATGCCTCTCACATTCCCTGAAGGGATGTATTTAGGTTTGTTCAGAAAGAGCAAACACAGAGTGTCCAGTTGCATGTGGGGCTGCGTAAAGTCTCCCCTGGGGAGTTCAGTTGTACCCAAAGGCTTCCTTTGGGGGCAATTTTTGATGGGTGAAAGGGGCTCTGTACGTGATTTCTGGGGTCCTATTTTAAATTCCTCTCACATTCCGGGAAGGGATGTATTTAGTGTTGTTCAGAAAGAGCGAAAACAGAGAGTCCAGTTGCATGTGGGGCTGCGTAAAGGCTCCCCTGGGGAGTTCAGTTGTACCCAAAGGCTTCCTTTGGGGGCAATTTTTGATGGGTGAAAGGGGCTCTGTACGTGATTTCTGGGGTCCTATTTTTAATTCCTCTCACTTTCCGGGAAGGGATGTATTTAGGGTTGTTCAGAAAGACCGAACACAGAGAGTCCAGTTGCATGTGGGGCTGCGTAAAGGCTCCCCTGGGGAGTTCAGTTGTACCCAAAGGCTTCCTTTCAGGGCAATTTTTGATGGGTGAAAGGGGATTTGTACGCGATTTCCGGGGTCCTATTTTAAATTCCTCTCAGATTCCCGGTAGGGATATATTTAGGGTTGTTCAGAAAGAGCGAACACAGAGAGTCCAGTTGCATGTGGGGCTGCGTGAAGGCTCCCCTGGGGAGTTCTGTTGTACCCAAAGGCTTCCTTTGGGGGCGATTTTTGATGGGCGAAAGGGGCTTTGTATGCGTTTTCCGGGGTGCTATTTTCAATTCCTCTCACATTCCGGGAAGGGATGTATTTAGGGTTGTTCAGAAAGAGCGAACACAGAGAGTCCAGTTGCATGTGGGGCTGCGTAAAGGCTCCCCTGGGGAGTTCAGTTGTACCGAAAGGCTTCCTTTGGGGGCGATTTTTGATGAGTGAAAGGGGCTTTGTATGCGTTTTCTGGGGTCCTATTTTAAATTCCTCTCACATTCCGGGAAGGGATGTATTTAGGGTTGTTCAGAAAGAGCGAATACAGAGAGTCCAGTTGCATGTGGGGCTGCGTGAAGGCTCCCCTGGGGAGTTCTGTTGTACCCAAAGGCGTCCTTTGGGGGCAATTTTTGATGGGCGAAAGGGGCTTTGTACGCGTTTTCCGGGGTGCTATTTTCAATTCCTCTCACATTCCGGGAAGGGATGTATTTAGGGTTGTTCAGAAAGAGCGAACACAGAGAGTCCAGTTGCATGTGGGGCTGCGTAAAGGCTCCCCTAGGGAGTTCAGTTGTACCCAAAGGCTTCCTTTGGGGGCGATTTTTGATGAGTGAAAGGGGCTTTGTATGCGTTTTCTGGGGTCCTATTTTAAATTCCTCTCACATTCCGGGAAGGGATGTATTTAGGGTTGTTCAGAAAGAGCGAATACAGAGAGTCCAGTTGCATGTGGTGCTGCGTGAAGGCTCCCCTGGGGAGTTCTGTTGTACCCAAAGGCTTCCTTTGGGGGCGATTTTTGATGGGCGAAAGGGGCTTTGTACACCTTTTCCGGGGTTCTATTTTCAATGCATCTCACATTCCGGGAAGGGATGTATTTAGTGTTGTTCAGAAAGAGCGAACACAGAGAGTCCAGTTGCATGTGGGGCTGCGTAAAGGCTCCCCTGGGGAGTTCAGTTGTACCCAAAGGCTTCCTTTCAGGGCAATTTTTGATGGGCGAAAGGGGCTTTGTACGCGATTTCCGGGGTCCTATTTTAAATTCCTCTCACATTCCCGGTAGGGATGTATTTAGGGTTGTTCAGAAAGAGCGAATACAGAGAGTCCAGTTGCATGTGGTGCTGCGTGAAGGCTCCCCTGGGGAGTTCTGTTGTACCCAAAGGCTTCCTTTGGGGGCGATTTTTGATGGGCGAAAGGGGCTTTGTATGCGTTTTCTGGGGTCCTACTTTTAATTCCTCTCACATTCCGGGAAGGGATGTATTTAAAGTTGTTCACAAAGAGCGAACACAGAGAGTCCAGTTGCATGTGGGGCTGCGTAAAGGCTCCCCTGGGGAGTTCAGTTGTACCCAAAGGCTTCCTTTGGGGGCGATTTTTGATGGGTGAAAGGGGCTCTGTACGCGATTTCCGGGGTCCTATTTTAAATTCCTCTCAGATTCCCGGTAGGGATGTATTTAGTGTGGTTCAGAAAGAGCGAACACAGAGAGTCCAGTTGCATGTGGGGCTGCGTAAAGGCTCCCCTGGGTAGTTCAGTTGTAGCCAAAGGCTTCCTTTGGGGGCGATTTTTGATGGGCGAAAGGGGCTTTGTACGCATTTTCCATGGTGCTATTTTCAATTCCTCTCACATTCCGGGAAGGGATGTATTTAAGGTTGTTCAGAAAGAGAGAACAAAGAGAGTCCACTTGCATGTGGGGCTGCGTAAAGGCTCCCCTGGGGAGTTCAGTTGTACCCAAAGGCTTCCTTTGGGGGCGATTTTTGATGGGTGAAAGGGGCTTTGTATGCGTTTTCTGGGGTCCTATTTTAAATTCCTCTCACATTCCGGGAAGGGATGTATTTAGGGTTGTTCAGAAAGAGCGAATACAGAGAGTCCAGTTGCATGTGGGGCTGCGTGAAGGCTCCCCTGGGGAGTTCTGTTGTACCCAAAGGCTTCCTTTGGGGGCGATTTTTGATGGGCGAAAGGGGCTTTGTACACCTTTTCCGGGGTTCTATTTTCAATATCTCTCACATTCCGGGAAGGGATGTATTTAGGGTTGTTCAGAAAGAGCGAACACAGAGAGTCCAGTTGCATGTGGGGCTGCGTAAAGGCTCCCCTGGGGAGTTCAGTTGTACCCAAAGGCTTCCTTTCAGGGCAATTTTTGATGGGTGAAAGGGGCTCTGTACGTGATTTCTGGGGTCATATTTTCAATTCCTCTCCGATTCCGGTTAGGGATCTATTTAGGGTTGTTCAGAAAGATCGAACACAGAGAGTCCAGTTGCATGTGGGGCTGCGTAAAGGCTCCCCTGGGGAGTTCAGTTTTACCCAAAGGCTTCCTTTCAGGGAAATTTTTGATGGGTGAAAGGGGCTTTGTATGCGTTTTCTGGGGTCCTATTTTAAATTCCTCTCACATTCCGGGAAGGGATGTGTTTAGGGTTGTTCAGAAAGAGCGAATACAGAGAGTCCAGTTGCATGTGGGGCTGCGTGAAGGCTCCCCTGGGGAGTTCAGTTGTACCCAAAGGCTTCCTTTGGGGGCGATTTTTGATGGGCGAAAGGGGCTTTGTACACCTTTTCCGGGGTTCTATTTTCAATATCTCTCACATTCCGGGAAGGGATGTATTTAGGGTTGTTCAGAAAGAGCGAACACAGAGAGTCCAGTTGCATGTGGGGCTGCGTAAAGGCTCCCCTGGGGAGTTCATTTGTACCCAAAGGCTTCCTTTGGGGGCGATTTTTGATGGGTGAAAGGGGCTTTGTATGCGTTTTCTGGGGTCCTATTTTAAATTCCTCTCACATTCCGGGAAGGGATGTATTTAAAGTAATTCAGAAAGAGCGAACACAGAGAGTCCAGTTGCATGTGGGGCTGTGTAAAGGCTCCCCTGTGGAATTTAGTTGTACCCAAAGGCTTCCTTTGGGGGCAATTTTTGATAGGCGAAAGGGGCTTTGTATGCGTTTTCCGGGGACCTATTTTAAATTCCTCTCAGATTCCGGGTAGGGATGTATTTAGGGTTGTTCAGAAAGAGCGAACACAGAGAGTCCAGTTGCATGTGGGGCTGCGTAAAGGCTCCCCTGGGGAGTTCAGTTGTACCCAAAGGCTTCCTTTGGGGGCGATTTTTGATGGGTGAAAGGGTCTTTGTATGCGTTTTCTGGGGTCCAATTTAAATTCCTCTCAGATTCCCGGTAGGGATGTATTTAGGGTTGTTCAGAAAGAGCGAACACAGAGAGTCCAGTTGCATGTGGGGCTGCGTAAAGGTACCCCTGGGGAGTTCAGTTGTACCCAAAGGCTTCCTATGGGGGCAATTTTTAATGGGTGAAAGGGGCTCTGTACGTGATTTCTGGGGTCCTATTTTAAATTCCTCTCAGATTCCGGTTCGAGATGTATTTAGGGTTGTTCAGAAAGAGCGAACACAGAGAGTCCAGTTGCATGTGGGGCTGCGTAAAGGCTCCCCTGGGGAGTTCAGTTGTACCCATAGCCTTCCTTTGGGGGCAATTTTAGATGGGTGAAACTGGCTCTGTACGTGATTTTTGGGGTCATATTTACAATTCCTGTCAGATTCCCGGTAGGGATGTATTTAGGGTTCTTCAGAAAGAGCGAACACAGAGAGTCCAGTTGCTTGTGGGGCTGCGTAAAGGCTCTCCTGGGGAGTTCTGTTGTACCCAAAGGCTTCCTTTGGGGGCGATTTTTGATGGGCAAAAGGGGCTTTGTATGCGTTTTCTGGTGTCCTATTTTCAATTCCTCTCACATTCCGGGAAGGGATGTATGTAGGGTTGTTCAGAAAGAGCGAACACAGAGAGTCCAGTTGCATGTGGGGCTGCGTAAAGGCTCCCCTGGGGAGTTCAGTTGTACCCAAAGGCTTCCTTTCAGGGCGATTTTTGATGGGTGAAAGGGGCTTTGTATGCGTTTTCTGGGGTCCTATTTTAAATTCCTCTCACATTCCGGGAAGGGATGTATTTAGGGTTGTTCAGAAAGAGCGAATACAGAGAGTCCAGTTGCATGTGGGGCTGCGTGAAGGCTCCCCTGGGGAATTTAGTTGTACACAAAGACTTCCTTTGGGGGCAATTTTTGATGGGTGAAAGTGGCTTTGTACACCTTTTCGGGGGTGCTATTTTCAATGCCTCTCACATTCCCTGAAGGTATGTATTTAGGGTTGTTCAGAAAGAGCAAACACAGAGAGTCCAGTTGCATGTGGGGCTGCGTAAAGTCTCCCCTGGGGAGTTCAGTTGTACCCAAAGGCTTCCTTTGGGGGCAATTTTTTATGGGTGAAAGGGGCTCTGTACGTGATTTCTGGGGTCCTATTTTTAATTCCTCTCACTTTCCGGGAAGGGATGTATTTAGGGTTGTTCAGAAAGACCGAACACAGAGAGTCCAGTTGCATGTGGGGCTGCGTAAAGGCTCCCCTGGGGAGTTCAGTTGTAACCAAAGGCTTCCTTTCAGGGCAATTTCTGATGGGCGAAAGGGGATTTGTACGCGATTTCCGGGGTCCTATTTTAAATTCCTCTCAGGTTCCCGGTAGGAATATATTTAGGGTTGTTCAGAAAGAGCGAACACAGAGAGTCCAGTTGCATGTGGGGCTGCGTGAAGGCTCCCCTGGGGAGTTCTGTTGTACCCAAAGGCGTCCTTTGGGGGCGATTTTTGATGGGCGAAAGGGGCTTTGTACACGTTTTCCGGGGTTCTATTTTCAATATCTCTCACATTTCGGGAAGGGATGTATTTAGGGTTATTCAGAAAGAGCGAACACAGAGAGTCCAGTTGCATGTGGGGCTGCGTAAAGGCTCCCCTGGGGAGTTCATTTGTACCCAAAGGCTTCCTTTGGGGGCGATTTTTGATGGGCGGAAGGGTTTTTGTATGCTTTTTCTGGGGTCCTATTTTAAATTCCTCTCACATTCCGGGAAGGGATGTATTTAGGGTTGTTCAGAAAGAGCGAATACAGAGAGTCCAGTTGCATGTGGTGCTGCGTGAAGGCTCCCCTGGGGAGTTCAGTTGTACCCAAAGGCTTCCTTTGGGGGCGATTTTTGATGGGCGAAAGGGGCTTTGTACACCTTTTCCGGGGTTCTATTTTCAATATCTCTCACATTCCGGGAAGGGATGTATTTAGGGTTGTTCAGAAAGAGCGAACACAGAGAGTCCAGTTGCATGTGGGGCTGCGTAAAGGCTCCCCTGGGGAGTTCATTTGTACCCAAAGGCTTCCTTTGGGGGCGATTTTTGATGGGCGAAAGGGTTTTTGTATGCTTTTTCTGGGGTCCTATTTTAAATTCCTCTCACATTCCGGGAAGGGATGTATTTAGGGTTGTTCAGAAAGAGCGAACACAGAGAGTCCAGTTGCATGTGGGATCTGCGTAAAGGCTCCCCTGGGGAGTTCATTTGTACCCAAAGGCTTCCTTTGGGGGCGATTTTTGATGGGTGAAAGGGGCTCTGTACGCGATTTCCGGGGTCCTATTTTAAATTCCTCTCAGATTCCCGATAGGGATGTATTTAGTGTTGTTCAGAAAGAGCGAACACAGATAGTCCAGTTGCATGTGGGGCTGCGTAAAGGCTCCCCTGGGGAGTTCAGTTGTACCCAAAGGCTTCCTTTCAGGGCAATTTTTGATGGGCGAAAGGGGCTTTGTACGCGATTTCCGGGATCCTATTTTAAATTCCTCTCAGATTCCCGGTAGGGATGTATTTAGGATTGTTCAGAAAGAGCGAACACAGAGAGTCCAGTTGCATGTGGGGCTGCGTAAAGGCTCCCCTGGGTAGTTCAGTTGTAGCCAAAGGCTTCCTTTGGGGGCGATTTTTGATGGGTGAAAGGGGCTTTGTATGCGTTTTCTGGGGTCCTATTTTACATTCCTCTCACATTCCGGGAAGGGATGTATTTAGGGTTGTTCAGAAAGAGCGAATACAGAGAGTCCAGTTGCATGTGGGGCTGCGTGAAGGCTCCCCTGGGGAGTTCTGTTGTACCCAAAGGCTTCCTTTGGGGGCGATTTTTGATGGGCGAAAGGGGCTTTGTACACCTTTTCCGGGGTTCTATTTTAAATTCCTCTCACATTCCGGGAAGGGATGTATTTAGGGTTGTTCAGAAAGAGCGAACACAGAGAGTCCAGTTGCATGTGGGGCTGCGTAAAGGCTCCCCTGGGGAGTTCAGTTGTACCCAAAGGCTTCCTTTGGGGGCAATTTTTGATGGGTGAAAGGGGCTCTGTACGCGATTTCCGGGGTCCTATTTTAAATTCCTGTCAGATTCCCGGTAGGGATGTTTTTAGTGTTGTTCAGAAAGAGCGAACACAGATAGTCCAGTTGCATGTGGGGCTGCGTAAAGGCTCCCCTGGGGAGTTCAGTTGTACCCAAAGGCTTCCTTTCAGGGCAATTTTTGATGGGCGAAAGGGGCTTTGTACGCGATTTCCGGGGTCCTATTTTAAATTCCTCTCAGATTCCCGGTAGGGATGTATTTAGGGTTGTTCAGAAAGAGCGAACACAGAGAGTCCAGTTGCATGTGGGGCTGCGTAAAGGCTCCCCTGGGTAGTTCAGTTGTAGCCAAAGGCTTCCTTTGGGGGCGATTTTTGATGGGCGAAAGGGGCTTTGTACGCGTTTTCCATGGTGCTATTTTCAATTCCTCTCACATTCCGGGAAGGGATGTATTTAAGGTTGTTCAGAAAGAGCGAACACAGAGAGTCCAGTTGCATGTGGGGCTGCGTAAAGTCTCCCCTGGGGAGTTCAGTTGTACCCAAAGGCTTCCTTTGGGGGCAATTTTTGATGGGTGAAAGGGGCTTTGTATGCGTTTTCTGGGGTCCTATTTTAAATTCCTCTCACATTCCGGGAAGGGATGTATTTAGGGTTGTTCAGAAAGAGCGAATACAGAGAGTCCAGTTGCATGTGGGGCTGCGTGAAGGCTCCCCTGGGGAGTTCTGTTGTACCCAAAGGCTTCCTTTGGGGGCGATTTTTGATGGGCGAAAGGGGCTTTGTACACCTTTTCCGGGGTTCTATTTTCAATATCTCTCACATTCCGGGAAGGGATGTATTTAGGGTTGTTCAGAAAGAGCGAACACAGAGAGTCCAGTTGCATGTGGGGCTGCGTAAAGGCTCCCCTGGGGAGTTCAGTTGTACCCAAAGGCTTCCTTTGGGGGCGATTTTTGATGGGTGAAAGGGGCTTTGTATGCGTTTTCTGGGGTCCTATTTTAAATTCCTCTCACATTCCGAAAAGGGATGTATTTAAAGTTGTTCAGAAAGAGCGAACACAGAGAGTCCAGTTGCATGTGGGGCTGCGTAAAGGCTCCCCTGGGGAGTTCAGTTGTACCCAAAGGCTTCCTTTGGGGGCAATTTTTGATGGGTGAAAGGGGCTCTGTACGTGATTTCCGGGGTCCTATTTTAAATTCCTCTCAGATTCCCGGTAGGGATGTATTTAGTGTTGTTCAGAAAGAGCGAACACAGAGAGTCCAGTTGCATGTGGGGTTGCGTAAAGGCTCCCCTGGGTAGTTCAGTTGTAGCCAAAGGCTTCCTTTGGGGGCGATTTTTGATGGGCGAAAGGGGCTTTGTACGCGTTTTCCATGGTGCTATTTTCACTTCCTCTCACATTCCGGGAAGGGATGTATTTAAGGTTGTTCAGAAAGAGCGAACACAGAGAGTCCAGTTGCATGTGGGGCTGTGTAAAGGCTCCCCTGTGGAATTTAGTTGTACCCAAAGGCTTCCTTTGGGGGCAATTTTTGATAGGCGAAAGGGGCTTTGTACGCGTTTTCCATGGTGCTATTTTCAATTCCTCTCAGATTCCGGGTAGGGATGTATTTAGGGTTGTTCAGAAAGAGCGAACACAGAGAGTCCAGTTGCATGTGGGGCTGCGTAAAGGCTCCCCTGGGGAGTTCAGTTGTACCCAAAGGCTTCCTTTGGGGGCGATTTTTGATGGGTGAAAGGGTCTTTGTATGCGTTTTCTGGGGTCCTATTTTAAATTCCTCTCACATTCCGGGAAGGGATGTATTTAGGGTTGTTCAGAAAGAGCGAACACAGAGAGTCCAGTTGCATGTGGGGCTGCGTAAATGTACCCCTGGGGAGTTCAGTTGTACCCAAAGGCTTCCTATGGGGGAAATTTTTAATGGGTGAAAGGGGCTCTGTACGTGATTTCTGGGGTCCTATTTTAAATTCCTCTCAGATTCCGGTTCGAGATGTATTTAGGGTTGTTCAGAAAGAGCGAACACAGAGAGTCCAGTTGCATGTGGGGATGCGTAAAGGCTCCCCTGGGGAGTTCAGTTGTACCCATAGCCTTCCTTTGGGGGCAATTTTTGATGGGTGAAACTGGCTCTGTACGTGATTTTTGGGGTCATATTTACAAGTCCTCTCACATTCCGGGAAGGGATGTATTTAGGGTTGTTCAGAAAGAGCGAACACAGAGAGTCCAGTTGCATGTGGGGCTGCGTAAAGGCTCCCCTGGGGAGTTCAGTTGTACCCAAAGGCTTCCTTTGGGGGAAATTTTTGATGGGTGAAAGGGGCTTTGTATGCATTTTCTGGGGTCCTATTTTAAATTCCTCTCACATTCCGGGAAGGGATGTATTTAGGGTTGTTTCAGAAAGAGCGAACACAGAGAGTCCAGTTGCATGTGGGGCTGCGTAAAGGCTCCCCTGGGGAGTTCAGTTGTACCCAAAGGCTTCCTTTGGGGGCGATTTTTGATGGACAAAAGGGGCTTTGTATGCGTTTTCTGGTGTCCTATTTTCAATTCCTCTCACATTCCGGGAAGGGATGTATGTAGGGTTGTTCAGAAAGAGCGAACACAGAGAGTCCAGTTGCATGTGGGGCTGCGTAAAGGCTCCCCTGGGGAGTTCAGTTGTACCCAAAGGCTTCCTTTCAGGGCAATTTTTGATGGGTGAAAGGGGCTCTGTACGTGATTTCTGGGGTCATATTTTCAATTCCTCTCAGATTCCGGTTAGGGATCTATTTAGGGTTGTTCAGAAAGAGCGAACACAGAGAGTCCAGTTGCATGTGGGGCTGCGTAAAGGCTCCCCTGGGGAGTTCAGTTGTACCCAAAGGCTTCCTTTGGGGGCGATTTTTGATGGGCGAAAGGGGCTTTGTACACCTTTTCCGGGGTTCTATTTTCAATGCATCTCACATTCCGGGAAGGGATGTATTTAGGGTTGTTCAGAAAGAGCGAACACAGAGAGTCCAGTTGCATGTGGGGCTGCGTAAGGGCTCTCCTGGGTAGTTCAGTTGTACCCAAAAGCTTCCCTTCAGGGCAATTTTTGATTGGCGAAAGGGGCTTTGTACGCGATTTCTGGGGTCCTATTTTAAATTCCTCTCACATTCCGGGAAGGGATGTATTTAGGGTTGTTCAGAAAGAGCGAACACAGAGAGTCCAGTTGCTTGTGGGGCTGCGTAAAGGCTCCCCTGGGGAGTTCAGTTGTACCCAAAGGCTTCCTTTGGGGGCAATTTTTGATGGGTGAAAGGGGCTCTGTACAGGATTTCCGGGGTCCTATTTTAAATTCCTCTCAGATTCCAGGTAGGGATGTATTTAGTGTTGTTTAGAAAGAGCGAACACAGAGAGTCCAGTTGCATGTGGGGCTGCGTAAAGGCTCCCCTGGGGAGTTCAGTTGTACCCAAAGGCTTCCTTTCAGGGCAATTTTTGATGGGCGAAAGGGGCTTTGTACACGATTTCCGGGGTCCTATTTTAAATTCCTCTCAGATTCCCGGTAGGGATGTATTTAGGGTTGTTCAGAAAGAGCGAACACAGAGAGTCCAGTTGCATGTGGGGCTGCGTAAAGGCTCCCCTGGGTAGTTCAGTTGTAGCCAAAGGCTTCCTTTGGGGGCGATTTTTGATGGGCGAAAGGGGCTTTGTACGCGTTTTCCATGGTGCTATTTTCAATTCCTCTCACATTCCGGGAAGGGATGTATTTAAGGTTGTTCAGAAAGAGCGAACACAGAGAGTCCAGTTGCATGTGGGGCTGTGTAAAGGCTCCCCTGTGGAATTTAGTTGTACCCAAAGGCTTCCTTTGGGGGCAATTTTTGATAGGCGAAAGGGGCTTTGTATGCGTTTTCCGGGGACCTATTTTAAATTCCTCTCAGATTCCGGGTAGGGATGTATTTAGGGTTGTTCAGAAAGAGCGAACACAGAGAGTCCAGTTGCATGTGGGGCTGCGTAAAGGCTCCCCTGGGGAGTTCAGTTGTACCCAAAGGCTTCCTTCGGGGGCGATTTTTGATGGGTGAATGGGTCTTTGTATGCGTTTTCTGGGGTCCAATTTAAATTCCTCTCACATTCCGGGAAGGGGTGTATTTAAGGTTGTTCAGAAAGAGCGAACACAGAGAGTCCAGTTGCATGTGGGGCTGCGTAAAGGTACCCCTGGGGAGTTCAGTTGTACCCATAGCCTTCCTTTGGGGGCAATTTTTGATGGGTGAAACTGGCTCTGTACGTGATTTTTGGGGTCATATTTACAATTCCTTTCAGATTCCGGCTAGGGATGTATTTAGGGTTCTTCAGAAAGAGCGAACACAGAGAGTCCAGTTGCATGTGGGGCTGCGTAAAGGCTCCCCTGGGGTGTTCAGTTGTACCCAAAGGCTTCCTTTGGGGGCAATTTTTGATGGGTGAAAGGGGCTCTGTACACGTTTTCCAGGGTCCTATTTTGAATTCCTCTCACATTCCGGGAAGGGATGTATTTAGGGTTGTTTCAGAAAGAGCGAACACAGAGAGTCCAGTTGCATGTGGGGCTGCGTAAAGGCTCTCCTGGGGTGTTCTGTTGTACCCAAAGGCTTCCTTTGGGGGCGATTTTTGATGGGCAAAAGGGGCTTTGTATGCGTTTTCTGGTGTCCTATTTTCAATTCCTCTCACATTCCGGGAAGGGATGTATGTAGGGTTGTTCAGAAAGAGCGAACACAGAGAGTCCAGTTGCATGTGGGGCTGCGTAAAGGCTCCCCTGGGGAGTTCTGTTGTACCCAAGGGCTTCCTTCGGGGGCAATTTTTGATGGGTGAAAGGGGCTCTGTACGCTGTTTCTGGGGTCCTATTTTGAATTCCTCTCAGCTTCCGGGTAGGGATGTATTTAGGGTTGTTCAGAAAGAGCGAACACAGAGAGTCCAGTTGCATGTGGGGCTGCGTAAAGGCTCCCCTGGGGAGTTCAGTTGTACCCTAAGGCTTCCTTTCAGGGCAATTTTTGACGGGTGAAACTGGCTCTGTACACGTTTTCCAGGGTCCTATTTCAAATTCCTCTCACATTCCGGGAATGGATGTATTTAGGGTTGTTCAGAAAGAGCGAACACAGAGAGTCCAGTTGCATGTGGGGCTGCGTAAAGGCTCCCCTGGGGAGTTCAGTTGTACCCAAAGGCTTCCATTCAGGGCAATTTTTGATGGGTGAAACTGGCTCTGTACGTGATTTCTGGGGTCATATTTTCAATTCCTCTCAGATTCTGGTTAGGAATATATTTAGGGTTGTTCAGAAAGAGCGAACACAGAGAGTCCAGTTGCATGTGGGGCTGCGTAAAGGCTCCCCTGGGGAATTTAGTTGTACCCAAAGGCTTCCTTTGGGGGCAATTTTTGATGGGTGAACGTGGTTTGTACGCATTTTCCAGGGTGCTATTTTCATTTACTCTAACATTCCGGGAAGGAATGTATTTAGGGTTGTTCAGAAAGAGCGAATACAGAGAGTCCAGTTGCATGTGGGGCTGCGTAAAGGCTCCCCTGGGGAGTTCAGTTGTACCCAAAGGCTTATTTAGGGGCAATTTTTTATGGGTGAAAGGGGCTTTGTATGCGTTTTCCGTGGACCTATTTTAAATTCCTCTCACATTCCGGGAAGGGATGTATTTAGGGTTGTTCAGAAAGAGCGAACACAGAGAGTCCAGTTGCATGTGGGGCTGCGTAAAGGCTCCCCTGGGGAGTTCAGTTGTACCCAAAGGCTTCCTTTGCGGACGAGTTTTGATGGGTGAAAGGGGCTCTGTACGTGATTTCTGGGGTCATATTTTCAATTCCTCTCAGATTCCGGTTAGGGATGTATTTAGGGTTCTTCAGAAAGAGCGAACACAGAGAGTCCAGTTGCATGTGGGGCTGCGTAAAGGCTCCCCTGGGGAGTTCAGTTGTACCCAAAGGCTTCCTTTCACGGCAATTTTTGATGTGCGAAAGGGGCTCTGTACGTGATTTCTGGGGTCATATTTTCAATTCCTCTGAGATTCCGGTTAGGCATGTATTTAGGGTTGTTCAGAAAGAGCGAACACAGAGAGTCCAGTTGCATGTGGGGCTGCGTAAAGGCTCCCCTGGGGCGTTCAGTTGTACCCAAAGGCTTCCTTTCAGGGCAATTTTTGATGGGCGAAAGGGGCTTTGTACACGATTTCCGGGGTCCTATTTTAAATTCCTCTCAGATTCCCGGTAGGGATGTATTTAGGGTTGTTCAGAAAGAGCGAACACAGAGAGTCCAGTTGCATGTGGAGCTGCGTAAAGGCTCCCCTGGGGAGTTCAGTTGTACCCAAAGGCTTCCATTGGGGGCGATTTTTGATGGGCGAAAGGGGCTCTGTAGGTGATTTTTGGGGTCATATTTTCAATTCCTCTCAGATTCCGGTTAGGGATCTATTTAGGGTTGTTCAGAAAGAGCGAACACAGAGAGTCCAGTTGCATGTGGGGCTCCGTAAAGGCTCCCCTGGGGAGTTCAGTTTTACCCAAAGGCTTCCTTTCACGGCAATTTTTGATGGGCGAAAGGGGCTCTGTACGTGATTTCTGGGGTCCTATTTTCAATTCCTCTGAGATTCCGGTTAGGCATGTATTTAGGGTTGTTCAGAAAGAGCGAACACAGAGAGTCCAGTTGCATGTGGGGCTGCGTAAAGGCTCCCCTGGGGAGTTCAGTTGTACCCAAAGGCTTCCTTTGGGGGTGATTTTTGATGGCTGAAACTGGCTCTGTACGTGATTTCTGGGGTCATATTTTCAATTCCTCTCAGATTCTGGTTAGGGATATATTTAGGGTTCTTCAGAAAGAGCGAACACAGAGAGTCCAGTTGCATGTGGGGCTGCGTAAAGGCTCCCCTGGGGAGTTCAGTTGTACCCAAAGGCTTCCTTTCAGGGCAATTTTTGATGGATGAAAGGGGCTTTGTACGTGATTTCCGGGGTCCTATTTTAAATTCCTCTCAGATTCCCGGTAGGGATGTATTTAGTGTTGTTCAGAAAGAGCGAACACAGAGAGTCCAGTTGCATGTGGGGCTGCGTAAAGGCTCCCCTGGGGAGTTCAGTTGTACCCAAAGGCTTATTTAGGGGCAATTTTTGATGGGTGAAAGGGGCTTTGTATGCGTTTTCCGGGGACCTAGTTTAAATTCCTCTCACATTCCGGGAAGGGATGTATTTAGGGTTGTTCAGAAAGAGCGAACACAGAGAGTCCAGTTGCATGTGGGGCTGCGTAAGGTCTCCCCTGGGGAGTTCAGTTGTACCCAAAAGCTTCCTTTCAGGGCAATTTTTGATTGGCGAAAGGGGCTTTGTACGCGATTTCTGGGGTCGTATTTTACATTCCTCTCACATTCCGGGAAGGGATGTATTTAGGGTTGTTCAGAAAGAGCGAACACAGAGAGTCCAGTTGCATGTGGGGCGGCGTAAAGGCTCCCCTGGGGAGTTCAGTTGTACCCAAAGGCTTCCTTTAGGGGCGATTTTTGATGGGCGAAAGGCGCTTTGTACGCGTTTTCCGGGGTGCTATTTTCAATTCCTCTCACATTCCGGGAAGGGATGTATTTAGTGTTGTTAAGAAAGAGCGAACACAGAGAGTCCAGTTGCATGTGGGGCTGCGTAAAGGCTCCCCTGGGGAATTTAGTTGTACCCATAGGCTTCCTTTGGGGGCAATTTTTGATGGGTGAACGTGGTTTGTACGCGTTTTCCAGGGTGCTATTTTCATTTACTCTAACATTCCGGGAAGGAATGTATTTAGGGTTGTTCAGAAAGAGCGAACACAGAGAGTCCAGTTGCATGTGGGGCCGCGTAAAGGCTCCCCTGGGGAGTTCAGTTGTACCCAAAGGCTTATTTAGGGGCAATTTTTGATGGGTGAAAGGGGCTTTGTATGCGTTTTCCGGGGACCTATTTTAAATTCCTCTCACATTCCGGGAAGGGATGTATTTAGGGTTGTTCAGAAAGAGCGAACACAGAGAGTCCAGTTGCATGTGGGGCTGCGTAAGGGCTCCCCTGGGGAGTTCAGTTGTACCCAAAGGCTTCCTTTGCGGACGATTTTTGTTGGGTGAAAGGGGCACTGTACGTGATTTCTGGGGTCATATTTTCAATTCCTCTCAGATTCCGGTTAGGGATCTATTTAGGGTTGTTCAGAAAGAGCGAACACAGAGAGTCCAGTTGCATGTGGGGCTGCGTAAAGGCTCCCCTGGGGAGTTCAGTTGTACCCAAAGGCTTCCTTTCAGGGCAATTTTTGATGGGCGAAAGGGGCTTTGTATGCGTTTTCCGGGGACCAATTTTAAATTCCTCTCACATTCCGGTAAGGGATGTATTTAGGGTTGTTCAGAAAGAGCGAACACAGAGAGTCCAGTTGCATGTGGGGCTGCGTAAGGTCTCCCCCGGGAAGTTCAGTTGCACCCAAAAGCTTCCTTTCAGGGCAATTTTTGATTGGCGAAAGGGGCTTTGTACGCGATTTCTGGGGTCCTATTTTCAATTCCTCTCACATTCCGGGAAGGGATGTATTTAGGGTTGTTCAGAAAGAGCGAACACAGAGAGTCCAGTTGCATGTGGGGCGGCGTAAAGGCTCCCCTGGGGAGTTCAGTTGTACCCAAAGGCTTCCTTTAGGGGCGATTTTTGATGGGCGAAAGGCGCTTTGTACGCGTTTTCCGGGGTGCTATTTTCAATTCCTCTCACATTCCGGGAAGGGATGCATTTAGGGTTGTTCAGAAAGAGCGAACACAGAGAGTCCAGTTGCATGTGGGGCTGCGTAAAGGCTCCCCTGGGGAATTTAGTTGTACCCAAAGGCTTCCTTTGGGGGCAATTTTTGATGGGTGAACGTGGTTTGTACGCATTTTCCAGGGTGCTATTTTCATTTACTCTAACATTCCGGGAAGGAATGTATTTAGGGTTGTTCAGAAAGAGCGAATACAGAGAGTCCAGTTGCATGTGGGGCTGCGTAAATCTCCCCTGGGGAGTTCAGTTGTACCCAAAGGCTTATTTAGGGGCAATTTTTTATGGGTGAAAGGGGCTTTGTATGCGTTTTCCGTGGACCTATTTTAAATTCCTCTCACATTCCGGGAAGGGATGTATTTAGGGTTGTTCAGAAAGAGCGAACACAGAGAGTCCAGTTGCATGTGGGGCTGCGTAAAGGCTCCCCTGGGGAGTTCAGTTGTACCCAAAGGCTTCCTTTGCGGACGAGTTTTGATGGGTGAAAGGGGCTCTGTACGTGATTTCTGGGGTCATATTTTCAATTCCTCTCAGATTCCGGTTAGGGATGTATTTAGGGTTCTTCAGAAAGAGCGAACACAGAGAGTCCAGTTGCATGTGGGGCTGCGTAAAGGCTCCCCTGGGGAGTTCAGTTGTACCCAAAGGCTTCCTTTCACGGCAATTTTTGATGGGCGAAAGGGGCTCTGTACGTGATTTCTGGGGTCATATTTTCAATTCCTCTGAGATTCCGGTTAGGCATGTATTTAGGGTTGTTCAGAAAGAGCGAACACAGAGAGTCCAGTTGCATGTGGGGCTGCGTAAAGGCTCCCCTGGGGCGTTCAGTTGTACCCAAAGGCTTCCTTTCAGGGCAATTTTTGATGGGCGAAAGGGGCTTTGTACACGATTTCCGGGGTCCTATTTTAAATTCCTCTCAGATTCCCGGTAGGGATGTATTTAGGGTTGTTCAGAAAGAGCGAACACAGAGAGTCCAGTTGCATGTGGGGCTGCGTAAAGGCTCCCCTGGGGAGTTCAGTTGTACCCAAAGGCTTCCTTTGGGGGCGATTTTTGATGGGCGAAAAGGGCTCTGTAGGTGATTTTTGGGGTCATATTTTCAATTCATCTCAGATTCCGGTTAGGCATGTATTTAGGGTTGTTCAGAAAGAGCGAACACAGAGAGTCCAGTTGCATGTGGGGCTGCGTAAAGGCTCCCCTGGGGAGTTCAGTTGTACCCAAAGGCTTCCTTTCAGGGCAATTTTTTATGGGCGAAAGGGGCTTTGTACGCGATTTCCGGGGTCCTATTTTAAATTCCTCTCACATTCCGGGAAGGGATGTATTTAGGGTTGTTCAGAAAGAGCGAACACAGAGAGTCCAGTTGCATGTGGGGCTGCGTAAAGGCTCCCCTGGGGAGTTCAGTTGTACCCAAAGGCTTCCTTTGAGGGCGATTTTTGATGGGCGAAAGGGGCTTTGTACGCGTTTTCCGGGGTGCTATTTTCAATTCCTCTCACATTCCGGGAAGGGATGTATTTACGGTTGTTCAGAAAGAGCGAAAACAGAGAGTTCAGTTGCATGTGGGGCTGCGTAAAGGTTCCCCTGGGGAATTTAGTTGTACCCAAAGGCTTCCTTTGGGGGCAATTTTTGATGGGTGAAAGTGGCTTTGTACACCTTTTCCGGGGTGCTATTTTCAATGCCTCTCAGATTCCGGGAAGGGATGTATTTAGTGTTGTTCAGAAAGAGCGAACACAGAGAGTCCGGTTGCATGTGGGGCTGCGTAAAGGCTCCCCTGGGGAGTTCAGTTGTACCCAAAGGTTTCCTTTGGGGGCAATTTTTGATGGGCGAAAGGGGCTTTGTACGCGTTTTCCGGGGTGATATTTTCAATGCCTCTCACATTCCGGGAAGGGATGTATTTAGGGTTGTTCAGAAAGAGCGAATACAGGGAGTCCAGTTGCATGTGGGGCTGCGTGAAGGCTCCCCTGGGGAGTTCTGTTGTACCCAAAGGCTTCCTTTGGGGGCGATTTTTGATGGGCGAAAGGGGCTTTGTACACCTTTTCCGGGGATCTATTTTCAATGCCTCTCACATTCCGGGAAGGGATGTATTTAGGGTTGTTCAGAAAGAGCGAATACAGGGAGTCCAGTTGCATGTGGGGCTGCGTGAAGGCTCCCCTGGGGAGTTCAGTTGTACCCAAAGGCTTCCTTTCACGGCAATTTTTGATGGGCGAAAGGGGCTCTGTACGTGATTTCTGGGGTCATATTTTCAATTCCTCTGAGATTCCGGTTAGGCATGTATTTAGGGTTGTTCAGAAAGAGCGAACACAGAGAGTCCAGTTGCATGTGGGGCTGCGTAAAGGCTCCCCTGGGACGTTCAGTTGTACCCAAAGGCTTCCTTTCAGGGCAATTTTTGATGGGCGAAAGGGGCTTTGTACACGATTTCCGGGGTCCTATTTTAAATTCCTCTCAGATTCCCGGTAGGCATGTATTTAGGGTTGTTCAGAAAGAGCGAACACAGAGAGTCCAGTTGCATGTGGGGCTGCGTAAAGGCTCCCCTGGGGAGTTCAGTTGTACCCAAAGGCTTCCTTTGGGGGCAATTTTTGATGGGCGAAAGGAGCTCTGTAGCTGATTTTTGGGGTCATATTTTCAATTCATCTCAGATTCCGGTTAGGCATGTATTTAGGGTTGTTCAGAAAGAGCGAACACAGAGAGTCCAGTTGCATGTGGGGCTGCGTAAAGGCTCCCCTGGGGCGTTCAGTTGTACCCAAAGGCTTCCTTTGAGAGCGATTTTTGATGGGCGAACGGGGCTTTGTACGCGTTTTCCGGGGTGCTATTTTCAATTCCTCTCACATTCCGGGAAGGGATGTATTTACGGTTGTTCAGAAAGAGCGAAAACAGAGAGTTCAGTTGCATGTGGGGCTGCGTAAAGGTTCCCCTGGGGAATTTAGTTGTACCCAAAGGCTTCCTTTCAGGGCAATTTTTGATGGGCGAAAGGGGCTTTGTACGCGATTTCCGGGGTCCTATTTTAAATTCCTCTCAGATTCCGGGAAGGGATGTATTTAGGATTGTTCAAAAAGAGCGAACACAGAGAGTCCGGTTGCGTGTGGGGCTGCGTAAAGGCTCCCCTGGGGAGTTCAGTTGTACCCAAAGGCTTCCTTTGGGGGCAATTTTTGATGGGCGAAAGGGGCTCTGTAGTTGATTTCTGGGGTCATATTTTCAATTCATCTCAGATTCCGGTTAGGCATGTATTTAGGGTTGTTCAGAAAGAGCGAACACAGAGAGTCCAGTTGCATATGGGGCTGCGTAAAGGCTCTCCTGGGGAGTTCAGTTGTACCCAAAGGCTTCCTTTCAGGGCAATTTTTGATGTGCGAAACGGGCTTTGTACGCGATTTCCGGGGTCA
Source organism: Mergus octosetaceus (assembly GCA_036873955.1). Lineage (NCBI taxonomy): Eukaryota > Metazoa > Chordata > Aves > Anseriformes > Anatidae > Mergus > Mergus octosetaceus. The sequence goes on from JBAGBL010000046.1 coordinate 492,157, forward strand.
TATTTTAAATTCCTCTCAGATTCCCGGTAGGGATGTATTTAGGGTTGTTCAGAAAGAGCGAACACAGAGAGTCCAGTTGCATGTGGGGCTGCGTGAAGGCTCCCCAGGGGAGTTCAGTTGTACCCAAAGGCTTCCTTTGGGGGCGATTTTTGATGGGCGAAAGGGGCTTTGTACACCTTTTCCGGGGATCTATTTTCAATGCCTCTCACATTCCGGGAAGGGATGTATTTAGGGTTGTTCAGAAAGAGCGAACACAGAGAGGCCAGTTGCATGTGGGGCTGCGTAAAGGCTCCCCTGGGGCGTTCAGTTGTACCCAAAGGCTTCCTTTGAGGGCGATTTTTGATGGGCGAAAGGGGCTTTGTACGCGTTTTCTGGGGTGCTATTTGCAATTCCTCTCACATTCCGGGAAGGGATGTATTTAGGGTTGTTCAGAAAGAGCGAACACAGAGAGTCCAGTTGCATGTGGGGCTGCGTAAAGGCTCCCCTGGGGAGTTCATTTGTACCCAAAGGCTTCCTTTGGGGGCGATTTTTGATGGGTGAAAGGGGCTTTGTATGCGTTTTCTGGGGTCATATTTTAAATTCCTCTCACATTCCGGGAAGGGATGTATTTAAAGTTGTTCAGAAAGAGCGAACACAGAGAGTCCAGTTGCATGTGGGGCTGCGTAAAGGCTCCCCTGGGGAGTTCAGTTGTACCCAAAGGCTTCCTTTGGGGGCAATTTTTGATGGGTGAAAGGGGCTCTGTACGCGATTTCCGGGGTCCTATTTTCAATTCCTCTCAGATTCCCGGTAGGGATGTATTTAGTGTTGTTCAGAAAGAGCGAACACAGAGAGTCCAGTTGCATGTGGGGCTGCGTAAAGGCTCCCCTGGGGAGTTCAGTTGTACCCAAAGGCTTCCTTTCAGGGCAATTTTTGATGGGCGAAAGGGGCTTTGTACGCGATTTCCGGGGTCCTATTTTAAATTCCTCTCAGATTCCCGGTAGGGATGTATTTAGGGTTGTTCAGAAAGAGCGAACACAGAGAGTCCAGTTGCATGTGGGGCTGCGTGAAGGCTCCCCTGGGGAGTTCTGTTGTTCCCAAAGGCTTCCTTTGGGGGCGATTTTTGATGGGCGAAAGGGGCTTTGTACGCCTTTTCCGGGGTGATATTTTCAATGCCTCTCACATTCCGGGAATGGATGTATTTAGGGTTGTTCAGAAAGAGCGAACACAGGGAGTCCAGTTGCATGTGGGGCTGCGTGAAGGCTCCCCTGGGGAGTTCTGTTGTACCCAAAGGCTTCCTTTGGGGGCGATTTTTGATGGGCGAAAGGGACTTTGTACACCTTTTCCGGGGTTCTATTTTCAATGCCTCTCAGATTCCGGGAAGGGATGTATTTAGGGTTGTTCAGAAAGAGCGAACACAGAGAGTCCAGTTGCATGTGGGGCTGCGTAAAGGCTCCCCTGGGGAGTTCAGTTGTACCCAAAGGATTATTTAGGGGTAATTTTTGATGGGCGAAAGGGGCTTTGTATGCGTTTTCCGGGGACCTATTTTCAATTCCTCTCACATTCCGGGAAGGGATGTATTTACGGTTGTTCAGAAAGAGCGAACACAGAGAGTCCAGTTGCATGTGGGGCTGCGTAAAGGCTCCCATGGGGAGTTCAGTTGTACCCAAAGGCTTCCTTTGGGGGCGATTTTTGATGGGCGAAAGGGGCTTTGTACACGTTTTCCGGGGTGCTATATTAAATTCCTCTCACATTCCGGGAAGGGATGTATTTACGGTTGTTCAGAAAGAGAGAAAACACAGAGAGTCCAGTTGCATGTGGGGCTGCGTAAAGGCTCCCCTGGGGAGTTCAGTTGTACCCAAAGGCTTCCTTTGGGGGCGATTTTTGATGGGCGAAAGGGGCTTTGTACACGTTTTCCGGGGTGCTATTTTCAATTCCTCTCACATTCCGGGAAGGGATGTATTTACGGTTGTTCAGAAAGAGAGAAAACACAGAGAGTACAGTTGCATGTGGGGCTGCGTAAAGGTTCCCCTGGGGAATTTAGTTGTACCCAAAGGCTTCGTTTGGGGGCAACTTTTGATGGGTGAAAGTGGCTTTGTACACCTTTTCTGGGGTGCTATTTTCAATGCCTCTCAGATTCCGGGAAGGGATGTATTTAGGGTTGTTCAGAAAGAGCGAACACAGAGAGTCCAGTTGCATGTGGGGCTGCGTAAAGGCTCCCCTGGGGAGTTCAGTTGTACCCAAAGGCTTCCTTTGGGGGCAATTTTTGATGGGTGAAAGGGGCTCTGTACGTGATTTCTGGGGTCCTATTTTCAATTCCTCTCACTTTCCGGGAAGGGATGTATTTAGGGTTGTTCAGAAAGAGCGAACACAGATAGTCCAGTTGCATGTGGGGCTGCGTAAAGGCTCCCCTGGGGAGTTCAGTTGTACCCAAAGGCTTCCTTTCAGGGCAATTTTTGATGGGCGAAAGGGGCTTTGTACGCGATTTCCGGGGTCCTATTTTAAATTCCTCTCAGATTCCCGGTAGGGATGTATTTAGGGTTGTTCAGAAAGAGCGAACACAGAGAGTCCAGTTGCATGTGGGGCTGCGTAAAGGCTCCCCTGTGGAGTTCTGTTGTTCCCGAAGGCTTCCTTTGGGGGCGATTTTTGATGGGCGAAAGGGGCTTTGTACGCCTTGTCCGGGGTGATATTTTCAATGCCTCTCACATTCCGGGAAGGGATGTATTTAGGGTTGTTCAGAAAGAGCGAACACTGGGAGTCCAGTTGCATGTGGGGCTGCGTGAAGGCTCCCCTGGGGAGTTCTGTTGTACCCAAAGGCTTCCTTTGGGGGCGATTTTTGATGGGCGAAAGGGGCTTTGTACACCTTTTCCGGGGTTCTATTTTCAATGCCTCTCACATTCCGGGAAGGGATGTATTTAGGGTTGTTCAGAAAGAGCGAACACAGAGAGTCCAGTTGCATGTGGGGCTGCGTAAAGGCTCCCCTGGGGAGTTCAGTTGTACCCAAAGGATTATTTAGGGGTAATTTTTGATGGGCGAAAGGGGCTTTGTATGCATTTTCCGGGGACCTATTTTCAATTCCTCTCACATTCCGGGAAGGGATGTATTTACGGTTGTTCAGAAAGAGCGAACACAGAGAGTCCAGTTGCATGTGGGGCTGCGTAAAGGCTCCCCTGGGGAGTTCAGTTGTACCAAAAAGGCTTCCTTTGGGGGCGATTTTTGATGGGCGAAAGGGGCTTTGTACACGTTTTCCGGGGTGCTATTTTAAATTCCTCTCACATTCCGGGAAGGGATGTATTTAGGGTTGTTCAGAAAGAGCGAAAACAGAGAGTCCAGTTGCATGTGGGGCTGCGTAAAGGTTCCCCTGGGGAATTTAGTTGTACCCAAAGGCTTCGTTTGGGGGCAAATTTTGATGGGTGAAAGTGGCTTTGTACACCTTTTCCGGGGTGATATTTTCAATGCCTCTCAGATTCCGGGAAGGGATGTATTTAGGGTTGTTCATAAAGAGCGAACACAGAGAGTCCAGTTGCATGTGGGGCTGCGTAAAGGCTCCCCTGGGGAGTTCAGTTGTACCCAAAGGCTTCCTTTGGGGGCAATTTTTGATGGGTTAAAGGGGCTCTGTACGTGATTTCTGGGGTCATATTTTCAATTCCTCTCAGATTCCGGTTAGGCATGTATTTAGGGTTGTTCAGAAAGAGCGAACACAGAGAGTCCAGTTGCATGTGGGGCTGCGTGAATGCTCCCCTGGGGAGTTCTGTTGTTCCCGAAGGCTTCCTTTGGGGGCGATTTTTGATGGGCGAAAGGGGCTTTGTACGCCTTTTCCGGGGTTCTATTTTCAATGTCTCTCACATTACGGGAAGGGATGTATTTAGGGTTGTTCAGAAAGAGCGAACACAGAGAGTCCAGTTGCATGTGGGGCTGCGTAAAGGCTCCCCTGGGGAGTTCATTTGTACCCAAAGGCTTCCTTTGGGGGCGATTTTTGATGGGTGAAAGGGGCTTTGTATGCGTTTTCTGGGGTCCTATTTTCAATTCATCTCAGATTCCGGTTAGGCATGTATTTAGGGTTGTTCAGAAAGAGCGAACACAGAGAGTCCAGTTGCATATGGGGCTGCGTAAAGGCTCTCCTGGGGAGTTCAGTTGTACCCAAAGGCTTCCTTTGGGGGCAATTTTTGATGGGTGAAAGGGGCTCTGTACGCGATTTCCGGGGTCCTATTTTAAATTCCTCTCAGATTCCTGGTAGGGATGTATTTAGGGTTGTTCAGAAAGAGCGAACACAGAGAGTCCAGTTGCATGTGGGGCTGCGTAAAGGCTCCCCTGGGGAGTTCAGTTGTACCCAAAGGCTTCCTTTCAGGGCGATTTTTGATGGGCGAAAGGGGCTTTGTACGCGATTTCCGGGGTCCTATTTTAAATTCCTCTCAGATTCCCGGTAGGGATGTATTTAGGGTTGTTTAGAAAGAGCGAACACAGAGAGTCCAGTTGCATGTGGGGCTGCGTAAAGGCTCTCCTGGGGAGTTCTGTTGTACCCAAAGGCTTCCTTTGGGGGCGATTTTTGATGGGCAAAAGGGGCTTTGTATGCGTTTTCTGGTGTCCTATTTTCAATTCCTCTCACATTCCGGGTAGGGATGTATTTACGGTTGTTCAGAAAGAGAGAAAACACAGAGAGTACAGTTGCATGTGGGGCTGCGTAAAGGTTCCCCTGGGGAATTTAGTTGTACCCAAAGGCTTCGTTTGGGGGCAACTTTTGATGGGTGAAAGTGGCTTTGTACACCTTTTCTGGGGTGCTATTTTCAATGCCTCTCAGATTCCGGGAAGGGATGTATTTAGGGTTGTTCAGAAAGAGCGAACACAGAGAGTCCAGTTGCATGTGGGGCTGCGTAAAGGCTCCCCTGGGGAGTTCAGTTGTACCCAAAGGCTTCCTTTGGGGGCAATTTTGGATGGGTAAAAGTGGCTTTGTACACCTTTTCCGGGGTGCTATTTTCAATGCCTCTCACTTTCCGGGAAGGGATGTATTTAGGGTTGTTCAGAAAGAGCAAACACAGAGAGTCCAGTTGCATGTGGGGCTGCGTAAAGGCTCCCCTGGGGAGTTCAGTTGTACCCAAAGGCTTCCTTTTAGGGCAATTTTTGATGGGCGAAAGGGGCTTTGTACGCGATTTCCGGGGTCCTATTTTAAATTCCTCTCAGATTCCCGGTAGGGATGTATTTAGGGTTGTTCAGAAAGAGCGAACACGGAGAGTCCAGTTGCATGTGGGGCTGCGTAAAGGCTCCCCTGGGGAGTTCAGTTGTACCCAAAGGCTTCCTTTGGGGGCGATTTTTGATGGGCGAAAGGGGCTTTGTACACGTTTTCCGGGGTGCTATTTTCAATTCCTCTCACATTCCGGGAAGGGATGTATTTACGGTTGTTCAGAAAGAGAGAAAACACAGAGAGTACAGTTGCATGTGGGGCTGCGTAAAGGTTCCCCTGGGGAATTTAGTTGTACCCAAAGGCTTCGTTTGGGGGCAACTTTTGATTGGTGAAAGTGGCTTTGTACACCTTTTCTGGGGTGCTATTTTCAATGCCTCTCAGATTCCGGGAAGGGATGTATTTAGGATTGTTCAGAAAGAGCGAACACAGAGAGTCCAGTTGCATGTGGGGCTGCGTAAAGGCTCCCCTGGGGAGTTCAGTTGTACCCAAAGGCTTCCTTTCAGGGCAATTTTTGATGGGCGAAAGGGGCTTTGTACGCGATTTCCGGGGTCCTATTTTAAATTCCTCTCAGATTCCCGGTAGGGATGTATTTAGGGTTGTTCAGAAAGAGCGAACACAGAGAGTCCAGTTGCATGTGGGGCTGCGTAAAGGCTCCCCTGGGGAGTTCAGTTGTACCCAAAGGCTTCCTTTGGGGGCGATTTTTGATGGGCGAAAGGGGCTTTGTACACGTTTTCCGGGGTGCTATTTTCAATTCCTCTCACATTCCGGGAAGGGATGTATTTAAGGTTGTTCAGAAAGAGCGAACACAGAGAGTCCAGTTGCATGTGGGGCTGCGTAAAGGCTCCCCTGTGGAATTCAGTTGTACCCAAAGGGTTCCTTTGGGGGCAATTTTTGATAGGCGAAAGGGGCTTTGTATGCGTTTTCCGGGGACCTATTTTCAATTCCTCTCACATTCCGGGAAGGGATGTATTTAGGGTTGTTCAGAAAGAGCGAAAACAGAGAGTCCAGTTGCATGTGGGGCTGCGTAAAGGTTCCCCTAGGGAATTTAGTTGTACCCAAAGGCTTCCTTTGGGGGCAATTTTGGATGGGTAAAAGTGGCTTTGTACACCTTTTCCGGGGTGCTATTTTCAATGCCTCTCAGATTCCGGGAAGGGATGTATTTAGGGTTGTTCAGAAAGAGCGAACACAGAGAGTCCAGTTGCATGTGGGGCTGCGTAAAGGCTCCCCTGGGGAGTTCAGTTGTACCCAAAGGCTTCCTTTGGGGGCAATTTTTGATGGGTGAAAGGGGCTCTGTACGTGATTTCTGGGGTCATATTTTCAATTCCTCTCAGATTCCGGTTAGGCATGTATTTAGGGTTGTTCAGAAAGAGCGAACACAGAGAGTCCAGTTGCATGTGGGGCTGCGTAAAGGCTCCCCTGGGGAGTTCAGTTGTACCCAAAGGCTTCCTTTCAGGGCAATTTTTGATGGGCGAAAGGGGCTTTGTACGCGATTTCTGGGGTCGTATTTTAAATTCTTCTCAGATTCCCGGTAGGGATGTATTTAGGGTTGTTCAGAAAGAGCGAACACAGAGAGAGTCCAGTTGCATGTGGGGCTGCGTAAAGGCTCCCCTGGGGCATTCAGTTGTACCCAAAGGCTTCCTTTGGGGGTGATTTTTGATGGGCGAAAGGGGCTTTGTACGCGTTTTCCGGGGTGCTATTTTCAATTCCTCTCACATTCCGGGAAGGGATGTATTTACAGTTGTTCAGAAAGAGCGAACACAGAGAGTCCAGTTGCATGTGGGGCTGCGTAAAGGCTCCCCTGGGGAATTTAGTTGTACCCAAAGGCTTCCTTTGGGGGCAATTTTTGATGGGTGAAAGGGGCTCTGTACGTGATTTCTGGGGTCCTATTTTCAATTCTTCTCACTTTCCGGGAAGGGATGTATTTAGGGTTGTTCAGAAAGAGCGAACACAGAGAGTCCAGTTGCATGTGGGGCTGCGTAAAGGCTCCCCTGGGGAGTTCATTTGTACCCAAAGGCTTCCTTTGGGGGCGATTTTTGATGGGTGAAAGGGGCTTTTTATGCGTTTTCTGGGGTCCTATTTTAAATTCCTCTCACATTCCGGGAAGGTATGTATTTAGGGTTGTTCAGAAAGAGCAAACACAGAGAGTCCAGTTGCATGTGGGGCTGCGTAAAGGCTCCCCTGGGGAGTTCAGTTGTACCCAAAGGCTTCCTTTCAGGGCAATTTTTGATGGGCGAAAGGGGCTTTGTACGCGATTTCCGGGGTCCTATTTTAAATTCCTCTCAGATTCCCGGTAGGGATGTATTTAGGGTTGTTCAGAAAGAGCGAACACAGAGAGTCCAGTTGCATGTGGGGCTGCGTAAAGGCTCCCCTGGGGAGTTCAGTTGTACCCAAAGGCTTCCTTTGGGGGCGATTTTTGATGGGCTAAAGGGGCTTTGTACACGTTTTCCGGGGTGCTATTTTCAATTCCTCTCACATTCCGGGAAGGGATGTATTTACGGTTGTTCAGAAAGAGAGAAAACACAGAGAGTACAGTTGCATGTGGGGCTGCGTAAAGGTTCCCCTGGGGAATTTAGTTGTACCCAAAGGCTTCGTTTGGGGGCAACTTTTGATGGGTGAAAGTGGCTTTGTACACCTTTTCTGGGGTGCTATTTTCAATGCCTCTCAGATTCCGGGAAGGGATGTATTTAGGGTTGTTCAGAAAGAGCGAACACAGAGAGTCCAGTTGCATGTGGGGCTGCGTAAAGGCTCCCCTGGGGAGTTCAGTTGTACCCAAAGGCTTCCTTTGGGGGCAATTTTTGATGGGTGAAAGGGGCTCTGTACGTGATTTCTGGGGTCCTATTTTCAATTCCTCTCACTTTCCAGGAAGGGATGTATTTAGGGTTGTTCAGAAAGAGCAAACACAGAGAGTCCAGTTGCATGTGGGGCTGCGTAAAGGCTCCCCTGGGGAGTTCAGTTGTACCCAAAGGCTTCCTTTCAGGGCAATTTTTGATGGGCGAAAGGGGCTTTGTACGCGATTTCCGGGGTCCTATTTTAAATTCCTCTCAGATTCCCGGTAGGGATGTATTTAGGGTTGTTCAGAAAGAGCGAACACAGAGAGTCCAGTTGCATGTGGGGCTGCGTGAATGCTCCCCTGGGGAGTTCTGTTGTTCCCAAAGGCTTCCTTTGGGGGCGATTTTTGATGGGCGAAAGGGGCTTTGTACGTTTTTTCCGGGGTGATATTTTCAATGCCTCTCACATTCCGGGAAGGGATGTATTTAGGGTTGTTCAGAAAGAGCGAACACTGGGAGTCCAGTTGCATGTGGGGCTGCGTGAAGGCTCCCCTGGGGAGTTCAGTTGTACCCAAAGGATTATTTAGGGGTAATTTTTGATGGGCGAAAGGGGCTTTGTATGCATTTTCCGGGGACCTATTTTCAATTCCTCTCACATTCCGGGAAGGGATGTATTTAGGGTTGTTCAGAAAGAGCGAAAACAGAGAGTCCAGTTGCATGTGGGGCTGCGTAAAGTTTCCCCTGGGGAATTTAATTGTACCCAAAGGCTTCCTTTGGGGGCGATTTTTGATGGGCGAAAGGGGCTTTGTACGCCTTTTCCGGGGTTCTATTTTCAATGTCTCTCACATTACGGGAAGGGATGTATTTAGGGTTGTTCAGAAAGAGCGAACACAGAGAGTCCAGTTGCATGTGGGGCTGCGTAAAGGCTCCCCTGGGGAGTTCATTTGTACCCAAAGGCTTCCTTTGGGGGCGATTTTTGATGGGTGAAAGGGGCTTTGTATGCGTTTTCTGGGGTCCTATTTTCAATTCATCTCAGATTCCGGTTAGGCATGTATTTAGGGTTGTTCAGAAAGAGCGAACACAGAGAGTCCAGTTGCATATGGGGCTGCGTAAAGGCTCTCCTGGGGAGTTCAGTTGTACCCAAAGGCTTCCTTTGGGGGCAATTTTTGATGGGTGAAAGGGGCTCTGTACGCGATTTCCGGGGTCCTATTTTAAATTCCTCTCAGATTCCTGGTAGGGATGTATTTAGGGTTGTTCAGAAAGAGCGAACACAGAGAGTCCAGTTGCATGTGGGGCTGCGTAAAGGCTCCCCTGGGGAGTTCAGTTGTACCCAAAGGCTTCCTTTCAGGGCGATTTTTGATGGGCGAAAGGGGCTTTGTACGCGATTTCCGGGGTCCTATTTTAAATTCCTCTCAGATTCCCGGTAGGGATGTATTTAGGGTTGTTTAGAAAGAGCGAACACAGAGAGTCCAGTTGCATGTGGGGCTGCGTAAAGGCTCTCCTGGGGAGTTCTGTTGTACCCAAAGGCTTCCTTTGGGGGCGATTTTTGATGGGCAAAAGGGGCTTTGTATGCGTTTTCTGGTGTCCTATTTTCAATTCCTCTCACATTCCGGGTAGGGATGTATTTACGGTTGTTCAGAAAGAGAGAAAACACAGAGAGTACAGTTGCATGTGGGGCTGCGTAAAGGTTCCCCTGGGGAATTTAGTTGTACCCAAAGGCTTCGTTTGGGGGCAACTTTTGATGGGTGAAAGTGGCTTTGTACACCTTTTCTGGGGTGCTATTTTCAATGCCTCTCAGATTCCGGGAAGGGATGTATTTAGGGTTGTTCAGAAAGAGCGAACACAGAGAGTCCAGTTGCATGTGGGGCTGCGTAAAGGCTCCCCTGGGGAGTTCAGTTGTACCCAAAGGCTTCCTTTGGGGGCAATTTTGGATGGGTAAAAGTGGCTTTGTACACCTTTTCCGGGGTGCTATTTTCAATGCCTCTCACTTTCCGGGAAGGGATGTATTTAGGGTTGTTCAGAAAGAGCAAACACAGAGAGTCCAGTTGCATGTGGGGCTGCGTAAAGGCTCCCCTGGGGAGTTCAGTTGTACCCAAAGGCTTCCTTTTAGGGCAATTTTTGATGGGCGAAAGGGGCTTTGTACGCGATTTCCGGGGTCCTATTTTAAATTCCTCTCAGATTCCCGGTAGGGATGTATTTAGGGTTGTTCAGAAAGAGCGAACACGGAGAGTCCAGTTGCATGTGGGGCTGCGTAAAGGCTCCCCTGGGGAGTTCAGTTGTACCCAAAGGCTTCCTTTGGGGGCGATTTTTGATGGGCGAAAGGGGCTTTGTACACGTTTTCCGGGGTGCTATTTTCAATTCCTCTCACATTCCGGGAAGGGATGTATTTACGGTTGTTCAGAAAGAGAGAAAACACAGAGAGTACAGTTGCATGTGGGGCTGCGTAAAGGTTCCCCTGGGGAATTTAGTTGTACCCAAAGGCTTCGTTTGGGGGCAACTTTTGATTGGTGAAAGTGGCTTTGTACACCTTTTCTGGGGTGCTATTTTCAATGCCTCTCAGATTCCGGGAAGGGATGTATTTAGGATTGTTCAGAAAGAGCGAACACAGAGAGTCCAGTTGCATGTGGGGCTGCGTAAAGGCTCCCCTGGGGAGTTCAGTTGTACCCAAAGGCTTCCTTTCAGGGCAATTTTTGATGGGCGAAAGGGGCTTTGTACGCGATTTCCGGGGTCCTATTTTAAATTCCTCTCAGATTCCCGGTAGGGATGTATTTAGGGTTGTTCAGAAAGAGCGAACACAGAGAGTCCAGTTGCATGTGGGGCTGCGTAAAGGCTCCCCTGGGGAGTTCAGTTGTACCCAAAGGCTTCCTTTGGGGGCGATTTTTGATGGGCGAAAGGGGCTTTGTACACGTTTTCCGGGGTGCTATTTTCAATTCCTCTCACATTCCGGGAAGGGATGTATTTAAGGTTGTTCAGAAAGAGCGAACACAGAGAGTCCAGTTGCATGTGGGGCTGCGTAAAGGCTCCCCTGTGGAATTCAGTTGTACCCAAAGGGTTCCTTTGGGGGCAATTTTTGATAGGCGAAAGGGGCTTTGTATGCGTTTTCCGGGGACCTATTTTCAATTCCTCTCACATTCCGGGAAGGGATGTATTTAGGGTTGTTCAGAAAGAGCGAAAACAGAGAGTCCAGTTGCATGTGGGGCTGCGTAAAGGTTCCCCTAGGGAATTTAGTTGTACCCAAAGGCTTCCTTTGGGGGCAATTTTGGATGGGTAAAAGTGGCTTTGTACACCTTTTCCGGGGTGCTATTTTCAATGCCTCTCAGATTCCGGGAAGGGATGTATTTAGGGTTGTTCAGAAAGAGCGAACACAGAGAGTCCAGTTGCATGTGGGGCTGCGTAAAGGCTCCCCTGGGGAGTTCAGTTGTACCCAAAGGCTTCCTTTGGGGGCAATTTTTGATGGGTGAAAGGGGCTCTGTACGTGATTTCTGGGGTCATATTTTCAATTCCTCTCAGATTCCGGTTAGGCATGTATTTAGGGTTGTTCAGAAAGAGCGAACACAGAGAGTCCAGTTGCATGTGGGGCTGCGTAAAGGCTCCCCTGGGGAGTTCAGTTGTACCCAAAGGCTTCCTTTCAGGGCAATTTTTGATGGGCGAAAGGGGCTTTGTACGCGATTTCTGGGGTCGTATTTTAAATTCTTCTCAGATTCCCGGTAGGGATGTATTTAGGGTTGTTCAGAAAGAGCGAACACAGAGAGAGTCCAGTTGCATGTGGGGCTGCGTAAAGGCTCCCCTGGGGCATTCAGTTGTACCCAAAGGCTTCCTTTGGGGGTGATTTTTGATGGGCGAAAGGGGCTTTGTACGCGTTTTCCGGGGTGCTATTTTCAATTCCTCTCACATTCCGGGAAGGGATGTATTTACAGTTGTTCAGAAAGAGCGAACACAGAGAGTCCAGTTGCATGTGGGGCTGCGTAAAGGCTCCCCTGGGGAATTTAGTTGTACCCAAAGGCTTCCTTTGGGGGCAATTTTTGATGGGTGAAAGGGGCTCTGTACGTGATTTCTGGGGTCCTATTTTCAATTCTTCTCACTTTCCGGGAAGGGATGTATTTAGGGTTGTTCAGAAAGAGCGAACACAGAGAGTCCAGTTGCATGTGGGGCTGCGTAAAGGCTCCCCTGGGGAGTTCATTTGTACCCAAAGGCTTCCTTTGGGGGCGATTTTTGATGGGTGAAAGGGGCTTTTTATGCGTTTTCTGGGGTCCTATTTTAAATTCCTCTCACATTCCGGGAAGGTATGTATTTAGGGTTGTTCAGAAAGAGCAAACACAGAGAGTCCAGTTGCATGTGGGGCTGCGTAAAGGCTCCCCTGGGGAGTTCAGTTGTACCCAAAGGCTTCCTTTCAGGGCAATTTTTGATGGGCGAAAGGGGCTTTGTACGCGATTTCCGGGGTCCTATTTTAAATTCCTCTCAGATTCCCGGTAGGGATGTATTTAGGGTTGTTCAGAAAGAGCGAACACAGAGAGTCCAGTTGCATGTGGGGCTGCGTAAAGGCTCCCCTGGGGAGTTCAGTTGTACCCAAAGGCTTCCTTTGGGGGCGATTTTTGATGGGCTAAAGGGGCTTTGTACACGTTTTCCGGGGTGCTATTTTCAATTCCTCTCACATTCCGGGAAGGGATGTATTTACGGTTGTTCAGAAAGAGAGAAAACACAGAGAGTACAGTTGCATGTGGGGCTGCGTAAAGGTTCCCCTGGGGAATTTAGTTGTACCCAAAGGCTTCGTTTGGGGGCAACTTTTGATGGGTGAAAGTGGCTTTGTACACCTTTTCTGGGGTGCTATTTTCAATGCCTCTCAGATTCCGGGAAGGGATGTATTTAGGGTTGTTCAGAAAGAGCGAACACAGAGAGTCCAGTTGCATGTGGGGCTGCGTAAAGGCTCCCCTGGGGAGTTCAGTTGTACCCAAAGGCTTCCTTTGGGGGCAATTTTTGATGGGTGAAAGGGGCTCTGTACGTGATTTCTGGGGTCCTATTTTCAATTCCTCTCACTTTCCAGGAAGGGATGTATTTAGGGTTGTTCAGAAAGAGCAAACACAGAGAGTCCAGTTGCATGTGGGGCTGCGTAAAGGCTCCCCTGGGGAGTTCAGTTGTACCCAAAGGCTTCCTTTCAGGGCAATTTTTGATGGGCGAAAGGGGCTTTGTACGCGATTTCCGGGGTCCTATTTTAAATTCCTCTCAGATTCCCGGTAGGGATGTATTTAGGGTTGTTCAGAAAGAGCGAACACAGAGAGTCCAGTTGCATGTGGGGCTGCGTGAATGCTCCCCTGGGGAGTTCTGTTGTTCCCAAAGGCTTCCTTTGGGGGCGATTTTTGATGGGCGAAAGGGGCTTTGTACGTTTTTTCCGGGGTGATATTTTCAATGCCTCTCACATTCCGGGAAGGGATGTATTTAGGGTTGTTCAGAAAGAGCGAACACTGGGAGTCCAGTTGCATGTGGGGCTGCGTGAAGGCTCCCCTGGGGAGTTCAGTTGTACCCAAAGGATTATTTAGGGGTAATTTTTGATGGGCGAAAGGGGCTTTGTATGCATTTTCCGGGGACCTATTTTCAATTCCTCTCACATTCCGGGAAGGGATGTATTTAGGGTTGTTCAGAAAGAGCGAAAACAGAGAGTCCAGTTGCATGTGGGGCTGCGTAAAGTTTCCCCTGGGGAATTTAATTGTACCCAAAGGCTTCGTTTGGGGGCAACTTTTGATGGGTGAAAGTGGCTTTGTACACCTTTTCCGGGGTGCTATTTTCAATGCCTCTCAGATTCCGGGAAGGGATGTATTTAGGGTTTTTCATAAAGAGCGAACACAGAGAGTCCAGTTGCATGTGGGGCTGCGTAAAGGCTCCCCTGGGGAGTTCAGTTGTACCCAAAGGCTTCCTTTGGGGGCAATTTTTGATGGGTGAAAGGGGCTCTGTACGTGATTTCTGGGGTCATATTTTCAATTCCTCTCAGATTCCGGTTAGGCATGTATTTAGGGTTGTTCAGAAAGAGCGAACACAGAGAGTCCAGTTGCATGTGGGGCTGCGTGAAGGCTCCCCTGGGGAGTTCTGTTGTACCCAAAGGCTTCCTTTGGGGGCGATTTTTGATGGGCGAAAGGGGCTTTGTACACCTTTTCCAGGGTTCTATTTTCAATGTCTCTCACATTCCGGGAAGGGATGTATTTAGGGTTGTTCAGAAAGAGCGAACACAGAGAGTCCAGTTGCATGTGGGGCTGCGTAAAGGCTCCCCTGGGGAGTTCATTTGTACCCAAAGGCTTCCTTTGGGGGCGATTTTTGATGGGTGAAAGGGGCTTTGTATGCGTTTTCTGGGGTCCTATTTTAAATTCCTCTCACATTCCGGGAAGGGATGTATTTAAAGTTGTTCAGAAAGAGCGAACACAGAGAGTCCAGTTGCATGTGGGGCTGCGTAAAGGCTCCCCTGGGGAGTTCAGTTGTACCCAAAGGCTTCCTTTGGGGGCAATTTTTGATGGGTGAAAGGGGCTCTGTACGCGATTTCCGGGGTCCTATTTTAAATTCCTCTCAGATTCCCGGTAGGGATGTATTTAGGGTTGTTCAGAAAGAGCGAACACAGAGAGTCCAGTTGCATGTGGGGCTGCGTAAAGGCTCCCCTGGGGAGTTCAGTTGTACCCAAAGGCTTCCTTTGGGGGCGATTTTTGATGGGCGAAAGGGGCTTTGTACGCGATTTCCGGGGTCCTATTTTAAATTCCTCTCAGATTCCCGGTAGGGATGTATTTAGGGTTGTTCAAAAAAAGCGAACACAGAGAGTCCAGTTGCATGTGGGGCTGCGTAAAGGCTCCCCTGGGTAGTTCAGTTTTAGCCAAAGGCTTCCTTTGGGGGCGATTTTTAATGGGCGAAAGGGGCTTTGTATGCATTTTCCATGGTGCTATTTTCAATTCCTCTCACATTCCGGGAAGGGATGTATTTAAGGTTGTTCAGAAAGAGCGAACACAGAGAGTCCAGTTGCATGTGGGGCTGCGTAAAGGCTCCCCTGTGGAATTCAGTTGTACCCAAAGGGTTCCTTTGGGGGCAATTTTTGATAGGCGAAAGGGGCTTTGTATGCGTTTTCCGGGGACCTATTTTCAATTCCTCTCACATTCCGGGAAGGGATGTATTTACGGTTGTTCAGAAAGAGCGAAAACAGAGAGTCCAGTTGCATGTGGGGCTGCGTAAAGGTTCCCCTAGGGAATTTAGTTGTACCCAAAGGCTTCCTTTGGGGGCAATTTTGGATGGGTAAAAGTGGCTTTGTACACCTTTTCCGGGGTGCTATTTTCAATGCCTCTCAGATTCCGGGAAGGGATGTATTTAGGGTTGTTCAGAAAGAGCGAACACAGAGAGTCCAGTTGCATGTGGGGCTGCGTAAAGGCTCCCCTGGGGAGTTCAGTTGTACCCAAAGGCTTCCTTTGGGGGCAATTTTTGATGGGTGAAAGGGGCTCTGTACGTGATTTCTGGGGTCATATTTTCAATTCCTCTCAGATTCCGGTTAGGCATGTATTTAGGGTTGTTCAGAAAGAGCGAACACAGAGAGTCCAGTTGCATGTGGGGCTGCGTAAAGGCTCCCCTGGGGAGTTCAGTTGTACCCAAAGGCTTCCTTTCAGGGCAATTTTTGATGGGCGAAAGGGGCGTGGTACGCGATTTCTGGGGTCGTATTTTAAATTCCTCTCAGATTCCCGGTAGGGATGTATTTAGGGTTGTTCAGAAAGAGCGAACACAGAGAGAGTCCAGTTGCATGTGGGGCTGCGTAAAGGCTCCCCTGGGGCATTCAGTTGTACCCAAAAGCTTCCTTTGGGGGCGATTTTTGATGGGCGAAAGGGGCTTTGTACGCGTTTTCCGGGGTGCTATTTTCAATTCCTCTCACATTCCGGGAAGGGATGTATTTACAGTTGTTCAGAAAGAGCGAACACAGAGAGTCCAGTTGCATGTGGGGCTGCGTAAAGGCTCCCCTGGGGAATTTAGTTGTACCCAAAGGCTTCCTTTGGGGGCAATTTTTGATGGGTGAAAGGGGCTCTGTACGTGATTTCTGGAGTCCTATTTTCAATTCTTCTCACTTTCCGGGAAGGGATGTATTTAGGGTTGTTCAGAAAGAGCGAACACAGAGAGTCCAGTTGCATGTGGGGCTGCGTAAAGGCTCCCCTGGGGAGTTCATTTGTACCCAAAGGCTTCCTTTGGGGGCGATTTTTGATGGGTGAAAGGGGCTTTGTATGCGTTTTCTGGGGTCCTATTTTAAATTCCTCTCACATTCAGGAAAGAGATGTGTTTAAAGTTGTTCAGAAAGAGCGAACACAGAGAGTCCAGTTGCATGTGGGGCTGCGTAAAGGCTCCCCAGGGGAGTTCAGTTGTACCCAAAGGCTTCCTTTGGGGGCGATTTTTGATGGGTGAAAGGGGCTCTGTACGCGATTTCAGGGGTCCTATTTTAAATTCCTCTCAGATTCCCGGTAGGGATGTATTTAGTGTTGTTCAGGAAGAGCGAACACAGAGAGTACAGTTGCATGTGGGGCTGCGTAAAGGCTCCCCTGGGGAGTTCAGTTGTACCCAAAGGCTTCCTTTCAGTGCAATTTTTGATGGGCGAAAGGGGCTTTGTACGCGATTTCCGGGGTCCTATTTTAAATTCCTCTCAGATTCCCGGTAGGGATGTATTTAGGGTTGTTCAGAAAGAGCGAACACAGAGAGTCCAGTTGCATATGGGGCTGCGTAAAGGCTCCCCTGGGGAGTTCATTTGTACCCAAAGGCTTCCTTTGGGGGCGATTTTTGATGGGTGAAAGGGGCTTTGTATGCGTTTTCTGGGGTCCTATTTTAAATTCCTCTCACATTCCGGGAAGGGATGTATTTAGGGTTGTTCAGAAAGAGCGAACACAGAGAGTCCAGTTGCATGTGGGGCTGCGTGAAGGCTCCTCTGGGGAGTTCTGTTGTACCCAAAGGCTTCCTTTGGGGGCGGTTTTGATGGGCGAAATGGGCTTTGTACACCTTTTCCGGGGTTCTATTTTCAATGTCTCTCACATTCCGGGAAGGGATGTATTTAGGGTTGTTCAGAAAGAGCGAACACAGAGAGTCCAGTTGCATGTGGGGCTGCGTAAAGGCTCCCCTAGGGAGTTCAGTTGTACCCAAAGGCTTCCTTTGGGGGCGATTTTTGATGGGTGAAAGGGTCTTTGTATGCGTTTTCTGGGGTCCAATTTAAATTCCTCTCACATTCCGGGAAGGGATGTATTTAGGGTTGTTCAGAAAGAGCGAACACAGAGAGTCCAGTTGCATGTGGGGCTGCGTAAAGGCTCCCCTAGGGAGTTCAGTTGTACCCAAAGGCTTCCTTTGGGGGCGATTTTTGATGGGTGAAAGGGTCTTTGTATGCGTTTTCTGGGGTCCAATTTAAATTCCTCTCACATTCCGGGAAGGGATGTATTTAGGGTTGTTCAGAAAGAGCGAACACAGAGAGTCCAGTTGCATGTGGGGCTGCGTAAAGGTACCCCTGGGGAGTTCAGTTGTACCCAAAGGCTTCCTATGGGGGCAATTTTTAATGGGTGAAAGGGGCTCTGTACGTGATTTCTGGGGTCTTATTTTAAATTCCTCTCAGATTCCGGGTAGGGATGTATTTAGGGTTGTTCAGAAAGAGCGAACACAGAGAGTCCAGTTGCATGTGGGGCTGCGTAAAGGCTCCCCTGGGGAGTTCAGTTGTACCCAAAGGCTTCCTTTGGGGGCGATTTTTGATGGGCGAAAGGGGCTTTGTACACCTTTTCCGGGGTCCTATTTTCAATGCCTCTCACATTCCGGGAAGGGATGTATTTAGGGTTGTTCAGAAAGAGCGAACACAGAGAGTCCAGTAGCTTGTTGGGCTGCGTAAAGGCTCCCCTGGCGAGTTCATTTGTACCCAAAGGCTTCCATTGGGGGCAATTTTTGTTGGGTGAAAGGGGCTCTGTACACGTTTTCCAGGGTCCTATTTTCAATTCCTCTCAGATTCCGGGTAGGGATGTATTTAGGGTTGTTTGAGAAAGAGCGAACACAGAGAGTCCAGTTGCATGTGGGGTGCGTAAAGGCTCTCCTGGGGAGTTCTGTTGTACCCAAAGGCTTCCTTTGAGGGCTATTTTTGATGGGCAAAAGGGGCTTTATATGCGTTTTCTGGTGTCCTATTTTCAATTCCTCTCACATTCCGGGAAGGGATGTATGTAGGTTTGTTCAGAAAGAGCGAACACGGAGAGTCCAGTTGCATGTGGGGCTGCGTAAAGGCTCCCCTGGGGAGTTCAGTTGTACCCAAAGGCTTCCTTTTGGGGGCAATTTTTGATGGGTGAAAGGGGTTTTGTACGCAATTTCTGGGGTCCTATTTTAAATTCCTCTCAGATTCCGGTTAGGGATGTATTTAGGGTTGTTCAGAAAGAGCGAACACCGAGAGTCCAGTTGCATGTGGGGCTGCGTAAAGGCTCCCCTGGGGAGTTCAGTTGTACCCAAAGGCTTCCTTTTGGGGGCAATTTTTGATGGGTGAAAGGGGCTTTGTACGCAATTTCTGGGGTCCTATTTTCAATTCCTCTCAGATTCCGGGAAGGGATGTATTTAGGTTTGTTCAGAAAGAGCGAACACAGAGTCCAGTTGCATGTGGGGCTGCGTAAAGGCTCCCCTGGGGAGTTCAGTTGTACCCTAAGGCTTCCTTTTGGAGCAATTTTTGACGGGTGAAACTGGCTCTGTACACGTTTTCAAGGGTCCTATTTCAAATTCCACTCAGATTCCGGAAAGGGATGTATTTAGGTTTGTTCAGAAAGAGCGACCACAGAGAGTCCAGTTGCATGTGGGGCTGTGTAAAGGCTCCCCTGGGGAGTTCAGTTGTACCCAAAGGCTTCCATTGGGGTCAATTTTTGATGAGCGAAAGGGGATTTCTATGCATTTTCCTGGGTCCTATTTTCAATTCGTGTCAGATTCTGGGTAGGGAGATATTTAGGTTTATTTAGAAAGAGCGAACACAGAGAGTCCAGTTGCATGTGGGGCTGCGTAAAGGCTCCCCTGGGGCGTTCAGTTGTACCCAAAGGCTTCCTTTGAGGGCGATTTTTGATGGGCGAAAGGGGCTCTGTACGTGATTTCTGGGGTCATATTTCAATTCCTCTCAGATTCCGGTTAGGGATGTATTTAGGGTTGTTCAGAAAGAGCGAACACAGAGAGTCCAGTTGCATGTGGGGCTGCGTAAAGGCTCCCCTGAGGAGTTCAGTTGTACCCAAAGGCTTCCTTTGGGGGCAATTTTTGACGGGTGAAAGGGGCTTTGTATGCTTTTTCTGGGGTCCTATTTTCAATTCCTCTCACATTCCGGGAAGGGATGTATTTAGGGTTGTTCAGAAAGAGCGACCACAGAGAGTCCAGTTGCATGTGGGGATGCGTAAAGGCTCCCCTGAGGAGTTCAGTTGTACCCATAGGCTTCCTTTGGGGCCAATTTTTGATGGGCGAAAGGGGTTTTTATGCGTTTTCTGGGGTCCTATTTTCAATTCCTGTAAGATTCCGGGTAGGGAGATATTTAGGGTTGTTCAGAAAGAGCGAACACAGAGAGTCCAGTTGCATGTGGGGCTGCGTGAAGTCTTCCCTGGGGAGTTCAGTTCTACCCAAAAGCTTCCTTTTAGGGCAATTTTTGTTGGGCGAAAGGGGCTCTGTACGCAGTTTCTGGGGTCCTATTTTCAATTCCTCTCAGATTCCGGGTAGGGAGATATTTAGGGTTTTTAAGAAAGAGCGAACACAGAGAGTCCAGTTGCATGTGGGGCTGCGTAAAGGCTCCCCTGGGGAGTTCAGCTGTACCTAAAGGCTGCCTTTTAGGGTGTTTTTTGATGGGTGAAAGTGCCGGTGTACGTGATTTCTGTGGTCATATTTCAATTCCTCTCAGATTCCAGTTAGGGTTGTATTTAGGGTTTTTCAGAAAGAGCGAACACAGAGAGTCCAGTTGCATGTGGGGCTGCGTAAAGGCTCCCCTGGGGAGTTCAGTTGTACCCAAAGGCTTCCATTGGGGGCAATTTTTGATGGGTGAAAGGGGCTTTGTATGCTTTTTCTGGGGTCCTATTTTAAATTCCTCTCACATTCCGGGAAGGGATGTATTTAGGGTTGTTCAGAAAGAGCGAACACAGAGAGTCCAGTTGCATGTGGGGATGCGTAAAGGCTCCCTTGGGGAGTTCAGTTGTACCCAAAGGCTTCCATTCAGGGCAATATTTGATGGGTGAAAGGTGCTCTGTACGTGATTTCTGGGCTCATATTTTCAATTCCTCTCACATTTCGGGAAGGGATGTATTTAGGGTTGTTCAGAAAAGGCGAACACAGAGAGTCCAGTTGCATGTGGGGCTGCGTAAAGGCTCCCCTGGGGAATTTAGTTATACCCAAAGGCTTCCTTTGTGGGCAATTTTTGATGAGCGAATGGGGATTTCTATGCATTTTCCAGGGTCCTAGTTTCAATTCCTGTCAGATTCTGGGTAGGGAGATATTTTGGTTTTTTAGAAAGAGCGAACTCAGAGAGTCCAGTTGCTTGTGGGGCTGCGTGAAGGCTCCCCTGGGGAGTTCAGTTGTACCCAAAGGCTTCCTTTGGGGGCAATTTTTGATGGGTGAAAGGGGCTTTGTATGCCTTTTCTGGGGTCCTATTTTAAATTCCTCTCACATTCCGGGAAGGGATGTATTTAGGGTTGCTCAGAAAGAGCGAACACAGAGAGTCCAGTTGCATGTGGGGCTGCGTAAAGGCTCCCCTGGGGAGTTCAGTTGTACCCATAGGCTTCCTTTGGTGGCAATTTTTGATGAGCAAAAGGGGCTCCGTACGCGGTTTCTGGGGTCTTATTTTCAATTCCTCTCAGATTCCGGGAAGGGATATATTTAGGGTTTTTAAGAAAGAGCGAACACAGAGAGTCCAGTTGCATGTGGGGCTGCGTAAAGGCTCCCCTGGGGAGTTCAATTGTACCCAAAGGCTTCCTTTGGGGGCAATTTTTGATGGGCGAAAGGGGCTCTGTACGCCGTTTCTGGGGTCCTATTTTACATTCCTCTCAGATTCCGGGAAGGGATATATTTAGGGTTTTTAAGAAAGAGCGAACACAGAGAGTCCAGTTGCATTTTGGGCTGCGTAAAGGCTCCCCTGGGGAGTTCAGTTGTACCCAAAGGCTTCCTTTGGGGGCGATTTTTGATGGGCGAAAGGGGCTCTGTACGTGCTTTCTGGGGTCATATTTCAATTCCTCTCAGATTCCGGTTAGGGATGTATTTAGGGTTGTTCAGAAAGAGCGAACACAGAGAGTCCAGTTGCATGTGGGGCTGCGTAAAGGCTCCCCTGAGGAGTTCAGTTGTACCCAAAGGCTTCCTTTGGGGGCAATTTTTGACGGGTGAAAGGGGCTTTGTATGCTTTTTCTGGGGTCCTATTTTCAATTCCTCTCACATTCCGGGAAGGGATGTATTTAGGGTTGTTCAGAAAGAGCGACCACAGAGAGTCCAGTTGCATGTGGGGATGCGTAAAGGCTCCCCTGAGGAGTTCAGTTGTACCCATAGGCTTCCTTTGGGGCCAATTTTTGATGGGCGAAAGGGGTTTTTATGCGTTTTCTGGGGTCCTATTTTCAATTCCTGTAAGATTCCGGGTAGGGAGATATTTAGGGTTGTTCAGAAAGAGCGAACACAGAGAGTCCAGTTGCATGTGGGGCTGCGTGAAGTCTTCCCTGGGGAGTTCAGTTCTACCCAAAAGCTTCCTTTTAGGGCAATTTTTGTTGGGCGAAAGGGGCTCTGTACGCAGTTTCTGGGGTCCTATTTTCAATTCCTCTCAGATTCCGGGTAGGGAGATATTTAGGGTTTTTAAGAAAGAGCGAACACAGAGAGTCCAGTTGCATGTGGGGCTGCGTAAAGGCTCCCCTGGGGAGTTCAGCTGTACCTAAAGGCTGCCTTTTAGGGTGTTTTTTGATGGGTGAAAGTGCCGGTGTACGTGATTTCTGTGGTCATATTTCAATTCCTCTCAGATTCCAGTTAGGGTTGTATTTAGGGTTTTTCAGAAAGAGCGAACACAGAGAGTCCAGTTGCATGTGGGGCTGCGTAAAGGCTCCCCTGGGGAGTTCAGTTGTACCCAAAGGCTTCCTTTGGGGGCAATTTTTGATGGGTGAAAGGGGCTTTGTATGCTTTTTCTGGGGTCCTATTTTAAATTCCTCTCACATTCCGGGAAGGGATGTATTTAGGGTTGTTCAGAAAGAGCGAACACAGAGAGTCCAGTTGCATGTGGGGATGCGTAAAGGCTCCCTTGGGGAGTTCAGTTGTACCCAAAGGCTTCCATTCAGGGCAATATTTGATGGGTGAAAGGTGCTCTGTACGTGATTTCTGGGCTCATATTTTCAATTCCTCTCACATTTCGGGAAGGGATGTATTTAGGGTTGTTCAGAAAAGGCGAACACAGAGAGTCCAGTTGCATGTGGGGCTGCGTAAAGGCTCCCCTGGGGAATTTAGTTATACTCAAAGGCTTCCTTTGTGGGCAATTTTTGATGAGCGAATGGGGATTTCTATGCATTTTCCAGGGTCCTAGTTTCAATTCCTGTCAGATTCTGGGTAGGGAGATATTTTGGTTTTTCAGAAAGAGCGAACACAGAGAGTCCAGTTGCTTGTGGGGCTGCGTGAAGGCTCCCCTGGGGAGTTCAGTTGTACCCAAAGGCTTCCTTTGGGGGCAATTTTTGATGGGTGAAAGGGGCTTTGTATGCCTTTTCTGGGGTCCTATTTTATATTCCTCTCACATTCCGGGAAGGGATGTATTTAGGGTTGCTCAGAAAGAGCGAACACAGAGAGTCCAGTTGCATGTGGGTCTCCCTAAAGCTCCCCTGGGGAGTTCAGTTGTACCCAAAGGCTTCCTTTGGGTGCAATTTTTGATGAGCGAAAGGGGCTCCGTACGCGGTTTGTGGGGTCCTATTTTCAATTCCTCTCAGATTCCGGGTAGGGAGGTATTTAGGGTTGTTCAGAAAGAGCGAACACAGAGAGTCCAGTTGCATGTGGGGCTGCGTTAAGGCTCCCCTGGGGAGTTCAATTGTACCCAAAGGCTTCCTTTGGGGGCGATTTTTGATGGGCGAAATGGGCTCTGTACGCCGTTTCTGGGGTCCTATTTTACATTCCTCTCAGATTCCGGGAAGGGATATATTTAGGGTTTTTAAGAAAGAGCGAACACAGAGAGTCCAGTTGCATGTGGGGCTGCGTAAAGGCTCCCCTGGGGAGTTCAGTTCTACCCAAAGGCTTCCTTTGGGTGCAATTTTTGATGGGCGAAAGGGGCTCTGAACGCGGTTTCTGGGGTCCTAATTTAAATTCCTCTCAGATTCCGGGTAGGGATGTATTTAGGGTTGTTCAGAAAGAGCGAACACAGAGAGTCCAGTTGCATGTGGGGCTGTGTAAAGGCTCCCCTGGGGAGTTCAGTTGTACCCAAAGGCTTCCTTTGGGTGCAATTTTTGATGGGTGAAAGGGGCTCTGTACGTGATTTCTGGGGTCCTATATTAAATTCCTCTCACATTCCGGGAAGAGATGTATTTAGGGTTGTTCAGAAAGAGTAAACACAGAGAGTCCAGTTGCATGTGGGGCTGCGTAAATGCTCCCCTGGGGAGTTCAGTTGTACCCAAAGGCTTCCTTTGGGGGCGATTTTTGATGGGCGAAATGGGCTTTGTACGCGTTTTCCATGGTGCTATTTTCAATTCCTCTCACATTCCGAGAAGGGATGTATTTAAGGTTGTTCAGAAAGAGCGAACACAGAGAGTCCAGTTGCATGTGGGGCTGCGTAAAGGCTCCCCTGTGGAATTCAGTTGTACCCAAAGGCTTCCTTTGGGGGCAATTTTTGATAGGCGAAAGGGGCTTTGTATGCGTTTTCCGGGGTCCTATTTTCAATTCCTCTCACATTCCGGGAAGGGAAGTATTTAGGGTTGTTCAGAAAGTGCGACCACAGAGAGTCCAGTTGCATGTGGGGCTGCGTAAAGGCTCCCCTGGGGAGTTCAGTTGTACCCAAAGGCTTCCATTGGGGTTAATTTTTGATGAGCGAATGGGGATTTCTATGCATTTTCCAGGGTCCTAGTTTCAATTCCTGTCAGATTCTGGGTAGGGAGATATTTTGGGTTGTTCAGAAAGAGCGAACACAGAGAGTCCAGTTGCATGTGGGGCTGCGTAAAGGCTCCCATGAAGAGTTCAGTTGTACCCAAAGCCTTCCTTTCAGGGCAATTTTTGATGGGCGAAAGGTGCTCTGTAGTTGATTTCTGGGGTCCTATTTTCAATTCCTCTCAGATTCTGGGAAGGGATGTATTTAGGGTTGTTCAGAAAGAGCGAACACAGAGAGTCCAGTTGCATGTGGGGCTGCGTGAAGGCTCCCCTGGGGAGTTCAGTTCTACCCAATAGCTTCCTTTCAGGGCAATTTTTGATGGGCGAAAGGGGCTCTGTACGGGGTTTCTGGGGACCGATTTTCAATTACTCTCAGATTCCGGGTAGGGAGATATATAGAGTTTTTAAGAAAGAGCGAACACAGAGAGTCCAGTTGCATGTGGGGCTGCGTAAAGGCTCCCCTGGGGAGTTCAGTTTTACCCAAAGGCTTCCTTTCAGTGCAATTTTTGATGAGCGAAACAGGCTCTGTACGCGGTTTCTGGGGTCCTATTTTCAATACCTCTCAGATTCCGGGTAGGGAGGTATTTAGGGTTGTTCAGAAAGAGCGAACACAGAGAGTCCATTTGCATGTGGGTCTGCGTAAAGGCTCCCCTGGGGAGTTCAGTTGTACCCAAAGGCTTCCTTTGGGGGCAATTTTTGATGGGTGAACGGGGCTCTGTACATGATTTCTGGGCTCATATTTTCAATTCCTCTCACATTCCGGGAAGGGATGTATTTAGGGTTGTTCAGAAAGAGCGAACACAGAGAGTCCAGTTGCATGTGGGGCTGCGTAAAGGCTCTCCTGGGGAGTTCAGTTGTACCCAAAGGCTTCCTTTCTGGGCAATTTTTGATGGGTGAAAGGGGCTCTGTACGTGATTTCTGGGGTCATATTTTCTATTCCTCTCAGATTCCGGTTAGGCATGTATTAAGCGTTGTTCAGAAAGAGCGAACACAGAGTCCAGTTGCATGTGGGGCTGCGTAAAGGCTCCCCTGGGGAGTTCAGTTGTACCCAAAGGCTTCCTTTCAGGGCAATTTTTGATGGGCGAAAGGGGCTTTGTATGCGTTTCCTGGGGTCCTATTTTCAATTCCTCTCACATTCCGGGTAGGAAGGTATTAAGGGTTGTTCAGAAAGAGTGAACACAGAGAGTCCAGTTGTATGTGGGACTGCGTAAAGGCTCCCCTGGGGAGTTCAGTTGTACCCAAAGGCTTCCTTTGGGTGCAATTTTTGATGGGTGAAAGGGGCTCTGTACGTGATTTCTGGGGTCCTATATTAAATTCCTCTCACATTCCGGGAAGAGATGTATTTAGGGTTGTTCAGAAAGAGCAAACACAGAGAGTCCAGTTGCATGTGGGGCTGCGTAAAGGCTACCCTGGGGAGTTCAGTTGTACCCAAAGGCTTCCTTTGGGGGAAATTTTTCGTTGGTGAAAGGGGCTTTGTATGCATTTTCCGGGGTCCTATTTTCAATTCCTCTCACATTCCGGTTAGGGAGATATTTAGAGTTGTTCAGAATGAGCGAACACAGAGAGTGCAGTTGCATGTAGGTCAGCCTAAAAGCTCCCCTGGGGAGTTCAATTGTACCCAAAGGCTTCTTTTCAGGGCAATTTTTGATGGGTGAAAGGGGCTTTGTATGCGTTTTCCGGGGTCCTATTTTCAATTCCTCTCACATTCCGGGAAGGGAAGTATTTAGGGTTGTTCAGAAAGAGCGAACACAGAGAGTCCAGTTGCATGTGGGGCTGCGTAAAGGCTCCCCTGGGGAGTTCAGTTGTACCCAAAGGCTTCCATTGGGGTTAATTTTTGATGAGCGAATGGGGATTTCTATGCATTTTCCAGGGTCCTAGTTTCAATTCCTGTCAGATTCTGGGTAGGGAGATATTTTGGGTTGTTCAGAAAGAGCGAACACAGAGAGTCCAGTTGCATGTGGGGCTGCGTAAAGTCTCCCATGAAGAGTTCAGTTGTTCCCAAAGGCTTATATGGGGGCAATTTTTCATGGGCAAAAGGGGCTTTGTACGCGATTTCCGTGGTCCTATTTTAAATTCCTCTCAGATTCCCGGTAGGGATCTATTTAGGGTTGTTCAGAAAGAGCGAACACAGAGAGTCCAGTTGCATGTGGGGCTGCGTAAAGGCTCCCCTGGGGACTTCAGTTGTACCCAAAGGCTTCCTTTGGGGACGATTTTTGATGGGTGAAAGCTGCTTTGTATGCATTTTCTGGGGTCCTATTTTAAATTCCTCTCAGATTCTGGGAAGGGATGTATTTAGGGTTGTTCAGAAAGAGCGAACACAGACAGTCCAGTTGCATGTGGGGCTGCGTGAAGGCTCCCCTGGGGAGTTCAGTTCTACCCAATAGCTTCCTTTCAGGGCAATTTTTGATGGGCGAAAGGGGCTCTGTACGGGGTTTATGGGGACCGATTTTCAATTACTCTCAGATTCCGGGTAGGGAGATATATAGAGTTTTTAAGAAAGAGCGAACACAGAGAGTCCAGTTGCATGTGGGGCTGCGTAAAGGCTCCCCTGGGGAGTTCAGTTTTACCCAAAGGCTTCCTTTCAGTGCAATTTTTGATGAGCGAAACAGGCTCTGTACGCGGTTTCTGGGGTCCTATTTTCAATACCTCTCAGATTCCGGGTAGGGAGGTATTTAGGGTTGTTCAGAAAGAGCGAACACAGAGAGTCCAGTTGCATGTGGGGCTGCGTAAAGGCTCCCATGAAGAGTTCAGTTGTACCCAAAGCCTTCCTTTCAGGGCAATTTTTGATGGGCGAAAGGTGCTCTGTAGTTGATTTCTGGGGTCCTATTTTCAATTCCTCTCAGATTCTGGGAAGGGATGTATTTAGGGTTGTTCAGAAAGAGCGAACACAGAGAGTCCAGTTGCATGTGGGGCTGCGTAAAGGCTCCCCTGGGGAGTTCAGTTGTACCCAAAGGCTTCCTTTCTGGGCAATTTTTGATGGGTGAAAGGGGCTCTGTACGTGATTTCTGGGGTCATATTTTCTATTCCTCTCAGATTCCGGTTAGGCATGTATTAAGCGTTGTTCAGAAAGAGCGAACACAGAGTCCAGTTGCATGTGGGGCTGCGTAAATGCTCCCCTGGGGAGTTCAGTTGTACCCAAAGGCTTCCTTTGGGCGCAATTTTTGATGGGCGAAAGGGGCTTTGTATGCGTTTCCTGGGGTCCTATTTTCAATTCCTCTCACATTCCGGGTAGGAAGGTATTAAGGGTTGTTCAGAAAGAGCGAACACAGAGAGTCCAGTTGTATGTGGGACTGCGTAAAGGCTCCCCTGGGGAGTTCAGTTGTACCCAAAGGCTTCCTTTGGGTGCAATTTTTGATGGGTGAAAGGGGCTCTGTACGTGATTTCTGGGGTCCTATATTAAATTCCTCTCACATTCCGGGAAGAGATGTATTTAGGGTTGTTCAGAAAGAGCAAACACAGAGAGTCCAGTTGCATGTGGGGCTGCGTAAAGGCTCCCCTGGGGAGTTCAGTTGTACCCAAAGGCTTCCTTTGGGGGAAATTTTTGGTTGGTGAAAGGGGCTTTGTATGCATTTTCCGGGGTCCTATTTTCAATTCCTCTCACATTCCGGTTAGGGAGATATTTAGAGTTGTTCAGAATGAGCGAACACAGAGAGTCCAGTTGCATGTAGGTCAGCCTAAAAGCTCCCCTGGGGAGTTCAATTGTACCCAAAGGCTTCTTTTCAGGGCAATTTTTGATGGGCGAAAGGGGCTTTGTATGCGTTTTCCGGGGTCCTATTTTCAATTCCTCTCACATTCCGGGAAGGGAAGTATTTAGGGTTGTTCAGAAAGAGCGACCACAGAGAGTCCAGTTGCATGTGGGGCTGCGTAAAGGCTCCCCTGGGGAGTTCAGTTGTACCCAAAGGCCTCCATTGGGGTTTATTTTTGATGAGCGAATGGGGATTTCTATGCATTTTCCAGGGTCCTAGTTTCAATTCCTGTCAGATTCTGGGTAGGGAGATATTTTGGGTTGTTCAGAAAGAGCGAACACAGAGAGTCCAGTTGCATGTGGGGCTGCGTAAAGGCTCCCCTGGGGAGTTCAGTTGTACCCATAGGCTTCCTTTGGGGGCGATTTTTGATGGGTGAACGGGTTTTAGTATGCGTTTTCGGTGGTCCTATTTTCAATTCCTGTCAGAATCCGGGTAGGGAGATATTTAGGGTTATTCAGAAAGAGCGAACACAGAGAGTCCAGTTGCATGTGGGGCTGCGTAAAGGCTCCCCTGGGGAGTTCAGTTGTACCCAAAGGCTTCCTTTGGAGGCAATTTTTGATGGGCGAAAGGGGCTCTGAACGCGGTTTCTGGGGTCCTATTTTCAATTCCTCTCACATTCCGGGTAGGGATGTATTTAGGGTTTTTAAGAAAGAGCGAACACAGAGATTCCATTTGCATGTGGGACTGCGTAAAGGCTCCCATGGGGAGTTCAGTTGTACCCAAAGGCTTCCTTTGGGGGCAATTTTTGATGGGTGAAAGGGGCTTTATATTCGTTTTCTGGGATCCTATTTTAAATTCCTCTCACATTCCGGTTAGGCATGTATTTAGGGTTGTTCAGAAAGAGCGAACACAGAGAGTCCAGTTGCATGTGGGGCTGCATAAAGGCTCCCCTGGGGAGTTCAGTTGTACCAAAAGGCTTCCTTTGGGGACGATTTTTGATGGGCGAAAGGGGCTTTGTACGCGATTTCCGGGGTCCTATTTTAAATTCCTCTCAGATTCCGGGAAGGGATGTATTTAGGGTTGTTCAGAAAGAGCGAACACAGAGAGTCCAGTTGCTTGTGGGGCTGCGTAAAGGCTCCCCTGGGGAGTTCAGTTGTACCCAAAGGCTTCCTTTGGGGGCAATTTTTGATGGGTGAAAGGGGCTTTGTATGCATTTTCTGGGGTCCTATTTTAAATTCCTCTCACATAACGGGAAGGGATGTATTTAGGGTTGTTCAGAAAGAGCGAACACAGAGAGTCCAGTTGCATGTGGGGCTGCGTGAAGGCTCCCCTGGGGAGTTCAGTTCTACCCAATAGCTTCCTTTCAGGGCAATTTTTGATGGGCGAAAGGGGCTCTGTACGGGGTTTCTCGGAACCGATTTTCAATTCCTCTCAGATTCCGGGTAGGGATGTATTTAGGGTTGTTCAGAAAGAGCGAACACAGAGAGTCCAGTTGCATGTGGGGCTGCGTAAAGGCTCCCATGGGGAGTTCAGTTGTACCCATAGGCTTCCTTTGGGGGCGATTTTTGATGGGTGAACGGGTTTTTGTATGCGTTTTCGGTGGTCCTATTTTCAATTCCTGTCAGAATCCGGGTAGGGAGATATTTAGGGTTGTTCAGAAAGAGCGAACACAGAGAGTCCAGTTGCATGTGGGGCTGCGTAAAGGCTCCCCTTGGGAGTTCAGTTGTACCCAAAGGCTTCCTTTGGAGGCAATTTTTGATGGGCAAAAGGGGCTCTGTACGCCTTTTCTGGGGTCCTATTTTACATTCCTCTCAGATTCCGGGAAGAGATGTATTTAGGGTTGTTCAGAAAGAGCGAACACAGAGATTCCAGTTGCATGTGGGGCTGCGTAAAGGCTCCCCTGGGGAGTTCAGTTGTACCCAAAGGCTTCCTTTGGGTGCAATTTTTGATGGGTGAAAGGTGCTCTGTATGTGATTTCTGGGGTCCTATTTTCAATTCCTCTCAGATTCCGGGAAGGGATGTATTTAGGGTTGTTCAGAAAGAGCGAACACAGAGAGTCCAGTTGCATGTGGGGCTGCATAAAGGCTCCCCTGGGGAGTTCAGTTGTACCAAAAGGCTTCCTTTGGGGACGATTTTTGATGGGCGAAAGGGGCTTTGTACGCGATTTCCGGGGTCCTATTTTAAATTCCTCTCAGATTCCGGGAAGGGATGTATTTAGGGTTGTTCAGAAAGAGCGAACACAGAGAGTCCAGTTGCTTGTGGGGCTGCGTAAAGGCTCCCCTGGGGAGTTCAGTTGTACCCAAAGGCTTCCTTTGGGGGCAATTTTTGATGGGTGAAAGGGGCTTTGTATGCGTTTTCTGGGGTCCTATTTTAAATTCCTCTCACATAACGGGAAGGGATGTATTTAGGGTTGTTCAGAAAGAGCGAACACAGCGAGTCCAGTTGCATGTGGGGCTGCGTGAAGGCTCCCCTGGGGAGTTCAGTTCTACCCAGTAGCTTCCTTTCAGGGCAATATTTGATGGGCGAAAGGGGCTCTGTACGGGGTTTCTGGGAACCGATTTTCAATTCCTCTCAGATTCCGGGTAGGGATGTATTTAGGGTTGTTCAGAAAGAGCGAACACAGAGAGTCCAGTTGCATGTGGGGCTGCGTAAAGGCTCCCATGGGGAGTTCAGTTGTACCCATAGGCTTCCTTTGGGGGCGATTTTTGATGGGTGAACGGGTTTTTGTATGCGTTTTCGGTGGTCCTATTTTCAATTCCTGTCAGAATCCGGGTAGGGAGATATTTAGGGTTGTTCAGAAAGAGCGAACACAGAGAGTCCAGTTGCATGTGGGGCTGCGTAAAGGCTCCCCTTGGGAGTTCAGTTGTACCCAAAGGCTTCCTTTGGAGGCAATTTTTGATGGGCAAAAGGGGCTCTGTACGCCTTTTCTGGGGTCCTATTTTACATTCCTCTCAGATTCCGGGAAGAGATGTATTTAGGGTTGTTCAGAAAGAGCGAACACAGAGATTCCAGTTGCATGTGGGGCTGCGTAAAGGCTCCCATGGGGAGTTCAGTTGTACCCAAAGGCTTCCTTTGGGTGCAATTTTTGATGGGCGAAAGGGGCTCTGAACGCGGTTTCTGGGGTCCTATTTTCAATTCCTCTCACATTCCGGGTAGGGATGTATTTAGGGTTTTTAAGAAAGAGCGAACACAGAGATTCCATTTGCATGTGGGACTGCGTAAAGGCTCCCATGGGGAGTTCAGTTGTACCCAAAGGCTTCCTTTGGGGGCAATTTTTGATGGGTGAAAGGGGCTTTGTATGCGTTTTCTGGGGTCCTATTTTAAATTCCTCTCACATTCCGGGAAGGGATGTATTTAGGGTTGTTCAGAAAGAGCGAACACAGAGAGTCCAGTTGCATGTGGGGCTGCGTAAAGGCTCCCCTGGGGAGTTCAGTTGTACCCAAAGCCTTCCTTTCAGGGCAATTTTTGATGGGTGAAAGGTGCTCTGTATGTGATTTCTGGGGTCCTATTTTCAATTCCTCTCAGATTCCGGTTAGGCATGTATTTAGGGTTGTTCAGAAAGAGCGAACACAGAGAGTCCAGTTGCATGTGGGGCTGCATAAAGGCTCCCCTGGGGAGTTCAGTTGTACCAAAAGGCTTCCTTTGGGGACGATTTTTGATGGGCGAAAGGGGCTTTGTACGCGATTTCCGGGGTCCTATTTTAAATTCCTCTCAGATTCCGGGAAGGGATGTATTTAGGGTTGTTCAGAAAGAGCGAACACAGAGAGTCCAGTTGCTTGTGGGGCTGCGTAAAGGCTCCCCTGGGGAGTTCAGTTGTAACCAAAGGCTTCCTTTGGGGGCAATTTTTGATGGGTGAAAGGGGCTTTGTATGCGTTTTCTGGGGTCCTATTTTAAATTCCTCTCACATAACGGGAAGGGATGTATTTAGGGTTGTTCAGAAAGAGCGAACACAGAGAGTCCAGTTGCATGTGGGGCTGCGTGAAGGCTCCCCTGGGGAGTTCAGTTCTACCCAATAGCTTCCT
Source organism: Mergus octosetaceus (assembly GCA_036873955.1). Classification (NCBI taxonomy): domain Eukaryota; kingdom Metazoa; phylum Chordata; class Aves; order Anseriformes; family Anatidae; genus Mergus; species Mergus octosetaceus. The sequence continues at coordinate 523,835 of JBAGBL010000046.1, forward strand.
TTCAGGGCAATTTTTGATGGGCGAAAGGGGCTCTGTACGGGGTTTCTGGGAACCGATTTTCAATTCCTCTCAGATTCCGGGTAGGGAGATATTTAGGGTTTTTAAGAAAGAGCGAACACAGAGAGTCCAGTTGCATGTGGGGCTGCGTAAAGGCTCCCCTGGGGAGTTCAGTTGTACCCAAAGGCTTCTTTTCAGGGCGATTTTTGATGGGTGAAAGGGGCTCTCTACACCGTTTCTGGGGTCCTATTTTCAATTCCTCTCACATTCCGGGAAGGGATGTATTTAAGGTTGTTCAGAAAGTGCGAACACAGAGAGTCCAGTTGCATGTGGGGCTGCGTGAAGGCTCCCCTGGGGAGTTCAGTTGTACCCAAAGGCTTCCTTTGGGGGCAATTTTTGATGGGCGAAAGGGGCTCTGAACGCGGTTTCTGGGGTCCTATTTTAAATTCCTCTCACATTCCGGGAAGGGATGTATTTAGGGTTGTTCAGAAAGAGCGAACACAGAGAGTCCAGTTGCATGTGGGGCTGCGTAAAGGCTCCCATGGGGAGTTCAGTTGTACCCATAGGTTTCCTTTGCGGGCGATTTTTGATGGGTGAACGGGTTTTTGTATGCGTTTTCGGTGGTCCTATTTTCAATTCCTGTCAGAATCCGGGAAGGGAGATATTTAGGGTTGTTCAGAAAGAGCGAACACAGAGAGTCCAGTTGCATGTGGGGCTGCGTAAAGGCTCCCCTGGGGAGTTCAGTTGTACCCAAAGGCTTCCTTTGGAGGCAAATTTGATGGGCAAAAGGGGCTCTGTACGCCTTTTCTGGGGTCCTATTTTACATTCCTCTCAGATTCCGGGAAGGGATGTATTTAGGGTTTTTAAGAAAGAGCGAACACAGAGAGTCCAGTTGCATGTGGGGCTGCGTAAAGGCTCCCCTGGGGAGTTCAGTTGTACCCAAAGGCTTCCTTTGGGGGCGATTTTTGATGGGTGAAAGGGGCTCTGTACACCGTTTCTGGGGTCCTATTTTCAATTCCTCTCACATTCCGGGAAAAGATGTATTTAAGGTTGTTCAGAAAGTGCGAACACAGAGAGTACAGTTGCATGTGGGGCTGCGTGAAGGCTCCCCTGGGGAGTTCAGTTGTACCCAAAGGCTTCCTTTGGGAGCAATTTTTGATGGGCGAAAGGGGCTCTGAACGCAGTTTCTGGGGTCCTATTTTAAATTCCTCTCACATTCCGGGAAGGGATGTATTTAGGGTTGTTCAGAAAGAGCGAACACAGAGAGTCCAGTTGCATGTGGGGCTGCGTAAAGGCTCCCCTGGGAAGTTCAGTTGTACCCAAAGGCTTCCTTTGGGGGCAATTTTTGATGGGCGAAAGGGGTTTTGTATGCGTTTTCTGGGGTCCTATTTTCAATTCCTGTCAGATTCCAGGTAGGGAGATATTTAGGGTTGTTCAGAAAGAGCGAACACAGAGAGTCCAGTTGCATGTGAGGCTGCGTGAAGGCTCCCCTGGGGAGTTCAGTTCTACCCAAAGGCTTCCTTTCAGGGCAATTTTTGATGGGCGAAAGGGGTTTTGTATGCGTTTTCTGGGGACCGATTTTCAATTCCTCGCAGATTCCTTGTAGGGAGATATTTAGGGTTGTTCAGAAAGAGCGAACACAGAGAGTCCAGTTGCATGTGGGGCTGCGTAAAGGCTCCCGTGGGGAGTTCAGCTGTACCCAAAGGCTTCCTTTGGGGGCAATTTTTGATGGGCAAAAGGGGCTCTGTACGCCTTTTCTGGGGTCCTACTTTCAATTCCTCTCACATTCCGGGAAGGGATGTATTTAGCGTTGTTCAGAAAGAGCGAACACAGAGAGTCCAGTTGCATGTGGGGCTGCGTAAAGGCTCCCCTGGGGAGTTCATTTGTACCCAAAGGCTTCCTTTCAGGGCAATTTTTGATGGGAGAAAGGGCCTCTGTACGTGATTTCTGGGGTCATATTTTCAATTCCTCTCAGATTCCGTTTAGGGATGTATGTAGGGTTGTTCAGAAAGAGCGAACACAGAGAGTCCAGTTGCATGTGGGGCTGCGTGAAGGTCCCCTGGGGAGTTCAGTTTTACCCAAAGGCTTCTTTTCAGGGCAATTTTTGATGGGTGAAAGGGGCTTTGTACGCGATTTCTGGGGTCCTATTTTCAATTCCTCTCAGATTCCGGGTAGGGAGATATTTAGGGTTGTTCAGAAAGAGCGGACACAGAGAGTCCAGTTGCATGTGGGGCTGCGTGAAGGCTCCCCTGCGGAATTTAGTTGTACCCAAAGGCTTCCTTTGGGGGCAATTTTTGATGGGTGAAAGTGGCTTTGTACGCGTTTTCCGGGGTGCTATTTTCAATTCCTCTCACATTCCGGGAAGGGATGTATTTAGGGTTGTGAAGAAAGAGCGAACACAGAGAGTCCAGTTGCATGTGGGGCTGCGTAAAGGCTCCCCTGGGGAGTTCAGTTGTACCCAAAGGCTTCCTTTGGGGTCAAGTTTTGATGGGTGAAAGAGGCTCTGTACACGATTTCCGGCGTCCTATTTTAAATTCATCCCAGATTCCAGGTAGGGATGAATTTAGGGTTGTTCAGAAAGAGCGAACACAGAGAGTCCAGTTGCATGTGGGGCTGCGTAAAGGCTCCCCTGGGGAATTTAGTTGTACCCAAAGGCTTCATTTGGGGGCAATTTTTGATGGGTGAAAGTGGCTTTGTACGCGTTTTCCGGGGTGCTATTTTCAATTCCTCTCACATTCCGGGAAGGGATGTATTTAGGGTTTTTAAGAAAGAGCGAACACACAGAGTCCAGTTGCATGTGGGGCTGCGTAAAGGCTCCCCTGGGGAGTTCTGTTGTACCCAAAGGCTTCCTTTGGGGTCAAATTTTGATGGGTGAAAGAGGCTCTGTACACGATTTCTGGCGTCCTATTTTAAATTCATCTCAGATTCCAGGTAGGGATGAATTTAGGGTTGTTCAGAAAGAGCGAACACAGAGAGTCCAGTTGCATGTGGGGCTGCGTAAAGGCTCCCCTGGGGAGTTCAGTTTTACCCAAAGGCTTCCTTTGGGGGCAATTTTTGATGGGTGAATGGGGCTTTGTATGCGTTTTCTGGGGTCCTATTTTAAATTCCTCTCACATTCCGGGAAGGGATGTATTTTGGGTTGTTCAGAAAGAGCGAACACAGAGAGTCCAGTTGCATGTGGGGCTGCGTAAAGGCTCCCCTGGGGAGTTCATTTGTACCCAAAGGCTTCCTTTCAGGGCAATTTTTGATGGGAGAAAGGGCCTCTGTACGTGATTTCTGGGGTCATATTTTCAATTCCTCTCAGATTCCGTTTAGGGATGTATGTAGGGTTGTTCAGAAAGAGCGAACACAGAGAGTCCAGTTGCATGTGGGGCTGCGTGAAGGTCCCCTGGGGAGTTCAGTTTTACCCAAAGGCTTCTTTTCAGGGCAATTTTTGATGGGTGAAAGGGGCTTTGTACGCGATTTCTGGGGTCCTATTTTCAATTCCTCTCAGATTCCGGGTAGGGAGATATTTAGGGTTGTTCAGAAAGAGCGGACACAGAGAGTCCAGTTGCATGTGGGGCTGCGTGAAGGCTCCCCTGCGGAATTTAGTTGTACCCCAAAGGCTTCCTTTGGGGGCAATTTTTGATGGGTGAAAGTGGCTTTGTACGCGTTTTCCGGGGTGCTATTTTCAATTCCTCTCACATTCCGGGAAGGGATGTATTTAGGGTTGTGAAGAAAGAGCGAACACAGAGAGTCCAGTTGCATGTGGGGCTGCGTAAAGGCTCCCCTGGGGAGTTCAGTTGTACCCAAAGGCTTCCTTTGGGGTCAAGTTTTGATGGGTGAAAGAGGCTCTGTACACGATTTCCGGCGTCCTATTTTAAATTCATCCCAGATTCCAGGTAGGGATGAATTTAGGGTTGTTCAGAAAGAGCGAACACAGAGAGTCCAGTTGCATGTGGGGCTGCGTAAAGGCTCCCCTGGGGAGTTCAGTTGTACCCAAAGGCTTCCTTTGGAGGCAATTTTTGATGGGTGAAAGGGGCTCTGTACGTGATTTCTGGGGTCATATTTTCAATTCCTCTCAGATTCCGGTTAGGCATGTATTTAGGGTTGTTCAGAAAGAGCGAACACAGAGAGTCCAGTTGCATGTGGGGCTGCCTAAAGGCTCCCCTGGGGAGTTCAGTTGTACCCAAAGGCTTCCTTGGGGGCACTATTTGATTGGCGAAAGGGGCTCTGTACGCGGTTTATGGGGTCCTATTTTAAATTCCTCTCAGATTCCGGTTAGGCATGTATTTAGGGTTGTTCAGAAAGAGCGAACACAGAGAGTCCAGTTGCATGTGGGGCTGCGTAAAGGCTTCCCTGTGGAATTTATTTATACCCAATAACTTCCTTTGGGGGCAATTTTTGAGGGGTGAAAGGGGCTCTGTACACGTTTTCCGGGGTCCTATTTTAAATTCCTCTCAGATTCCCCGTAGGGATGTATTTAGGGTTGTTCAGAAAGAGCGAACACAGAGAGTCCAGTTGCATGTGGGGCTGCGTAAAAGCTCCCCTGGGGAGTTCAGTTGTACCCAAAGGCTTCTTTTCAGGGCAATTTTTGATGGGTGAAGGGGGCTCTGTACGTGATTTCTGGGGTCATATTTTCAATTCCTCTCAGATTCCGGGAAAAGATGTATTTAAGGTTGTTCAGAAAGTGCGAACACAGAGTCCAGTTGCATGTGGGGCTGCGTAAAGGCTCCCCTGGGGAGTTCAGTTGTACCCAAAGGCTTCCTTTGGGGGCGATTTTTGATGGGTGAAAGGGTTCTCTGTACAAGATTTCTGGGGTCATATTTTCAATTCCTCTCAGATTCCGGTTAGGGATGTATTTAGTGTTGTTCAGAAAGAGCGAACACAGAGAGTCCAGTTGCATGTGGGGCTGCGTAAAGGCTCCCCTGGGGAGTTCAGTTTTACCCAAAGGCTTCTTTTCAGGGCAATTTTTGATGGGCGAAAGGGGCTTTGTACGCGATTTCTGGGGTCCTATTTTCAATTCCTCTCAGATTCCGGGTAGGGAGGTATTAAGGGTTGTTCAGTTAGCGCGAACACAGAGAGTCCAGTTGCATGTGGGGCTGCGTAAAGGCTCCCCTGGGGAATTTAGTTGTACCCAAAGGCTTCATTTGGGGGCAATTTTTGATGGGTGAAAGTGGCTTTGTACGCGTTTTCCGGGGTGCTATTTTCAATTCCTCTCACATTCCGGGAAGGGATGTATTTAGGGTTTTTAAGAAAGAGCGAACACACAGAGTCCAGTTGCATGTGGGGCTGCGTAAAGGCTCCCCTGGGGAGTTCAGTTTTACCCAAAGGCTTCCTTTGGGGGCAATTTTTGATGGGTGAATGGGGCTTTGTATGCGTTTTCTGGGGTCCTATTTTAAATTCCTCTCACATTCCGGGAAGGGATGTATTTTGGGTTGTTCAGAAAGAGCGAACACAGAGAGTCCAGTTGCATGTGGGGCTGCGTAATGGCTCCCCTAAGGAGTTCAATTGTACCCAAAAGCTTCCTTTCAGGGCAATTTTTGATGGGCGAAAGGGTCTTTGTACGCGATTTCCAGGGTCCTATTTTCAATTCCTCTCAGATTCCGGGTAGGGAGATATTTAGGGTTGTTCAGAAAGAGCGAACACAGAGAGTCCAGTTGCATGTGGGGCTGCGTAAAGGCTCCCCTGGGGAGTTCAGTTGTACCCAAAGGCTTCCTTTGGGGGCAATTTTTGATGGGTGAAAGTGGCTTTGTATGCATTTTCTGGGGTCCTATATTAAATTCCTCTCACATTCCGGGAAGGGATGTATTTAGGGTTGTTCAGAAAGAGCGAACACAGAGAGTCCAGTTGCATGTGGGTCTTCGTAAAGGCTCCCCTGGGGAGTTCAGTTGTACCCAAAGGCTTATTTGGGGGCAATTTTTGATGGGCGAAAGGGGCTTTGTATGCGTTTTCCGGGGACCTATTTTAAATTCCTCTCAGATTCCGGGTAGGGATGTATTTAGGGTTGTTCAGAAAGAGCGAACACAGAGAGTCCAGTTGCATGTGGGGCTGCCTAAAGGCTCCCATGGGGAGTTCAGTTGTACCCAAAGGCTTCTATTCAGGGCAATTTTTTACGGCTGAAAGGGGCTTTGTACACGATTTCTGGGGTCCTATTTTCAATTCCTCTGAGATTCCCGTTAGGCATGTATTTAGGGTTGTTCAGAAAGAGCGAACACAGCGAGTCCAGTTGCATATTGGCCTGCGTAAAGGCTCCCCTGGGGAGTTCAGTTGTACCCAAACGCTTCCTTTGGGGGCGATTTTTGATGAGTGAAAGGGGCTTTGAATGCGTTTTCTGGGGTCCTATTTTAAATTCCTCTCACATTCCGGGAAGGGATGTATTTAGGGTTGTTCAGAAAGAGCGAACACAGAGAGTCCAGTTGCATGTGGGGCTTCTTAAAGGCTCCCCTGGGGAGTTCAGTTGTACCCAAAGGCTTATTTGGGTGCAATTTTTGATGGGCGAAAGGGGATTTGTACGCGATTTCCGGGAACCTATTTTAAATTCCTCTCAGATTCCGGGTAGGGATGTATTTAGGGTTGTTAAGAAAGAGCGAACACAGAGAGTCCAGTTGCATGTGGGGCTGCGAAAAGGCTCCCCTGGGGAGTTCAGTTGTACGCAAAGGCTTCCTTTCAGGGCAATTTTTTACGGGTGAAAGGGGCTCTGTACACGTTTTCCAGGTTCCTATTTTCAATTCCTCTCAGATTCCAGGTAGGGATGTATTTAGGGTTGTTCAGAAAGAGCGAAAACAGAGAGTCCAGTTGCATGTGGGGCTGCGTAAGGGCTCCCCTGGGGAGTTCAGTTGTTCCCAAAGGCTTCCTTTGGGGACTATTTTTGATGGGTGAAAGGGGCTTTGTATGCTTTTTCTCGGATACTATTTTAAATTCCTCTCACATTCCGGGAAGGGATGTATTTAGGGTTGTTTCAGAAAGAGCGAACACAGAGAGTCCAGTTGCATGTGGGGCTGTGTAAAGTCTCCCCTGGGGAGTTCACGTGTACCCAAAGGCTTCTTTTCAGGGCAATTTTTGATGGGCGAAAGGGGCTTTGTACGCGATTTCTGGGGTCCTATTTTCAATTCCTCTCAGATTCCGGGTAGGGATGTATTTAGGGTTGTTCAGAAAGAGCGAACACAGAGAGTCCAGTTGCATGTGGGGCTGCGTAAAGGCTCCCCTGGGGAGTTCAGTTGTACCCAAAGGCTTCCTTTGGGGTCAATTTTTGACGGGTGAAAGTGGCTTTGTACGCGTTTTCCGGGGTGCTATTTTCAATTCCTCTCACATTCCGGGAAGGGATGTATTTAGGGTTTTTAAGAAAGAGCGAACACACAGAGTCCAGTTGCATGTGGGGCTGCGTAAAGGCTCCCCTGGGGAGTTCAGTTGTACCCAAAGGCTTCCTTTGGGGTCAAATTTTGATGGGTGAAAGAGGCTCTGTACACGATTTCTGGCGTCCTATTTTAAATTCATCTCAGATTCCAGGTAGGGATGAATTTAGGGTTGTTCAGAAAGAGCGAACACAGAAAGTCCAGTTGCATGTGGCGCTGCGTGAAGGCTCCCCTGGGGAGTTCAGTTGTACCCAAAGGCTTCTTTTCAGGGCAATTTTTTATGGGTGAAAGGGGCTCTGTGCGTGATTTCTGGGGTCATATTTTCAATTCCTCTCAGATTCCGGTTAGGCATGTATTTAGGGTTGTTCAGAAAGAGCAAACACAGAGAGTCCAGTTGCATGTGAGGCTGCGTAAAGGCTCCCCTGCGGAATTTATTTGTACCCAAAGGCTTCCTTTGGGGGCAGTTTTTGATGGGTGAAATTGGCTTTGTACGCTTTTTACGAGGTGCTATTTTCAATTCCTCTCACATTCCGGGAAGGGATGTATTTAGGGTTGTTCAAAAAGAGCGAACACAGAGAGTCCAGTTGCATGTGGGGCTGCGTAAAGGCTCCCCTGGGGAGTTCAGTTGTACCCAAAGGCTTCCTTGGGGGCACTATTTAATGGCGAAAGGGGCTCTGTGCGCGGTTTCTGGGGTCCTATTTTAAATTCCTCTCAGACTCCGGGTAGGGATGTATTTAGGGTTGTTCAGAAAGAGCGAACACAGAGAGTCCAGTTGCATGTGGGGCTGCGTAAAGGCTCCCCTGGGGAGTTCAGTTTTACCCAAAGGCTTCCTTTGGGGGCAATTTTTGATGGGTGAATGGGGCTTTGTATGCGTTTTCTGGGGTCCTATTTTAAATTCCTCTCACATTCCGGGAAGGGATGTATTTTGGGTTGTTCAGAAAGAGCGAACACAGAGAGTCCAGTTGCATGTGGGGCTGCGTAATGGCTCCCCTAAGGAGTTCAATTGTACCCAAAAGCTTCCTTTCAGGGCAATTTTTGATGGGCGAAAGGGGCTTTGTACGCGATTTCCAGGGTCCTATTTTAAATTCCTCTCAGATTCCGGGTAGGGAGATATTTAGGGTTGTTCAGAAAGAGCGAACACAGAGAGTCCAGTTGCATGTGGGGCTGCGTAAAGGCTCCCCTGGGGAGTTCAGTTGTACCAAAGGCTTCCTTTGGGGGCAATTTTTGATGGGTGAAAGTGGCTTTGTATGCATTTTCTGGGGTCCTATTTTAAATTCCTCTCACATTCCGGGAAGGGATGTATTTAGGGTTGTTCAGAAAGAGCGAACACAGAGAGTCCAGTTGCATGTGGGGCTGCGTAAAGGCTCCCCTGGGGAGTTCAGTTGTACCCAAAGGCTTATTTGGGGGCAATTTTTGATGGGCGAAAGGGGCTTTGTATGCGTTTTCCGGGGACCTATTTTAAATTCCTCTCAGATTCCGGGTAGGGATGTATTTAGGGTTGTTCAGAAAGAGCGAACACAGAGAGTCCAGTTGCATGTGGGGCTGCATAAAGGCTCCCCTGGGGAGTTCAGTTGTACCCAAGGCTTCTATTCAGGGCAATTTTTTACGGGTGAAAGGGGCTTTGTACACGATTTCTGGGGTCCTATTTTCAATTCCTCTGAGATTCCGGTTAGGCATGTATTTAGGGTTGTTCAGAAAGAGCGAACACAGCGAGTCCAGTTGCATATTGGGCTGCGTAAAGGCTCCCCTGGGGAGTTCAGTTGTACCCAAACGCTTCCTTTGGGGGCGATTTTTGATGAGTGAAAGGGGCTTTGAATGCGTTTTCTGGGGTCCTATTTTAAATTCCTCTCACATTCCGGGAAGGGATGTATTTAGGGTTGTTCAGAAAGAGCGAACACAGAGAGTCCAGTTGCATGTTGGGCTGCGTAAAGGCTCCCCTGGGGAGTTCAGTTGTACCCAAAGGCTTATTTGGGTGCAATTTTTGATGGGCGAAAGGGGATTTGTACGCGATTTCCGGGAACCTATTTTAAATTCCTCTCAGATTCCGGGTAGGCATGTATTTAGGGTTGTTCAGAAAGAACGAACACAGCGAGTCTAGTTGCATATGGGGCTGCGTAAAGGCTCCCCTGGGGAGTTCAGTTGTACCCAAAGGCTTCCTTTCAGGGCAATTTTTGATGGGTGAAAGGGGCTCTGTACACGTTTTCCAGGTTCCTATTTTCAATTCCTCTCAGATTCCAGGTAGGGATGTATTTAGGGTTGTTCAGAAAGACCGAACACAGAGAGTCCAGTTGCATGTGGGGCTGCATAAGGGCTCCCCTGGGGAGTTCAGTTGTTCCCAAAGGCTTCCTTTGGGGGCAATTTTTGATGGGTGAAAGGGGCTCTGTACACGTTTTCCAGGTTCCTATTTCCAATTCCTCTCACATTCCGGGAAGGGATGTATTTAGGGTTGTTTCAGAAAGAGCGAACACAGAGAGTCCAGTTGCATGTAGGGCTGCGTAAAGTCTCCCCTGGGGAGTTCACTTGTACCCAAGGCTTCCTTTGGGGGCATTTTTGATGGGTGAAAGGGGCTCTGTACGTGATTTCTGGGGTCATATTTTCAATTCCTCTCATATTCCGGGTAGGGAGGTATTAAGTGTTGTTGAGAAAGAGCGAACACAGAGAGTCCAGTTGCATGTGGGACTGCGTAAAGGCTCCCATGGGGAGTTCAGTTGTACCCAAAGGCTTCCTTTGGGGGCAATTTTTGATGGGTAAAAGGGGCTCTGTACGTGATTTCTGGAGTCCTATTTTAAATTCCTCTCACATTCCGGGAAGGGATGTATTTAGGGTTCTTCAGAAAGAGCGAACACAGAGAGTCCAGTTGCATGTGAGGCTGCCTAAGGGCTCCCCTGGGGAGTTCAGTTGCTCCCAAAGGCTTCCTTTGGGGGCAATTTTTGATGGGTGAAAGGGGCTCTGTACGCCGTTTCTGGGGTCCTATTTTAAATTCCTCTCACATTCCGGGAAGGGATGTATTAAGGGTTGTTCAGAAAGAGGGAACACAGAGAGTCCAGTTGCATGTGGGGCTGCGTAATGGTTCCCCTGGGGAGTTCAGTTGTACCCAAAGGCTTATTTGGGGGCAATTTTGGATGGGCGAAAGGGGCTTTGTACACGATTTCCAGGGTCCTATTTTAAATTCCTCTCACATTCCGGGTAGGGAGATATTTAGGGTTGTTCAGAAAGAGCGAACACAGAAAGTTCAGTTGCATGTGGGACTGCGTAAAAGCTCCCCTGGGGAGTTCAGTTGTACCCAAAGGCTTCCTTTGGGGACAATTTTTGATGGGTGAAAGGGGCTTTGTATGCATTTTCTGGGGTCCTATTTTAAATTCCTCTCACATTCCGGGTAGGGATGTATTTAGGGTTGTTCAGAAAGAGCGAACACAGAGAGTCCAGTTGCATGTGGGGCTGCGTAAAGGCTCCCCTGGGGAGTTCAGTTGTACCCAAAGGCTTCCTTTGGGTGCAATTTTTGATGGGCGAAAGAGGCTCTGTACATGATTTCTGGGGTCCTATTTTCAATTCCTCTCAGATTCCGGGTAGGGAGGTATTAAGTGTTGTTGAGAAAGAGCGAACACAGAGAGTCCAGTTGCATGTGGGACTGCGTAAAGGCTCCCATGGGGAGTTCAGTTGTACCCAAAGGCTTCCTTTCAGAGCGATTTTTGATGGGTCAAAGGGGCTTTGTATGCATTTTCTGGGGTCCTAATTTAAATTCCTCTCACATTCCGGGAAGGGATGTATTTAGGGTTCTTCAGAAAGAGCGAACACAGAGAGTCCAGTTGCATGTGGGGCTGCGTAATGGCTCCCCTGGGGAGTTCAGTTGTACCCAAAGGCTTCCTTTGGGGGCAATTTTTGATGGGTGAAAGGGGCTCTGTACGTGATTTCTGGGGTCATATTTTCTATTCCTCTCAGATTCCGGTTAGGCATGTATTAAGCGTTGTTCATAAAGAGCGAAAACAGAGAGTCCAGTTGCATGTGGGGCTGCGTAAAGGCTCCCCTGGGGAGTTCAGTTGTACCCAAAGGCTTCCTTTGGGGGTAATTTTTGATGGGTGAAAGGGGCTCTGTAAGCGTTTTCCAGGGTCTTATTTTCAATTCCTCTCAGATTCCAGGTAGGGATGTATTTAGGGTTGTTCAGAAAGAGCGAACACAGAGAGTCCAGTTGCATGTGGGACTGCGTAAAGGCTCCCCTGGGGAGTTCAGTTGTACCCAAAGGCTTCCTATGGAGGCAATATTTGATGGATTAAAGGGGCTCTGTACGTGATTTCTGGGGTCATATTTTCAATTCCTCTCAGATTCCGGTTTGGGATGTATTTAGGGTTCTTCAGAAAGAGCGAACACAGAGAGTCCAGTTGCATGTGGGGCTGCGTAAAGGCTCCCCTGGGGAGTTCAGTTGTACCCAAAGGCTTCCTTTGGGGGCAATTTTTGATGGGTAAAAGGTGCTCTGTACTTGATTTCTGGAGTCCTATTTTAAATTCCTCTCACATTCCGGGAAGGGATGTATTTAGGGTTGTTCAGAAAGAGCGAACACAGAGAGTCCAGTTTCATGTGAGGCTGCGTAAGGGCTCCCCTGGGGAGTTCAGTTGCTCCCAAAGGCTTCCTTTGGGGGCAATTTGTGATGGGAGAAAGGGGCTCTGTACGCATTTCCAGGGTCCTATTTTAAATTCCTCTCAGATTCCAGGTAGGGATGTATTTAGGGTTGTTCAGAAAGAGCGAACACAGAGAGTCCAGTTGCATGTGGGGCTGCGTAAAGGCTCCCCTGGGGAGTTCAGTTGTACCCAAAGGCTTCCTTTCAGGGCAATTTTTGATGGGCGAAAGGGGCTCTGTACATGATTTCTGGGGTCCTATTTTTAATTCCTCTCAGATTCCGGGTAGGGAGGTATTAAGTGTTGTTGAGAAAGAGCGAACACAGAGAGTCCAGTTGCATGTGGGACTGCGTAAAGGCTCCCATGGGGAGTTCAGTTGTACCCAAAGGCTTCCTTTGGGGGCAATTTTTGATGGGTAAAAGGGGCTCTGTACATGATTTCTGGAGTCCTATTTTAAATTCCTCTCACATTCCGGGAAGGGATGTATTTAGGGTTCTTCAGAAAGAGCGAACACAGAGAGTCCAGTTGCATGTGAGGCTGCGTAAGGGCTCCCCTGGGGAGTTCAGTTGCTCCCAAAGGCTTCCTTTGGGGACAATTTTTGATGGGTGAAAGGGGCTTTGTATGCGTTTTCTGGGGTCCTATTTTAAATTCCTCTCACATTCCGGGAAGGGATGTATTAAGGGTTGTTCAGAAAGAGCGAACACAGAGAGTCCAGTTGCATGTGGGGCTGCGTAATGGTTCCGCTGGGGAGTTCAGTTGTACCCAAAAGCTTCCTTTCAGGGCAATTTTTGATGGGCGAAAGGGGCTTTGTACACGATTTCCAGGGTCCTATTTTAAATTCCTCTCACATTCCTGGTAGGGAGATATTTAGGGTTGTTCAGAAAGAGCGAACACAGAAAGTTCAGTTGCATGTGGGACTGCGTAAAGGCTCCCCTGGGGAGTTCAGTTGTACCCAAAGGCTTCCTTTGGGGGCAATTTTTGATGGGTGAAAGGGGCTTTGTATGCATTTTCTGGGGTCCTATTTTAAATTCCTCTCACATTCCGGGAAGGGATGTATTTAGGGTTGTTCAGAAAGAGCGAACACAGAGAGTCCAGTTGCATGTGGGGCTGCGTAAAGGCTCCCCTGGGGAGTTCAGTTGTACCCAAAGGCTTCCTTTGGGGGCAATTTTTGATGGGTGAAAGGGGCTTTTTATGTCTTTTCTGGGGTCCTATTTTAAATTCCTCTCAGATTCCGGGAAGGGATGTATTTAGGGTTGTTCAGAAAGAGCGAACACAGAGAGTCCAGTTGCATGTGGGGCTGCGTAAAGGCTCCCCTGGGGAATTCAGTTGTACCCAAAGGCTTCCTTTGGGTGCAATTTTTGATGGGCGAAAGGGGCTCTGTACATGATTTCTGGGGTCCTATTTTCAATTCCTCTCAGATTCCGGGTAGGGAGGTATTAAGGGTTGTTGAGAAAGAGCGAACACAGAGAGTCCAGTTGCATGTGGGACTGCGTAAAGGCTCCCATGGGGAGTTCAGTTGTACCCAAAGGCTTCCTTTCAGGGCGATTTTTGATGGGTCAAAGGGGCTTTGTATGCTTTTTCTGGGGTCCTAATTTAAATTCCTCTCACATTCCGGGAAGGGATGTATTTAGGGTTCTTCAGAAAGAGCGAACACAGAGAGTCCAGTTGCATGTGGGGCTGCGTAAAGGCTCCCCTGGGGAGTTCAGTTGTACCCAAAGGCTTCCTATTGGGGCAATTTTTGATGGGTGAAAGGGGCTCTGTACGTGATTTCTGGGGTCATATTTTCTATTCCTCTCAGATTCCGGTTAGGCATGTATTAAGCGTTGTTCATAAAGAGCGAAAACAGAGAGTCCAGTTGCATGTGGGGCTGCGTAAAGGCTCCCCTGGGGAGTTCAGTTGTACCCAAAGGCATCCTTTGGGGGTAATTTTTGATGGGTGAAAGGGGCTCTGTACGCGTTTTCCAGGGTCTTATTTTAAATTCCTCTCAGATTCCGGGTAGGGAGATATTTAGGGTTGTTCAGAAAGAGCGAACACAGATAGTCCAGTTGCATGTGGGGCTGCGTAAAGGCTCCCCTGGGGAGTTAAGTTGTACCCAAAGGCTTCCTTTGGGGGCAATTTTTGATGGGTGAAAGGGGCTTTGTATGCGTTTTCTGGGGTCCTATTTTAAATTCCTCTCACATTCCGGGAAGGGATGTATTTAGGTTTGTTCAGAAAGAGCGAACACAGAGAGTCCAGTTGCATGTGAGGCTGCGTAAGGGCTCCCCTGGGGAGTTCAGTTGCTCCCAAAGGCTTCCTTTGGGGGCAATTTTTGATGGGTGAAAGGGGCTTTGTATGCATTTTCTGGGGTCCTATTTTAAATTCCTCTCACATTCTGGGAAGGGATGTATTTAGGGTTGTTCAGAAAGAGAGAACACAGAGAGTCCAGTTGCATGTGGGGCTGCGTAAAGGCTCCCCTGGGGAGTTCAGTTGTAACCAAAGGCTTCCTTTGGGGGCAATTTTTGATGGGTAAAAGGTGCTCTGTACGTGATTTCGGGAATCCTATTTTAAATTCCTCTCACATTCCGGGAAGGGATGTATTTAGGGTTGTTCAGAAAGAGCGAACACAGAGAGTCCAGTTGCATGTGAGGCTGCGTAAGGGCTCCCCTGGGGAGTTCAGTTGCTCCCAAAGGCTTCCTTTGGGGGCAATTTTTGATGGGTGAAAGGGGGTTTGTATGCATTTTCTGGGGTCCTATTTTAAATTCCTCTCACATTCTGGGAAGGGATGTATTTAGGGTTGTTCAGAAAGAGAGAACACAGAGAGTCCAGTTGCATGTGGGGCTGCGTAAAGGCTCCCCTGGGGAGTTCAGTTGTAACCAAAGGCTTCCTTTGGGGGCAATTTTTGATGGGTGAAAGGGGCTTTGTATTCCTTTTCTGGGGTCCTATTTTAAATTCCTCTCACATTCTGGGAAGGGATGTATTTAGGGTTGTTCAGAAAGAGCGAACACAGAGAGTCCAGTTGCATGTGGGGTTGCGTAATGGCTCCCCTGGGGAGTTCAGTTGTACCCAAAGGCTTCCTTTCAGGGCGATTTTTGATTGGTGAAAGGGGCTTTGTATGCATTTTCTGGGGTCCTATTTTAAATTCCTCTCACATTCCGGGAAGGGATGTATTTAGGGTTGTTCAGAAAGAGCGAACACAGAGAGTCCAGTTGCATGTGGGGCTGCGTAAAGGCTCCCCTGGGGAGTTCTGTTGTACCCAAAGGCTTCCTTTGGGGGCAATTTTTGATGGGTGAAAGGGGCTCTGTACGCATTTTCCAGGGTCCTATTTTCAATTCCTCTCAGATTCCGGGTAGGGAGGTATTAAGTGTTGTTGAGAAAGAGCGAACACAGAGAGTCCAGTTACATGTGGGACTGCGTAAAGGCTCCCCTGGGGAGTTCAGTTGTACCCAAAGGCTTCCTTTCAGGGCGATTTTTGATGGGTCAAAGGGGCTTTGTATGCATTTTCTGGGGTCCTAATTTAAATTCCTCTCACATTCCGGGAAGGGATGTATTTAGGGCTCTTCAGAAAGAGCGAACACAGAGAGTCCAGTTGCATGTGGGGCTGCGTAATGGTTCCCCTGGGGAGTTCAGTTATACCCAAAGGCTTCCTATGGGGGCAATTTTTGATAGGTGAAAGGGGATCTGTACGTGATTTCTGGGGTCATATTTTCTATTCCTCTCAGATTCCGGTTAGGCATGTATTAAGCGTTGTTCAGAAAGAGCGAACACAGAGAGTCCAGTTGCATGTGGGGCTGCGTAAAGGCTCCCCTGGGGAGTTCATTTGTACCCAAAGGCTTCCTTTGGGGGTAATTTTTGATGGGTGAAAGGGGCTCTGTACGCGTTTTCCAGGGTCTTATTTTAAATTCCTCTCAGATTCCGGGTAGAGAGATATTTAGGGTTGTTCAGAAAGAGCGAACACAGAGAGTCCAGTTGCATGTGGGGCTGCGTAAAGGCTCCCCTGGGGAGTTAAGTTGTACCCAAAGGCTTCCTTTGGGGGCAATTTTTGATGGGTGAAAGGGGCTTTGTATGCGTTTTCTGGGGTCCTATTTTAAATTCCTCTCACATTCCGGGAAGGGATGTATTTAGGGTTGTTCAGAAAGAGCGAACACAGAGAGTCCAGTTGCATGTGAGGCTGCGTAAGGGCTCCCCTGGGGAGTTCAGTTGCTCCCAAAGGCTTCCTTTGGGGGCAATTTTTGATGGGTGAAAGGGGCTTTGTATGCATTTTCTGGGGTCCTATTTTAAATTCCTCTCACATTCTGGGAAGGGATGTATTTAGGGTTGTTCAGAAAGAGAGAACACAGAGAGTCCAGTTGCATGTGGGGCTGCGTAAAGGCTCCCCTGGGGAGTTCAGTTGTACCCAAAGGCTTCCTTTGGGGGCAATTTTTGATGGGTAAAAGGTGCTCTGTACGTGATTTCTGGAGTCCTATTTTAAATTCCTCTCACATTCCGGGAAGGGATGTATTTAGGGTTGTTCAGAAAGAGCGAACACAGAGAGTCCAGTTGCATGTGAGGCTGCGTAAGGGCTCCCCTGGGGAGTTCAGTTGCTCCCAAAGGCTTCCTTTGGGGGCAATTTTTGATGGGTGAAAGGGGCTCTGTACGCATTTCCAGGGTCCTATTTTAAATTTCTCTCAGATTCCAGGTAGGGATGTATTTAGGGTTGTTCAGAAAGAGCGAACACAGAGAGTCCAGTTGCATGTGGGGCTGCGTAAAGGCTCCCCTGGGGAGCTCAGTTGTACCCAAAGGCTTCCTTTGGGGGCAATTTTTGATGGGTGAAAGGGGCTTTGTATGCCTTTTCTGGGGTCCTATTTTAAATTCCTCTCACATTCTGGGAAGGGATGTATTTAGGGTTGTTCAGAAAGAGCGAACACAGAGAGTCCAGTTGCATGTGGGGCTGCGTAAAGGCTCCCCTGGGGAGTTCAGGTGTACCCAAAGGCTTCCTTTGGGGGCAATTTTTGATGGGTGAAAGGGGCTCTGTACGCGTTTTCCAGGGACCTATTTTCAATTCCTCTCAGATTCCGGGTAGGGAGGTATTAAGTGTTGTTGAGAAAGAGCGAACACAGAGAGTCCAGTTACATGTGGGACTGCGTAAAGGCTCCCCTGGGGAGTTCATTTGTACCCAAAGGCTTCCTTTCAGGGCGATTTTTGATGGGTCAAAGGGGCTTTGTATGCATTTTCTGGGGTCCTAATTTAAATTCCTCTCACATTCCGGGAAGGGATGTATTTAGGGTTCTTCAGAAAGAGCGAACACAGAGAGTCCAGTTGCATGTGGGGCTGCGTAATGGTTCCCCTGGGGAGTTCAGTTGTACCCAAAGGCTTCCTATGGGGGCAATTTTTGATAGGTGAAAGGGGATCTGTACGTGATTTCTGGGGTCATATTTTCTATTCCTCTCAGATTCCGGTTAGGCATGTATTAAGCGTTGTTCAGAAAGAGCGAACACAGAGAGTCCAGTTGCATGTGGGGCTGCGTAAAGGCTCCCCTGGGGAGTTCAGTTGTACCCAAAGGCTTCCTTTGGGGGTAATTTTTGATGGGTGAAAGGGGCTCTGTACGCGTTTTCCAGGGTCTTATTTTAAATTCCTCTCAGATTCCGGGTAGGGAGATATTTAGGGTTGTTCAGAAAGAGCGAACACAGAGAGTCCAGTTGCATGTGGGGCTGCGTAAAGGCTCCCCTGGGGAGGTAAGTTGTACCCAAAGGCTTCCTTTGGGGGCAATTTTTGATGGGTGAAAGGGGCTTTGTATGCATTTTCTGGGGTCCTATTTTAAATTCCTCTCACATTCTGGGAAGGGATGTATTTAGGGTTGTTCAGAAAGAGAGAACACAGAGAGTCCAGTTGCATGTGAGGCTGCGTAAGGGCTCCCCTGGGGAGTTCAGTTGCTCCCAAAGGCTTCCTTTGGGGGCAATTTTTGATGGGTGAAAGGGGCTTTGTATGCATTTTCTGGGGTCCTATTTTAAATTCCTCTCACATTCTGGGAAGGGATGTATTTAGGGTTGTTCAGAAAGAGAGAACACAGAGAGTCCAGTTGCATGTGGGGCTGCGTAAAGGCTCCCCTGGGGAGTTCAGTTGTACCCAAAGGCTTCCTTTGGGGGCAATTTTTGATGGGTAAAAGGTGCTCTGTACGTGATTTCTGGAGTCCTATTTTAAATTCCTCTCACATTCCGGGAAGGGATGTATTTAGGGTTGTTCAGAAAGAGCGAACACAGAGAGTCCAGTTGCATGTGAGGCTGCGTAAGGGCTCCCCTGAGGAGTTCAGTTGCTCCCAAAGGCTTCCTTTGGGGGCAATTTTTGATGGGTGAAAGGGGCTCTGTACGCATTTCCAGGGTCCTATTTTAAATTTCTCTCAGATTCCAGGTAGGGATGTATTTAGGGTTGTTCAGAAAGAGCGAACACAGAGAGTCCAGTTGCATGTGGGGCTGCGTAAAGGCTCCCATGGGGAGTTCAGTTGTACCCAAAGGCTTCCTATGGCGGCAATATTTGATGGATTAAAGGGGCTCTGTACGTGATTTCTGGGGTCATATTTTCAATTCCTCTCAGATTCCGGTTTGGGATGTATTTAGGGTTCTTCAGAAAGAGCGAACACAGAGAGTCCAGTTGCATGTGGGGCTGCGTAAAGGCTCCCCTGGGGAGTTCAGTTGTACCCAAAGGCTTCCTTTGGGGGCAATTTTTGACAGGTGAAAGGGGCTCTGTACGCGTTTTCCAGGGTCCTATTTTCAATTCCTCTCAGATTCCAGTTAGGGATGTATTTAGGGTTGTTCAGAAAGAGCGAACACAGAGAGTCCAGTTGCATGTGGGGCTGCGTAAATGCTCCCCTGGGGAGCTCAGTTGTACCCAATGGCTTCCATTGGGGGCAATTTTTGATGGGTGAAAGGGGCTTTTTATGCCTTTTCTGGGGTCCTATTTTCAATTCCTCTAAGATTCCAGGTAGGGATGTATTAAGGGTTGTTCAGAAAGAGCGAACACAGAGAGTCCAGTTGCATGTGGGACTGCGTAAAGGCTCCCCTGGGGAGTTCAGTTGTCCCCAAAGGCATCCTTTGGGGGCAATTTTTGATGGGTGAAAGGGGCTCTGTACACCTTTTCTAGGGTCCTATTTTCAATTCCTCTCAGATTCCAGGTAGGGATGTATTTAGGGTTGTTTAGAAAGAGCGAACACATAGAGTCAAGGTGCATGTGGGGCTGCGTAAAGGCTCCCCTGGGGAGTTCAGTTGTACCCAAAGACTTCCTTTGGGTGCAATTTTTGATGGGCGAAAGGGGATCTGTATGCGGTTTCTGGGGTCCTATTTTAAATTCCTCTCACATTCCGGGAAGGGATGTATTTAGGGTTCTTCAGAAAGAGCGAACACAGAGAGTCCAGTTGCATGTGGGGCTGCGTAAAGGCTCCCCTGGGGAGTTCAGTTTTACCCA
Source organism: Mergus octosetaceus (assembly GCA_036873955.1). Taxonomy (NCBI): domain Eukaryota; kingdom Metazoa; phylum Chordata; class Aves; order Anseriformes; family Anatidae; genus Mergus; species Mergus octosetaceus. Next base: position 543,189 of record JBAGBL010000046.1, read on the forward strand.
AAGTCTTCCTTTGGGTGCAATTTTTGATGGGCGAAAGGGGCTCTGTATGCAGTTTCTGGGGTCCTATTTTCAATTCCTCTCAGATTCCGGGTAGGGAGGTATTTAGGGTTGAGAAAGAGTGAACACAGAGAGTCCAGTTGCATGTGGGACTGCGTAAAGGCTCCCCTGGGGAGTTCAGTTGTACCCAAAGGCTTCCTTTCAGGGAAATTTTTGATGGGTGAAAGGGGTTTGTATGCGTTTTCTGGGGTCCTATTTTAAATTCCTCTCACATTCCGGGAAGGGATGTATTTAGGGTTGTTCAGTAAGAGCGAACACAGAGAGTCCAGTTGCATGTGGGGCTGCGTAAAGGCACCCTTGGGGAGTTCAGTTGTACCCTAAGGCTTCCTTTGGGGGCAATTTTTGATGGGCGAAAGGGGCTCTGTACATGGTTTCTGGGGTCCTATTTTCAATTCCTCTCAGATTCCGGGTAGGGAGGTATTAAGGGTTGTTCAGAAAGAGCGAACACAGAGAGTCCAGTTGCATGTGGGGCTGCGTAAAGGCTCCCATGGGGAGTTCAGTTGTACCCAAAGGCTTCCTTTGGGGGCAATTTTTGATGGGTGAAAGGGGCTCTGTACATGATTTCTGCAGTCCTATTTTAAATTCCTCTCACATTCCGGGAAGGGATGTATTTAGGGTTGTTCAGAAAGAGCGAACACAGAGAGTCCAGTTGCATGTGGGGCTGCGTAAAAGCTCCCCTGGGGAGTTCAGTTGTACCCAAAAGCTTCTTTTCAGGGCAATTTTTGATGGCTGAAAGGTGCTTTGTATGCGTTTTCTGGGGTCATATTTTCAATTCCTCTCAGATTCCGGTTAGGAATGTATTTAGGGTTGTTCAGAAAGAGCGAACACAGAGAGTCCAGTTGCATGTGGGGCTGCGTGAAGGCTCCCCTGGGGAGTTCAGTTGTACCCAAAGGCTTCCTTTGGGGGCAATTTTTGATGGGCGAAACGGGCTCTGTATGCGGTTTCTGGGGTCCTATTTTAAATTCCACTCAGATTCCGGGTAGGGAGGTATTAAGGGTTGTTCAGAAAGAGCGAACACAGAGAGTCCAGTTGCATGTGGGGCTGCGTAAAGGCTCCCCTGGGAGTTCAGTTGTACCCAAAGGCTTCCTTTCAGGGCAATTTTTGATGGATGAAAGGGGCATGTACGTGATTTCTGGGGTCATATTTTCAATTCCTCTGAGATTCCGGTTAGGCATGTATTTAGGGTTGTTCAGAATGAGCGAACACAGAGAGTCCAGTTGCATGTGGGGCTGCGTAAAGGCTCCCCTGGGGAGTTCAGTTGTACCCAAAGGCTTCCTTTCAGGGCAATTTTTGATGGGTGAAAGGGGCTCTGTATGCGGTTTCTGGGGTCCTATTTTCAATTCCTCTCAGATTCCGGGTAGGGAGGTATTTAGGGTTGTTGAGGAAGAGCGAACACAGAGAGTCCAGTTGCATGTGGGACTGCGTAAAGGCTCCCATGGGGAGTTCAGTTGTACCCAAAGGCTTATTTGGGGGCAATTTTTGATGGGCAAAATTGGCTTTGTACACGATTTCTGGGGTCCTATTTTAAATTCCTCTCAGATTCCGGTTAGGAATGTATTTAGGTTTGTTTAGAAAGAGCGAACACAGAGAGTCCAGTTGCATGTGGGGCTGCGTAAAGGCTCCCCTGGGGAGTTCAGTTTTACCCAAAGGCTTCCTTTCAGGGAAATTTTTGATGGGTGAAACGGGCTCTGTACGTGATTTCTGGGGTTATATTTTCTATTCCTCTCAGATTCCGGGAAGGGATGTATTTAGGGTTCTTCAGAAAGAGCGAACACAGAGAGTCCAGTTGCATGTGGGGCTGCGTAAAGGCTCCCCTGGGGAGTTCAGTTTTACCCAAAGGCTTCCTTTCAGGGAAATTTTTGATGGGCGAAAGGGGCTCTGTACGTGGTTTCTGGGGTCCTATTTTCAATTCCTCTCAGATTCCGGGTAGGGAGGTATTAAGGGTTGTTCAGAAAGAGCGAACACAGAGAGTCCAGTTGCATGTGGGGCTGCGTAAAGGCTCCCATGGGGAGTTCAGTTGTACCCAAAGGCTTCCTTTGGGGGCAATTTTTGATGAGTGAAAGGGGCTCTGTACATGATTTCTGCAGTCCTATTTTAAATTCCTCTCACATTCCGGGAAGGGATGTATTTAGGGTTGTTCAGAAAGAGCGAACACAGAGAGTCCAGTTGCATGTGGGGCTGCGTAAAAGCTCCCCTGGGGAGTTCAGTTGTACCCAAAAGCTTCTTTTCAGGGCAATTTTTGATGGGTGAAAGGTGCTTTGTATGCGTTTTCTGGGGTCATATTTTCAATTCCTCTCAGATTCCGGTTAGGAATGTATTTAGGGTTGTTCAGAAAGAGCGAACACAGAGACTCCAGTTGCATGTGGGGCTGCGTGAAGGCTCCCCTGGGGAGTTCAGTTGTACCCAAAGGCTTCCTTTGGGGGCAATTTTTGATGGGCGAAAGGGGCATGTACGTGATTTCTGGGGTCATATTTTCAATTCCTCTGAGATTCCGGTTAGGCATGTATTTAGGGTTGTTCAGAATGAGCGAACACAGAGACTCCAGTTGCATGTGGGGCTGCGTGAAGGCTCCCCTGGGGAGTTCAGTTGTACCCAAAGGCTTCCTTTGGGGGCGATTTTTGATGGGCGAAACGGGCTCTGTATGCGGTTTCTGGGGTCCTATTTTAAATTCCACTCAGATTCCGGGTAGGGAGGTATTAAGGGTTGTTCAGAAAGAGCGAACACAGAGAGTCCAGTTGCATGTGGGGCTGCGTAAAGGCTCCCCTGGGAGTTCAGTTGTACCCAAAGGCTTCCTTTCAGGGCAATTTTTGATGGATGAAAGGGGCATGTACGTGATTTCTGGGGTCATATTTTCAATTCCTCTGAGATTCCGGTTAGGCATGTATTTAGGGTTGTTCAGAATGAGCGAACACAGAGAGTCCAGTTGCATGTGGGGCTGCGTAAAGGCTCCCCTGGGGAGTTCAGTTGTACCCAAAGGCTTCCTTTCAGGGCAATTTTTGATGGGTGAAAGGGGCTCTGTATGCGGTTTCTGGGGTCCTATTTTCAATTCCTCTCAGATTCCGGGTAGGGAGGTATTTAGGGTTGTTGAGGAAGAGCGAACACAGAGAGTCCAGTTGCATGTGGGACTGCGTAAAGGCTCCCATGGGGAGTTCAGTTGTACCCAAAGGCTTATTTGGGGGCAATTTTTGATGGGCAAAATTGGCTTTGTACACGATTTCTGGGGTCCTATTTTAAATTCCTCTCAGATTCCGGTTAGGAATGTATTTAGGGTTGTTTAGAAAGAGCGAACACAGAGAGTCCAGTTGCATGTGGGGCTGCGTAAAGGCTCCCCTGGGGAGTTCAGTTTTACCCAAAGGCTTCCTTTCAGGGAAATTTTTGATGGGTGAAACGGGCTCTGTACGTGATTTCTGGGGTTATATTTTCTATTCCTCTCAGATTCCGGGAAGGGATGTATTTAGGGTTCTTCAGAAAGAGCGAACACAGAGAGTCCAGTTGCATGTGGGGCTGCGTAAAGGCTCCCCTGGGGAGTTCAGTTTTACCCAAAGGCTTCCTTTCAGGGAAATTTTTGATGGGCGAAAGGGGCTCTGTACGTGGTTTCTGGGGTCCTATTTTCAATTCCTCTCAGATTCCGGGTAGGGAGGTATTAAGGGTTGTTCAGAAAGAGCGAACACAGAGAGTCCAGTTGCATGTGGGGCTGCGTAAAGGCTCCCATGGGGAGTTCAGTTGTACCCAAAGGCTTCCTTTGGGGGCAATTTTTGATGAGTGAAAGGGGCTCTGTACATGATTTCTGCAGTCCTATTTTAAATTCCTCTCACATTCCGGGAAGGGATGTATTTAGGGTTGTTCAGAAAGAGCGAACACAGAGAGTCCAGTTGCATGTGGGGCTGCGTAAAAGCTCCCCTGGGGAGTTCAGTTGTACCCAAAAGCTTCTTTTCAGGGCAATTTTTGATGGGTGAAAGGTGCTTTGTATGCGTTTTCTGGGGTCATATTTTCAATTCCTCTCAGATTCCGGTTAGGAATGTATTTAGGGTTGTTCAGAAAGAGCGAACACAGAGACTCCAGTTGCATGTGGGGCTGCGTGAAGGCTCCCCTGGGGAGTTCAGTTGTACCCAAAGGCTTCCTTTGGGGGCAATTTTTGATGGGCGAAACGGGCTCTGTATGCGGTTTCTGGGGTCCTATTTTAAATTCCACTCAGATTCCGGGAAGGGATGTATTTAGGGTTGTTCAGAAAGAGCGAACACAGAGAGTCCAGTTGCATGTGGGGCTGTGTAAAGGCTCCCCTAGGGACTTCAGTTGTACCCAAAGGCTTTCTTTGGGGGCAATTTTTGACAGGTGAAAGGGTCTATGTATGCGTTTTCCAGGGTCCTATTTTCAATTCCTCTCAGATTCCAGGTAGGGATGTATTTAGGGTTGTTCAGAAAGAGCGAACACAGAGAGTCCAGTTGCATGTGGGGCTGCGTAATGGCTCCCCTGGGGAGTTCAGTTGTACCCAAAAGCTTCCTTTCAGGGCAATTTTTGATGGGCGAAAGGGGCTTTGTATGCATTTTCTGGGGTCCTAATTTAAATTCCTCTCACATTCCGGGAAGGGATGTATTTAGGGTTGTTCAGAAAGAGCGAACACAGAGAGTCCAGTTGCATGTGGGGCTGCGTAAAGGCTCCCATGGGGAGTTCAGTTGTACCCAAAGGCTTCCTATGGAGGCAATATTTGATGGATTAAAGGGGCTCTGTACGTGATTTCTGGGGTCATAATTTCAATTCCTCTCAGATTCCGGTTAGGCATGTATTTAGGGTTGTTCAGAATGAGCGAACACAGAGAGTCCAGTTGCATGTGGGGCTGCGTAAAGGCTCCCCTGGGGAGTTCAGTTGTACCCAAAGGCTTCCTTTCAGGGCAATTTTTGATGGGTGAAAGGGGCTCTGTATGCGGTTTCTGGGGTCCTATTTTCAATTCCTCTCAGATTCCGGGTAGGGAGGTATTTAGGGTTGTTGAGGAAGAGCGAACACAGAGAGTCCAGTTGCATGTGGGACTGCGTTAAGGCTCCCATGGGGAGTTCAGTTGTACCCAAAGGCTTATTTGGGGGCAATTTTTGATGGGCAAAATTGGCTTTGTACGCGATTTCCGGGGTCCTATTTTAAATTTATCTCAGATTCCGGTTAGGAATGTATTTAGGGTTGTTTAGAAAGAGCGAACACAGAGAGTCCAGTTGCATGTGGGGCTGCGTAAAGGCTCCCCTGGGGAGTTCAGTTTTACCCAAAGGCTTCCTTTCAGGGAAATTTTTGATGGGTGAAAGGGGCTCTGTACGTGATTTCTGGGGTTATATTTTCTATTCCTCTCAGATTCCGGGAAGGGATGTATTAAGCGTTGTTCATAAAGAGCGAAAACAGAGAGTCCAGTTGCATGTGGGGCTGCGTAAAGGCTCCCATGGGGAGTTCATTTGTACCCAAAGGCTTCCTTTGGGGGCAATTTTTGATGAGTGAAAGGGGCTCTGTACATGATTTCTGCAGTCCTATTTTAAATTCCTCTCACATTCCGGGAAGGGATGTATTTAGGGTTGTTCAGAAAGAGCGAACACAGAGAGTCCAGTTGCATGTGGGGCTGCGTAAAAGCTCCCCTGGGGAGTTCAGTTGTACCCAAAAGCTTCTTTTCAGGGCAATTTTTGATGGGTGAAAGGGGCTTTGTATGCGTTTTCTGGGGTCATATTTTCAATTCCTCTCAGATTCCGGTTAGGAATGTATTTAGGGTTGTTCAGAAAGAGCGAACACAGAGACTCCAGTTGCATGTGGGGCTGCGTGAAGGCTCCCCTGGGGAGTTCAGTTGTACCCAAAGGCTTCCTTTGGGGGCAATTTTTGATGGGCGAAACGGGCTCTGTATGCGGTTTCTGGGGTCCTATTTTAAATTCGACTCAGATTCCGGGTAGGGAGGTATTAAGGGTTGTTCAGAAAGAGCGAACACAGAGAGTCCAGTTGCATGTGGGGCTGCGTAAAGGCTCCCCTGGGAGTTCAGTTGTACCCAAAGGCTTCCTTTCAGGGCAATTTTTGATGGATGAAAGGGGCATGTACGTGATTTCTGGGGTCATATTTTCAATTCCTCTGAGATTCCGGTTAGGCATGTATTTAGGGTTGTTCAGAATGAGCGAACACAGAGAGTCCAGTTGCATGTGGGGCTGCGTAAAGGCTCCCCTGGGGAGTTCAGTTGTACCCAAAGGCTTCCTTTCAGGGCAATTTTTGATGGGTGAAAGGGGCTCTGTATGCGGTTTCTGGGGTCCTATTTTCAATTCCTCTCAGATTCCGGGAAGGGATGTATTTAGGATTGTTCAGAAAGAGCGAACACAGAGAGTCCAGTTGCATGTGGGGCTGCGTAAGGGCTCCCCTGGGGAGTTCAGTTGCTCCCAAAGGCTTCCTTTGGGGGCAATTTTTGATGGGTGAAAGGGGCTTTGTATGCGTTTTCTGGGGTCCTATTTTAAATTCCTCTCACATTCCGGGAAGGGATGTATTTAGGGTTGTTGAGGAAGAGCGAACACAGAGAGTCCAGTTGCATGTGGGGCTACGTAAAATCTCCCCTGCGGAGTTCAGTTGTACCCAAAAGCTTCTTTTCAGGGCAATTTTTGATGGGTGAAAGGGGCATTGTACATGATTTCTGGGGTCATATTTTCAATTCACACAGAATCACAGAATTTCTAGGTTGGAAGAGACCTCAAGATCATCGAGTCCAACCTCTGACCTAACACTAACAGTCCCCACTAAACCATATCCCTAAGCTCCACATCTAAACGTCTTTTAAAGACTTCAAGGGATGGTGACTCCACCACCTCCTTGGGCAGCCTGTTCCAGTGCCTAACAACCCTTTCAGTAAAGAAGTTCTTCCTAACATCTAACCTAAAACTCCCCTGGCGCAACTTAAGCCCATTCCCCCTCGTCCTGTCACCAGGAACGTGGGAAAACAGGCCAACCCCCACCTCACTACAGCCTCCTTTAAGGTATCCGTAGAGAGCGATAAGGTCGCCCCTGAGCCTCCTCTTCTCCAGGCTGAACAAGCCCAGCTCCCTCAGCCGCTCCTCGTAGGACTTGTTCTCCAGGCCCCTCACCAGCTTCGTCGCCCTTCTCTGGACCCGCTCAAGCACCTCCATGTCCCTCTTATAGCGAGGGGCCCAAAACTGAACACAGTACTCGAGGTGCGGCCTCACCAGAGCCGAGTACAGGGGGACGATCACCTCCCTAGCCCTGCTGGCCACACTGTTTTTGATACAAGCCAGGATGCCGTTGGCCTTCTTGGCCACCTGAGCACACTGCTGGCTCATATTCAGCCGACTATCCACCATCACTCCCAGGTCCTTTTCTGCCTGGCAGCTCTCCAACCACTCGTCTCCCAGCCTGTAGCTCTGCTTGGGGTTATTGTGCCCCAGGTGCAGGACCCGGCACTTGGCCTTGTTGAACTTCATGCAGTTGACCTCAGCCCATCGCTCCAGCCTGTCCAGATCCTCCTGCAGAGCCTTCCTACCCTCAAGCAGATCGACACACGCACCTAACTTGGTGTCATCTGCAAACTTACTGAGGGTGCACTCAATGCCCTCGTCCAGATCATTGATGAAGATATTAAAGAGGACTGGCCCCAGCACCGAGCCCTGGGGGACACCACTAGTGACCGGCCTCCAACTGGACTTGACTCCATTTACCACGACTCTTTGGGCCCGGCTATCCAGCCAGTTTCTAACCCAACGAAGCGTGCACCAGTCCAAGCCAAGAGCAGCCAGTTTCTTGAGGAGAATGCTGTGGGTGACGGTGTCAAAAGCCTTGCTGAAGTCAAGGTACACCACATCCACAGCCTTTCCCTCGTCCACCCAGCGCGTCACTTTGTCATAGAAGGAGATCAGGTTCGTCAAGCAGGACCTGCCTTGCATAAACCCATGCTGACTGGGCCTGATCGCCTGCTTGCCCTTCAAGTGCCGCATGATGACTCCCAAGAGGATCTGCTCCATGAGCTTCCCTGGTACTGAGGTCAAACTGACAGGCCTATAGTTTCCCGGGTCTGCCCTCCGGCCCTTCTTGTAGATGGGCGTCACATTTGCTAGCCGCCAGTCAGCTGGGACCTCCCCTGATAACCAGGACTGCCGATAAATGATGGATAGGGGCTTGGCCAGCTCCTCTGCCAGTTCTCTGAGCACCCTTGGGTGGATCCCATCCGGCCCCATCGACTTGTGCACATCCAAGTGCCGTAGCAGGTCACCAACCAGTTCTTCGTGGATGGTGAGGGCCACATCCTGCTCCCCATCCCCTTCCACCAGCTCAGGGTACTGGGTATCCAGAGAACAACCAGTACTGCCGCTAAAGACTGAGGCAAAGAAGGCATTGAGCACCTCCGCCTTTTCCTCATCTCTTGTAACTAAGTTTCCCCCCGCATCCAGTAAAGGATGGAGATTCTCCTTAGTCCTCCTTTTTGTGTTGATGTATTTATAAAAACGTTTTTTGTTATCTTTAACGGCAGTAGCCAGATTGAGCTCCAGATGAGCTTTGGCCTTCCTAATTTTGTCCCTGCACAGCCTCGCTAAATCCTTATAGTCCTCCCTAGTGGCCTGCCCACTTTTCCAAAGATTATAAACCCTCTTTTTTCTCCTAAGCTCAAGCCACAGTTCTCTGTTGAGCCAGGCTGGTCTTCTTCCCCGCTGGCTCATCTTTGGGCACATGGGGACAGACCGCTCCTGCGCCATTAGGATTTCCCTCTTGAAGAGCGCCCAGCCTTCCTGGACCCCTCTGTCCTTCAGAACCTCCTCCCAAGGGACTCCACCAACTAGTGTCCTGAGCAGCCCAAAGTTAGCCCTCCGAAAGTCCAATACAGTCGTTTTACTGGTCCCCTTCCTGGCCTCGCCAAGAATAGTGAACTCCACCATTTCATGGTCACTCTGCCCAAGACAGCCCCCAACAATCACATCCTCCACCAGTCCCTCTCTGTTTGTGAAGAGAAGGTCTAGCGGGGCACCACCCCTGGTAGGTTCACTAATCAGCTGCGTCAGGAAGCTATCTTCCACGCTCTCCAGAAACCTCCTAGACTGCTTTCTCTGGGCTGTGTTGTGCTTCCAGGATATGTCAGGGAAGTTGAAGTCTCCCACGAGTACAAGCGCTGAAGATTTCGCAACTTCTGTCAGCTGCCTGTAGAACTCCTCATCCGTCTCCTCATCCTGGTTCGGCGGTCTATAGCAGACCCCGACCAGGACACTAGCCTTGTTGTCCCTGCCGATCCTAACCCACAGGGACTCGACCTTGTCATTCCCAGCCTCGAGTTCTACAACCTCGAAAGACTCTCTAATATAGAGAGCCACACCGCCACCCCTTCTGTGCTGCCTGTCCCTTCTGAAGAGCTTATAGCCAGGCATTGCAGCACTCCAGTCATGAGACTGGTCCCACCACGTCTCCGTGATGGCAACCAAGTCGTAGCCTGCCCGCTGCACGATGGCTTCCAGCTCCTCCTGTTTGTTACCCATGCTGCGTGCATTGGTGTAGATGCACTCCAGCTGGGCCTTTACCTTATCCTCTGGCCTTGCCATTGTTCCCCCTGGCACAGTCCCAACAATCCTTGCTTCAGGCCCATCCCCCTTCTTACCTAGTTTAAAGCCCTCTCAATAAGCCCCGCCAGCTCCTGGCCCAGGATCCTTTTTCCCCTAAAAGATAGGGACCCGTCCACGGCCATCAGGCCAGGTGCTGAGTAAAGTGCCCCATGGTCGAAAAAGCCAAGATTTCTGCGTTGGCACCAGCCCCGGAGCCACGTGTTTAACAGGTGGGCTTTCCGTGTCCTCTCTGTACCCCTCCCTGCCACAGTAGGGATGGACGAAAACACCACCTGCACTCCCGCTCCATCCACTAACCGTCCCAGCCCCCTAAAGTCTCTTTTTATAGCCCTCAGGCTTCTCTCTTCAGTGTTGTCACTGCCCGCCTGGACTATCAAAAGAGGATAATAATCAGAGGGGCGTTCCAGGTTGGGAAGCTTCCTGGCAACATCCCTGACCCTGGCCCCAGGGAGGCAGCAGACTTCCCTACGGGTAGGGTCAGGCCGACAAATAGGGCCCTCTGTTCCCCTAAGAATAGAGTCTCCAACAACAATAACCCTCCTGTCTTTCTTGATGGAGGCAGTCCTGAGGCGTGGAGTCGACCTCCTCGCCCTAGGCATCCTCCTGGGAACACTTGCTACCTCTTCCTCAGCTACTGGTCTGTCGAGCTCCAGGGCCTCAAACCTGTTGTGTAAGGGCACCTGGGAAGGCGGGGCCGGAAGGGGAGGGCATTGCCTGCGATGTCGAGCAGGGACCTGTTTCCATTCCTCCTCAACTCTTAGGTCCCCTCCCTCTGCCCGACAGCGACAGGGCAGGGGGTCCACCCCCATTTGGGGTGTCTCACCTCGGTACCTCTCCTTGAGGCCCTGCAGGGAGTTACTCCACCAGTCTATCTCCCGCTCGCACTCCCTGATGGCCCTCAACCTCTCCACCTCCTCCTTGAGCTCCGCCACCATGCGGACCAGGTCATCCACCTGCTCGCACCTCACGCACGCAGTTTCTCTGCCTCCAGCCGATGGCAGCAACAGGCTCAGACACTCCCTGCATCCGGTGACCTGAACCGCTGCATTTTTTAACGGGTAGTCGGTCTGGGTGCATACCGACTTCCTGGAGAGCCCACCGTGCCTGGTGGAGACCATTATCACCTAGCCAATGGCTGTCGTTAAGAGGCGTTCGTGTGGGCGGGGGTTGCTCTCCGCCCTGCCTGCTCGCCCTGCCTGCGCGAACTGCCGCGCTAACTGCCGCGCCACGCCCTGTTTGCCCGTCCTGTTCGCCGCGCTCCTGGTCGCTCGCGCTCCCTAGGGGCTGCTTTTGAACGGCCGGGGAGGGGGCGCTGCTGGCTCCGCCTTCGCCTCGTCAGCCTCCATCACGAGGGCTGCCGGGTCCTGGCGGCTCCCTCAAGTAGGCTCGATGCCGGAAAATCAGCCCTGCCTGGCCCGATCCCCCGCTCCGCTGCAGAACGCGTCTGCCCCGGAGCCGATCGCCTCGGCAAATGGCAGTGAAATGGCGGTGGCGCCCGGTTTAAATAGCCCGCCGCTGACGCTGCTGGCTCCGCCTTCGCCTCGTCAGCCTCCCTCACGAGGGCTGCCGGGTCCTGGCGGCTCCCTCAAGTAGGCTCGATGCCGGAAAATCAGCCCTGCCTGGCCCGATCCCCCGCTCCGCTGCAGAACGCGTCTGCCCCGGAGCCGATCGCCTCGGCAAATGGCAGTGAAATGGCGGTGGCGCCCGGTTTAAATAGCCCGCCGCTGACGCTGCTGGCTCCGCCTTCGCCTCGTCAGCCTCCCTCACGAGGGCTGCCGGGTCCTGGCGGCTCCCTCAAGTAGGCTCGATGCCGGAAAATCAGCCCTGCCTGGCCCGATCCCCCGCTCCGCTACAGAACGCGTCTGCCCCGGAGCCGATCGCCTCGGCAAATGGCAGTGAAATGGCGGTGGCGCCCGGTTTAAATAGCCCGCCGCTGACGCTGCTGGCTCCGCCTTCGCCTCGTCAGCCTCCATCACGAGGGCTGCCGGGTCCTGGCGGCTCCCTCAAGTAGGCTCGATGCCGGAAAATCAGCCCTGCCTGGCCCGATCCCCCGCTCTGCTGCAGAACGCGTCTGCCCCGGAGCCGATCGCCTCGGCAAATGGCAGTGAAGTCCCTATTTTCAATTCCTCTCAGATTCCGGTTAGGAATGTATTTAGGGTTGTTCAGAAAGAGCGAACACAGAGAGTCCAGTTGCATGTGGGGCTGCGTGAAGGCTCCCCTGGGGAGTTCAGTTGTACCCAAAGGCTTCCTTTGGGGGCGATTTTTGATGGGTGAAAGGGGCTTTGTATGCGTTTTCTGGGGTCCTATTTTAAATTCCTCTCACATTCCGGGAAGGGATGTATTTAGGGTTGTTCAGAAAGAGCGAACACAGAGAGTCCAGTTGCATGTGGGGCTGCGTAAAAGCTCCCCTGGGGAGTTCAGTTGTACCCAAAAGCTTCTTTTCAGGGCAATTTTTGATGGGTGAAAGTGGCTCTGTACACGTTTTCCAGGGTACTATTTTAAATTCCTCTCAGATTCCAGGTAGGGATGTATTTAGGGTTGTTCAGAAAGAGCGAACACAGAGAGTCCAGTTGCATGTGGGGCTGCGTGAAGGCTCCCCTGGGGAGTTCAGTTGTACCCAAAGGCTTCCTTTTGGGGTAATTTTTGATGGGCGAAAGGGGCTTTGTACGGGATTTCTGGGGTCCTATTTTCAGTTCCTGTCAGATTCCGGGTAGGGAGATATTTACGCTTTATCAGAAACAGCGAACACAGAGAATCCAGTTGCATGTGGGGCTGCGTGAATGCTCCCCTGGGGAGTTCAGGTGAACCCAAAGGCTTCCTTTGGAGGCGATTTTTGATGGGTGAAAGGGGCTTTGTATGCGTTTTCTGGGGTCCTATTTTAAATTCCTCTCACATTCCGCGAAGGGATTTATTTAGGGTTGTTCAGAAAGAGCGAACACAGAGAGTCCAGTTGCATGTGGGGCTGCGTAAAGGCTCCCCGGGGGAGTTCAGTTGTACCCAAAGGCTTCCTTTGGGGGCAAATTTTGATGTGTGAAAGGGGCTCTGTACGTGATTTCTGGTGTCCTATTTCAATTCCTCTCAGATTCCGGTTAGGCATGTATTTAGGGTTGTTCAGAAAGAGCGAACACAGAGAGTCCAGTTGCATGTGGGGCTGCGTAAAGACTCCCCTGGAAAGTTCAGTTGTACCCAAAGGCTTATTTGGGGGCAATTTTTGATGGGCGAAAGGGGCTCTGTACACGTTTTCCAGGGTCCTATTTTGAATTCCTCTCAGATTCCGGGTAGGGATGTATTTAGGGTTGTTCAGAAAGAGCGAACACAGAGAGTCCAGTTGCATGTGGGGCTGCGTAAAGGCTCAACTGGGAAGTTCAGTTGTACCCAAAGGCTTCCTTTCAGGGCAATTTTTGATGAGTGAAAGGGGCTCTGTACATGATTTCTGTGGTGATATTTTCAATTCCTCTCAGATTCCGGTTAGGGATGTATTTACGGTTGTTCAGAAAGAGCGAAAACAGAGAGTCCAGTTGCATGTGGGGCTGCGTAAAGGCTCCCCTGGAGAATTTACTTTTACCCATAGGCTTCCTTTGGTGGCAAATTTTGATGGGTGAAAGGGGCTCTGTACGTGATTTCTGGGGTCCTATTTCAATTCCTCTCAGATTCCGGTTAGGCATGTATTTAGGGTTGTTCAGAAAGAGCGAACACAGAGAATCCAGTTACATGTGGGGCTGCGTGAAGGCTCCCCTGGGGAGTTCAGTTGTACCCAAAGGCTTCCATTGGGGGCAATTTTTGATGGGTGAAAGGGGCTCTGTACACGTTTTACAGGGTCCTATTTTGAATTCCTCTCAGATTCCGGTTAGGCATGTATTTAGGGTTGTTCAGAAAGAGCGAACACAGAGAGTCCAGTTGCATGTGGGGCTGCGTAAAGGCTCCCCTGGGGAGTTCAGTTGTACCCAAAAGCTTCCTTTCAGGGCAAGTTTTGATGGGCGAAAGGGGCTTTGTACGCGATTTCCGGGGTCCTATTTTAAATTCCTGTCAGATTCCGGGAAGGGATGTATTTAGGGTTCTTCAGAAAGAGCGAACACGGAGAGTCCAGTTGCATGTGGGGCTGCGTAAAGGCTCCCCTGGGGAGTTCAGTTGTACCCAAAGGCTTCCTTTGGGGGCAATTTTTGATGGGCGAAAGGGGCTTTGTAAGCGATTTCCGGGGTCCTATTTTAAATTCCTCTCAGATTCCCGGTAGGGATGTATTTAGGGTTGTTCAGAAAGAGCGAACACAGAGAGTCCAGTTGCATGTGGGGCTGCGTAAAGGCTCCCCTGGGGAGTTCAGTTGTACCCAAAAGCTTCCTTTCAGAGCAAATTTTGATGGGCGAAAGGGGCTTTGTACGCGATTTCCGGGGTCCTATTTTAAATTCCTCTCAGATTCCCGGTAGGGATGTATTTAGGGTTGTTCAGAAAGAGCGAACACAGAGAGTCCAGTTGCATGTGGGGCTGCGTAAAGGCTCCCCTGGGGAGTTCAGTTGTACCCAAAGGTTTCCTTTCAGGGCGATTTTTGATGGGTGAAAGGGGCTTTGTATGCGTTTTGTGGGGTCCTATTTTAAATTCCTCTCACATTCCGGGAAGGGATGTATTTAGGGTTGTTAAGAAAGAGCGAACACAGCGAGTCCAGTTGCATGTTGGGCTGCGTAAAGGCTCCCCTGGGGAGTTCAGTTGTACCCAAAGGCTTCCTTTCAGGGCAATTTTTGATGGGTGAAAGGGGCTCTGTACTTGATTTCTGGGGTCCTATTTTCAGTTCCTGTCAGATTCCGGGTAGGGAGGTATTTACGCTTTTTCAGAAAGAGCGAACACAGAGAATCCAGTTGCATGTGGGGCTGCGTAAAGGCTCCCCTGGGGAGTTCAGTTGTACCCAAAGGCTTCCTTTCAGGGCAATTTTTGATGGGTGAAAGGGGCTCTGTACGTGATTTCTGGGGTCATATGTTCAATTCCTGTCAGATTCCGGGAAGGGATGTATTTAGGGTTGTTCAGAAAGAGCGAACACAGAGAGTCCAGTTGCATGTGGGGCTGCGTAAAGGCTCCCCTGGGGAGTTCATTTGTACCTAAAGGCTTCTTTTGGGGGCAATTTTTCATGGGCGAAAGGGGCTTTGTACGGGATTTCTGGGGTCATATTTTCAATTCCTCTCAGATTCCGGTTAGGGATGTATTTAGGGTTGTTCAGAAAGAGCGAACACAGAGAGTCTAGTTGCATGTGGGGCTGCGTAAAGGCTCCCCTGGGGAGTTCAGTTGTACCCAAAGGCTTCCTTTGGGGGCAATTTTTGATGGGTGAAAGGGGCTTTGTATGCGTTTTCTGGGGTCCTATTTTAAATTCCTCTCAGATTCCGGGTAGGAATGTGTCCTGGTTTCAGTTAGAACAGAGTTAATTTTGTTCCTAGTAGCTGGTGGAATGCTATGCTTTGGCTTAGAATGAGAAGAGTGCTGATAACACCCCGATGTTTTAATTAATTGCAGAACAGTGCTTGTACTAAGCCAAGGACATCTCAACTTCTTGCTCTGTCCTACCAACAGGCAGGATGGGGGTGCAGCAAGAACTGGGAGGGGACAGGCCCAGAACAGGTGACCCAAACTAGCCAAAGGGGTATTCCATACCATCTGACGTCACGCTAAACAATATATAGGGTGTCTAGCCGGGGGGAGGGCTGGCCGGACTGCTCAGGGTTAGACTGGGCATCGGTCTGCGGGTGGTGAGCAATTGCATTGTGCATCACTTGTTTGTACATGTTATTATTAGTAGTACTATTATCATCATTGTATCATTATTATTATTATTACTATTATAATTATTATTATTATTACTATTATTATTTTCTTGTCTTATTAAATTGTCTTTATCTCAACTCACAGGCCTCACTTTCCATTTCTCTCCCCCGTCCCAGAGAGGGAGGGGGGAGGGTGAGCGAACGGCTGTGTGGTGTTTAGCTGCCGGCCGGGTTAAACCACTACAGAATGTATTTAGGGTTGTTCAGAAAGAGCGAACACAGAGAGTCCAGTTGCATGTGGGGCTGCGTAAAGGCTCCCCTGGGGAGTTCAGTTGTACCTAAAGGCTTCCTTTGGGGGCAATATTTCATGGGCGAAAGGGGCTTTGTATGCGTTTTCTGTGGTCCTATTTTAAATTCCTCTCACATTCCCGGTAGGGATGTATTTAGGGTTGTTCAGAAAGAGCGAACACAGAGAGTCCAGTTGCATGTGGGGCTGCGTAAAGGCTCCCCTGGGGAGTTCAGTTGTACCCAAAAGCTTCCTTTCAGAGCAATTTTTGATGGGCGAAAGGGGCTTTGTACGCGATTTCCGGGGTCCTATTTTAAATTCCTCTCAGATTCCCAGTAGGGATGTATTTAGGGTTGTTCAGAAAGAGCGAACACAGAGAGTCCAGTTGCATGTGGGGCTGCGTAAAGGCTCCCCTGGGGAGTTCAGTTGTACCCAAAGGCTTCCTTTCAGGGCAATTTTTGATGGGTGAAAGGGGCTTTGTATGCGTTTTGTGGGGTCCTATTTTAAATTCCTCTCACATTCCGGGAAGGGATGTATTTAGGGTTGTTCAGAAAGAGCGAACACAGCGAGTCCAGTTGCATGTGGGGCTGCGTAAAGGCTCCCCTGGGGAGTTCAGTTGTACCTAAAGGCTTCCTTTGGGGGCAATTTTTCATGGGCGAAAGGGGCTTTGTACGGGATTTCTGGGGTCCTATTTTCAGTTCCTGTCAGATTCCGGGAAGGGATGTATTTAGGGTTCTTCAGAAAGAGCGAACACAGAGAGTCCATTTGCATGTGGGGCTGCGTAAAGGCTCCCCTGGGGAGTTCAGTTCTACCCAAAGGCTTCCTTTCAGGGCAATTTTTGATGGGTGAAAGGGGCTTTGTATGCATTTTGTGGGGTCCTATTTTAAATTCCTCTCACATTCTGGGAAGGGATGTATTTAGGGTTGTTCAGAAAGAGCGAACACAGCGAGTCCAGTTGCATGTGGGGCTGCGTAAAGGCTCCCCTGGGGTGTTCAGTTGTTCCCAAAGGCTTCCTTTGGGGGCAATTTTTGATGGGTGAAAGGGGCTTTGTATGCGTTTTCTGGGGTCCTATTTTCAATTCCTCTCAGATTCCGGGTAGGGATGTACTTAGGTTTGTTCAGAAAGAGCGAACACAGAGAGTCCAGTTGCATGTGGGGCTGCGTAAAGGCTCCCCTGGGGAGTTCAGTTGTACCCAAAAGCTTCCTTACAGGGCAATTTTTGATGGGTGAAAGGGGCTTTGTACGCGATTTCCGGAGTCCTATTTTAAATTCCTCTCAGATTCCCGCTAGGGATGTATTTAGGGTTGTTCAGAAAGAGCGAACACAGAGAATCCAGTTGCATGTGGGGCTGCGTAAAGGCTCCCCTGGGGAGTTCAGTTGTACTCAAAGGCTTCCTTTCAGGGCGATTTTTGATGGGTGAAACGGGCTTTGTATGCATTTTCCGGGGACATATTTTCAATTCCTCTCAGATTCCGGTTAGGGATGTATTTAGGGTTGTTCAGAAAGAGCGAACACAGAGAGTCCAGTTGCATGTGGGGCTGCGTAAAGGCTCCCCTGGGGAGTTCTGTTGTACCCAAAGGCTTCCTTTGGGGGCAATTTTTGATGGGTGAAAGGGGCTTTGTATGCGTTTTCTGGGGTCCTAATTTAAATTCCTCTCAGATTCCGGGTAGGAATGTGTCCTGGTTTCAGTTAGAACAGAGTTAATTTTGTTCCTAGTAGCCGGTGGAATGCTATGCTTTGGCTTAGAATGAGAAGAGTGCTGATAACACCCCGATGTTTTAATTAATTGCAGAGCAGTGCTTGTACTAAGCCAAGGACATCTCAACTTCTTGCTCTGTCCTACCAACAGGCAGGCTGGGGGTGCAGCAAGAACTGGGAGGGGACAGGCCCAGAACAGGTGACCCAAACTAGCCAAAGGGGTATTCCATACCATCTGACGTCACGCTAAACAATATATAGGGTGTCTAGCCGGGGGGAGGGCTGGCCGGACTGCTCAGGGTTAGGCTGGGCATCGGTCTGCGGGTGGTGAGCAATTGCATTGTGCATCACTTGTTTGTACATGTTATTATTAGTAGTACTATTATCATCATTGTATCATTATTATTATTATTACTATTATTATTATTATTATTATTACTATTATTATTTTCTTGTCTTATTAAATTGTCTTTATCTCAACTCACAGGCCTCACTTTCCATTTCTCTCCCCCGTCCCAGAGAGGGAGGGGGGAGGGTGAGCGAACGGCTGTGTGGTGTTTAGCTGCCGGCCGGGTTAAACCACTACAGAATGTATTTAGGGTTGTTCAGAAAGAGCGAACACAGAGAGTCCACTTGCATGTGGGGCTGCGTAAAGGCTCAAATGGGAAGTTCAGTTGTACCCAAAGGCTTCCTTTCAGGGCAATTTTTGATGGGCGAAAGGGGCTCTGTACATGATTTCTGGGGTCATATTTTCAATTTTCTCAGATTCCGGTTGGGGATGTATTTACGATTGTTCAGAAATAGAGAACACAGGGAGTCCATTTGCATGTGGGGCTGCGTAAAGGCTCCCCTGGAGAATTTACTTTTACCCAAAAGCTTCCTTTGGGGGCAAATTTTGATGTGTGAAAGGGGCTCTGTACGTGATTTCTGGGGTCCTATTTTCAATTCCTCTCACATTCTGGTTAGGGATGTATTTAGGGTTCTTCAGAAAGAGCGAACACAGAGAGTCCAGTTGCATGTGGGGCTGCGTAAAGGCTCCCCTGGGGAGTTCAGTTGTACCTAAAGGCTTCCTTTGGGGGCAATTTTTGATGGGTGAAAGGGGCTCTGTACACGTTTTCCAGGGTCCTATTTTGAATTCCTCTCAGATTCCGGGTAGGGATTTATTAAGGGTTGTTCAGAAAGAGCGAACACAGAGAGTCCAGTTGCATGTGGGGCTGCATAAAGGCTCCCCTGGGGAGTTCAGTTGTACCCAAAGGCTTCCTTTCAGGGCAATTTTTGATGGGTGAAAGGGGCTTTCTACGCGATTTCCGGAGTCCTATTTTAAATTCCTCTCAGATTCCCGCTAGGGATGTATTTAGGGTTGTTCAGAAAGAGAGAACACAGAGAATCCAGTTGCATGTGGGGCTGCGTAAAGGCTCCCCTGGGGAGTTCAGTTGTACTCAAAGGCTTCCTTTCAGGGCAATTTTTGATGGGTGAAAGGGGCTTTGTATGCCTTTTCTGAGGTCCTATTTTAAATTCCTCTCACATTCCGGGAAGGGATGTATTTAGGGTTGTTCAGAAAGAGCGAACACAGAGACTCCAGTTGCATGTGGGGCTGTGTAAAGGCTCCCCTGGGGAGTTCAGTTGTACCCAAAGGCTTCCTTTCAGGGCGATTTTTGATGGGTGAAAGGGGCTTTGTATGCATTTTCCGGGGACATATTTTAAATTCCTCTCAGATTCCGGTTAGGGATGTATTTAGGGTTCTTCAGAAAGAGCGAACACAGAGAGTCCAGTTGCATGTGGGGCTGCGAAAAGGCTCCCCTGGGGAGTTCAGTTGTACCCAAAGGCTTCCTTTCAGGGCAATTTTTGATGGGTGAAAGGGGCTCTGTACGTGATTTCTGGGGTCATATTTTCAATTCCTCTCAGATTCCGGGAAGGGATGTATTTAGGGTTGTTCAGAAAGAGCGAACACAGAGAGTCCAGTTGCATGTGGGGCTGCGTAAAGACTCCCCTGGGGAGTTCAGTTGTAGCCAAAGGCTTCCTTTGGGGGCGATTTTTGATGGGTGAAAGGGGCTTTGTATTCGTTTTCTGGTGTCCTATTTTAAATACCTCTCACATTACGGGAAGGGATGTATTTAGGGTTGTTCAGAAAGAGCGAACACAGCGAGTCCAGTTGCATGTGGGGCTGCGTAAAGGCTCCCCTGGGGAGTTCAGTTGTACCCAAAGGCTTCCTATGGGGGCAATTTTTCATGGGAGAAAGGGGCTCTGTACACGTTTTCCAGGGTCCTATTTTCAATTCCTCTCAGATTACGGGTAGGGATATATTTAGGGTTGTTCAGAAAGAGCGAACACAGAAACTCCAGTTGCACGTGGGGCTGCGGGAATGCTGCCCTGGGGAGTTCACTTGTACCCAAAGGCTTCCTTTCAGGGCAATTTTTGATCTGAGAAAGGGGCTCTGTACGCCATTTCTGGGGTCCTATTTTCAATTCCTCTCAGATTCCGGGTATGGAGATATTTAGGGTTGTTCAGAAAGAGTGAACACAGAAGCCAGCTGCATGTGGGACTGCACAAAGGCTCCCCTGGGGAGTTCAGTTGTACCCAAAGGCTTCCTTTGGGGGCGATTTTTGATGGGCGAAAGGGGCTCTGTACGTGATTTCTGGGGTCATATTTTAAATTCCTCTCAGATTCCGGTTAGGGATGTATTTAGGGTTGTTCAGAAAGAGCGAACACAGAGAGTCCAGATGCATGTGGGGCTGCGTAAAGGCTCCCCTGGGGAGTTCAGTTGTACCCAAAGGCTTCCTTTGGGGGCAAATTTTGATGGGTGAAAGGGGCTCTGTACGTGATTTCCGGGGTGCTATTTCAATTCCTCTCAGATTCTGGGTAAGGATTTATTTAGGGTTGTTCAGAAAGAGCGAACACAGAGATTCCAGTTGCATATGGGGCTGCGTAAGGGCTCCCCTGGGGAGTTCAGTTGTTCCCAAAGGCTTCCTTTGGGGGCAATTTTTGATGGGTGAAAGGGGCTTTGTATGCGTTTTCTGGGGTCCTATTTTAAATTCCTCTCACATTCCGGGAAGGTATGTACTTAGGGTTGTTCAGACAGAGAGAACACAGAGATTCCAGTTGCATGTGGGGCTGCGTAAAGGCTCCCCTGGGGAGTTCAGTTGTACCCAAAAGCTTCATTACAGGGCAATTTTTGATGGGCGAAAGGGGCTTTGTACGCGATTTCCGGGGTTTTATTTTAAATTCCTCTCAGATTCCCGGTAGGGATGTATTTAGGGTTGTTCAGAAAGAGCGAACACAGAGAGTCCAGTTGCGTGTGGTGCTCCGTAAAGGCTCCCCTGGGGAGTTCAGTTGTTCCCAAAGGCTTCCTTTCAGGGCGATTTTTTATGGGTGAAAGGGGCTTTGTATGCATTTTCTGGGGTCCTATTTTCAATTCCTCTCAGATTCCGGGTAGGGAGATATTTAGAGTTGTTCAGAAAGAGCGAACACAGAGAGTCCAGTTGCAAGTGGGGCTGCGTAAAGGCTCCCCTGGGGAGTTCAGTTGTACCCAAAGGATTCCTTTCAGGGCAATTTTTGATGGGCGAAAGGGGCTTTGTATGCCTTTTCCGGGGTCCTATTTTAAATTCCTCTCTGTTTCCGGGTAGGAATGTATTTAGGGTTCTTCAGAAAGAGCGAACACAGAGAGTCCAGTTGCATGTGGGGCTGCGTAAAGGCTCCCCTGGGGAGTTCAGTTGTACCCAAAGGCTTCCTTTCAGGGCAATTTTTGACGGGTGAAATGGGCTCTGTACATGATTTCTGGGTTCATATTTTCATTTCCTCTGAGATTCCGGTTAGGCATGTATTTAGGGTTGTTCAGAAAGAGCGAACACAGAGAGTCCAGTTGTATGTGGGGCTGCGTGAAGTCACCCCTGGGGAGTTCAGCTGTACCCAAAGGGTTGCTTTCGGGGCAATTTTTGATGGGTGAAAGGGGCTCTGTACGCGATTTCTGGGTCCTATTTTCAATTCCTCTCAGATTCCGGGTAGGGAGATATTAAGCTTTGTTCAGAAAGAGCGAACACAGAAAGTCCAGCTGCATGTGGGGCTGCGTAAAGGCTCCCATGGGGAGTTCTGTTGTACCCAAAGGCTTCCTTTGGGGGAAATTTTTGATGGACAAAATGGGCCTTGTATGCGATTTCTAGGGTCCTATTTTCAATTCCTCTCAGATTCCGGGTAGGGAGATATTTAGGGTTGTTCAGAAAGAGCGAACACAGAGAGTCAAGCTGCATGTGGGGCTGCGTTAAGGCTCCCCTGGGGAGTTCAGTTGTACCCAAAGGCTTCCTTTCAGGGCAATTTTTGATGGGTGAAAGGGGCTCTGTACGTGATTTCTGGGGTCATATTTTCAATTCCTCTCAGATTCCGGGAAGGGATGTATTTAGGGTTGTTCAGAAAGAGCGAACACAGAGAGTCCAGTTGCATGTGGGGCTGCGTAAAGACTCCCCTGGGGAGTTCAGTTGTAGCCAAAGGCTTCCTTTGGGGGCGATTTTTGATGGGTGAAAGGGGCTTTGTATTCGTTTTCTGGTGTCCTATTTTAAATACCTCTCACATTACGGGAAGGGATGTATTTAGGGTTGTTCAGAAAGAGCGAACACAGCGAGTCCAGTTGCATGTGGGGCTGCGTAAAGGCTCCCCTGGGGAGTTCAGTTGTACCCAAAGGCTTCCTATGGGGGCAATTTTTCATGGGAGAAAGGGGCTCTGTACACGTTTTCCAGGGTCCTATTTTCAATTCCTCTCAGATTACGGGTAGGGAGATATTTAGGGTTGTTCAGAAAGAGTGAACACAGAAGCCAGCTGCATGTGGGACTGCACAAAGGCTCCCCTGGGGAGTTCAGTTGTACCCAAAGACTTCCTTTGGGGGCAATTTTTGATGGGTGAAAAAGGCTCTGTACGCTTTTTCTGGGGTCGTATGTTCAATTCCTGTCAGATTCCGGGAAGGGGTGTATTTAGGGTTGTTCAGAAAGAGCGAACACAGAGAGTCCAGTTGCATGTGGAGCTGCGTAAAGGCTCCCCTGGGGAGTTCAGTTGTACCCAAAGGCTTCCTTTGGGGGCGATTTTTGATGGGCGAAAGGGGCTCTGTACGTGATTTCTGGGGTCATATTTTAAATTCCTCTCAGATTCCGGTTACGGATGTATTTAGGGTTGTTCAGAAAGAGCGAACACAGAGAGTCCAGATGCATGTGGGGCTGCGTAAAGGCTCCCCTGGGGAGTTCAGTTGTACCCAAAGGCTTCCTTTGGGGGCAAATTTTGATGGGTGAAAGGGGCTCTGTACGTGATTTCCGGGGTGCTATTTCAATTCCTCTCAGATTCTGGGTAAGGATTTATTTAGGGTTGTTCACAAAGAGCGAACATTGAGAGTCCAGTTGCATATGGGGCTGCGTAAGGGCTCCCCTGGGGAGTTCAGTTGTTCCCAAAGGCTTCCTTTGGGGGCAATTTTTGATGGGTGAAAGGGGCTTTGTATGCGTTTTCTGAGGTCCTATTTTAAATTCCTCTCACATTCCGGGAAGGTATGTACTTAGGGTTGTTCAGACAGAGAGAACACAGAGAGTCCAGTTGCATGTGGGGCTGCGTAAAGGCTCCCCTGGGGAGTTCAGTTGTACCCAAAAGCTTCATTACAGGGCAATTTTTGATGGGCGAAAGGGGCTTTGTACGCGATTTCCGGGGTTTTATTTTAAATTCCTCTCAGATTCCCGGTAGGGATGTATTTAGGGTTGTTCAGAAAGAGCGAACACAGAGAGTCCAGTTGCGTGTGGTGCTCCGTAAAGGCTCCCCTGGGGAGTTCAGTTGTTCCCAAAGGCTTCCTTTCAGGGCGATTTTTTATGGGTGAAAGGGGCTTTGTATGCATTTTCTGGGGTCCTATTTTCAATTCCTCTCAGATTCCGGGTAGGGAGATATTTAGAGTTGTTCAGAAAGAGCGAACACAGAGAGTCCAGTTTCAAGTGGGGCTGCGTAAAGGCTCCCCTGGGGAGTTCAGTTGTACCCAAAGGATTCCTTTCAGGGCAATTTTTGATGGGCGAAAGGGGCTTTGTATGCCTTTTCCGGGGTCCTATTTTAAATTCCTCTCTGTTTCCGGGTAGGAATGTATTTAGGGTTCTTCAGAAAGAGCGAACACAGAGAGTCCAGTTGCATGTGGGGCTGCGTAAAGGCTCCCCTGGGGAGTTCAGTTGTACCCAAAGGCTTCCTTTCAGGGCAATTTTTGACGGGTGAAATGGGCTCTGTACATGATTTCTGGGTTCATATTTTCATTTCCTCTGAGATTCCGGTTAGGCATGTATTTAGGGTTGTTCAGAAAGAGCGAACACAGAGAGTCCAGTTGTATGTGGGGCTGCGTGAAGTCACCCCTGGGGAGTTCAGCTGTACCCAAAGGGTTGCTTTCGGGGCAATTTTTGATGGGTGAAAGGGGCTCTGTACGCGATTTCTGGGTCCTATTTTCAATTCCTCTCAGATTCCGGGTAGGGAGATATTAAGCTTTGTTCAGAAAGAGCGAACACAGAAAGTCCAGCTGCATGTGGGGCTGCGTAAAGGCTCCCATGGGGAGTTCTGTTGTACCCAAAGGCTTCCTTTGGGGGAAATTTTTGATGGACAAAATGGGCCTTGTATGCGATTTCTAGGGTCCTATTTTCAATTCCTCTCAGATTCCGGGTAGGGAGATATTTAGGGTTGTTCAGAAAGAGCGAACACAGAGAGTCAAGCTGCATGTGGGGCTGCGTTAAGGCTCCCCTGGGGAGTTCTGTTGTACCCAAAGGCATCCTTTGGGGGCAATTTTTGACGGGTGAAAGGGACTCTGTACGCGTTTTCTGGGGTCCTATATTAAATTCCTCTTAGATTCTGGGTAGGGATGTATTTAGGGTTTTTCAGAAAGAGCGAACACAGAGAGTCCAGTTGCATGTGGGGCTGCGTGAAGGCACCCCTGGGGAGTTCAATTGTACCCAAAGGCTTGCTTTCGGGGCAATTTTTGATGGGTGAAAGGGGCTCTGTACGCGATTTCGGGGTCCTATTTTCAATTCCTCTCAGATTCCGGGTAGGGAGATATTTAGCTTTGTTTAGAAAGAGCGAACACAGATAGTCCAGCTGCATGTGGGGCTGCGTAAAGGCTCCCATGGGGAGATCTGTTGTACCCAAAGGCTTCCTTTGGGGGAAATTTTTGATGGGTGAAAGGGGTTTGTATGCGATTTCTAGGGTCCTATTTTCAATTCCTCTCAGATTCCGGGTAGGGAGATATTTAGGGTTGTTCAGAAAGAGCGAACACAGAGAGTCCAGCTGCATGTGGGGCTGCGTGAAGGCTCCCCTGGGGAGTTCAGTTGTACCCAAAGGCTTCCTTTCAGGGCAATTTTTGATCTGAGAAACGGGCTCTGTACGCCATTTCTGGGGTCTTATTTCAATTTCTCTCAGATTCTGGGTAGGGATGTATTTAGGGTTGTTCAGATAGAGCGAACACAGAGAGTCCAGTTGCATGTGGGACTGCGTGAAGGCTCCCCTGGGGAGTTCTGTTGTACCCAAAGGCTTCCTTTGGGGGCAATTTTTGATGGGTGAAAGGGGCTTTGTATGCGTTTTCTGGGGTCCTATTTTAAATTCCTCTCAGATTCCGGGTAGGAATGTGTCCTGGTTTCAGTTAGAACAGAGTTAATTTTGTTCCTAGTAGCCGGTGGAATGCTATGCTTTGGCTTAGAATGAGAAGAGTGCTGATAACACCCCGATGTTTTAATTAATTGCAGAGCAGTGCTTGTACTAAGCCAAGGACATCTCAACTTCTTGCTCTGTCCTACCAACAGGCAGGATGGGGGTGCAGCAAGAACTGGGAGGGGACAGGCCCAGAACAGGTGACCCAAACTAGCCAAAGGGGTATTCCATACCATCTGACGTCACGCTAAACAATATATAGGGTGTCTAGCCAGGGGGAGGGCTGGCCGGACTGCTCAGGGTTAGGCTGGGCATCGGTCTGCGGGTGGTGAGCAATTGCATTGTGCATCACTTGTTTGTACATGTTATTATTAGTAGTACTATTATCATCATTGTATCATTATTATTATTATTACTATTATTATTATTATTATTATTACTATTATTATTTTCTTGTCTTATTAAATTGTCTTTATCTCAACTCACAGGCCTCACTTTCCATTTCTCTCCCCCGTCCCAGAGAGGGAGGGGGGAGGGTGAGCGAACGGCTGTGTGGTGTTTAGCTGCCGGCCGGGTTAAACCACTACAGAATGTATTTAGGGTTGTTCAGAAAGAGCGAACACAGAGAGTCCAGTTGCATGTGGGGCTGCGTAAGGGCTCCCCTGGGGTGTTCAGTTGTTCCCAAAGGCTTCCTTTGGGGGCAATTTTTGATGGGTGAAAGGGGCTTTAAATGCGTTTTCTGGGGTCCTATTTTCAATTCCTCTCAGATTCCAGTTAGGGATGTATTTAGGGTTGTTCAGAAAGAGCGAACACAGAGAGTCCAGTTGCATGTGGGGCTGCGTAAAGGCTCCCCTGGGGAGTTCAGTTGTACCCAAAGCCTTCCTTTGGGGGCAATTTTTAATGGGTGAAAGGGGCTTTGTACGCGATTTCAGGAGTCCTATTTTAAATTCCTCTCAGATTCCCGCTAGGGATGTATTTAGGGTTCTTCAGAAAGAGAGAACACAGAGAATCCAGTTGCATGTGGGGCTGCGTAAAGGCTCCCCTGGGGAGTTCAGTTGTACTCAAAGGCTTCCTTTCAGGGCGATTTTTGATGGGTGAAAGGGGCTTTGTATGCCTTTTCTGGGGTCCTATTTTAAATTCCTCTCACATTCCGGGAAGGGATGTATTTAGGGTTGTTCAGAAAGAGCGAACACAGAGAGTCCAGTTGCATGTGGGGCTGCGTAAAGGCTCCCCTGGGGAGTTCAGTTGTACCCAAAGGCTTCCTTTCAGGGCGATTTTTGATGGGTGAAAGGGGCTTTGTATGCATTTTCCGGGGACATATTTTAAATTCCTCTCAGATTCCGGTTAGGGATGTATTTAGGGTTCTTCAGAAAGAGCGAACACAGAGAGTCCAGTTGCATGTGGGGCTGCGAAAAGGCTCCCCTGGGGAGTTCAGTTGTACCCAAAGGCTTCCTTTCAGGGCAATTTTTGATGGGTGAAAGGGGCTCTGTACGTGATTTCTGGGGTCATATTTTCAATTCCTCTCAGATTCCATGAAGGGATGTATTTAGGGTTGTTCAGAAAGAGCGAACACAGAGAGTCCAGTTGCATGTGGGGCTGCGAAAAGGCTCCCCTCGGGAGTTCAGTTGTACCCAAAGGCTTCCTTTGGGGGCAATTTTTGATGGGTGAAAGGGGCTTTGTATGCGTTTTCTGGGGTCCTATTTTAAATTCCTCTCAGATTCCGGGTAGGAATGTGTCCTGGTTTCAGTTAGAACAGAGTTAATTTTGTTCCTAGTAGCCGGTGGAATGCTATGCTTTGGCTTAGAATGAGAAGAGTGCTGATAACACCCCGATGTTTTAATTAATTGCAGAACAGTGCTTGTACTAAGCCAAGGACATCTCAACTTCTTGCTCTGTCCTACCAACAGGCAGGATGGGGGTGCAGCAAGAACTGGGAGGGGACAGGCCCAGAACAGGTGACCCAAACTAGCCAAAGGGGTATTCCATACCATCTGACGTCACGCTAAACAATATATAGGGTGTCTAGCCGGGGGGAGGGCTGGCCGGACTGCTCAGGGTTAGGCTGGGCATCGGTCTGCGGGTGGTGAGCAATTGCATTGTGCATCACTTGTTTGTACATGTTATTATTAGTAGTACTATTATCATCATTGTATCATTATTATTATTATTACTATTATTATTATTATTATTATTACTATTATTATTTTCTTGTCTTATTAAATTGTCTTTATCTCAACTCACAGGCCTCACTTTCCATTTCTCTCCCCCGTCCCAGAGAGGGAGGGGGGAGGGTGAGCGAACGGCTGTGTGGTGTTTAGCTGCCGGCCGGGTTAAACCACTACAGAATGTATTTAGGGTTGTTCAGAAAGAGCGAACACAGAGAGTCCAGTTGCATGTGGGGCTGCGTAAAGGCTCAAATGGGAAGTTCAGTTGTACCCAAAGGCTTCCTTTCAGGGCAATTTTTGATGGGCGAAAGGGGCTCTGTACATGATTTCTGGGGTCATATTTTCAATTTTCTCAGATTCCGGTTGGGGATGTATTTACGGTTGTTCAGAAATAGAGAACACAGGGAGTCCAGTTGCATGTGGGGCTGCGTAAAGGCTCCCCTGGAGAATTTACTTTTACCCAAAAGCTTCCTTTGGGGGCAAATTTTGATGTGTGAAAGGGGCTCTGTACGTGATTTCTGGGGTCCTATTTTCAATTCCTCTCAGATTCCGGTTAGGGATGTATTTAGGGTTCTTCAGAAAGAGCGAACACAGAGAGTCCAGTTGCATGTGGGGCTGCGTAAAGGCTCCCCTGGGGAGTTCAGTTGTACCTAAAGGCTTCCTTTGGGGGCAATTTTTGATGGGTGAAAGGGGCTCTGTACACGTTTTCCAGGGTCCTATTTTGAATTCCTCTCAGATTCCGGGTAGGGATTTATTAAGGTTTGTTCAGAAAGAGCGAACACAGAGAGTCCAGTTGCATGTGGGGCTGCATAAAGGCTCCCCTGGGGAGTTCAGTTGTACCCAAAAGCTTCCTTTCAGGGCAATTTTTGATGGGTGAAAGGGGCTTTGTACGCGATTTCCGGAGTCCTATTTTAAATTCCTCTCAGATTCCCGCTAGGGATGTATTTAGGGTTGTTCAGAAAGAGAGAACACAGAGAATCCAGTTGCATGTGGGGCTGCGTAAAGGCTCCCCTGGGGAGTTCAGTTGTACTCAAAGGCTTCCTTTCAGGGCAATTTTTGATGGGTGAAAGGGGCTTTGTATGCCTTTTCTGAGGTCCTATTTTAAATTCCTCTCACATTCCGGGAAGGGATGTATTTAGGGTTGTTCAGAAAGAGCGAACACAGAGACTCCAGTTGCATGTGGGGCTGGGTAAAGGCTCCCCTGGGGAGTTCAGTTGTACCCAAAGGCTTCCTTTCAGGGCGATTTTTGATGGGTGAAAGGGGCTTTGTATGCATTTTCCGGGGACATATTTTAAATTCCTCTCAGATTCCGGTTAAGGGATGTATTTAGGGTTCTTCAGAAAGAGCGAACACAGAGAGTCCAGTTGCATGTGGGGCTGCGAAAAGGCTCCCCTGGGGAGTTCAGTTGTACCCAAAGGCTTCCTTTCAGGGCAATTTTTGATGGGTGAAAGGGGCTCTGTACGTGATTTCTGGGGTCATATTTTCAATTCCTCTCAGATTCCGGGAAGGGATGTATTTAGGGTTGTTCAGAAAGAGCGAACACAGAGAGTCCAGTTGCATGTGGGGCTGCGTAAAGACTCCCCTGGGGAGTTCAGTTGTAGCCAAAGGCTTCCTTTGGGGGCGATTTTTGATGGGTGAAAGGGGCTTTGTATTCGTTTTCTGGTGTCCTATTTTAAATACCTCTCACATTACGGGAAGGGATGTATTTAGGGTTGTTCAGAAAGAGCGAACACAGCGAGTCCAGTTGCATGTGGGGCTGCGTAAAGGCTCCCCTGGGGAGTTCACTTGTACCCAAAGGCTTCCTTTCAGGGCAATTTTTGATCTGAGAAAGGGGCTCTGTACGCCATTTCTGGGGTCCTATTTTCAATTCCTGTCAGATTCCGGGAAGGGATGTATTTAGGGTTGTTCAGAAAGAGCGAACACAGAGAGTCCAGTTGCATGTGGAGCTGCGTAAAGGCTCCCCTGGGGAGTTCAGTTGTACCCAAAGGCTTCCTTTGGGGGCGATTTTTGATGGGCGAAAGGGGCTCTGTACGTGATTTCTGGGGTCATATTTTAAATTCCTCTCAGATTCCGGTTAGGGATGTATTTAGGGTTGTTCAGAAAGAGCGAACACAGAGAGTCCAGTTGCATGTGGGGCTGCGTAAAGGCTCCCCTGGGGAGTTCAGTTGTACCCAAAGGCTTCCTTTGGGGGCAAATTTTGATGGGTGAAAGGGGCTCTGTACGTGATTTCTGGGGTCCTATTTCAATTCCTCTCAGATTCCGGGTAAGGATTTATTTAGGGTTGTTCAGAAAGAGCGAACACAGAGAGTCCAGTTGCATATGGGGCTGCGTAAGGGCTCCCCTGGGGAGTTCAGTTGTTCCCAAAGGCTTCCTTTGGGGGCAATTTTTGATGGGTGAAAGGGGCTTTCTATGCGTTTTCTGGGGTCCTATTTTAAATTCCTCTCACATTCCGGGAAGGTATGTACTTAGGGTTGTTCAGACAGAGAGAACACAGAGAGTCCAGTTGCATGTGGGGCTGCGTAAAGGCTCCCCTGGGGAGTTCAGTTGTACCCAAAAGCTTCATTACAGGGCAATTTTTGATGGGCGAAAGGGGCTTTGTACGCGATTTCCGGGGTTTTATTTTAAATTCCTCTCAGATTCCCGGTAGGGATGTATTTAGGGTTGTTCAGAAAGAGCGAACACAGAGAGTCCAGTTGCGTGTGGTGCTCCGTAAAGGCTCCCCTGGGGAGTTCAGTTGTTCCCAAAGGCTTCCTTTCAGGGCGATTTTTTATGGGTGAAAGGGGCTTTGTATGCATTTTCTGGGGTCCTATTTTCAATTCCTCTCAGATTCCGGGTAGGGAGATATTTAGAGTTGTTCAGAAAGAGCGAACACAGAGAGTCCAGTTGCAAGTGGGGCTGCGTAAAGGCTCCCCTGGGGAGTTCAGTTGTACCCAAAGGATTCCTTTCAGGGCAATTTTTGATGGGCGAAAGGGGCTTTGTATGCCTTTTCCGGGGTCCTATTTTAAATTCCTCTCTGTTTCCGGGTAGGAATATATTTAGGGTTCTTCAGAAAGAGCGAACACAGAGAGTCCAGTTGCATGTGGGGCTGCGTAAAGGCTCCCCTGGGGAGTTCAGTTGTACCCAAAGGCTTCCTTTCAGGGCAATTTTTGACGGGTGAAATGGGCTCTGTACATGATTTCTGGGTTCATATTTTCATTTCCTCTGAGATTCCTGTTAGGCATGTATTTAGGGTTGTTCAGAAAGAGCGAACACAGAGAGTCCAGTTGTATGTGGGGCTGCGTGAAGTCACCCCTGGGGAGTTCAGCTGTACCCAAAGGGTTGCTTTCGGGGCAATTTTTGATGGGTGAAAGGGGCTCTGTACGCGATTTCTGGGTCCTATTTTCAATTCCTCTCAGATTCCGGGTAGGGAGATATTAAGCTTTGTTCAGAAAGAGCGAACACAGAAAGTCCAGCTGCATGTGGGGCTGCGTAAAGGCTCCCATGGGGAGTTCTGTTGTACCCAAAGGCTTCCTTTGGGGGAAATTTTTGATGGACAAAATGGGCCTTCTATGCGATTTCTAGGGTCCTATTTTCAATTCCTCTCAGATTCCGGGTAGGGAGATATTTAGGGTTGTTCAGAAAGAGCGAACACAGAGAGTCAAGCTGCATGTGGGGCTGCGTTAAGGCTCCCCTGGGGAGTTCTGTTGTACCCAAAGGCATCCTTTGGGGGCAATTTTTGACAGGTGAAAGGGACTCTGTACGCGTTTTCTGGGGTCCTATATTAAATTCCTCTTAGATTCTGGGTAGGGATGTATTTAGGGTTTTTCAGAAAGAGCGAACACAGAGAGTCCAGTTGCATGTGGGGCTGCGTGAAGGCACCCCTGGGGAGTTCAATTGTACCCAAAGGCTTGCTTTCGGGGCAATTTTTGATGGGTGAAAGGGGCTCTGTACGCGATTTCGGGGTCCTATTTTCAATTCCTCTCAGATTCCGGGTAGGGAGATATTTAGCTTTGTTCAGAAAGAGCGAACACAGATAGTCCAGCTGCATGTGGGGCTGCGTAAAGGCTCCCATGGGGAGATCTGTTGTACCCAAAGGCTTCCTTTGGGGGAAATTTTTGATGGGTGAAAGGGGTTTGTATGCGATTTCTAGGGTCCTATTTTCAATTCCTCTCAGATTCCGGGTAGGGAGATATTTAGGGTTGTTCAGAAAGAGCGAACACAGAGAGTCCAGCTCCATGTGGGGCTGCGTGAAGGCTCCCCTGGGGAGTTCAGTTGTACCCAAAGGCTTCCTTTCAGGGCAATTTTTGATCTGAGAAACGGGCTCTGTACGCCATTTCTGGGGTCTTATTTCAATTTCTCTCAGATTCCATGAAGGGATGTATTTAGGGTTGTTCAGAAAGAGCGAACACAGAGAGTCCAGTTGCATGTGGGGCTGCGAAAAGGCTCCCCTCGGGAGTTCAGTTGTACCCAAAGGCTTCCTTTGGGGGCAATTTTTGATGTGTGAAAGTGGCTTTGTATGCGTTTTCTGGGGTCCTATTTTAAATTCCTCTCAGATTCCGGGTAGGAATGTGTCCTGGTTTCAGTTAGAACAGAGTTAATTTTGTTCCTAGTAGCCGGTGGAATGCTATGCTTTGGCTTAGAATGAGAAGAGTGCTGATAACACCCCGATGTTTTAATTAATTGCAGAGCAGTGCTTGTACTAAGCCAAGGACATCTCAACTTCTTGCTCTGTCCTACCAACAGGCAGGATGGGGGTGCAGCAAGAACTGGGAGGGGACAGGCCCAGAACAGGTGACCCAAACTAGCCAAAGGGGTATTCCATACCATCTGACGTCACGCTAAACAATATATAGGGTGTCTAGCCGGGGGGAGGGCTGGCCGGACTGCTCAGGGTTAGGCTGGGCATCGGTCTGCGGGTGGTGAGCAATTGCATTGTGCATCACTTGTTTGTACATGTTATTATTAGTAGTACTATTATCATCATTGTATCATTATTATTATTATTATTATTATTATTATTATTATTACTATTATTATTTTCTTGTCTTATTAAATTGTCTTTATCTCAACTCACAGGCCTCACTTTCCATTTCTCTCCCCCGTCCCAGAGAGGGAGGGGGGAGGGTGAGCGAACGGCTGTGTGGTGTTTAGCTGCCGGCCGGGTTAAACCACTACAGAATGTATTTAGGGTTGTTCAGAAAGAGCGAACACAGAGAGTCCAGTTGCATGTGGGGCTGCGTAAAGGCTCCCCTGGGGAGTTCAGTTGTACCCAAAGGCTTCCATTGGGGGCAATTTTTGATGGGTGAAAGGGGCTCTGTACACGTTTTCCAGGGTCCTATTTTGAATTCCTCTCAGATTCCGGGTAGGGATTTATTAAGGGTTGTTCAGAAAGAGCGAACACAGAGAGTCCAGTTGCATGTGGGGCTGCGTAAGGGCTCCCCTGGGGTGTTCAGTTGTTCCCAAAGGCTTCCTTTGGGGGCAATTTTTGATGGGTGAAGGGGGCTTTGTATGCGTTTTCTGGGGTCCTATTTTCAATTCCTCTCAGAATCCGGGTAGGGATGTTCTTAGGTTTGTCCAGAAAGAGCGAACACAGAGAGTCCAGTTGCATGTGGGGCTGCGTAAAGGCTCCCCTGGGGAGTTCAGTTGTTCCCAAAGGCTTCCTTTGGGGGCAATTTTTGATGGGTGAAAGGGGCTTTGTATGCGTTTTCTGGGGTCCTATTTTCAATTCCTCTCAGATTCCAGTTAGGGATGTATTTAGGGTTGTTCAGAAAGAGCGAACACAGAGAGTCCAGTTGCATGTGGGGCTGCGTAAAGGCTCCCCTGGGGAGTTCAGTTGTACCCAAAGCCTTCCTTTGGGGGCAATTTTTAATGGGTGAAAGGGGCTTTGTACGCGATTTCAGGAGTCCTATTTTAAATTCCTCTCAGATTCCCGCTAGGGATGTATTTAGGGTTCTTCAGAAAGAGCGAACACAGAGAATCCAGTTGCATGTGGGGCTGCGTAAAGGCTCCCCTGGGGAGTTCAGTTGTACTCAAAGGCTTCCTTTCAGGGCGATTTTTGATGGGTGAAAGGGGCTTTGTATGCCTTTTCTGGGGTCCTATTTTAAATTCCTCTCACATTCCGGGAAGGGATGTATTTAGGGTTGTTCAGAAAGAGCGAACACAGAGAGTCCAGTTGCATGTGGGGCTGCGTAAAGGCTCCCCTGGGGAGTTCAGTTGTACCCAAAGGCTTCCTTTCAGGGCGATTTTTGATGGGTGAAAGGGGCTTTGTATGCATTTTCCGGGGACATATTTTAAATTCCTCTCAGATTCCGGTTAGGGATGTATTTAGGGTTCTTCAGAAAGAGCGAACACAGAGAGTCCAGTTGCATGTGGGGCTGCGAAAAGGCTCCCCTGGGGAGTTCAGTTGTACCCAAAGGCTTCCTTTCAGGGCAATTTTTGATGGGTGAAAGGGGCTCTGTACGTGATTTCTGGGGTCATATTTTCAATTCCTCTCAGATTCCATGAAGGGATGTATTTAGGGTTGTTCAGAAAGAGCGAACACAGAGAGTCCAGTTGCATGTGGGGCTGCGTAAAGGCTCCCCTGGGGAGTTCAGTTGTACCCAAAGGCTTCCTTTCAGGGCGATTTTTGATGGGTGAAAGGGGCTTTGTATGCATTTTCCGGGGACATATTTTAAATTCCTCTCAGATTCCGGTTAGGGATGTATTTAGGGATCTTCAGAAAGAGCGAACACAGAGAGTCCAGTTATATGTGGGGCTGCGAAAAGGCTCCCCTGGGGAGTTCAGTTGTACCCAAAGGCTTCCTTTCAGGGCAATTTTTGATGGGTGAAACGGGCTCTGTACGTGATTTCTGGGGTCATATTTTCAATTCCTCTCAGATTCCGGGAAGGGATGTATTTAGGGTTGTTCAGAAAGAGCGAACACAGAGAGTCCAGTTGCATGTGGGGCTGCGTAAAGACTCCCCTGGGGAGTTCAGTTGTAGCCAAAGGCTTCCTTTGCGGGCGATTTTTGATGGGTGAAAGGGGCTCTGTACGTGATTTCTGGGGTCATATTTTCAATTCCTCTCAGATTCCGGTTAGGCATGTATTTAGGGTTGTTCAGAAAGAGCGAACACAGAGAGTCCAGTTCCATGTGGGACTGCGTAAAGACTCCCCTGGGGAGTTCAGTTGTACCCAAAGGCTTCCTTTGGGGGCAATTTTTGATGGGCGAAAGGGGCTTTGTATGCCTTTTCCGGGGTCCTATTTTAAATTCCTCTCAGTTTCCGGGTAGGAATGTATTTAGGGTTCTTCAGAAAGAGCGAACACAGAGAGTCCAGTTGCATGTGGGGCTGCTTAAAGGCTCCCCTGGGGAGTTCAGTTGTACCCAAAGGCTTCCTTTCAGGGCAATTTTTGACGGGTGAAAGGGGCTCTGTACATGATTTCTGGGTTCATATTTTCATTTCCTCTGAGATTCCGGTTAGGCATGTATTTAGGGTTGTTCAGAAAGAGCGAACACAGAGAGTCCAGTTGCATGTGGGGCTGCGTAAAGGCTCCCCTGGGGAGTTCAGTTGTACCCAAAGGCTTCCTTTGGGGGCGATTTTTGATGGGTGAAAGGGGCTCTGTACACCGTTTCTGGGGTCCTATTTTCAATTCCTCTCACATTCCGGGAAAAGATGTATTTAAGGTTGTTCAGAAAGTGCGAACACAGAGAGTACAGTTGCATGTGGGGCTGCGTGAAGGCTCCCCTGGGGAGTTCAGTTGTACCCAAAGGCATCCTTTGGGGGCAATTTTTGACGGGTGAAAGGGACTCTGTACGCGTTTTCTGGGGTCCTATTTTAAATTCCTCTTAGATTCTGGGTAGGGATGTATTTAGGGTTGTTCAGAAAGAGCGAACACAGAGAGTCCAGTTGCATGTGGGGCTGCGTGAAGGCACCCCTGGGGAGTTCAATTGTACCCAAAGGCTTGCTTTCGGGGCAATTTTTGATGGGTGAAAGGGGCTCTGTACGCGATTTCGGGGTCCTATTTTCAATTCCTCTCAGATTCCGGGTAGGGAGATATTTAGCTTTGTTCAGAAAGAGCGAACACAGATAGTCCAGCTGCATGTGGGGCTGCGTAAAGGCTCCCATGGGGAGTTCTGTTGTACCCAAAGGCTTCCTTTGGGGGAAATTTTTGATGGGTGAAAGGGGTCTTGTATGCGATTTCTAGGGTCCTATTTTCAATTCCTCTCAGATTCCGGGTAGGGAGATATTTAGGGTTGTTCAGAAAGAGCGAACACAGAGAGTCCAGCTGCATGTGGGGCTGCGTGAAGGCTCCCCTGGGGAGTTCTGTTGTACCCAAAGGCTTCCTTTGAGGGCAAATTTTGATGGGCAAAATGGGCCTTGTACGCGTTTTCTGGGGTCCTATTTTAAATTCCTCTCAGTATCCGGGTAGGGAGATATTTACGGTTGTTCAGAAAGAGCGAACACAGAGAGTCCAGTTGCATGTGGGGCTGCGTAAGGGCTCCCCTGGGGAGTTCAATTGCTCCCAAAGGCTTCCTTTGGGGGCAATTTAAGATCGGCGAAAGGGGCTTTGTACATGTTTTCCGGGGTCCTATTTTCAATTCCTCTCAGATTCCGTGTAGGGATATATTTAGCGTTGTTCAGAATGAGCGAACACAGAGAATATTCAATGTTTTGTTGGCAAGAGTATAGTAATGAAGCATTTTTTGTCTTTCATTGGGACTTTTAAAGGCTGATCTCTCTGAAGAGCCTGATTTTGTCTGCTTTTCTTGATGGTAGCCATCATGGCCCTCAGTCTCTTACTTGTGTGTATTCGTGCTTATGTGCGGTTTGTGAGCCTTGCTCCATGTGGTTTTCTGGTCCCGGTTCTGTAGTTTTTGACTACTCATTCTGGTTTGGGGGGAGAGATGGCTTCCTGCATTGCTCTGGCTGGCCCTCCCTGCGCCGCCCCCCTCCCCCTGCCGCCCCTGGGTGGAGCCGGCCCACCCTGGCCCCACCTCATTGAAGCTGTGAGGAGCTGAAGAAGAGCTAGTGAAAGAGAGGTATTGCAGCAGGTAGGATGTGCCTGTGAGGTGCCTGAGGATCTGCCTTTTTTTTTTTTTTTTGTGACTGCTTCTTGCAGTCTTAGGTGAATCCTCTCCGGAGTGCTGAGGAAAGGCAGGAGGGTTGTCAGCCCAGTCAGTGTCCCTAAGCAAGGGTCCCCCTAAGGCAAGTCTCTGAAGTGCTTCCCCTCTGTTTTAGTGGTGCTGTGGTACACGTTGCTCAGAATCTGCTGAGGGTCTGAGGTGGGGGGGGGAGCTGCTTGTACACTGTTTGAGCCTGCGTTGAGGGGGGAGGTTTGGAGCTGCTTCTACACCTTTGGGGCTGGCATCGGGGGTAGACGGGTTGGGTGCAGGTTGTATGCTGTAGTGGCCTGTGTTTGGGGCGGGCTTGGGGCCTGCGTCTGGGGGAGGGGTGGGAGCTGTTTGTACACCTTTGGGGCCTGCATCTAGGGGGTGTTGGGATCTGCTTGTATACTGTAAGGGCCTGTGTCTGGAAGGGGCTTGGGGCCTGTGTCTCGGGGGTTTGTGAGATGGTTGTACACCTTCGGGGCTTGCGTCCATGGGGGGTTGGAGCCTGCCTCTGGGTGTGGGGTTTGGAGTTGCTGGTGCACTGTAAGGGCCTGCGTTGGGGGGGATTTTGAGGAGGCTGTACACCTTTGGGGCCTGTGTCTGTGGGGGGTCAGGGCCTGTGTCTAGAGGGTTGGGAACTGCTTGTACAATGTAGGAATCTGTTTCTGCGAGGGTTGGGAGCTGTTTGTACAACTTTGGGGCCAGCATCCGGGGGTGGCTGGGAGCTGCTTGTACACTGTAGGGGCCTGTGTTTGGGGGTGCTTGGGGGCCTCCCTCGGGGGGGGGGGGTTGGGAGCTGCTTATATAGGGTAGGGGGCCTGCCTTTTGCAGGGGTTGGGAGCTGCTTGTAGAATTTGGGGCCCTGTGTCTGGGGGGGGTTGGGGCCTGTGTCTCAGGGGTGTTGTGAACTGGTTGTACACCTTTGGGGCCTGTCTCTGGGGGGGAGCTACTTGTACACCTTTTGGGCCTGTATTTGAGGGGGGTTGGGAGCTGCTTGTACACTTTAGGGGCCTGGGTCTTGGAGGGGGGTCTGGGCTGTTTGTACACCTTTGTGGCCTGTATTTGGTGGGGGTGGGTGCCTGTGCCTGGGGGAGTTGGGAGGTGCATGTACACTCTAGGTGCCTCCATTTGGGGGTCTTTGGGGCCTCCCTTTGACAGGGAGGGAGTTGGGAGGTGCATGTACACTCTAGGTGCCTCCATTTGGGGGTCTTTGGGGCCTCCGTTTGACAGGGAGGGAGTTGGGAGTTGGTTGTGCACCTCTGCGTCCCATGGTTTTTTTTTTTTTTGGGGGGAGGGGCGGGGGGTTGGTACCTGTCTCTGAAGGGGCGGGTTGTGAGCTGCTTGTATACCTTTGGGACCTGTGTCTGGGGGGGGGTGGGGCCCGGGTCTGGGGCCTGTGTCTGGGTGGAGTCCAGTTCTTGGGAGGGGGTGGCCGCTGCTTGTGGGCAGTTGGGGTCTGCATCTGGGTGTGGTCGGTGTCTGCTTCTGTTGGCAGTTTGGGGCCTGCTTGTAGACTTGTGCAGCCTGGGTTTGGGGGCTTTTCTGTAATGTTTGGGGTGTGCATTTTTTCTTTGGGATGCATCTTGAGCTTTTGAGGCCTAGCTGTAGCGTTTGGGGCCTGTGTCTGGGGCTTTTCTGTAGCGTTTTGGTCGCGTGTTTGTGATTTGGGGCCTGTATCCAGGGTTTTGCCTTTTTTGTAGTTTCCATCTTTGTGTCTGTGTTTCGTTGTTGGTTGTCTGGGGTTAGGGGCAGTTTGGGGTTTGGATTAAGGTCAGTGTCATTAGCGTAAGGGGGTTGATAATAAGGGTTAGGGTTGTGGTTAGAGTTGTTAGGTTTAAGGGGAATAAGGATTTCAGGGTAAGGGGATCAAGGTTGTAGGAGTAAAAATGTTGTTTTTGCGTAGTTACATCCTTTAGAGGGAAGGAAGGTGGTATTGAGATATGCTTGCAGTGATAGGAGAGCTTAACAGCGTGAAATGTGTTCATCTGGTGCGTGCCAATATGGAACAATGCTAGGGCCACATGATATGATGAAATGTGACCTTCTGTCTTACATACCCTTGTATAACCACAAGACTAAGAAAAACAGAGTGGTTAGTGTATATAGTTCTTGTACCTTGCAAAGGAATGGTCCAGCAATTCGGGTCAATAGGGGATAAGAGAACCAAGGGGTTTCAGAATAACTGCTAACTATTACAACTGCTGCATGGGACACTATGCAAGTCTCTGACATCCAGCCAAGATGGACAAAGGAGAAGGACAAGGGAAAAGCCTGGGAGGAAGACTACGAGCTTTCAGCATGAGAGACCCCCAGAGGGACCACTGGAGACTGATAACGTGTGCACCAGTGGGAGGGTTCAGATTCCGGGAACTAATTATAGTAACCCTGCCTTTTCTAGAAGTAGTAATGAATATGTATTAGCCTTGTAGCATAAAAACAAGCTGCCTGATGTAACAGGTGTGAGTCTTGGTGAGTCTAATATTGAAATATTACCACCTCAAAGAGTAAAAACCTCAAAAGAAATGTGACTTGTAACAGGCCAGCAGCTGTGTATTTTCTGTGAAGCACCAGATCAATTATGAACCTTGAATAGCACAGTTAATGGGGAGACAGGGGAGGGTCCCAGTCCTTGGCAGAAAAAAAAAGTGTATAAACTGTGTATGGAATTAGTAGGCACCCTCTTGCTTGCAGGACGCCCGCCATTGTAATCTCGAATAATAATGCTACTGTACTGAGATCCTCAACTCAGCCTATGTTATTGGCTACAGATTGATTCAGGGTTTTAAGGTTTCAGGGATAGGGCACTAGGGTTCGGTTTCAGGGTAAGGGGTTTCAGGGTTTATGTTGAGGATTTTAAGGTTTTTAGGGTTGGAGTTTTAACGGTTAGGATTTTAAGGATTTGGGGGTTAGGGTTTTAAGGGTTTCAGGGTTAGCGTGTTAGGGTTTTAGAGTTTTTTGGGTTGTAGTGTCGATATGTTTTTTAGGGTTAGAGTCTTAGGGTTTTATTTTTGGTCAGTTATTTACGGTTAGGGTTTTAAGATCTTTTTTTTTTTTTTTTTTTTTTTCCGGTTAGGTTCTCCAGGGCTAGGGTTTTGAGTATCCTAATTTTTGGGGTTTGGGTTTTGAGCATCTTAATTTTTTGGGTTAGGCTTTTGAGTGCCCTAAGTTTTTGGAATAGGCTTTTGAGCATCCTGAGTAGTTGGGTTTGGGTTTTGAGCATCTTAATGTTTTGGGTTTGGGTTTTGAGCATCCTAAGGTTTCGTGAAAGGGTTTGGAGTGTCCTAATGTTTTTGGGTTAGGGTTTGGAGTGTCCTAAGTTTTTGGGATAGGGTTTGGAGCGTCCTAATGTTTTGCATTAGGGCTTTGAGCGTCCTAACCTTTTGGGTTGGGTTTGAGTTTTGAGTGTCTTAATTTCTGGGTTTGGGTTTTGAGCGTCCTAAGATTTGGGGTTAGGGGGTTAGGCATAGGTCTTCAGGGGTTTAGTGTGGTAAATAGTTTGGGTTAGGTCTGTAGGGGTTTCGGAGTTTTTTAATGTTAGGGCTTGAGGCTTTTTTGTAACTGCGGTAAGGGCTAGGGTTACAGTGAGTGGTGTTAAATGTAGTTCTAGAACACGCAGCCTGTGATTGGCCATGCCGGCTGTCTGGGGAATGCTGGTAGGTGTAGTTTTCCAGCACCGGGAGGCAATGTTGGGTGCCCAGAGCATACCGGGAGATGTAGTTTTTGGATTCCGGACTTCCGGGAGGCCATATTGCGTGCCCAGAGCATGCTGGGAGATGTAGTTCTCAGGACTCCAGACTTCCGGGAGGCCATGTTGAGTGTCCAGAGTATGCCGGGAAATTTAGTTCTCGGGAACTAGGGTTAGGGTTGGGGCTAGAGCTGGGGCTAGGGTTGGGGTTAGGGTTAGGGGTTGATGTTAGGGTTAGGGTAAGGGTAAGGATTAGGATTAGGGGTTAGAGGGTTGGGGTTAGAGGGTTGGGGTTAGAGGGTTGGGGTTAGAGGGTTATGGTGAGAGTATTAGGGTTAGGGTTAGGGTTTGGGTTATGGTGAGAGTGTTAGGGTTAGGGTTTGGGTTATGGTGAGAGTGTTAGGGTTAGGGTTTGGGTTATGGTGAGAGTATTAGGGTTAGGGTTTGGGTTTGGGTTATGGTGAGAGTATTAGGGTTAGGGTTTGGGTTTGGGTTATGGTGAGAGTATTAGGGTTAGGGTTTGGGTTTGGGTTATGGTGAGAGTATTAGGGTTAGGGTTTGGGTTTGGGTTATGGTGAGAGTATTAGGGTTAGGGTTACGGTTAGGTTTAGGGTAAGGGTTAAGACAAGGGTAAGTGTTAGGGTAAGGTTAACAGGGTAAGGGTTAGGGTGAGGATAAGGTTTAGGTTTAGGGTAAGGGTTGGGTAAGTGTTAGGGTAAGGGTAAGAGTTAGGGTAAAGATTAGAGGAAGGGTAAGGGTAGGGTTAGGATTAGGGTAAGGGTAAGGGTTAGGGTTAGGTTTAGGGTAAGGGTTAGGGTTAGTGTTAGGGTAAGGGCAAGGTAACAGCTAGGGTTTGGGTTAGGGTAAAGGTTTTCATTTGTTAAAGCTGAAACGCAGTATGCAGTCTGGGACATCACAGCCAGAGCTGCCTATGGCAAGGTGAGAGAGGAACACATGGAGCAGATGTTCTACTCCTAGTTTTTTCTTTATACGTAAATAAAAGTTTGAGCTAATTCCAGTTGGAAGAGTTCCAATTACTTGCTTGGTCATATTGTCCTTTCAATATTATAAGCTGCAGCAAAAGCATAGGGATTGTTGCTTCTAGAAACACCCCAGTTCTCTTGTCTGCACTATGCATGCTGTTGAGCTAAACAGATTAAAAAAAAAAAAAAAGAGAGAAATCACACACACAAAAAAAAAAAAAACACCTCAGCTGCTGCTGCTGCTCTCTTCCTACTTCCTTGTGCTTTGCCCCTCCCCTTTCCCAGGTGATTGGGTTTGGGTGCTGGGCGGGGCCAAGTTGTATATGAGCCCCAGGCATCCCCTCAGAGAGCTCCTGCTTGGGCTGCTCTTTGGGGTGTTTGTTTTTCCTTCAGTCAGTTTCGGGGTTCTTTAGGTGGATCAGAGTCTATGGACTGATGCGTTTCCAAGTAGCGAGGGGTACGCACATCTTTTTGAGGTAACGAATAGTAGGATCTGTTAGAATAAACTAATTCTAACTAGTACTTGGTGTCTTTATTGCATGCAGTTCTTTATCGGGTGAGTAACTGTTATAGCATGTTTACGGATAGGATGTCAATGTTACTTTGTGTGTTTGCTATGCAGTGCCTGTGGGGACACTCTGTGCTTGGCTGGGAACCGAGGGCGGAAGTGATGTCAGGGCCTGTCTTCAATCAGGGTGGAAACACTGTGTGATTGGCTTGGAAAATAAAATTTGTGTAGCTTCCAAAACGTTAATGAAAATAAAATAAAATGTTGTGAAATATGTTCATCTGATTCGTGTCAATATGGAACAACGCTAGGGCCTCATAATGAAATGTGACCTTCTGTCTTACATCCCCTTGTATAAATAACTACAAGGCCAAGAGAAACAGAGTGGTTAGTGTATATAGTTCTTGTATCTTGCAAAAGAATGGTCTAGCAGTTCATGTCAATAGAGGGTTTGAAGGGTAAACCTTGAGACTTGGGTCTGGGAGATAAGAGAATGGGGGGAGTTTTTTGAGATAACTGCTGACTATTGCACGAGACACAGCTTTCTGACATCTGGCCCAACGACTACTAAATAAGGAGTGGGGGAAGCTGAAGAACGACCAAAGGACAAAGCCTGGGAGGAAGACTACGAGCCTTCAGTACCACCGGAGACTGATAACGCATGCATCCGCGGGACTGTTCGGGTCCCGGGAAACTAATTATAATATCCCTGCCTTTTCCAAAAGTGGTGATGAATATGTATTAGCCTAGGAGCATAAAAACCAGCCGCCTGATGTAACTGGTGTGCATCTTGGTGGAGCAGAGACTCCCGGCGCACCCAGCGCTGTTTCCTTACCTCTGTTCCTTTAATAAATTGTAAACATTAATTGTAACCCTATTTGGGACTCAGTCATTTGTTACAACTGGGACCTCCCGATGGGTGGAAGCTGTCGGGATAGCCCAGGATGCCAAGGCATGGTGCCGCAACGAGGTTGGTGGTCAGTGGCGCCCTGGGGCAGGCCGAACTGGGAGGGGGCGAGGCGGCGGGTGGTCGGTGACTTCTGTGGAAATGGCCCATGTGTGGGGCGGGGGCGGCGCATTCAGAGGAACCTTGACAGGCTGCAGATAGGGGCAGGCAGGAACCTTTTGAAGTTCAGGAGAGGGAAATGCCAAGCCCTACCCCTAGGGAGGAACAACTCTATTCACCAGCACTGGATATCTGGATACTAAATAAGCATTTCTTCATGGAAGGGGTGGTTAGACATTAGAACAGGCTGCCCGGGGAAATAGTAAGAGTCCCCATCCTTAAAAGTATTTAAGAGACGTGTGGACATAGCACTTAGGGATACAATTTAGTGGTAGCATTAGGTTGATGTTTGGACTTGATGTTCTTAAGGGCCTTTTCCAACATAAGAATTCTTGTTAAGGATGGGGATTCAAATAACAAACGCATTTTTGGGAAGTGGCTCTATCCTTCATTGTAGGTGACAGCATCTCACCTTGCAAATGGAATCCACTCAAAGATCTCAGGTCATGTCATCACAGATACTGTAGAAGGGAAGAAAGTTGGAACTTTTTTTTTTCAGAGGTAAAACCTGCAGGTGAGTACAGAAGTAACATGTACACTGGGAGCTGTAGAGATTCCCTGAAAGTTTAGGGTTGAAATTTGGCTAGGCCTGCCTGTTCAACAAATGGGAAACTATGCTCTGCTTGACAAACAGCTTTTGAAAGGTAATTTTCAATGGTGGAATGGAACATCTTGAATCCTCTTCTCGGGTTCCTTCCAGCTGATGACCAGCTGCATCAGCCTTGCATTCAAAGAACTAAGTAGAATTTGTATTGTTTTCAGTCTTAGAGGTTATCATGTCTTATTGATGATTTCAGGGTGAAAGCGTGCATATAGAATGTACTGCTGAACTAAGATAGCGTGCAGTTTAATTTTTTATCCTAAGTTCTTTTTATGACTCAGTCTTTTGTTACTGTATGTAGCAATGTTTTCCTGCCTCTGTGTTGCTGTGACAATGTAACAAGGGCCGCAGGAAGTCAGACCAAAGATCTGTGATCTTAGCAGAATAGAACAAGTATAGAGTGATACTTGTGACTTGCACTGTAAGACAAGCAAATGCCTTGGAGTATAGAAATGCTTAATGGATTTCTTGTAAAAATTGGCCATATCCTTTGAACCCATGTAAACACTTAGCATCCATGGGTCACAGCACTCACGAGCCTTAACTAGGTATTGTGTGTAAACTCTGGAGCTAGCTTCACTATGTGAAGAACCGCTTCCTTTATTTTGTGTGTGCTTGTGGGCAGGAGTGAAATTTGCTTCCTGCTAGCTTTTGATGCCCCCACCTTCTGTATGGAAAGAGCACATGGGTTATCGATCTCTGTTCAATGTCTATGATACGAGACATCGTCTTTTCCCTCATCTCTCTTTCATGTGAAAAAGGTTTTTTCTTAGTCCTTTTCTACAGAAACTGTTCCAAACATTCGGCGATCCCTGTTTCTCTTGGCTGGAACTGTTTTTATTCTACCGTGACTTTTTTAAGGTGGGCAAAAATAAAATTTTGTGTAGCATCCAAGGTGCAAATGAACCTTCAGTTTATAAGATAGCAAGGCTACCTTTGAGTTTTGATTAGATTGGTGTTGTTTTTTGTTGCCTTTCCTAGGCCTTTTCCAAAAGCTTAAACAGGGAAGTTGCTGTTCAATGCTGATGAGCATTGAAGTGATGTTTTCATAGGATTGTGTGCAGTATCAAGGCCTGATTTCCCCTTTTGCCTCTGCATTACTTCATGTTTATCTGCTGTGAATTGTACTTGCTATTTGGTTGCATAGTGGCTGCAAAGGAATCAC
The DNA here is from genome assembly GCA_036873955.1 of Mergus octosetaceus. Taxonomy (NCBI): domain Eukaryota; kingdom Metazoa; phylum Chordata; class Aves; order Anseriformes; family Anatidae; genus Mergus; species Mergus octosetaceus. The sequence goes on from JBAGBL010000046.1 coordinate 587,395, forward strand.
AGGCTGGTTGAGGTTGGAAGGACCTCCAGAGGTCACCTGGTCCAACACCACTTTTGTGTTCAAAGAACACAAAAATACACTCCATGTTACAACACATGACCTTGCTTTAAAAAGCTGTTTTAACAGTCCTTAATTAAGTCTTATTAATCAAGTGTCCCCAGTTCTTTTCTTACACTTCCCACTATACCTCCTGTTATTTTCCTTAACATGGGAATTCCTACTCTGGCAATTTCTGTAGGACACTTTTTACACAGAAGTCTAGGCATATTAGTCACGTTTCAAGTCATCTGTTTCAATTCAGACAATTTCAAGAGTTAAAAGTGAAAACATAGCTTATCCATGAGCTCCTTGAGAACTCCTTAGTGAAATGCTGCCTGAGCCTTTTGACTTGTTACTTCTGTTTCTGTGTCAAAACTTGTTCTGTATCATTTCAGTTGGAGATGGATTCTTTGATATCCGTGCCAAAAAAAAAAAAAAAACAAAAACCTTTCTTCTGTATGAGCCCTTCAATATACACAGAGCGGAGAAAGAGCAGCTATTCTGCAAGCTGTTACTCAGGCTGGCTTTGGCTTCCCATGTTGTTTGTACATGCCCATGTTGTTTTGCAATCTTTTCTCTTTTCAGTAGTTATATAATAAAACTTTTTCAAAGGATGCCTCCTGAGATTTAGCCATCCTTGTATTCTTTTGCTCTTCGTCTTTTTGATACACGTTGTATAGTTGTTGGATCCCCGGGCTCCGGGACGGCCACTGTTCTGAGCTCTGGGTTGCCTCCCTCCGGAGGGGCGGGAGGCGGCCATCCTGATCCTCTGGGGTCCGGCCTCGGGCGGCGCGGGGGCCGCCGTCACAGGGCCGGGGAGTCCGGCAACGGGTGACACAGGGGCTGGCTGTCCCGTGGTCCGTCCTCAGGCGGATGGGAGGGGGCGTTCCCAGGGCCCGGGTGTCCGGCTTCGAGCTGCGTGGGGGCCGGCTGATCCGTGTCTCTGGGGTCCGAACTCGGGCGGCGTGGGGGCCGGCCGTGTCATGAAGCTGGAGGCTGGCGTCTGCTAGCTCGGGGATTGGCCGTCCTGGAGACAGGGGGTTCTGTCCCGTGCGGAGCGGCAGCCGCCGTCCCGAACTCCCAATTGCCTCCATCCAGAGGCGTGGGATCCGACCGTCCCGAGCCCCTGGGCTCCCGGTCTTGGGCGACGCGTGTGCTAGCCGCACCATGGTCCGGGGCCGACCTCAAGCGGCTTGGGGACAGCGGTCCCGTGTCCGGGACTTCGGCCTCAAGCGGCCCGGCGGCCAGCAGTCCAAAGCCCCGAGGGTCCCTTGACCGGGGGCGGAGGTCCTCAGGCTCATGGGGCCCGGCTTTCCCGGGATCCCGGGAGCCGGCCTCTGGAGGCACGGGGGCCGGCTGTCCCGTGTGCCGGGGTCCGAACTCAGGCGGCGTGGGGGCCAGCCGTGCCGCGAAGCGGGAGGCTGGCATCCGCCGGCTTGCGAATTGTCCGTCCCGGAGACCGGGGGGTTCGGTCCCGTGTGGAGCGGTGGCCGGCCTTCCCGAACTCCTGGGGAGTTCACGGTCTTGGGCGACGTGACTGCTAGCCGCACCAGGGTCCGGGTCCAATCTCGGGCAGCTCGGGGCTGGCGATCCCAGGTCACAGGTGTCCGGCCTCGATCGGTGTGGCGGCCGGCCGAGCCTTGAATTGGGAGGCTGTTGTCCACCGGCTCAGGGGCTGGCCGTCCCGGAGACCTGGGGTTTGGTCCCGTGCGGAGCGGCGGCTGGCCGTCCCGGAGACCTGGGGTTTGGTCCAGTGCGGAGCGGCGGCCGGCCGTCACGAGCCCCTGGGATCCGGTCCTGGGCGACATGTGTGCTAGCCGCACCGGGGTCCGGGTCCAACCTCGGGAGGCTCTAGGACAGCGATTCCAGGAAAAGGGTGTCCAGCCACGGGCCGCGTAGCGGCCGGCCGTGCCGTGAACCGGGAGGCTCTCGTCCGCCAGCTCGGGCCGTTCTGAGCTTTCGGTCGCCGTTTCGATCGAGGCCAGACACACCCCCAAACGGACTCGGTGAACACCTGTCATGACACCCGGTTCTTGACACACGGTTCCCCGGATCGCCGTCCCCGAGCCGCCCGAAACCGGCCAACGACCCCGTTATAGCTAGCACTCGCGTCGCCCAAGACCGGACCCCAGGGGCTCGGGCCAGCCAGCCGCCGCACCGAACGGGAACGAACCTCCGTTCTCCGTGACGTCCAGTCCCTGAGCCGGCGGACGACAGACTCCCGTTTCTCGGCACGGCTGGCACCCGCACCGCTTGTGGCTGTTCACACGTGTCGTGGGTTCGCTGTCCCCGGGAAGCCCGAGAAGTCTCCCGGACCCGGGTGCTGCTCTCAAACACATTGCCCTAGAACGGAGCCCAGGGGCTCGATACGACCGTTCTCCGCACCGAACGGGAACGAACCTCCGTTCTCCGGCGCGGCCAGTCCCCGAGCCGGCGGACGACAGCCTCCCGCTTCGCGGCATTGCCCGTTCCGTCGGCGGTCGTGGCCGGACACCAGTTGTCCCTGGATCGCCTTCCCCGAGAAACTGAGGCTAGCAAACTCTTCTGCCGGGACCGGAGCCCAGGGGCTCGATACGGCCGTTCTCCGCACTGAACGGGAACGAACCTCCGTTCCCCGTGACGGCCAGCCCCGAGCCGGCGGACGACAGACTCCCACTTCATGGCACGGGTGGCACCCACGCTGCATCTGACCGGTCACCCGTTGTCCCTGGATCGCCTGCCCCGAGAAAGTGCGGCTAGAAAACACTTCTGCCAGGACCGGAGTCCAGGGGCTCGATACGGCCGTTCTCCGCACCGAACAGGAACGAACCTCCGTTCCCCGTGACGGCCAGCCCCCGAGCCGGCGGATGACAGCCTCCCGCTTCCTGGCACGGCCGGTCCCATCGCCGTTCGTGGCCGGACGCGCGTTGTCCCTGGATCGCCTGCCCCGGGAAAGTGCGGCTAGCATACACTTCTGCCGGGACCGGAGTCCAGGGGCTCGGTACGACAGTACTTCGAACCGAACGGGAACGAACCTCCGTTCCCCGTGACGGCCAGCCCCCGAACCGGTGGACGACAGCCTCCCGCTCCCTGCACGGCTGGCACCCGCACCGCTTGTGGCCGTTCATATGTGTCGTGGGTTCGCAGTCCCCGGGACGCCCGAGGCGTCTCCCGGACCCGGGTGCTGCTCTCAAACACATCGCCCTAGAACGGAGCCCAGGGGCTCGATACGGCCGGCCTCCGCACTGAACGGGAAAGCAATTCCGTTCTCGGGACGTTAAGTCCCCGAGCCGGCGGACTAGAGCCTCCCTCTTCCCGGCACGGCCGACTACCAAGTACCAGAGGACGGACCTTCGGGACATGGGACAGCCGAGCTCCTACACTTCGGTCCTGGGCGACGTTTGTGCCAGCCTCACCAAGGTCCTTCTACCGTCACGGGCGGCTGGGGGAAGGTGATCCAGGGGTAACTGGTGACCAGTCAGAAGCAGCGTCTGTGCCAGCCGTACCGTTAAGCGCGAGGCTGTCGTCTGCCGGCTCGGGGGCTGGCCGTCACGGGGAATGGAGGTTCGTTCCCGTTCGGTTCGAAGTCCTGCCGTAACGAGCCCTTGAGCTCCGGTCCCGGCAGAAGTGTTTGCTGGCCGCACTTTCTCGGGGAAGGCGATCCAGGGACAACGGGTGTCCGGCCACGACCGGCGACGGAACCGGCAATGCCGCAAAGCGGGAGGCTGTCGTCCGCCGGCTCGGGGACTGGCCGTCATGGGGAACGGAGGTTCGTTCCCGTTCGGTTCGAAGTCCTGCCGTACCGAGCCCTTGGGCTCCGGTCCCGGCAGAAGTGTTTGCTAGCCGCACTTTCTCGGGGAAGGCCATCCAGGGACAACGGGTGACCGGTCAGATGCAGCGTGGGTGCCACCCGTGCCGGGAAGCGGGAGTCTGTCGTCCGCCGGCTCGGGATTGGCCGTCACGAGGAACGGAGGTTCGTTCCCGTTCGGTGCGGAGAACGGCCGTACCGAGCCCTTGGGCTCCGGTCCCGGCAGAAGAGTTTCCTAGGCGCACTTTCTCGGGGAAGGCGATCCAGGGACAACGCGTGTACAGGCCACGAACGGCGACGGGACCGGCCGTGCCGGGAAGCGGGAGGCTGTCGTCCGCCGGCTCTGGGGCTGGCCGTCACGGGGAACGGAGTTTCGTTCCCATTCGGTGCGGAGAACGGCCGTATCGAGCCCCTGGGCTCCGGTCCCGGCAGAAGTGTTTGCTAGTCACAACGGGTTAAGGTCGAGCATCGGGCGGCTCTGGCATGGCGATCGCAGTTTTCGGGTGTCCATCCACGGGCCGCGTGGGTCCGGATGTCCCGAGCCACTACGCTTCGGTCCTGGGCGACGTTTGTGCTAGCCGCAGCGAGGTCCTTCTACCGTCTCGGGCGGCTCGGGGAAGGCGATCCAGGGACAACGGGTGACCGGTCAGATGCAGTGTGGGTGCCACCCGTGCCGGGAAGCGGGAGTCTATCGTCCGCCGGCTCGGGTACTGGCCGTCACGGGGAACGGAGGTTCGTTCCCGTTCGGTGCGGAGAACGGACATATCGAGCCCCTGGACTCCGGTCTCGGCAGAACAGTTTGCTAACCGCACTTTCTCGGGGAAGGCGATCCAGGGACAACGAGTGTCCGGACACGACCGCCGACGGAACCGGCAATGCCGCGAAGCGGGAGGCTGTCGTCCTTCGGCTCGGGGACTGGCCGTCACGGGGAACGGAAGTTCGTTCCCGTTCGCTTCGAATTCCTGCCGTACCGAGCCCTTGGGCTCCGGTCCCGGCAGAAGTGTTTTCTAGCCGCACTTTCTCGGGGAAGGCGATCCAGGGACAACGGGTGACCGGTCAGATGCAGCATGGGTGCGACCCGTGCCGGGAAGCGGGAGTCTGTCGTCCGCCGGCTCGGGGACTGGCCGTCACAGGAAACGGAGGTTCGTTCCCGTTCGGTACGGAGAACGGACGTATCGAGCCCCTGGACTCCGGTCCCGGCAGAAGTGTTTGCTAGCCGCAACGGATTAAGGTCGAGCATCGGGCGGCTCTGGCATGGCGATCGCAGTTTTCGGGTGTCCGTCCACGGGCCGCGTGGGTCCGGATGTCCCGAGCCACTACGCTTAGGTCCTGGGCGACGTTTGTGCTAGCCTCACTAAGGTCCTTCTAACGTCTCGGGCGGCTCGGGGAAGGTGATCCAGGGGCAACGGGTGACCGGTCAGATGCAGCGTGGGTGCCACCCGTGCCGGGAAGCGGGAGTCTGTCGTCCGCCGGCTCGGGGACTGGCCGTCACGGGGAACGGAGGTTTGTTCCTGTTCGGTTCGAAGTCCTGCCGTACCGAGCCCTTGGGCTGGGGTCCCGGCAGAAATGTTTTCTAGCCACACTTTCTCGGGGAAGGCGATCCAGGGACAACGGGTGACCGGTCAGATGCAGCGTGGGTGGCACCCGTGCCGGGAAGCGGGAGTCTGTCGTCCGCCGGCTCGGGGACTGGCCGTCACGGTAAACGGAGGTTCGTTCCCGTTCGGTGCGGAGAACGGCCGTATCGAGCCCCTGGACTCCGGTCCCGGCAGAAGTTTTTGCTCGCCGCACTTTCTCGGGGCAGGCGATCCAGGGACAATGGGTGACCGGTCAGATGCAGCGTGGGTGCCACCCGTGCCGGGAAGCGGGAGGCTGTCGTCCGCCTGCTCGGGGTTGGCCGTCACGGGGAACGGAGGTTCGTTCCCGTTCGGTGCGGAGAACGGCCGTACCGAGCCCTTGGGCTCCGGTCCCGGCAGAAGAGTTTCCTAGGCGCACTTTCTCGGGGAAGGCGATCCAGGGACAACGGGTGTCCGGACACGACCGCCGACAGATCCGGCAATGCCGCGAAGCGGGAGGCTGTCGTCCGCCGGCTCGGGGACTGGCCGTCACGGGGAACGGAGGTTCGTTCCCGTTCGGTGCAGAGAACGGCCGTATCGAGCCCCTGGGCTCCGGTCCCGGCAGAAGTGTTTGCTAGCCTCAACGGATTAAGGTCGAGCATCGGGCGGCTCTGGCATGGCGATCGCAGTTTTCGGGTGTCCGTTCACGGGCCGCGTGGGTCCGGATGTCCTGAGCCACTACGCTTTGGTCCTGGGCGACGTTTGTGCTAGCCGCAGCAAGGTCCTTCTAACGTCTCGGGCGGCTCGGGGAAGGTGATCCAGGGGCAACGGGTGACCGGTCAGATGCAGAGTGGGTGCCACCCGTGCCGGGAAGCGGGAGTATATCGTCCGCCGGCTCGGGGGCTGGCGGTCACGGGGAACGGAGGTTCGTTCCCGTTCGTTTCGAAGTCCTACCGTACCGAGCCCTGGGGCTCCGGTCCAGGCAGAAGTGTTTGCTAGCCGCACTTTCTCGGGGAAGGCGATCCAGGGAAAACAGGTGACCGGTCAGATGCAGCGTGGGTGGCACCCGTGCCGGGAAGCGGGAGTCTGTCGTCCGCCGGCTCAGGGTTGGCCATCACGGGGAACGGAGGTTCGTTCCCGTTCGGTGCGGAGAACGTACGTATCGAGCTCCTGGACTCCGGTCCCGGCAAAAGTGTTTGCTAGCCGCACTATCTCGGGGCAGGCGATCCAGGGACAACCGGTGACCGGTCAGATACAGCGTGGGTGCCACCCGTGCCGGGAAGCGGGAGTCTGTCGTCCGCCGGCTCGGGGTTGGCCGTCACGGGGAACGGAGGTTCGTTCCCGTTCTGTGCGGAGAACGGACGTATCGAGCCCCTGGACTCCGGTCTCAGCAGAAGAGTTAGCTAGCCGCACTTTCTCGGGGAAGGCGATCCAGGGACAACGGGTGTCCGGACACGACCGCTGACGGAACCGGCAATGCCGCGAAGCGGGAGGCTGTCGTCCGCCGGCTCGGGGACTGGCCGTCACGGGGAACGGAGGTTCGTTCCCGTTCGCTTCAAAGTCCTGCCGTACTGAGCCCTTTGGCTCCGGTCCAGGCAGAAGTGTTTGCTAGCCGCACTTTCTTGGGGAAGGCGGTCCAGGGACAACGGGTGACCGGTCAGATGCAGCGTGGGTGCCACCCGTGCCGGGAAGCGGGATTATATCGTCCGCCGGCTCGGGGGCTGGCGGTCATGGGGAACGGAGGTTCGTTCCCGTTCGGTTCGAAGTCCTGCCGTACCGAGCCCTGGGGCTCCGGTCCAGGCAGAAGTGTTTTCTAGCCGCACTTTCTCGGGGAAGGCGATCCAGGGACAACCGGTGACCGGTCAGATGCAGCGTGGGTGCCACCCGTGCCGCGAAGCGGGAGGCTGTCGTCCGCCGGCTCGGGGTTGGCCGTCATGGGGAACGGAGGTTCGTTCCCGTTCTGTGCGGAGAACGGCCGTATCGAGCCCCTGGACTCCGGTCCCGGCAGAAGAGTTTGCTAGCCGCACTTTCTCGGGGAACGCGATCCAGGGACAACGGGTGTCCGGACACGACCGCCGACGGAACCGGCAATGCCGCGAAGCGGGAGGCTGTCGTCCGCCGGCTCGGGGACTGGCCGTCACGGGGAACGGAGTTTCGTTCCCGTTCGGTGCGGAGAACGGCCGTATCGAGCCCCTGGACTCCGGTGCCTTTAGAAGAGTTTGCTAGCCGCACTTTCTCGGGGAAGGCGATCCAGGGACAACGGGTGTCCGGACACGACCGCCGACGGAACCGGCAATGCCGCAAAGCGGGAGGCTGTCGTCCGCCGGCTCGGGGACTGGCCGTCACGGGGAACGGAGGTTCGTTCCCGTTCGGTGCAGAGAATGGCCGTATCGAGCCCCTGGGCTCCGGTCCCGGCAGAAGTGTTTGCTAGCCTCAACGGATTAAGGTCGAGCATCGGGCGGCTCTGGCATGGCGATCGCAGTTTTCGGGTGTCCGTCCACGGGCCGCATGGGTCCGGATATCCCGAGCCCCTACGCTTCGGTCCTGGGCGACGTTTGTGCTAGCCGCACCAAGGTCCTTCTACTGTCTCGGGCGGCTCGGGGAAGGTGATCCAGGGGCAACGGGTGACCGGTCAGAAGCAGCGTGGGTGCCAGCCGTGCCGGTAAGCGCGAGGCTGTCTTCCGCCGGCTCGGGGGCTGGCCGTCACGGGGAACGGAGGTTCGTTCCCGTTCGGTGCGGAGAACGGCCGGATCGAGCCCCTGGGCTCCGGTCCCTGTAGAAGTGTTTGCTAGCCGCAACGCGTTAAGCTCGAGCATCGGGAGGCTCTGGTATGGCGATCGCAGGTTTCGTGTGTCCGTTCTCGGGCTTCGTGGGTCCGGATGTCCCGAGCCCCTATGCTTCGGTGCGGAGTCGGCCGTCCCTAGCTCCTGGGCTCCAGTCCTGTCCGAAGTGTATTCTTGCCTAATAGTGGTTCGGGGCCGACTTCGGGCGTTCTGGGGACGGAGATCCCGTGGCCCGAGTGCCCATCTATGGGCGCTGTGGCAGCTCGCTGCCCCCTCTCCCAAGGTCCGTCCTCTGGTACTTTGTAGTCGGCCGTACCGGGAAGCAGGACGCTGTCGTCCGCCGGCTCGGGGACTGGCCGCGCCAGAGAACGGAGATTCGTTCCCGTTCGGTGCGGAGAACGGCCGTATCGAGCCCCTGGGCTCCGTTCTAGGGCGATGTGTTTGAGAGCAGCACCCGGGTCCGGGAGACTTCTCGGGCTTCCCGGGGACAGCGAACCCACGACACGTGTGAACAGCCACAAGCGGTGCGGGTGCCAGCCGTGCCGAGAAGCGGGAGGCTGTCGTCCGCCGGCTCAGGGACTGGACGTCACGGAGAACGGAATTTCGTTCCCGTTCGGTGCGGCGGCTGGCTGGCCCGAGCCCCTGGGGTCCGGTCTTGGGCGACGCGAGTGCTAGCTATAACGGGGTCGTTGGCCGGTTTCGGGCGGCTCGGGGACGGCGATCCGGGGAACCGTGTGTCAAGTACCGGGTGTCATGACAGGTGTTCACCGAGTCCATTTGGGGGTGTGTCTAGCCTCGATCGAAACGGCGACCGAAAGCTCAGAACGGCCCGAGCTGGCGGACGAGAGCCTCCCGGTTCAAGGCACGGCCGGCCGCTACGCGGCCTGTGGCTGGACACCCTTTTCCTGGAATCGCTGTCCTAGAGCCTCCCGAGGTTGGACCCGGACCCCGGTGCGGCTAGCACACATGTCGCCCAGGACCGGATCCCAGGGGCTCGTGACGGCCGGCCGCCGCTCCACACGGGACCAAACCCCAGGTCTCCGGGACGGCCAGCCCCTGAGCCGGTGGACAACAGCCTCCCAATTCAAGGCTCGGCCGGCCGCCACGCCGATCGAGGCCGGACACCTGTGACCTGGGATCGCTGGCCCCGAGCCGCCCGAGATTGGACCCGGACCCTGGTGCGGCTAGCAGTCACGTCGCCCAAGACCGTGAACTCCCCAGGAGTTCGGGAAGGCCGGCCACCGCTCCACACGGGACCGAACCCCCCGGTCTCCGGGACGGACAATTCGCAAGCCGGCGGATGCCAGCCTCCCGCTTCGCGGCACGGCTGGCCCCCACGCCGCCTGAGTTCAGACCCCGGCACACGGGACAGCCGGCCCCCGTGCCTCCAGAGGCCGGCTCCCGGGATCCCGGGAAAGCCGGGCCCCATGAGCCTGAGGACCTCCGCCCCCGGTCAAGGGACCCTCGGGGCTTTGGACTGCTGGCCGCCGGGCCGCTTGAGGCCGAAGTCCCGGACACGGGACCGCTGTCCCCAAGCCGCTTGAGGTCGGCCCCGGACCATGGTGCGGCTAGCACACGCGTCGCCCAAGACCGGGAGCCCAGGGGCTCGGGACGGTCGGATCCCACGCCTCTGGATGGAGGCAATTGGGAGTTCGGGACGGCGGCTGCCGCTCCGCACGGGACAGAACCCCCTGTCTCCAGGACGGCCAATCCCCGAGCTAGCAGACGCCAGCCTCCAGCTTCATGACACGGCCGGCCCCCACGCCGCCCGAGTTCGGACCCCAGAGACACGGATCAGCCGGCCCCCACGCAGCTCGAAGCCGGACACCCGGGCCCTGGGAACGCCCCCTCCCATCCGCCTGAGGACGGACCACGGGACAGCCAGCCCCTGTGTCACCCGTTGCCGGACTCCCCGGCCCTGTGACGGCGGCCCCCGCGCCGCCCGAGGCCGGACCCCAGAGGATCAGGATGGCCGCCTCCCGCCCCTCCGGAGGGAGGCAACCCAGAGCTCAGAACAGTGGCCGTCCCGGAGCCCGGGGATCCAACAACTATACAACGTGTATCAAAAAGACGAAGAGCAAAAGAATACAAGGATGGCTAAATCTCAGGAGGCATCCTTTGAAAAAGTTTTATTATATAACTACTGAAAAGAGAAAAGATTGCAAAACAACATGGGCATGTACAAACAACATGGGAAGCCAAAGCCAGCCTGAGTAACAGCTTGCAGAATAGCTGCTCTTTCTCCGCTCTGTGTATATTGAAGGGCTCATACAGAAGAAAGGTTTTTGTTTTTTTTTTTTTTTTGGCACGGATATCAAAGAATCCATCTCCAACTGAAATGATACAGAACAAGTTTTGACACAGAAACAGAAGTAACAAGTCAAAAGGCTCAGGCAGCATTTCACTAAGGAGTTCTCAAGGAGCTCATGGATAAGCTATGTTTTCACTTTTAACTCTTGAAATTGTCTGAATTGAAACAGATGACTTGAAACGTGACTAATATGCCTAGACTTCTGTGTAAAAAGTGTCCTACAGAAATTGCCAGAGTAGGAATTCCCATGTTAAGGAAAATAACAGGAGGTATAGTGGGAAGTGTAAGAAAAGAACTGGGGACACTTGATTAATAAGACTTAATTAAGGACTGTTAAAACAGCTTTTTAAAGCAAGGTCATGTGTTGTAACATGGAGTGTATTTTTGTGTTCTTTGAACACAAAAGTGGTGTTGGACCAGGTGACCTCTGGAGGTCCTTCCAACCTCAACCAGCCTGTGATTCCTTTGCAGCCACTATGCAACCAAATAGCAAGTACAATTCACAGCAGATAAACATGAAGTAATGCAGAGGCAAAAGGGGAAATCAGGCCTTGATACTGCACACAATCCTATGAAAACATCACTTCAATGCTCATCAGCATTGAACAGCAACTTCCCTGTTTAAGCTTTTGGAAAAGGCCTAGGAAAGGCAACAAAAAACAACACCAATCTAATCAAAACTCAAAGGTAGCCTTGCTATCTTATAAACTGAAGGTTCATTTGCACCTTGGATGCTACACAAAATTTTATTTTTGCCCACCTTAAAAAAGTCACGGTAGAATAAAAACAGTTCCAGCCAAGAGAAACAGGGATCGCCGAATGTTTGGAACAGTTTCTGTAGAAAAGGACTAAGAAAAAACCTTTTTCACATGAAAGAGAGATGAGGGAAAAGACGATGTCTCGTATCATAGACATTGAACAGAGATCGATAACCCATGTGCTCTTTCCATACAGAAGGTGGGGGCATCAAAAGCTAGCAGGAAGCAAATTTCACTCCTGCCCACAAGCACACACAAAATAAAGGAAGCGGTTCTTCACATAGTGAAGCTAGCTCCAGAGTTTACACACAATACCTAGTTAAGGCTCGTGAGTGCTGTGACCCATGGATGCTAAGTGTTTACATGGGTTCAAAGGATATGGCCAATTTTTACAAGAAATCCATTAAGCATTTCTATACTCCAAGGCATTTGCTTGTCTTACAGTGCAAGTCACAAGTATCACTCTATACTTGTTCTATTCTGCTAAGATCACAGATCTTTGGTCTGACTTCCTGCGGCCCTTGTTACATTGTCACAGCAACACAGAGGCAGGAAAACATTGCTACATACAGTAACAAAAGACTGAGTCATAAAAAGAACTTAGGATAAAAAATTAAACTGCACGCTATCTTAGTTCAGCAGTACATTCTATATGCACGCTTTCACCCTGAAATCATCAATAAGACATGATAACCTCTAAGACTGAAAACAATACAAATTCTACTTAGTTCTTTGAATGCAAGGCTGATGCAGCTGGTCATCAGCTGGAAGGAACCCGAGAAGAGGATTCAAGATGTTCCATTCCACCATTGAAAATTACCTTTCAAAAGCTGTTTGTCAAGCAGAGCATAGTTTCCCATTTGTTGAACAGGCAGGCCTAGCCAAATTTCAACCCTAAACTTTCAGGGAATCTCTACAGCTCCCAGTGTACATGTTACTTCTGTACTCACCTGCAGGTTTTACCTCTGAAAAAAAAAAGTTCCAACTTTCTTCCCTTCTACAGTATCTGTGATGACATGACCTGAGATCTTTGAGTGGATTCCATTTGCAAGGTGAGATGCTGTCACCTACAATGAAGGATAGAGCCACTTCCCAAAAATGCGTTTGTTATTTGAATCCCCATCCTTAACAAGAATTCTTATGTTGGAAAAGGCCCTTAAGAACATCAAGTCCAAACATCAACCTAATGCTACCACTAAATTGTATCCCTAAGTGCTATGTCCACACGTCTCTTAAATACTTTTAAGGATGGGGACTCTTACTATTTCCCCGGGCAGCCTGTTCTAATGTCTAACCACCCCTTCCATGAAGAAATGCTTATTTAGTATCCAGATATCCAGTGCTGGTGAATAGAGTTGTTCCTCCCTAGGGGTAGGGCTTGGCATTTCCCTCTCCTGAACTTCAAAAGGTTCCTGCCTGCCCCTATCTGCAGCCTGTCAAGGTTCCTCTGAATGCGCCGCCCCCGCCCCACACATGGGCCATTTCCACAGAAGTCACCGACCACCCGCCGCCTCGCCCCCTCCCAGTTCGGCCTGCCCCAGGGCGCCACTGACCACCAACCTCGTTGCGGCACCATGCCTTGGCATCCTGGGCTATCCCGACAGCTTCCACCCATCGGGAGGTCCCAGTTGTAACAAATGACTGAGTCCCAAATAGGGTTACAATTAATGTTTACAATTTATTAAAGGAACAGAGGTAAGGAAACAGCGCTGGGTGCGCCGGGAGTCTCTGCTCCACCAAGATGCACACCAGTTACATCAGGCGGCTGGCTTTTATGCTCCTAGGCTAATACATATTCATCACCACTTTTGGAAAAGGCAGGGATATTATAATTAGTTTCCCGGGACCCGAACAGTCCCGCGGATGCATGCGTTATCAGTCTCCGGTGGTACTGAAGGCTCGTAGTCTTCCTCCCAGGCTTTGTCCTTTGGTCGTTCTTCAGCTTCCCCCACTCCTTATTTAGTAGTCGTTGGGCCAGATGTCAGAAAGCTGTGTCTCGTGCAATAGTCAGCAGTTATCTCAAAAAACTCCCCCCATTCTCTTATCTCCCAAACCCAAGTCTCAAGGTTTACCCTTCAAACCCTCTATTGACATGAACTGCTAGACCATTCTTTTGCAAGATACAAGAACTATATACACTAACCACTCTGTTTCTCTTGGCCTTGTAGTTATTTATACAAGGGGATGTAAGACAGAAGGTCACATTTCATTATGAGGCCCTAGCGTTGTTCTATATTGACACGAATCAGATGAACATATTTCACAACATTTTATTTTATTTTCATTAACGTTTTGGAAGCTACACAAATTTTATTTTCCAAGCCAATCACACAGTGTTTCCACCCTGATTGAAGACAGGCCCTGACATCACTTCCGCCCTCGGTTCCCAGCCAAGCACAGAGTGTCCCCACAGGCACTGCATAGCAAACACACAAAGTAACATTGACATCCTATCCGTAAACATGCTATAACAGTTACTCACCCGATAAAGAACTGCATGCAATAAAGACACCAAGTACTAGTTAGAATTAGTTTATTCTAACAGATCCTACTATTCGTTACCTCAAAAAGATGTGCGTACCCCTCGCTACTTGGAAACGCATCAGTCCATAGACTCTGATCCACCTAAAGAACCCCGAAACTGACTGAAGGAAAAACAAACACCCCAAAGAGCAGCCCAAGCAGGAGCTCTCTGAGGGGATGCCTGGGGCTCATATACAACTTGGCCCCGCCCAGCACCCAAACCCAATCACCTGGGAAAGGGGAGGGGCAAAGCACAAGGAAGTAGGAAGAGAGCAGCAGCAGCAGCTGAGGTGTTTTTTTTTTTTTTGTGTGTGTGATTTCTCTCTTTTTTTTTTTTTTTAATCTGTTTAGCTCAACAGCATGCATAGTGCAGACAAGAGAACTGGGGTGTTTCTAGAAGCAACAATCCCTATGCTTTTGCTGCAGCTTATAATATTGAAAGGACAATATGACCAAGCAAGTAATTGGAACTCTTCCAACTGGAATTAGCTCAAACTTTTATTTACGTATAAAGAAAAAACTAGGAGTAGAACATCTGCTCCATGTGTTCCTATCTCACCTTGCCATAGGCAGCTCTGGCTGTGATGTCCCAGATTGCATACTGCGTTTCAGCTTTAACAAATGAAAACCTTTACCCTAACCCAAACCCTAGCCATTACCTTGCCCTTACCCTAACACTAACCCTAACCCTTACCCTTACCCTAAACCTAACCCTAACCCTTACCCTAATCCTAACCCTACCCTTACCCTTCCTCTAATCTTTACCCTAACACTTACCCTTACCCTAACCCTTACCCAACCCTTACCCTAAACCTAAACCTTATCCTCACCCTAACCCTTACCCTAATCCTTACCCTTACCCTGTTAACCTTACCCTAACACTTACCCTTGTTTTAACCCTTACCCTAAACCTAACCATAACCCTGACCCTAACACTCTCACCCTAATCCTTACCCTAACCGTAACCCCAACCCGAACCCAAACCCTAACCCTAATACTCTCACCATAACCCGAACCCAAACCCTAACCCTAACACTCTCACCATAACCCGAACCCAAACCCTAACCCTAACACTCTCACCATAACCCGAACCCAAACCCTAACCCTAACACTCTCACCATAACCCGAACCCAAACCCTAACCCTAACACTCTCACCATAACCCGAACCCAAACCCTAACCCTAACACTCTCACCATAACCCGAACCCAAACCCTAACCCTAATACTCTCACCATAACCCGAACCCAAACCCTAACCCTAATACTCTCACCATAACCCGAACCCAAACCCTAACCCTAATACTCTCACCATAACCCGAACCCAAACCCTAACCCTCTCACCATAACCCAAACCCTAACCCTAATACTCTCACCATAACCCAAACCCAAACCCTAACCCTAATACTCTCACCATAACCCGAACCCAAACCCTAACCCTAATACTCTCACCATAACCCGAACCCAAACCCTAACCCTAATACTCTCACCATAACCCGAACCCAAACCCTAACCCTAATACTCTCACCATAACCCAAACCCTAACCCTAATACTCTCACCATAACCCAAACCCAAACCCTAACCCTAATACTCTCACCATAACCCGAACCCAAACCCTAACCCTAATACTCTCACCATAACCCGAACCCAAACCCTAACCCTAATACTCTCACCATAACCCGAACCCAAACCCTAACCCTAATACTCTCACCATAACCCGAACCCAAACCCTAACCCTAATACTCTCACCATAACCCAAACCCAAAACCTAACCCTAATACTCTCACCATAACCCGAACCCAAACCCTAACCCTAATACTCTCACCATAACCCAAACCCAAACCCTAATACTCTCACCATAACCCAAACCCAAACCCTAACCCTAATACTCTCACCATAACCCAAACCCAAACCCTAACCCTAATACTCTCACCATAACCCAAACCCAAACCCTAACCCTAATACTCTCACCATAACCCAAACCCTAACCCTAACCCTAATACTCTCACCATAACCCAAACCCTAACCCTAACCCTAATACTCTCACCATAACCCAAACCCTAACCCAAACCCTAATACTCTCACCATAACCCAAACCCAAACCCTAACCCTAATACTCTCACCATAACCCAAACCCAAACCCTAACCCTAATACTCTCACCATAACCCAAACCCTAACCCTAACACTCTCACCATAACCCAAACCCTAACCCTAACACTCTCACCATAACCCTCTAACCCCAACCCTCTAACCCCAACCCTCTAACCCCAACCCTCTAACCCCTAATCCTAATCCTTACCCTTACCCTAACCCTAACATCAACCCCTAACCCTAACCCCAACCCTAGCCCCAGCCCTAGCCCCAACCCTAACCCTAGTTCCCGAGAACTAAATTTCCCGGCATACTCTGGACACTCAACATGGCCTCCCGGAAGTCTGGAGTCCTGAGAACTACATCTCCCAGCATGCTCTGGGCACGCAATATGGCCTCCCGGAAGTCCGGAATCCAAAAACTACATCTCCCGGTATGCTCTGGGCACCCAACATTGCCTCCCGGTGCTGGAAAACTACACCTACCAGCATTCCCCAGACAGCCGGCATGGCCAATCACAGGCTGCGTGTTCTAGAACTACATTTAACACCACTCACTGTAACCCTAGCCCTTACCGCAGTTACAAAAAAGCCTCAAGCCCTAACATTAAAAAACTCCGAAACCCCTACAGACCTAACCCAAACTATTTACCACACTAAACCCCTGAAGACCTATGCCTAACCCCCTAACCCCAAATCTTAGGACGCTCAAAACCCAAACCCAGAAATTAAGACACTCAAAACTCAAACCCAACCCAAAAGGTTAGGACGCTCAAAGCCCTAATGCAAAACATTAGGACGCTCCAAACCCTATCCCAAAAACTTAGGACACTCCAAACCCTAACCCAAAAACATTAGGACGCTCCAAACCCTTTCACGAAACCTTAGGATGCTCAAAACCCAAACCCAAAACATTAAGATGCTCAAAACCCAAACCCAACTACTCAGGATGCTCAAAAGCCTATTCCAAAAACTTAGGGCACTCAAAAGCCTAACCCAAAAAATTAAGATGCTCAAAACCCAAACCCCAAAAATTAGGATACTCAAAACCCTAGCCCTGGAGAACCTAACCGGAAAAAAAAAAAAAAAAAAAAGATCTTAAAACCCTAACCGTAAATAACTGACCAAAAATAAAACCCTAAGACTCTAACCCTAAAAAACATATCGACACTACAACCCAAAAAACTCTAAAACCCTAACACGCTAACCCTGAAACCCTTAAAACCCTAACCCCCAAATCCTTAAAATCCTAACCGTTAAAACTCCAACCCTAAAAACCTTAAAATCCTCAACATAAACCCTGAAACCCCTTACCCTGAAACCCAACCCTAGTGCCCTATCCCTGAAACCTTAAAACCCTGAATCAATCTGTAGCCAATAACATAGGCTGAGTCGAGGATCTCAGTACAGTAGCATTATTATTCGAGATTACAATGGCGGGCGTCCCGCAAGCAGGAGGGTGCCTACTAATTCCATACACAGTTTATACACTTTTTTTTTCTGCCAAGGACTGGGACCCTCCCCTGTCTCCCCATTAACTGTGCTATTCAAGGTTCATAATTGATCTGGTGCTTCACAGAAAATACACAGCTGCTGGCCTGTTACAAGTCACATTTCTTTTGAGGTTTTTACTCTTTGAGGTGGTAATATTTCAACATTAGACTCACCAAGACTCACACCTGTTACATCAGGCAGCTTGTTTTTATGCTACAAGGCTAATACATATTCATTACTACTTCTAGAAAAGGCAGGGTTACTATAATTAGTTCCCGGAATCTGAACCCTCCCACTGGTGCACACGTTATCAGTCTCCGGTGGTCCCTCTGGGGGTCTCTCATGCTGAAAGCTCGTAGTCTTCCTCCCAGGCTTTTCCCTTGTCCTTCTCCTTTGTCCATCTTGACTGGATGTCAGAGACTTGCATAGTGTCCCATGCAGCAGTTGTAATAGTTAGCAGTTATTCTGAAACCCCTTGGTTCTCTTATCCCCTATTGACCCGAATTGCTGGACCATTCCTTTGCAAGGTACAAGAACTATATACACTAACCACTCTGTTTTTCTTAGTCTTGTGGTTATACAAGGGTATGTAAGACAGAAGGTCACATTTCATCATATCATGTGGCCCTAGCATTGTTCCATATTGGCACGCACCAGATGAACACATTTCACGCTGTTAAGCTCTCCTATCACTGCAAGCATATCTCAATACCACCTTCCTTCCCTCTAAAGGATGTAACTACGCAAAAACAACATTTTTACTCCTACAACCTTGATCCCCTTACCCTGAAATCCTTATTCCCCTTAAACCTAACAACTCTAACCACAACCCTAACCCTTATTATCAACCCCCTAACGCTAATGACACTGACCTTAATCCAAACCCCAAACTGCCCCTAACCCCAGACAACCAACAACGAAACACAGACACAAAGATGGAAACTACAAAAAAGGCAAAACCCTGGATACAGGCCCCAAATCACAAACACGCGACCAAAACGCTACAGAAAAGCCCCAGACACAGGCCCCAAACGCTACAGCTAGGCCTCAAAAGCTCAAGATGCATCCCAAAGAAAAAATGCACACCCCAAACATTACAGAAAAGCCCCCAAACCCAGGCTGCACAAGTCTACAAGCAGGCCCCAAACTGCCAACAGAAGCAGGCACCGACCACACCCAGATGCAGACCCCAACTGCCCACAAGCAGCTGCCACCCCCTCCCAAGAACTGGACTCCACCCAGACACAGGCCCCAGACCCGGGCCCCACCCCCCCCCAGACACAGGTCCCAAAGGTGTACAAGCAGCTCACAACCCGCCCCTTCAGAGACAGGTACCAACCCCCCGCCCCCCCCCCAAAAAAAAAAAAAAACCATGGGACGCAGAGGTGCACAACCAACTCCCAACTCCCTCCCTGTCAAACGGAGGCCCCAAAGACCCCCAAATGGAGGCACCTAGAGTGTACATGCACCTCCCAACTCCCTCCCTGTCAAAGGGAGGCCCCAAAGACCCCCAAATGGAGGCACCTAGAGTGTACATGCACCTCCCAACTCCCCCAGGCACAGGCACCCACCCCCACCAAATACAGGCCACAAAGGTGTACAAACAGCCCAGACCCCCCTCCAAGACCCAGGCCCCTAAAGTGTACAAGCAGCTCCCAACCCCCCTCAAATACAGGCCCAAAAGGTGTACAAGTAGCTCCCCCCCAGAGACAGGCCCCAAAGGTGTACAACCAGTTCACAACACCCCTGAGACACAGGCCCCAACCCCCCCCAGACACAGGGCCCCAAATTCTACAAGCAGCTCCCAACCCCTGCAAAAGGCAGGCCCCCTACCCTATATAAGCAGCTCCCAACCCCCCCCCCCGAGGGAGGCCCCCAAGCACCCCCAAACACAGGCCCCTACAGTGTACAAGCAGCTCCCAGCCACCCCCGGATGCTGGCCCCAAAGTTGTACAAACAGCTCCCAACCCTCGCAGAAACAGATTCCTACATTGTACAAGTAGTTCCCAACCCTCTAGACACAGGCCCTGACCCCCCACAGACACAGGCCCCAAAGGTGTACAGCCTCCTCAAAATCCCCCCCAACGCAGGCCCTTACAGTGCACCAGCAACTCCAAACCCCACACCCAGAGGCAGGCTCCAACCCCCCATGGACGCAAGCCCCGAAGGTGTACAACCATCTCACAAACCCCCGAGACACAGGCCCCAAGCCCCTTCCAGACACAGGCCCTTACAGTATACAAGCAGATCCCAACACCCCCTAGATGCAGGCCCCAAAGGTGTACAAACAGCTCCAACCCTCCCTCAAGATGCAGGCCCCTACAGTGGACAAGCAATTCCCAACCACCCCCAGATGCAGGCCCCGAAGGTGTACAAACAGCTCCCACCCCTCCCCCAGATGCAGGCCCCAAGCCCGCCCCAAACACAGGCCACTACAGCATACAACCTGCACCCAACCCGTCTACCCCCGATGCCAGCCCCAAAGGTGTAGAAGCAGCTCCAAACCTCCCCCCTCAACGCAGGCTCAAACAGTGTACAAGCAGCTCCCCCCCCCACCTCAGACCCTCAGCAGATTCTGAGCAACGTGTACCACAGCACCACTAAAACAGAGGGGAAGCACTTCAGAGACTTGCCTTAGGGGGACCCTTGCTTAGGGACACTGACTGGGCTGACAACCCTCCTGCCTTTCCTCAGCACTCCGGAGAGGATTCACCTCTCTAAGACTGCAAGAAGCAGTCACAAAAAAAAAAAAAGCAGATCCTCAGGCACCTCACAGGCACATCCTACCTGCTGCAATACCTCTCTTTCACTAGCTCTTCTTCAGCTCCTCACAGCTTCAATGAGGTGGGGCCAGGGGGGCCGGCTCCACCCAGGGGCGGGAGGGGGAGGGGGGCGGCGCAGGGAGGGCCAGCCAGAGCAATGCAGGAAGCCATCTCTCCCCCCAAACCAGAAAGAGTAGTCAAAAACTACAGAACCGGGACCAGAAAACCACATGGAGCAAGGCTCACAAACCGCACATAAGCACGAATACACACAAGTAAGAGACTGAGGGCCATGATGGCTACCATCAAGAAAAGCAGACAAAATCAGGCTCTTCAGAGAGATCAGCCTTTAAAAGTCCCAATGAAAGACAAAAAATGCTTCATTACTATACTCTTGCCAACAAAACATTGAATATTCTCTGTGTTCGCTCATTCTGAACAACGCTAAATATATCCCTACACGGAATCTGAGAGGAATTGAAAATAGGACCCCGGAAAACGTGTAAAGGCCCCTTTCGCCGATCTTAAATTGCCCCCAGAGGAAGCCTTTGGGTACAACTGAACTCCCCAGGGAAGCCTTTACGCAGCCCCACATGCAATTGGACTCTCTGTGTTCGCTCTTTCTGAACAACCGTAAATATCTCCCTACCCGGATACTGAGAGGAATTTAAAATAGGACCACAGAAAACGCGTACAAGGCCCATTTTGCCCATCAAAATTTGCCCTCAAAGGAAGCCTTTGGGTACAACAGAACTCCCCAGGGGAGCCTTCACGCAGCACCACATGCAACTGGACTCTCTGTTTTCGCTCTTTCTGAACAACCCTAAATACATCCCTTCCCGGAATCTGACAGGAATTGAACATACGACCCCAGAAAAAGCGTACAGAGCCCCTTTCACCCATCAAAAATTGCCCCCAAAGGAAGCCTTTGGGTACAACTGAACTCCCCAGGGGAGCCTTTGTGAAGTCCCACATGCAACTGGACTCTCTGTTTTCGCTCTTTCTGAACAACCCTAAATACATCCCTACCCGGAAACTTAGAAGAATTGAAAATAGGAACCCGGAAAACGCGTAGAAGGCCCCCTTCGCCCATCAAAAATTGCCCTGAAAGCAAGCCTTTGGGTACAACAGAACTCCCCAGGGGAGACTTTACGCAGCCCCACATGCAGCTGGACTCCCTGTGTTCGCTCTTTCTGAACAACCTGAAATACATCCCTACCCGGAATCTGAGAGGAATTTAAAATAGGAAACCAGAAATCATGTATGGAATCCCTTTCGCCCATCAAAAATTGCCCTGAAAGGAAGCTTTTGCGTACAACTGAACTCCCCAGGGGAGCCTTTACGCAGCCCCACATGCAACTGGACTGTCTGTGTTCGCTCTTTCTGAACAACCCTAAAGACATACCTACCCGGAATCTGAGAGGAATTGAAAATAGGACCTCGGAAAACACATACAAAGCCCCTTTCACCCATCAAAAATTGCCCCCAAAGGAAGCCTTTGGGTACAACTGAACTCCCCAGGGGAGCCTTTACGCAGCCCCACATGCAACTGGACTCTCTGTGTTCGCTCTTTCTGAACAACCCTAAATACATGCCTAACCGGAATCTGAGAGGAATTGAAAATATGACCCCAGAAATCAAGTACAGAGCCCCTTTCACCGATCAAAAATTGCCCTGAAAATAAGCATTTGGGTACAACTGAACTCCCCAGGAGAGCCTTTACGCAGCCCCACATGCAACAGGACTCTGTGTTTGCTCTTTCTGAACAACCCTAAATTCATCCGTACCTGGAATCTGAAAGGAATTCAAAATAGGACCCTGGAAAACGTGTACAGAGCCCCTTTCACCCATCAAAAATTGCCCTGAAAGGAAGCCTTTGGGTACAACTGAACTCCCCAGGGGAGCCCTTACGCAGCCCCACATGCAACTGGACTCTCTGTGTTCGCTCTTTCTGAACAACCCTAAATAAATCCCTACCCGGAATCTGAAAGGAATTCAAAATAGGACCCTGGAAAACGTGTACAGAGCCCCTTTCACCCATCAAAAATTGCCCCCAAAGGAAGCCTTTGGGTAAAAGTAAATTCTCCAGGGGAGCCTTTACGCAGCCCCACATGCAACTGGACTCTCTGTGTTCGCTCTTTCTGAACAACCCTAAATACATCCCTAACCGGAATCTGAGAGGAATTGAAAAAATGACCGCAGAAATCACGTACAGAGCCCCTTTCACCCATCAAAAATTGCCCTGAAAGGAAGCCTTTGGGTACAACTGAACTCCCCAGGGGAGCCTTTACGCAGCCCCACATGCAACTGGACTCTCTGTGTTCGCTCTTTCTGAACAACCCAAAATACATCCCTACCCGGAATCTGAGAGGAATTTAAAATAGGACCCCGGAAATCGCGTACAAAGCCCCTTTCGCCCATCAAAAATTGCCCTGAAAGGAAGCTTTTGCGTACAACTGAACTCCCCAGGGGAGCCTTTACGCAGCCCCACATGCAACTGGACTCTCTGTGTTCGCTCTTTCTGAACAACCCTAAATACATACCTACCCGGAATCTGAGAGGAATTGAAAATAGGACCTCGGAAAACACATACAAAGCCCCTTTCACCCATCAAAAATTGCCCCCAAAGGAAGCCTTTGGGTACAACTGAACTCCCCAGGGGAGCCTTTACGCAGCCCCACATGCAACTGGACTCTCTGTGTTCGCTCTTTCTGAACAACCCTAAATACATCTTTTCCCGGAATGTGAGAGGAATTGAAAATATGACCCCAGAAATCACGTACAGAGCCCCTTTCGCCCATCAAAAATTGCCCTGAAAGGAAGCCTTTCGGTACAACTGAACTCCCCAGGGGAGCCTTTATGCAGCCCCACATGCAACGGGACTCTCTGTGTTCGCTTTTTCTGAACAACCCTAAATACATCCCTTCCCGGAATGTGAGAGGAATTGAAAATATGACCCCAGAAATCACGTACAGAGCCCCTTTTACCCATCATATATTGTCCCCAAAGGAAGCCTTTGGGTACAACTGAACTCCCCAGGAGAGCCTTTACGCAGCCCCACATGCAACTGGACTCTCTGTGTTCGCTCTTTCTGAACAACCCTAAATACATCCCTTCCCGGAATGTGAGAGGAATTGAAAATAGGACCCCGGAAACGGCGTACAGAGCCCCTTTCGCCCATCAAAAATTGCCCCCAAAGGAAGCTTTTGGGTATAACTGAACTCCCCAGGGGAGCCTTTACGCAGCCCCACATGCAACTGGACTCTCTGTGTTCGCTCTTTCTGAACAACCTTAAATACATCTTTTCCCGGAATGTGAGAGGAATTGAAAATAGGACCCCAGAAACGGCATACAGAGCCCCTTTCGCTCATCAAAAATTGCCCCCACATAAGCCTTTGGGTACAACTGAACTCCCCAGGGGAGCCTTTACGCAGGCCCACATGCAAGTGGACTCTCTGTGTTCGGTCTTTCTGAACAACCCTAAATATCTCCCTACCCGGAATCTGACAGGAATTGAAAATAGGACCCCAGAAATCGCGTACAAAGCCAATTTCGCCCATCAAAAATTGCCCTGAAAGGAAGGCTTTGGGTACAACTGTACTCCCCAGGGGAGCCTTTATGCAACCCCACATGCAACTGGACTCTCTGTGTTCGCTCTTTCTGAACAACCCTAAATACCTCCGTACCCGGAATCTGAGATGAATTGAAAATAGGACCCTGGAAAACGTGTACAGAGCCCCTTTCACCCGTCAAAAATTACCCCCAAAGGAAGACTTTGGGTACAACTGAAGTCCCCAGGGGAGCCTTTACGCATCCCCACATGCAACTGGACTCTCTGTGTTTGCTCTTTCTGAACAACCCTAAATATCTAGATACCAGGAATCTGAGGGGATTTGAAAATAGGACACCAGAAAACGCATACAAAGCCCCTTTCGCCCATCAAAAATTGCCCCCACATAAGCCTTTGGGTACAACTGAACTCCCCATGGGAGACTTTACGCAGTCCCACATGCAACTGGACACTGTGTTTGCTCTTTCTGAACAACCCTAAATTCATTCCTACCTGGAATCTGAGAGGAATTTAAAATAGGACCCCAGAAATCGTGTACAGAGCCCCTTTCGCCCATCAAAAATTGCCCTGAAAGGAACCTTTTGCGTACAACTGAACTCCCCAGGGGAGCCTTTACGCAGCCCCACATGCAACTGGACTCTCTGTGTTCGCTCTTTCTGAACAACCCTAAATACATACCTACCCGGAATCTGAGAGGAATTGAAAATAGGACCTCGGAAAACACATACAAAGCCCCTTTCACCCATCAAAAATTGCCCTCAAAGGAAGCTTTTGGGTACAACTAAACTCCCCAGGGGAGCCTTTACGCAGCCCCACATGCAACTGGACTCTCTGTGTTCGCTCTTTCTGAACAATCCTAAATAAATCCCTACCCGGAATCTGAGAGGAATTCAAAATAGGACCCTGGAAAACGTGTACAGAGCCCCTTTCACCTATCAAAAATTTCCCTGAAAGGAAGCCTTTGGGTACAACTGAACTCCCCAGGGGAGCCTTTCCGCAGCCCCACATGGAACTGGACTCTCTGTGTTCGCTCTTTCTGAACAACGCTTAATACATGCCTAACCGGAATCTGAGAGGAATTGAAAATATGACCCCAGAAATCACGTACAGAGGCCCTTTCACCCATCAAAAATTGCCCTGAAAGGAAGCTTTTGGGTACAACTGAACTCCCCAGGGGAGCCTTCACGCAGCCCCACATGTAAGTGGACTCTCTGTGTTCGCTCTTTATGAACAACCCTGAATATCTCCCTACCCGGAATCTGAGAGGAACTAAAAATAGGACCCCAGAAATCGTGTATAAAGCCCCTTTCGCCCATCAAAAATTGCCCCCAAAGGAAGCCTTTGGGTACAACTGAACTACCCAGGGGAGCCTTTACGCAGCCCCACATGCAACTGGACTCTCTGTGTTCGCTCTTTCTGAACAACCTTAAATACATCTTTTCCCGGAATGTGAGAGGAATTGAAAATAGGACCCCAGAAACGGCGTACAGAGCCCCTTTCACCCATCAAAAATCGCCCCCAAAGGAAGCCTTTCGGTACAACTGAAGTCCCCAGGGGAGCCTTCACGCAGCCCCACATGCAACTGGACTCTCTGTGTTCGCTCTTTCTTAAAAACTCTAAATATATCCCTTCCCGGAATATGAGAGGAATGTAAAATAGGACCCCAGAAATTGCGTAACGAGCCCCTTTCGCCCATCAAAAATTGCCCCCAAAGGAAGCTTTTGGGTATAACTGAACTCCCCAGGGGAGCCTTTACGCAGCCCCACATGCAACTGGACTCTCTGTGTTCGCTCTTTCTGAACAACCTTAAATACATCTTTTCCCGGAATGTGAGAGGAATTGAAAATAGGACCCCAGAAACGGCGTACAGAGCCCCTTTTGCTCATCAAAAATTGCCCCCAAAGGAAGCCTTTGGGTACAACTGAACTCCCCAGGGGAGCCTTTACGCAGCCCCACATGCAAGTGGACTCTCTGTGTTCGCTCTTTCTGAACAGCCATAAATAACTCCCTACCCTAAATCTGAGAGGAATTTAAAATAGTACCCCAGAAACCGCGTACAGAGCCCCTTTCGCCCATCAAAAATTGCCCTGAAAGGAAGCTTTTGGGTACAACTGAACTCCACAGGGGAGCCTTCACGAAGCCCCACATGCAACTCGACTCTCTGTGTTCGCTCTTTCTGAACAACCCTAAATATCTCCCTACCCGGAATTTGACAGGAATTGAAAATAGGACCCCAGAAATCGTGTAAAAAGCCAATTTCGCCCATCAAAAATTGCCCCCACATAAGCCTTTGGGTACAACTGAACTCCGCATGGGAGCCTTTACGCAGTCCCACATGCAACTGGACTCTCTGTGTTCGCTCTTTCTGAACAACCCTTAATACCTCCCTAACTGGAATCTGAGAGGAATTGAAAATAGGACCCCAGAAACCGCGTACAGAGCCCCTTTCGCCCATCAAAAATTGCACCCAAAGGAAGCCTTTGGGTACAACTGAACTCCCCAGGGGAGCCTTTACGCAGCCCCACATGCAACTGGACTCTCTGTGTTCGCTCTTTCTAAACAACCCTAAATACATCCCTTCCCGGAATGTGAGAGGAATTTAAAATAGGACCCTAGAAAAGGCTTACAAAGCCCCTTTCGCCAATCAAAAATTGCCCTGAAAGGAAGCCTTTGGGTACAACTGAACTCCCCAGGGGAGCCTTTATGCAACCCCACATGCAACTGGACTCTCTGTGTTCGCTCTTTCTGAACAACGCTTAATACATCCCTAACCGGAATGTGAGAGGAATTTAAAATAGGAACCCAGAAATCACGTATGGAATCCCTTTCACCCATCAAAAATTGCCCTGAAAGGAAGGCTTTGGGTACAACTGAACTCCCCAGGGGAGCCTTCACGCAGCCCCACATGCAACTGGACTCTCTGTGTTCGCTCTTTCTGAACAACTTTAAATACATCCCTTCCCGGAATGTGAGAGGAATTTAAAATAGGACCCCAGAAAACGCATACAAAGCCCCTTTCACCCATCAAAAATTGCCCCCAAAGGAAGCCTTTGGGTACAACTGAACTCCCAAGGGGAGCCTTTCCGCAGCCCCACATGCAACTGGACTCTCTGTGTTCGCTCTTTCTGAACAACGCTTAATACATGCCTAACCGGAATCTGAGGGGAATAGAAAATATGACCCCAGAAATCACGTACAGAGGCCCTTTCACCCATCAAAAATTGCCCTGAAAGAAAGCCTTTGGGTACAACTGAACTCCCCAGGGGAGCCTTTACGCAGCCCCACATGCAACTGGACTCTATTTGTTCGCTCTTTCGGAACAACCCTAAATAAATGCCTAACCGGAATCTGAGAGGAATTGAAAATATGACCCCAGAAATCACGTACAGAGACCCTTTCGCCCATCAAAAATTGCCCCCAAAGGAAGCCTTTGGGTACAACTGAACTCCCCAGGGGAGCCTTTACGCAGCCCCACATGCAACTGGACTCTCTGTGTTCGCTCTTTCGGAACAACCCTAAATAAATGCCTAACCGGAATCTGAGAGGAATTGAAAATATGACCCCAGAAATCACGTACAGAGGCCCTTTCACCCATCAAAAATTTCCCGGAAAGGAAGACTTTGGGAACAACTGAACTCCCCAGGGGAGCCTTTACGCAGCCCCACATGCAACTAGACTCTCTGTGTTCGCTCTTTCTGAAGAACCGTAAATAAATCCCTAACCGGAATCTGAGAGGAATTTAAAATAGGACCCCAGAAATCGCGTACAAAGCCCCTTTCGCCCATCAAAAATTGCCCCCACATAAGCCTTTGGGTACAACTGAACTCCCCAGGGGAGCCTTTACGCAGCCCCACATGCAACTGGACTCTCTGTGTTCGCTCTTTCTGAACAACGCTTAATACATGCCTAACCGGAATCTGAGAGGAATAGAAAATATGACCCCAGAAATCACGTACAGAGCCCCTTTCACCCATCAAAAATTGCCCCCAAAGGAAGCCTTTGGGTACAACTGAACTCCCCAGGGGAGCCTTTACGCAGCCCCACATGCAACTGGACTCTCTGTGTTCGCTCTTTCTGAACAACCCTAAATACATCCCTTCCCGAAATGTGAGAGGATTTTAAAATAGGATCCCAGAAAACGCATACAAAGCACCTTACACCCATCAAAAATCGTCCCCAAAGGAAGCCTTTGGGTACAACTGAACTCCCCAGGGGAGACTTTACGCAGCCCCACATGCAACTGGACTCTCTGTGTTCGCTCTTTCTGAACAACCCTAAATACATGCCTAAACGAAATCTGAGAGAAATTGAAAATATGACCCCAGAAATCACGTACAGAGCCCCTTACACCCATCAAAAATTTCCCAAAAAGTAAGCCTTTGGGTACAACTGAACTCCCCAGGGGTGCCTTTACGCAGCCCCACATGCAACTGGACTCTCTGTGTTTGCTCTTTCTGAACAACCCTAAATACATCCCTTCCCGGAATGTGAGAGGAATTTAAAATAGGACCCCAGAAATCGCGTACAAAGCCAATTTCGCCCATCAAAAAGTGCCCCCACATAAGCATTTGGGTACAACTGAACTCCCCATGGGAGACTTTACGCAGTCCCACATGCAACTGGACTCTCTGTGTTCGCTCTTTCTCAACAACGCTTAATACATGCCTAACCGGAACCTGAGAGGAATAGAAAATATGACCCCAGAAATCACGTACAGAGCCCCTTTCGCCCATCAAAAATTGCACCGAAAGGAAGCCTTTGGGTACACCTGAACTCCCCAGGGGAGCCTTTACGCAGCCCCACATGCAACTGGACTCGCTGTGTTTGCTCTTTCTTAACAACCCTAAATATCTCCATACCAGGAATCTAAGGGGATTTGAAAATAGGACCCCGGAAAATGCATACAAAGCCCCTTTCACCTATCAAAAATTGCCCCCAAAGGAAGCCTTTGGGTACAACTGAACTCCCCAGGGGAGCCTTAACGCAGTCCCACATGCAACTGGACTCTCTGTGTTCGCTCTTTCTGAACAACGCTTAATACATGCCTAACCGGAATCTGAGAGGAATAGAAAATATGACCCCAGAAATCACGTACAGAGCCCCTTTCACCCATCAAAAATTGCCCCCAAAGGAAGCCTTTGGGTACAACTGAACTCCCCAGGGGAGCCTTTACGCAGCCCCACATGCAACTGGACTCTCTGTGTTCGCTCTTTCTGAACAACCCTAAATACATCCCTAACCGGAATCTGAGAGGAACTGAAAAAAGGACCCCGGAAAATGCATACAAATTCCCTTTCGGTCATCAAAAATTGACCACAATGGCAGCCTTTGGGTACAACTGAACTCCCCAGGGGAGCCTTTACGCAGCCCCACATGCAACTGGACTCTCTGTGTTCACTCTTTCTGAACAACCCTAAATACATCCCTTCGCGGAATGTGAGAGTAATTGAAAATAGGACCCCAGAAAACGCATACAAAGCCCCTTTCACCCATCAAAAATCGCCCTGAAAGGAAGCCTTTGGGTACAACTGAACTCCCCAGGGGAGCCTTCACGCAGCCCCACATGCAACTGGACTCTCTGTGTTCGCTCTTTCTGAACAACTCTAAATACATGCCTTACCGGAATCTGAGAGGAATTGAAAATAGGACCCCAGAAATCACGTACAGAGCCCCTTACACGCATCAAAAATTGTCGTGAAAGGAAGCCTTTGGGTACAACTGAACTACCCAGGGGGGCCTTTACGCAGCCCCACATGCAACTGGACTCTCTGTGTTCGCTCTTTCTGAAGAACCCTAAATACATCCCTTCCCGGAATGTGAGAGGAATTTAAAAAAGGACCCCAGAAATCGCGTACAAAGCCAATTTCGCCCATCAAAAAATGCCCCCACATAAGCCTTTGGGTACAACTGAACTCCCCATGGGAGACTTTACGCAGTCCCACATGCAACTGGACTCTCTGTGTTTGCTCTTTCTTAACAACCCTAAATATCTCCATACCAGGAATCTAATGGGATTTGAAAATAGGACCCCGGAAAATGCATACAAAGCCCCTTTCACCTATCAAAAATTGCCCCCAAAGGAAGCCTTTGGGTACAACTGAACTCCCCAGGGGAGCCTTTACGCAGCCCCACATGCAACTGGACTCTCTGTGTTCGCTCTTTCTGAACAACCCTAAATATATCCCTACCCGGAATCTGAGAGGAATTATAAATAGGACCCTGGAAAACGCGTACAAAACCCCTTTCACCCGTCAAAAATTGCCCTGAAAGCAAGTCTTTGGGTACAACTGAACTCCCCAGGGGAGCCTTCACGCAGCCCCACATGCAACTGGACTCTCTGTGTTCGCTCTTTCTGAACAACCCTAAATAAATCCCTAACCGGAATCTGAGAGGAACTGAAAAAAGGACCCCGGAAAATGCGTACAAAGCCCCTTTCGGTCATCAAAAATTGACCACAATGGAAGCCTTTGGGTACAACTGAACTCCCCAGGGGAGCCTTTACGCAGCCCCACATGCAACTGGACTCTCTGTGTTCGCTCTTTCTGAACAACCCTAAATACATGCCTAACCAGAATCTGAGAGGAATTGAAAATATGACCCCAGAAATCACGTACAGAGCACCTTACACGCATCAAAAACTTCCCTGAAAGGAAGCCTTTGGGTACAACTGAACTCCCCAGGGGGGCCTTTACGCAGCCCCACATGCAACTGGACTCTCTGTGTTCGC
The DNA here is from genome assembly GCA_036873955.1 of Mergus octosetaceus. Lineage (NCBI taxonomy): Eukaryota > Metazoa > Chordata > Aves > Anseriformes > Anatidae > Mergus > Mergus octosetaceus. The sequence goes on from JBAGBL010000046.1 coordinate 617,791, forward strand.
TCTTTCTGAACAACCCTAAATACATCCCTAACCGGAATCTAAGAAGAATTTAAAATAGGACCCCAGAAATCGCGTACAAAGCCAATTTCGCCCATCAAAAATTGCCCCCACATAAGCCTTTGGGTACAACTGAACTCCCCAGGGGAGCCTTTACGCAGTCCCACATGCAACTGGACTCTCTGTGTTCGCTCTTTCTGAACAACCCTTAATACCTCCCTACCTGGAATCTGACAGGAATTGAAAATAGGACCCCAGAAACCGCGTACAGAGCCCCTTTCGCCCATCAAAAATTGCCCTGAAAGGAAGCCTTTGGGTACAACTGAACTCCCCAGGGGAGCCTTTACGCAGCCCCACATGCAACTGGACTCTCTGTGTTCGCTCTTTCTGAACAACGCTTAATACATGCCTAACCGGAATCTGAGAGGAATAGAAAATATGACCCCAGAAATCACGTACAGAGCCCCTTTCACCCATCAAAAATTGCCCTGAAAGCAAGCCTTTGGGTACAACTGAACTACCCAGGGGAGCCTTTACGCAGCCCCACATGCAACTGGACTCTCTGTGTTCGCTCTTTCTGAAGAACCCTAAATACATGCCTACCCGGAATCTGAGAGGAATTGAAAATAGGACCCTGGAAAACGCGTACAAAACTCCTTTCACCCATCAAAAATTGCCCCCAAAGGAAGTCTTTGGGTACAACAGAACTCCCCACGGGAGCCTTCAAGCAGCCCCACATGCAACTGGACTCTCTGTGTTCGCTCTTTCTGAACAACCCTAAATACTTCCCTACCGGGAATCTGAGAAGAATTTAAAATAGGACCCCGGAAATCGCGTACAAATCCCGTTTCGCCCATCAAAAATTGCCCTGAAAGGAAGCTTTTGGGTACAACTGAACTCCCCAGGGGAGCCTTTACGCAGCCCCACATGCAACTGGACTCTCTGTGTTCGCTCTTTCTGAAGAACCCTAAATACATGCCTACCCGGAATGTGAGAGGAATTGAAAATAGGACCCCAGAAATCGCGTACAAAGCCAAATTCGCCCATCAAAAATTGCCCCCACATAAGCCTTTGGTTACAACTGAACTCCCCATGGGAGCCTTTACGCAGTCCCACATGCAACTGGACTCTCTGTGTTCGCTCTTTCTGAACAACCCTTAATACCTCCCTAAACGGAATCTGACAGGAATTGAAAATAGGACCACAGAAACCGCGTACAGAGCCCCTTTCGCCCATCAAAAATTTCCCTGAAAGGAAGCCTTTGGGTACAACTGAACTCCCCAGGGGAGCCTTTACGCAGCCCCACATGCAACTGGACTCTCTGTGTTCGCTCTTTCTGAACAATCCTAAATAGATCCCTTCCCGGAATGTGAGAGGAATTGAAAATTGGACCACAGAAACCGCGTACAGAGCCCCTTTCGCCTATCAAAAATTGCCCGGAAAGGAAGCCTTTGGGTACAACTTAACTCCCAAGGGGAGCCTTTACGCAGCCCCATATGCAACTGGACTCTCTGTGTTCGCTCTTTCTGAACAAACCTAAATATCTCCCTACCCGGAATCTGACAGGAATTGAAAATAGGACCCCAGAAAAGGCATACAAAACCCCTTTCACCCATCAAAAATTGCCCCCAAAGGAAGCCTTTGGGTACAACTGAACTCCCCAGGAGAGCCTTTACGCAGCCCCACATGCATCTGGACTCTCTGTGTTCGCTCTTTCTGAACAACCCTAAATACATCCCTACCGGGAATCTGAGAGGAATTTAAAATAGGACCCCGGAAATGGCGTACAAAGCCCCTTTCGCCCATAAAAAATTGCCCTGAAAGGAAGCTTTTGGGTACAACTGAACTCCCCAGGGGAGCCTTTACGCAGCCCCACATGCAACTGGACTCTCTGTGTTCGCTCTTTCTTAAAAACCCTAAATATCTCCCTGCCCGGAATCTGAAAGGAATTTAAAATAGGACCCCAGAAAACACATACAAAGCCCCTTTCACCCATCAAAAATAGCCCCCAAAGGAAGTCTTTGGGAACAACTGAACTCCCCAGGGGAGCATTTACGCAGCCCCACATGCAACTGGACTCTCTGTGTTCGCTCTTTCTGAACAACCCTAAATACATCCCTACCCGGAATCTGAGAGGAATTGAAAATACGACCCTGGAAAACGTGTACAGAGCCCTTTTCACCCATCAAAAATTGCCCCCAAAGGAAGCCTTTGGGTACAGCTGAACTCCCCAGGGGAGCCTTTACGCAGACCCACATGGAACTGGACTCTCTGTGTTCGCTCTTTCTGAACAAACCTAAATACATCCCTAACCGGAATCTGAGAGGAATTGAAAATATGACCCCAGAAAACGCATACAAAGCCCCTTTCACCCATCAAAAATCGCCCTGAAAGGAAGCCTTTGGGTACAACTGAACTCCCCAGGGGAGCCTTTACGCAGCCCCACATGCAACTGGACAATCTGTGTTCGCTCTTTCTGAAGAACCCTAAATATATCCCTAACCGGAATCTGAGAGGAATTGAAAATATGACCCCAGAAATCACGTACACAGCCCCTTTCACCCATCAAAAATTGCCCTGAAAGGAAGCCTTTGGGTACAACTGAACTCCCCAGGGGAGCCTTTACGCAGCCCCACATGCAACTGGACTCTCTGTGTTCGCTCTTTCTGAACAACCCTAAATACATCCTTACCGGGAATCTGAGAGGAATTTAAAATAGGACCCCGGAAATCGCGTACAAATCCCCTTTCGCCCATCAAAAATTGCCGTGAAAGGAAGCTTTTGGGTACAACTGAACTTCCCAGGGGAGCCTTTACGCAGCCCCACATGGAACTGGACTCTCTGTGTTCGCTCTTTCTGAACAATCCTAAATACATCCCTACCTGGAATCTGAGAGGAATTGAAAATACGACCCTGGAAAACGTGTACAGAGCCCCTTTCACCCGTCAAAAATTGCCCCCAAAGGAAGCCTTTGGGTACAACTGAACTCCCCAGGGGAGCCCCTACGCAGCCCCACATGCAACTGGACTCTCTGTGTTCGCTCTTTCTGAACAACCCTAAATACATCCCTACCGGGAATCTGAGAGGAATTTAAAATAGGACCACAGAAACCGCGTACAGAGCCCCTTTCGCCCATAAAAAATTGCACTGAAAGGAAGCTTTTGGGTACAACTGAACTCCCCAGGGGAGCCTTTACGCAGCCCCACATGCAACTGGACTCTCTGTGTTCGCTCTTTCTTAAAAACCCTAAATATCTCCCTGCCCGGAATCTGAAAGGAATTTAAGATAGGACCCCAGAAAACACATACAAAGCCCCTTTCACCCATCAAAAATAGCCCCCAAAGGAAGCCTTTGGGAACAACTGAACTCCCCAGGGGAGCATTTACGCAGCCCCACATGCAACTGGACTCTCTGTGTTCGCTCTTTCTGAAGAACCCTAAATACATCCCTACCCGGAATCTGAGAGGAATTGAAAATACGACCCTGGAAAACGTGTACAGAGCCCTTTTCACCCATCAAAAATTGCCCCCAAAGGAAGCCTTTGGGTACAGCTGGACTCCCCAGGGGAACCTTTACGCAGCCCCACATGGAACTGGACTCTCTGTGTTCGCTCTTTCTGAACAAACCTAAATACATCCCTAACCGGAATCTGAGAGGAATTGAAAATACGACCCTGGAAAACGTGTACAGAGCCCTTTTCACCCATCAAAAATTGCCCCCAAAGGAAGCCTTTGGGTACATCTGAACTCCCCAGGGGAGCCTTTACGCAGCCCCACATGGAACTGGACTCTCTGTGTTCGCTCTTTCTGAACAAACCTAAATACATCCCTAACCGGAATCTGAGAGGAATTGAAAATATGACCCCAGAAAACGCATACAAAGCCCCTTTCACCCATCAAAAATCGCCCTGAAAGGAAGCCTCTGGGTACAACTGAACTCCCCAGGGGAGCCTTTACGCAGCCCCACATGCAACTGGACTCTCTGTATTCGCTGTTTCTTAAAAACCCTAAATATCTCCCTGCCCGGAATCTGAAAGGAATTTAAAATAGGACCCCAGAAAACGCATACAAAGCCCCTTTCACCCATCAAAAATAGCCCCCAAAGGAAGCCTTTGGGAACAACTGAACTCCCCAGGGGAGCCTTTCCGCAGCCCCACATGGAACTGGACTCTCTGTGTTCGCTCTTTCTGAACAACCCTAAATACATCTTTCCCGGAATGTGAGAGGAATTTAAAATAGGACCCTGGAAAACGTGTACAGAGCCCCTTTAACCCGTCAAAAATTGCCCCCAAAGGAAGCCTTTGGGTACAATTGAACTCCCCAGGAGAGCCTTTACGCAGACCCACATGCAACTGGACTCTCTGTGTTCGCTCTTTCTGAAGAACCCTAAATATATCCCTAACCGGAATCTGAGAGGAATTGAAAATATGACCCCAGAAATCACGTACACAGCCCCTTTCACCCATCAAAAATTGCCCTGAAAGGAAGCCTTTGGGTACAACTGAACTCCCCAGGGGAGCCTTTACGCAGCCCCACATGCAACTGGACTCTCTGTGTTCGCTCTTTCTGAACAACCCTAAATACATCCTTACCGGGAATCTGAGAGGAATTTAAAATAGGACCCCGGAAATCGCGTACAAATCCCCTTTCACCCATCAAAAATAGCCCCCAAAGGAAGCCTTTGGGAACAACTGAACTCCCCAGGGGAGCATTTACGCAGCCCCACATGCAACTGGACTCTCTGTGTTCGCTCTTTCTGAACAACCCTAAATACATCCCTACCCGGAATCTGAGAGGAATTGAAAATACGACCCTGGAAAACGTGTACAGAGCCCTTTTCACCCATCAAAAATTGCCCCCAAAGGAAGCCTTTGGGTACAGCTGAACTCCCCAGGGGAGCCTTTACGCAGCCCCACATGGAACTGGACTCTCTGTGTTCGCTCTTTCTGAACAAACCTAAATACATCCCTAACCGGAATCTGAGAGGAATTGAAAATATGACCCCAGAAAACGCATACAAAGCCCCTTTCACCCATCAAAAATCGCCCTGAAAGGAAGCCTTTGGGTACAACTGAACTCCCCAGGGGAGCCTTTACGCAGCCCCACATGGAACTGGACTCTCTGTGTTCGCTCTTTCTGAACAAACCTAAATACATCCCTAACCGGAATCTGAGAGGAATTGAAAATATGACCCCAGAAAACGCATACAAAGCCCCTTTCACCCATCAAAAATCGCCCTGAAAGGAAGCCTCTGGGTACAACTGAACTCCCCAGGGGAGCCTTTACGCAGCCCCACATGCAACTGGACTCTCTGTATTCGCTGTTTCTTAAAAACCCTAAATATCTCCCTGCCTGGAATCTGAAAGGAATTTAAAATAGGACCCCAGAAAACGCATACAAAGCCCCTTTCACCCATCAAAAATAGCCCCCAAAGGAAGCCTTTGGGAACAACTGAACTCCCCAGGGGAGCCTTTCCGCAGCCCCACATGGAACTGGACTCTCTGTGTTCGCTCTTTCTGAACAACCCTAAATACATCTTTCCCGGAATGTGAGAGGAATTTAAAATAGGACCCTGGAAAACGTGTACAGAGCCCCTTTAACCCGTCAAAAATTGCCCCCAAAGGAAGCCTCTGGGTACAATTGAACTCCCCAGGAGAGCCTTTACGCAGACCCACATGCAACTGGACTCTCTGTGTTCGCTCTTTCTGAAGAACCCTAAATATATCCCTAACCGGAATCTGAGAGGAATTGAAAATATGACCCCAGAAATCATGTACACAGCCCCTTTCACCCATCAAAAATTGCCCTGAAAGGAAGCCTTTGGGTACAACTGAACTCCCCAGGGGAGCCTTTACGCAGCCCCACATGCAACTGGACTCTCTGTGTTCGCTCTTTCTGAACAACCCTAAATACATCCTTACCGGGAATCTGAGAGGAATTTAAAATAGGACCCCGGAAATCGCGTACAAATCCCCTTTCACCCATCAAAAATAGCCCCCAAAGGAAGCCTTTGGGAACAACTGAACTCCCCAGGGGAGCATTTACGCAGCCCCACATGCAACTGGACTCTCTGTGTTCGCTCTTTCTGAAGAACCCTAAATACATCCCTACCCGGAATCTGAGAGGAATTGAAAATACGACCCTGGAAAACGTGTACAGAGCCCTTTTCACCCATCAAAAATTGCCCCCAAAGGAAGCCTTTGGGTACATCTGAACTCCCCAGGGGAGCCTTTACGCAGCCCCACATGGAACTGGACTCTCTGTGTTCGCTCTTTCTGAACAAACCTAAATACATCCCTAACCGGAATCTGAGAGGAATTGAAAATATGACCCCAGAAAACGCATACAAAGCCCCTTTCACCCATCAAAAATCGCCCTGAAAGGAAGCCTCTGGGTACAACTGAACTCCCCAGGGGAGCCTTTACGCAGCCCCACATGCAACTGGACTCTCTGTATTCGCTGTTTCTTAAAAACCCTAAATATCTCCCTGCCCGGAATCTGAAAGGAATTTAAAATAGGACCCCAGAAAACGCATACAAAGCCCCTTTCACCCATCAAAAATAGCCCCCAAAGGAAGCCTTTGGGAACAACTGAACTCCCCAGGGGAGCCTTTCCGCAGCCCCACATGGAACTGGACTCTCTGTGTTCGCTCTTTCTGAACAACCCTAAATACATCTTTCCCGGAATGTGAGAGGAATTTAAAATAGGACCCTGGAAAACGTGTACAGAGCCCCTTTAACCCGTCAAAAATTGCCCCCAAAGGAAGCCTTTGGGTACAATTGAACTCCCCAGGAGAGCCTTTACGCAGACCCACATGCAACTGGACTCTCTGTGTTCGCTCTTTCTGAAGAACCCTAAATATATCCCTAACCGGAATCTGAGAGGAATTGAAAATATGACCCCAGAAATCACGTACACAGCCCCTTTCACCCATCAAAAATTGCCCTGAAAGGAAGCCTTTGGGTACAACTGAACTCCCCAGGGGAGCCTTTACGCAGCCCCACATGCAACTGGACTCTCTGTGTTCGCTCTTTCTGAACAACCCTAAATACATCCTTACCGGGAATCTGAGAGGAATTTAAAATAGGACCCCGGAAATCGCGTACAAATCCCCTTTCACCCATCAAAAATAGCCCCCAAAGGAAGCCTTTGGGAACAACTGAACTCCCCAGGGGAGCATTTACGCAGCCCCACATGCAACTGGACTCTCTGTGTTCGCTCTTTCTGAAGAACCCTAAATACATCCCTACCCGGAATCTGAGAGGAATTGAAAATACGACCCTGGAAAACGTGTACAGAGCCCTTTTCACCCATCAAAAATTGCCCCCAAAGGAAGCCTTTGGGTACAGCTGAACTCCCCAGGGGAGCCTTTACGCAGCCCCACATGGAACTGGACTCTCTGTGTTCGCTCTTTCTGAACAAACCTAAATACATCCCTAACCGGAATCTGAGAGGAATTGAAAATATGACCCCAGAAAACGCATACAAAGCCCCTTTCACCCATCAAAAATCGCCCTGAAAGGAAGCCTCTGGGTACAACTGAACTCCCCAGGGGAGCCTTTACGCAGCCCCACATGCAACTGGACTCTCTGTATTCGCTGTTTCTTAAAAACCCTAAATATCTCCCTGCCCGGAATCTGAAAGGAATTTAAAATAGGACCCCAGAAAACGCATACAAAGCCCCTTTCACCCATCAAAAATAGCCCCCAAAGGAAGCCTTTGGGAACAACTGAACTCCCCAGGGGAGCCTTTCCGCAGCCCCACATGGAACTGGACTCTCTGTGTTCGCTCTTTCTGAACAACCCTAAATACATCTTTCCCGGAATGTGAGAGGAATTTAAAATAGGACCCTGGAAAACGTGTACAGAGCCCCTTTAACCCGTCAAAAATTGCCCCCAAAGGAAGCCTTTGGGTACAATTGAACTCCCCAGGAGAGCCTTTACGCAGACCCACATGCAACTGGACTCTCTGTGTTCGCTCTTTCTGAAGAACCCTAAATATATCCCTAACCGGAATCTGAGAGGAATTGAAAATATGACCCCAGAAATCACGTACACAGCCCCTTTCACCCATCAAAAATTGCCCTGAAAGGAAGCCTTTGGGTACAACTGAACTCCCCAGGGGAGCCTTTACGCAGCCCCACATGCAACTGGACTCTCTGTGTTCGCTCTTTCTGAACAACCCTAAATACATCCTTACCGGGAATCTGAGAGGAATTTAAAATAGGACCCCGGAAATCGCGTACAAATCCCCTTTCACCCATCAAAAATAGCCCCCAAAGGAAGCCTTTGGGAACAACTGAACTCCCCAGGGGAGCATTTACGCAGCCCCACATGCAACTGGACTCTCTGTGTTCGCTCTTTCTGAACAACCCTAAATACATCCCTACCCGGAATCTGAGAGGAATTGAAAATACGACCCTGGAAAACGTGTACAGAGCCCTTTTCACCCATCAAAAATTGCCCCCAAAGGAAGCCTTTGGGTACAGCTGAACTCCCCAGGGGAGCCTTTACGCAGCCCCACATGGAACTGGACTCTCTGTGTTCGCTCTTTCTGAACAAACCTAAATACATCCCTAACCGGAATCTGAGAGGAATTGAAAATATGACCCCAGAAAACGCATACAAAGCCCCTTTCACCCATCAAAAATCGCCCTGAAATGAAGCCTTTGGGTACAACTGAACTCCCCAGGGGAGCCTTTACGCAGCCCCACATGGAACTGGACTCTCTGTGTTCGCTCTTTCTGAACAAACCTAAATACATCCCTAACCGGAATCTGAGAGGAATTGAAAATATGACCCCAGAAAACGCATACAAAGCCCCTTTCACCCATCAAAAATCGCCCTGAAAGGAAGCCTCTGGGTACAACTGAACTCCCCAGGGGAGCCTTTACGCAGCCCCACATGCAACTGGACTCTCTGTATTCGCTGTTTCTTAAAAACCCTAAATATCTCCCTGCCCGGAATCTGACAGGAATTGAAAATAGGACCCCAGAAAAGGCATACAAAACCCCTTTCACCCATCAAAAATTGCCCCCAAAGGAAGCCTTTGGGTACAACTGAACTCCCCAGGAGAGCCTTTATGCAGCCCCACATGCATCTGGACTCTCTGTGTTCGCTCTTTCTGAACAACCCTAAATACTTCCCTACCTGGAATCTGAGAGGAATTGAAAATACGACCCTGGAAAACGTGTACAGAGCCCCTTTCACCCGTCAAAAATTGCCCCCAAAGGAAGCCTTTGGGTACAATTGAACTCCCCAGGAGAGCCTTTACGCAGACCCACATGCAACTGGACTCTCTGTGTTCGCTCTTTCTGAAGAACCCTAAATATATCCCTAACCGGAATCTGAGAGGAATTGAAAATATGACCCCAGAAATCATGTACACAGCCCCTTTCACCCATCAAAAATTGCCCTGAAAGGAAGCCTTTGGGTACAACTGAACTCCCCAGGGGAGCCTTTACGCAGCCCCACATGCAACTGGACTCTCTGTGTTCGCTCTTTCTGAACAACCCTAAATACATCCTTACCGGGAATCTGAGAGGAATTTAAAATAGGACCCCGGAAATCGCGTACAAATCCCCTTTCACCCATCAAAAATAGCCCCCAAAGGAAGCCTTTGGGAACAACTGAACTCCCCAGGGGAGCATTTACGCAGCCCCACATGCAACTGGACTCTCTGTGTTCGCTCTTTCTGAACAACCCTAAATACATCCCTACCCGGAATCTGAGAGGAATTGAAAATACGACCCTGGAAAACGTGTACAGAGCCCTTTTCACCCATAAAAAATTGCCCCCAAAGGAAGCCTTTGGGTACAGCTGAACTCCCCAGGGGAGCCTTTACGCAGCCCCACATGGAACTGGACTCTCTGTGTTCGCTCTTTCTGAACAAACCTAAATACATCCCTAACCGGAATCTGAGAGGAATTGAAAATATGACCCCAGAAAACGCATACAAAGCCCCTTTCACCCATCAAAAATCGCCCTGAAAGGAAGCCTTTGGGTACAACTGAACTCCCCAGGGGAGCCTTTACGCAGCCCCACATGCAACTGGACTCTCTGTGTTCGCTCTTTCTGAACAAGCCTAAATATATCCCTAACCGGAATCTGAGAGGAATTGAAAATAGGACCCCAGAAATCGCGTACAAAGCCCCTTTCGCCCATCAAAAATTGCCCTGAAAGGAAGCTTTTGGGTACAACTGAACTCCCCAGGGGAGCCTTTACGCAGCCCCACATGCAACTGGACTCTCTGTGTTCGCTCTTTCTTAAAAACCCTAAATATCTCACTGCCCGGAATCTGAAAGGAATTTAAAATAGGACCCCAGAAAACGCCTACAAAGCCCCTTTCACCCATCAAAAATAGCCCCCAAAGGAAGCCTTTGGGAACAACTGAACTCCCCAGGGGAGCATGTACGCAGCCCCACATGCAACTGGACTCTCTGTGTTCGCTCTTTCTGAACAACCCTAAATACATCCTTACCGGGAATCTGAGAGGAATTTAAAATAGGACCCCGGAAATCGCGTACAAATCCCCTTTCGCCCATCAAAAATTGCCGTGAAAGGAAGCTTTTGGGTACAACTGAACTTCCCAGGGGAGCATTTACGCAGCCCCACATGCAACTGGACTCTCTGTGTTCGCTCTTTCTGAACAACCCTAAATACATCCCTACCTGGAATCTGAGAGGAATTGAAAATACGACCCTGGAAAACGTTTACAGAGCCCCTTTCACCCGTCAAAAATTGCCCCCAAAGGAAGCCTTTGGGTACAACAGAACTCCCCAGGGGAGCCCCTACGCAGCCCCACATGCAACTGGACTCTCTGTGTTCGCTCTTTCTGAACAACCCTAAATACATCCCTACCGGGAATCTGAGAGGAATTTAAAATAGGACCACAGAAACCGCGTACAGAGCCCCTTTCGCCCATAAAAAATTGCCCTGAAAGGAAGCTTTTGGGTACAACTGAACTCCCCAGGGGAGCCTTTACGCAGCCCCACATGCAACTGGACTCTCTGTGTTCGCTCTTTCTTAAAAACCCTAAATATCTCCCTGCCCGGAATCTGAAAGGAATTTAAAATAGGACCCCAGAAAACACATACTAAGCCCCTTTCACCCATCAAAAATAGCCCCCAAAGGAAGCCTTTGGGAACAACTGAACTCCCCAGGGGAGCATTTACGCAGCCCCACATGCAACTCGACTCTCTGTGTTCGCTCTTTCTGAAGAACCCTAAATACATCCCTACCTGGAATCTGAGAGGAATTGAAAATACGACCCTGGAAAACGTGTACAGAGCCCTTTTCACCCATCAAAAATTGCCCCCAAAGGAAGCCTTTGGGTACATCTGAACTCCCCAGGGGAGCCTTTACGCACCCCACATGGAACTGGACTCTCTGTGTTCGCTCTTTCTCAACAAACCTAAATACATCCCTAACCGGAATCTGAGAGGAATTGAAAATATGACCCCAGAAAACGCATAGAAAGCCCCTTTCACCCATCAAAAATCGCCCTGAAAGGAAGCCTTTGGGTACAACTGAACTCCCCAGGGGAGCCTTTACGCAGCCCCACATGCAACTGGACTCTCTGTGTTCGCTCTTTCTGAACAACGCTTAATACATGCCTAACCGGAATCTGAGAGGAATAGAAAATATGACCCCAGAAATCACGTACAGAGCCCCTTTCACCCATCAAAAATTGCCCTGAAAGGAAGCCTTTGGGTACAACTGAACTCCCCAGGGGAGCCTTTACGCAGCCCCACATGCAACTGGACTCTCTGTGTTCGCTCTTTCTGAACAACCGTAAATACATGCCTACCGGGAATCTGAGAAGAATTTAAAATAGGACCCCGGAAATCGCGTACAAATCCTGTTTCGCCCATCAAAAATTGCCCTGAAAGGAAGCTTTTGGGTACAACTGAACTTCCCAGGGGAGCCTTTACGCAGCCCCACATGCAACTGGACTCTCTGTGTTCGCTCTTTCTGAACAACCCTAAATACATCCCTACCTGGAATCTGAGAGGAATTGAAAATAGGACCCCAGAAATCGCGTACAAAGCGAAATTCACCCATCAAAAATTGCCCCCACATAAGCCTTTGGGTACAACTGAACTCCCCATGGGAGCCTTTACGCAGTCCCACATGCAACTGGACTCTCTGTGTTCGCTCTTTCTGAACAATCCTAAATAGATCCCTTCCCGGAATGTGAGAGGAATTGAAAATAGGACCACAGAAACCGCGTACAGAGCCCCTTTCGCCCATCAAAAATTGCCGTGAAAGGAAGCCTTTGGGTACAACTGAACTCCCCAGGGGAGCCTTTACGCAGCCCCACATGCAACTGGACTCTCTGTGTTCGCTCTTTCTGAACAACCCTAAATACATCCTTACCGGGAATCTGAGAGGAATTTAAAATAGGACCCTGGAAAACGTGTACAGAGCCCCTTTCGCCCATTAAAAATTTCCTCCAAAGGAAGCCTTTGGGTACAAATAAATTCCCCAGGGGAGCCTTTACGCAGCCCCACATGCAACTGGACTCTCTGTGTTCGCTCTTTCTGAACAAACCTAAATATCTCCCTACCCGGAATCTGACAGGAATTGAAAATAGGACCCCAGAAAAGGCATACAAAACCCCTTTCACCCATCAAAAATTGCCCCCAAAGGAAGCCTTTGGGTACAACTGAACTCCCCAGGAGAGCCTTTATGCAGCCCCACATGCATCTGGACTCTCTGTGTTCGCTCTTTCTGAACAACCCTAAATACTTCCCTACCTGGAATCTGAGAGGAATTGAAAATACGACCCTGGAAAACGTGTACAGAGCCCCTTTCACCCGTCAAAAATTGCCCCCAAAGGAAGCCTTTGGGTACAACTGAACTGCCCAGGGGAGCCCCTACGCAGCCCCACATGCAACTGGACTCTCTGTGTTCGCTCTTTCTGAACAACCCTAAATACATCCCTACCGGGAATCTGAGAGGAATTTAAAATAGGACCCCGGAAATGGCGTACAAAGCCCCTTTCGCCCATAAAAAATTGCCCTGAAAGGAAGCTTTTGGGTACAACTGAACTCCCCAGGGGAGCCTTTACGCAGCCCCACATGCAACTGGACTCTCTGTGTTCGCTCTTTCTGAACAACCCTAAATATCTCCCTGCCCGGAATCTGAAAGGAATTTAAAATAGGACCCCAGAAAACACATACAAAGCCCCTTTCACCCATCAAAAATAGCCCCCAAAGGAAGCCTTTGGGAACAACTGAACTCCCCAGGGGAGCATTTACGCAGCCCCACATGCAACTGGACTCTCTGTGTTCGCTCTTTCTGAACAACCCTAAATACATCCCTACCCGGAATCTGAGAGGAATTGAAAATACGACCCTGGAAAACGTGTACAGAGCCCTTTTCACCCATCAAAAATTGCCCCCAAAGGAAGCCTTTGGGTACAGCTGAACTCCCCAGGGGAGCCTTTACGCAGCCCCACATGGAACTGGACTCTCTGTGTTCGCTCTTTCTGAACAAACCTAAATACATCCCTAACCGGAATCTGAGAGGAATTGAAAATACGACCCTGGAAAACGTGTACAGAGCCCTTTTCACCCATCAAAAATTGCCCCCAAAGGAAGCCTTTGGGTACATCTGAACTCCCCAGGGGAGCCTTTACGCAGCCCCACATGGAACTGGACTCTCTGTGTTCGCTCTTTCTGAACAAACCTAAATACATCCCTAACCGGAAACTGAGAGGAATTGAAAATATGACCCCAGAAAACGCATACAAAGCCCCTTTCACCCATCAAAAATCGCCCTGAAAGGAAGCCTTTGGGTACAACTGAACTCCCCAGGGGAGCCTTTACGCAGCCCCACATGCAACTGGACTCTCTGTGTTCGCTGTTTCTTAAAAACCCTAAATATCTCCCTGCCCGGAATCTGAAAGGAATTTAAAATAGGACCCCAGAAAACGCATACAAAGCCCCTTTCACCCATCAAAAATAGCCCCCAAAGGAAGCCTTTGGGAACAACTGAACTCCCCAGGGGAGCCTTTCCGCAGCCCCACATGGAACTGGACTCTCTGTGTTCGCTCTTTCTGAACAACCCTAAATACATCTTTCCCGGAATGTGAGAGGAATTGAAAATAGGACCCCGGAAACGGCGTACAGAGCCCCTTTAACCCGTCAAAAATTGCCCCCAAAGGAAGCCTTTGGGTACAATTGAACTCCCCAGGAGAGCCTTTACGCAGACCCACATGCAACTGGACTCTCTGTGTTCGCTCTTTCTGAAGAACCCTAAATATATCCCTAACCGGAATCTGAGAGGAATTGAAAATATGACCCCAGAAATCACGTACACAGCCCCTTTCACCCATCAAAAATTGCCCTGAAAGGAAGCCTTTGGGTACAACTGAACTCCCCAGGGGAGCCTTTACGCAGCCCCACATGCAACTGGACTCTCTGTGTTCGCTCTTTCTGAACAACCCTAAATACATCCTTACCGGGAATCTGAGAGGAATTTAAAATAGGACCCCGGAAATCGCGTACACATCCCCTTTCGCCCATCAAAAATTGCCGTGAAAGGAAGCTTTTGGGTACAACTGTACTTCCCAGGGGAGCATTTACGCAGCCCCACATGCAACTGGACTCTCTGTGTTCGCTCTTTCTGAACAACCCTAAATACATCCCTACCTGGAATCTGAGAGGAATTGAAAATACGACCCTGGAAAACGTGTACAGAGCCCCTTTCACCCGTCAAAAATTGCCCCCAAAGGAAGCCTTTGGGTACAACTGAACTCCCCAGGGGAGCCTTTACGCAGCCCCACATGGAACTGGACTCTCTGTGTTCGCTCTTTCTGAACAAACCTAAATACATCCCTAACCGGAATCTGAGAGGAATTGAAAATATGACCCCAGAAAACGCATACAAAGCCCCTTTCACCCATCAAAAATCGCCCTGAAAGGAAGCCTTTGGGTACAACTGAACTCCCCAGGGGAGCCTTTACGCAGCCCTACATGCAACTGGACTCTCTGTGTTCGCTCTTTCTTAAAAACCCTAAATATCTCCCTGCCCGGAATCTGAAAGGAATTTAAAATAGGACCCCAGAAAACGCATACAAAGCCCCTTTCACCCATCAAAAATAACCCCCAAAGGAAGCCTTTGGGAACAATTGAACTCCCCAGGAGAGCCTTTACGCAGACCCACATGCAACTGGACTCTCTGTGTTCGCTCTTTCTGAAGAACCCTAAATATATCCCTAACCGGAATCTGAGAGGAATTGAAAATATGACCCCAGAAATCACGTACACAGCCCCTTTCACCCATCAAAAATTGCCCTGAAAGGAAGCTTAGGGTACAACTGAACTCCCCAGGGGAGCCTTTACGCAGCCCCACATGCAACTGGACTCTCTGTGTTCGCTCTTTCTGAACAACCCTAAATACATCCCTACGTGGAATCTGAGAGGAATTGAAAATACGACCCTGGAAAACGTGTACAGAGCCCCTTTCACCCGTCAAATATTGCCCCCAAAGGAAGCCTTTGGGTACAGCTGAACTCCCCAGGGGAGCCTTTACACAGCCCCACATGGAACTGGACTCTCTGTTGTGCTGGGTCTGGCTGGAATGTTAACTTTCCCGGCAGCAGCCCATACACTGCTGTACTCTGCACTTGTAGCTGGAACAGCAGTGTTATCACACCAGTGTTGTGTCTACTGCTGAGCATCAGTGGCACAGCATCGGGCCTGTCTCTAACCCTCCTGGGGGGTGGGCAAAAAGTGAGAAGAGAAACATCACCAGGGCAGCTGACCTAAACCAACCAACGGGATATTCCAAACCATGTGATGTCACACTCAGCAATAAATGTGGAAACAGGAAGAAGAGGGGAGGGGTGGGCTCTCATTGTGAAAACGTCGGTCCTCCTCCCGAACACCGGTTACGTGCGTTGAGGCCCTGCTTCAAGGATGTGGTCAATCATCGCTCATTTGTGGGAAGTAGAGAGTAATTTCTTTCCTCTGTACTTCCACATAGTTTTCATTTATTTTGTTTGTTTTCCTCCCCTCTTTTTATTTTCCCTTTCCCCCTCCCTTTTCCCCTTTCCCTTTTTATTTCCCTTTAGTTAAATTGTTTAGATCATAATAATCTTTAATTATTTAAATTGTTTAGATCATACTGATCTTTATTTAATTATTATTATTATTTCCCTTTAATTAAATTATCCTTATCTCAACCCGTGAGTCGTTCTTTGCTTTACTTCTCCCCCTCCTCATCTAAGAAGGGGGGAGTGAGAGAGCAGTTGTGGGGTTTAGCTGCCCAGAACGGTAAAACCACCACATCTGTGTTCGCTCTTTCTGAACAAACCTAAATACATCCCTAACTGGAATCTGAGAGGAATTGAAAATATGACCCCAGAAAACGCATACAAAGCCCCTTTCACCCATCAAAAATCGCCCTGAAAGGAAGCCTTTGGGTACAACTGAACTCCCCAGGGGAGCCTTTACGCAGCCCCACATGCAACTGGACTCTCTGTGTTCGCTCTTTCTGAACAACCCTAAATACATCCCTACCGGGAATCTGAGAAGAATTTAAAATAGGACCCCGGAAATCGCGTACAAAGCCCCTTTCGCCCATCAAAAATTGCCCTGAAAGGAAGCTTTTGGGTACAACTGAACTCCCCAGGGGAGCCTTTACGCAGCCCCACATGCAACTGGACTCTCTGTGTTCGCTCTTTCTGAACAACCCTAAATACATCCCTAACTGGAATCTGAGAGGAATTGAAAATATGACCCCAGAAAACGCATACAAAGCCCCTTTCACCCATCAAAAATCGCCCTGAAAGGAAGCCTTTGGGTACAACTGAACTCCCCAGGGGAGCCTTTACGCAGCCCCACATGCAACTGGACTCTCTGTGTTCGCTCTTTCTGAACAACCCTAAATACATCCCTACCTGGAATCTGAGAGGAATTTAAAATAGGACCCCAGAAAAGGCATACAAAGCCCCTTTCACCCATCAAAAATAGCCCCCAAAGGAAGCCTTTGGGAACAACTGAACTCCCCAGGGGAGCATTTATGCAGCCCCACATGCAACTGGACTCTCTGTGTTCGCTCTTTCTGAACAACCCTAAATACATCCCTTCCAGGAATGTGAGAGGAATTGAAAATAGGACCCTGGAAAACGTGTACAGAGCCCCTTTCACCCGTCAAAAATCGCCCTGAAAGGAAGCCTTTGGGTACAACTGAACTCCCCAGGGGAGCCTTTACGCAGCCCCACATGCAACTGGACTCTCTGTGTTCGCTCTTTCTGAACAACCCTAAATACATGCCTACCGGGAATCTGAGAGGAATTTAAAATAGGACCCTGGAAATCGCGTACAAATCCCCTTTCGCCCATCAAAAATTGCCCTGAAAGGAAGCTTTTTGGTACAATTGAACTCCCCAGGGGAGCATTTACGCCGCCCCACATGCAACTGGACTCTCTGTGTTCGCTCTTTCTGAAGAACCCTAAATACATCCCTTCCAGGAATGTGAGAGAAATTTAAAATATGACCCCAGAAAACGCATACAAAGACCCTTTCACACATCAAAAATTGCCCTCAAAGGAAGCGTTTGGGAACAACTGAACTCCCCAGGGGAGCCTTTACGCAGCCCCACATGCAACTGGACTCTCTGTGTTCGCTCTTTCTGAACATCCCTAAATACATCCCTACCGGGAATCTGAGAGGAATTTAAAATAGGACCCCGGAAATGGCGTACAAAGCCCCTTTCACCCATCAAAAATTGCCCAGAAAGGAAGCTTTTGGGTACAACTGAACTCCCCAGGGGAGCCTTTACGCAGCCCCACATGCAACTGGAATCTCTGTGTTCGCTCTTTCAGAACAACCCTAAATACATCCCTACCTGGAATCTGAGAGGAATTGAAAATAGGACCCTGGAAAACGTGTACAGAGCCTCTTTCACCCGTCAAAAATTGCCCCCAAAGGAAGCCTTTAAGTAAAACTGAACTCCCCAGGGGAGCCTTTACGCAGCCCCACATGCAACTGGACTCTCTGTGTTCGCTCTTTCTGAACAACCCTAAATACATCCCTTCCCGGAATGTGAGAGGAATTTAAAATAGGACCCCAGAAAATGCATACAAAGCCCCTTTCACCCATCAAAAATTGTCGTGAAAGGAAGCTTTTGGGTACAACTGAACTCCCCAGGGGAGCATTTACGCAGCCCCAAAAGCAACAGGACTCTCTGTGTTCGCTATTTCTGAACAACCCTAAATACATCCCTTCCCGGAATGTGAGAGGAATTTAAAATAAGACCCCAGAAAATGCATATAAAGCCCCTTTCACCCATCAAAAATTGCCCTCAAAGGAAGCGTTTGGGAACAACTGAACTCCCCAGGGGAGCCTTTACGCAGCCCCACATGCAACTGGACTCTCTGTGTTCGCTCTTTCTGAACAAACCTAAATACATCCCTTCCCGGAATGTGAGAGGAATTTAAAATAGGACCCTGGAAAACATGTACAGAGCCCCTTTCACCCGTCAAAAATTGCCCTGAAAGGAAGCCTTTGGGTACAACTGAACTCCCCAGGGGAGCCTTTACGCAGCCCCACATGCAACTGGACTCTCTGTGTTCGCTCGTTCTGAACAACCCTAAATACATCTTTGCCGGAATGTGAGAGGAATTTAAAATAGGACCCCAGAAATCACGTACACAGCCCCTTTCACCCATTAAAAATTGCCCCGAAAGGAAGACTTTGGGTACAACTAAACTCCCCAGGGGAGCTTTTACGCAGCCACACATGCAACTGGACTCTCTGTGTTCGCTCTTTCTGAACAACCCTAAATACATCCCTTCCAGGAATGTGAGAGGAATTTAAAATTTGACCCCAGAAAAAGCATACAAATCCCCTTTCACCCATCAAAAATTGCCCTCAAAGGAAGCCTTCGGGAACAATTGAACTCCCCAGGGGAGCTCTTACGCAGCCCCACATGCAACTGGACTCTCTGTGTTCGCTCTTTCTGAACAACCCTTAATACATCCCTACCGGGAATCTGAGAGGAATTTAAAATAGGACCCCGGAAATCGCGTACAAATCCCCTTTCGCCCATCAAAAATTGCCCCCAAAGGAAGCTTTTAGGTACAACTGAACTCCCCAGGGGACTCTTTACGCAGCCCCACATGCAACTGGACTCTCTGTGTTCGCTCTTTCTGAAGAACCCTAAATATATCCCTAACCGGAATCTGAGAGGAATTGAAAATATGACCCCAGAAATCACGTACACAGCCCCTTTCACCCGTCAAAAATTGCCCCCAAAGGAAGCCTTTGGGTACAACTGAACTCCCCAGGGGAGCCTTTACGCAGCCCCACATGCAACTGGACTCTCTGTGTTCGCTCTTTCTGAACAACCCTAAATACATCCCTTCCCGGAATGTGAGAGGAATTTAAAATAGGACCCCAGAAAATGCATAAAAGCCCCTTTCACCCATCAAAAATTGCCCTGAAAGGAAGCTTTTGGGTACAACTGAACTCCCCAGGGGAGCCCTTACGCAGCCCCACATGCAACTGGACTCTCGTTTTCGCTCTTTCTGAACAACCCTAAATACATCCCTACAAGGAATCTGAGAGGAATTTAAAATAGGACCCTGGAAATCGCGTACAAAGCCCCTTTCACCCATCAAAAATTGCCCTGAAAGGAAACTTAGGGTACAACTGAACGCCCCAGGGGAGCCTTTACGCAGCCCCACATGCAACTGGACTCTCTGTGTTCGCTCTTTCTGAAGAACCCTAAATACCTCCCTAACCGGAATCTGAGAGGAATTGTAAATATGACCCCAGAAATCACGTACAGAGTCCCTTTCACCCATCAAAAATTGCCCTGAAAGGAAGCCTTTGGGTACCACTGAACTCCCCAGGGGAGCCTTTACGCAGCCCCACATGCAACTGGACTCTCTGTGTTCGCTCTTTCTGAACAACCCTAAATACATCCCTACCGGGAATCTGAGAGGAATTTAAAATAGGACCCCGGAAATCGCGTACAAATCCTTTTTCGCCCATCAAAAATTGCCCTGAAAGGAAGCCTTTGGGTACAACTGAACTCCCCAGGGGAGCATTTACGCAGCCCCACATGCAACTGGACTCTCTGTGTTCGCTCTTTCTGAAAAACCGTAAATATATCCCTAACCGGAATCTGAGAGGAATTGAAAATATGACCCCAGAAATCACGTACAGAGCCCCTTTCACCCATCAAAAATTTCTCCCAAAGGAAGCCTTTGGGTACAACTGAACTCCCCAGGGGAGCCTTTACGCAGCCCCACATGCAACTGGACTCTCTGTGTTCGCTCTTTCTGAACAACCCTAAATACATCCCTTCCCGGAATGTGAGAGGAATTTATAATATGACCCCAGAAAACGCATACAAAGCCCCTTTCACCCATGAAAAATTGCCCTCAAAGGAAGCGTTTGGGAACAACAGAACTCCCCAGGGGAGCCCTTACGCAGCCCCACATGCAACTGGACTCTCTGTGTTCGCTCTTTCTGAACAAACCTAAATACATCCCTTCCCGGAATGTGAGAGGAATTTAAAAGAGGACCCCAGAAAACACCTACAGAGCACCTTTACCCATCAAAAATTGCCCTGAAAGGAAGCCTTTGGGTACAACTGAACTCCCCAGGGTAGCCTTTACGCAGCCCCACATGCAACTGGACTCTCTGTGTTCGCTCTTTCTGAAGAACCCTAAATACATGCCTACCCGGAATCTGAGAGGAATTGAAAATAGGACCCTGGAAAACGCGTACAAAACTCCTTTCACCCATCAAAAATTGCCCCCAAAGGAAGTCTTTGGGTACAACTGAACTCCCCAGGGGAGCCTTCACGCAGCCCCACATGCAACTGGACTCTCTGTGTTCGCTCTTACTGAACAACCCTAAATACATCCCTACCGGGAATCTGAGAGGAATTTAAAATAGGACCCCGGAAATCGCGTACAAATCCCCTTTCGCCCATCAAAAATTGCCCTGAAAGGAAGCTTTTGGGTACAACTGAACTCCCCAGGGGAGCCCTTATGCAGCCCCACATGCAACTGGACTGTCTGTGTTCGCTCTTTCTGAACAATCCTAAATATATCCCTACCGGGAATCTGAGAGGAATTTAAAATAGGACCCCAGAAACGGCGTACAAAGCCCCTTTCGCCCATCAAAAATAGCCCCCAAAGGAAGTCTTTGGGTATAACTGAACTCCCCAGGGGAGCCTTCACGCAGCCCCACATGCAACTGGACTCTCTGTGTTCGCTCTTACTGAACAACCCTAAATACATCCCTACCGGGAATCTGAGAGGAATTTAAAATAGGACCCCGGAAATCGCGTACAAATCCCCTTTCGCCCATCAAAAATTGCCCTGAAAGGAAGCTTTTGGGTACAACTGAACTCCCCAGGGGAGCCCTTACGTAGCCCCACATGCAACTGGACTGTCTGTGTTCGCTCTTTCTGAACAACCCTAAATACATCCCTTCCCGGAATGTGAGAGGAATTTAAAATAGGACCCCAGAAACGGCGTACAAAGCCCCTTTCGCCCATCAGAAATAGCCCCCAAAGGAAGTCTTTGGGTACAACTGAACTCCCCAGGGGAGCCTTCACGCAGCCCCACATGCAACTGGACTCTCTGTGTTCGCTCTTTCTGAACAACCCTAAATATATCCCTAACCGGAATCTGACAGGAATTTAAAAGTATTACCCCAGAAATCACGTACAGAGCCCCTTTCACCCATCAAAAATTGCCCTGAAAGGAAGCCTTTGGGTACAACTGAACTCCCCAGGGGAGCCTTTAAGCCGCCCCACATGCAACTGGACTCTCTGTGTTCGCTTTTTCTGAACAACCCTAAATACATCCCTACAAGGAATCTGAGAGGAATTTAAAATAGGACCCCGGAAAACGCATACAAAGCCCCTTTCACCCATCAAAAATTGCCCTCAAAGGAAGCGTTTGGGAACAACTGAACTCCCCAGGGGAGCCCTTACGCAGCCCCACATGCAACTGGAATCTCTGTGTTCGCTCTTTCTGAACAACCCTAAATAAATCCCTACCGGGAATCTGAGAGGAATTTAAAATAGGACCCTGGAAAACGTGTACAAAGCCCCTTTCGCACATCAAAAATTGCCCTGAAAGGAAGCCTTTGGGTACAACTGAACTCCCCAGGGGAGCCTTCACGCAGCCCCACATGCAACTGGACTCTCTGTGTTCGCTCTTTCTTAAAAACCCTAAATATCTCCCTGCCCGGAATCTGAAAGGAATTTAAAATAGGACCCCAGAAAATGCATACAAAGCCCCTTTCACCCATCAAAAATCGCCCTGAAAGGAAGCCTTTGGGTAAAACTGAACTCCCCAGGGGAGCCTTTACGCAGCCCCACATGCAACTGGACTCTCTGTGTTCGCTCTTTCTGAACAACCCTAAATACATCCCTACCTGGAATCTGAGAGGAATTTAAAATAGGACCCCGGAAATCGCGTACAAATCCCCTTTTGCCCATCAAAAATTGCCCTGAAAGGAAGCTTTTGGGTACAACTGAACTCCCCAGGGGAGCATTTACGCAGCCCCACATGCATCTGGACTCTCTGTGTTCGCTCTTTCTGAAAAACCGTAAATATATCCCTAACCGGAATCTGAGAGGAATTGAAAATATGACCCCAGAAATCACGTACAGAGCCCCTTTCACCCATCAAAAATTTCTCCCAAAGGAAGCCTTTGGGTACAACTGAACTCCCCAGGGGAGCCTTTACGCAGCCCCACATGCAACTGGACTCTCTGTGTTCGCTCTTTCTGAACAACCCTAAATACATCCCTACCGGGAATCTGAGAGGAATTTAAAATAGGACCCTGGAAATCGCGTAAAAAGCCCCTTACGCCCATCAAAAATTGCCCTGAAAGGAAGCTTTTGGGTACAACTGAACTCCCCAGGAGAGCCTTTACGCAGCCCCACATGCAACTGGACTCTCTGTGTTCGCTCTTTCTGAACAACCCTAAATACATCCCTTCCCGGAATGTGAGAGGAATTTAAAATAGGACCCCAGAAAACGCATACAAAGCCCCTTTCACCCATGAAAAATTGCCCTCAAAGGAAGCGTTTGGGAACAACAGAACTCCCCAGGGGAGCCCTTACGCAGCCCCACATGCAACTGGACTCTCTGTGTTCGCTCTTTCTGAACAAACCTAAATACATCCCTTCCCGGAATGTGAGAGGAATTTAAAATAGGACCCCAGAAAACACGTACAGAGCACCTTTACCCATCAAAAATTGCCCTGAAAGGAAGCCTTTGGGTACAACTGAACTCCCCAGGGTAGCCTTTACGCAGCCCCACATGCAACTGGACTCTCTGTGTTCGCTCTTTCTGAAGAACCCTAAATACATGCCTACCCGGAATCTGAGAGGAATTGAAAATAGGACCCTGGAAAAAACGTACAAAACTCCTTTCACCCATCAAAAATTGCCCCCAAAGGAAGTCTTTGGGTACAACTGAACTCCCCAGGGGAGCCTTCACGCAGCCCCACATGCAACTGGACTCTCTGTGTTCGCTCTTTCTTAAAAACCCTAAATATCTCCCTGCCCGGAATCTGAAAGGAATTTAAAATAGGACCCCAGAAAATGCATACAAAGCCCCTTTCACCCATCAAAAATCGCCCTGAAAGGAAGCCTTTGGGTAAAACTGAACTCCCCAGGGGAGCCTTTACGCAGCCCCACATGCAACTGGACTCTCTGTGTTCGCTCTTTCTGAACAACCCTAAATATATCCCTAACCGGAATCTGAGAGGAATTGAAAATATGACCCCAGAAATCACGTACACAGCCCCTTTCACCCATTAAAAATTGCCCTCAAAGGAAGCGTTTGGGAACAACTGACCTGCCCAGGGGAGCCTTTACGCAGCCCCACATGCAACTGGACTCTCTGTGTTCGCTCTTTCTGAACAACCCTAAATACATCCCTACCTGGAATCTGAGAGGAATTTAAAATAGGACCCCGGAAATCGCGTACAAATCCCCTTTTGCCCATCAAAAATTGCCCTGAAAGGAAGCTTTTGGGTACAACTGAACTCCCCAGGGGAGCATTTACGCAGCCCCACATGCATCTGGACTCTCTGTGTTCGCTCTTTCTGAAAAACCGTAAATATATCCCTAACCGGAATCTGAGAGGAATTGAAAATATGACCCCAGAAATCACGTACAGAGCCCCTTTCACCCATCAAAAATTTCTCCCAAAGGAAGCCTTTGGGTACAACTGAACTCCCCAGGGGAGCCTTTACGCAGCCCCACATGCAACTGGACTCTCTGTGTTCGCTCTTTCTGAACAACCCTAAATACATCCCTACCGGGAATCTGAGAGGAATTTAAAATAGGACCCTGGAAATCGCGTAAAAAGCCCCTTACGCCCATCAAAAATTGCCCTGAAAGGAAGCTTTTGGGTACAACTGAACTCCCCAGGAGAGCCTTTACGCAGCCCCACATGCAACTGGACTCTCTGTGTTCGCTCTTTCTGAACAACCCTAAATACATCCCTTCCCGGAATGTGAGAGGAATTTAAAATAGGACCCCAGAAAACGCATACAAAGCCCCTTTCACCCATGAAAAATTGCCCTCAAAGGAAGCGTTTGGGAACAACAGAACTCCCCAGGGGAGCCCTTACGCAGCCCCACATGCAACTGGACTCTCTGTGTTCGCTCTTTCTGAACAAACCTAAATACATCCCTTCCCGGAATGTGAGAGGAATTTAAAATAGGACCCCAGAAAACACGTACAGAGCACCTTTACCCATCAAAAATTGCCCTGAAAGGAAGCCTTTGGGTACAACTGAACTCCCCAGGGTAGCCTTTACGCAGCCCCACATGCAACTGGACTCTCTGTGTTCGCTCTTTCTGAAGAACCCTAAATACATGCCTACCCGGAATCTGAGAGGAATTGAAAATAGGACCCTGGAAAAAACGTACAAAACTCCTTTCACCCATCAAAAATTGCCCCCAAAGGAAGTCTTTGGGTACAACTGAACTCCCCAGGGGAGCCTTCACGCAGCCCCACATGCAACTGGACTCTCTGTGTTCGCTCTTTCTGAACAACCCTAAATACATCCCTACCGGGAATCTGAGAGGAATTTAAAATAGGACCCCGGAAATCGCGTACAAATCCCCTTTCGCCCATCAAAAATTGCCCTGAAAGGAAGCTTTTGGGTACAACTGAACTCCCCAGGGGAGCCCTTACGCAGCCCCACATGCAACTGGACTGTCTGTGTTCGCTCTTTCTGAACAATCCTAAATACATCCCTACCGGGAATCTGAGAGGAATTTAAAATAGGACCCCAGAAACGGCGTACAAAGCCCCTTTCGCCCATCAAAAATAGCCCCCAAAGGAAGTCTTTGGGTACAACTGAACTCCCCAGGGGAGCCTTCAGCAGCCCCACATGCAACTGGACTCTCTGTGTTCGCTCTTTCTGAACAACCCTAAATATATCCCTTACCGGAATCTGACAGGAATTTAAAAGTATTACCCCAGAAATCACGTACAGAGCCCCTTTCACCCATCAAAAATTGCCCTGAAAGGAAGCCTTTGGGTACAACTGAACTCCCCAGGGGAGCCTTTAAGCCGCCCCACATGCAACTGGACTCTCTGTGTTCGCTTTTTCTGAACAACCCTAAATACATCCCTACAAGGAATCTGAGAGGAATTTAAAATAGGACCCCGGAAAACGCATACAAAGCCCCTTTCACCCATCAAAAATTGCCCTCAAAGGAAGCGTTTGGGAACAACTGAACTCCCCAGGGGAGCCCTTACGCAGCCCCACATGCAACTGGAATCTCTGTGTTCGCTCTTTCTGAACAACCCTAAATAAATCCCTACCGGGAATCTGAGAGGAATTTAAAATAGGACCCCAGAAACGGCGTACAAAGCCCCTTTCGCCCATCAAAAATAGCCCCCAAAGGAAGTCTTTGGGTACAACTGAACTCCCCAGGGGAGCCTTTACGCAGCCCCACATGCAACTGGACTCTCTGTGTTCGCTCTTTCTTAAAAACCCTAAATATCTCCCTGCCCGGAATCTGAAAGGAATTTAAAATAGGACCCCAGAAAACGCATACAAAGCCCCTTTCACCCATCAAAAATCGCCCTGAAAGGAAGCCTTTGGGTAAAACTGAACTCCCCAGGGGAGCCTTTACGCAGCCCCACATGCAACTGGACTCTCTGTGTTCGCTCTTTCTGAACAACCCTAAATACATCCCTACCGGGAATCTGAGAGGAATTTAAAATAGGACCCCAGAAATGGCGTAGAAAGCCCCTTTTGCCCATAAAAAATTGCCCTGAAAGGAAGCCTTTGGGTACAACTGAACTCCCCAGGGGAGCCTTTACGCAGCCCCACATGCAACTGGACTCTCTGTGTTCGCTGTTACTGAACAACCCTAAATACATCCCTACCTGGAATCTGAGAGGAATTGAAAATAGGACCCTGGAAAACGTGTACAGAGCCCCTTTCACCCATCAAAAATAGCCCCCAAAAGAAGCCTTTGGGTACAACTGAACTCCCCAGGAGAGCCTATACGCAGCTCAACATGCAACTGGACTCTCTGTGTTCGCTCTTTCTGAAGAACCCTAAATATATCCCTAACCGGAATCTGAGAGGAATTTAAAAGTATTACCCCAGAAATCACGTACAGAGCCCCTTTCACCCATCAAAAATCGCCCTGAAAGGAAGCCTTTGGGTACAACTGAACTCCCCAGGGGAGCCTTTACGCAGCCCCACATGCAACTGGACTCTCTGTGTTCGCTCTTTCTGAACAACCCTAAATACATCCCTACCCGGAATCTGAGAGGAATTTAAAATAGGACCCCGGAAATCGCGTACAAATCCCCTTTCGCCCACCAAACATTGCCGTGAAAGGAAGCTTTTGGGTACAACTGAACTTCCCAGGGGAGCATTTACGCAGCCCCACATGCAACTGGACTCTCTGTGTTCGCTCTTTCTTAAAAACCCTAAATATCTCCCTGCCCGGAATCTGAAAGGAATTTAAAATAGGACCCCAGAAAACGCATACAAAGCCCCTTTCACCCATCAAAAATAGCCCTGAAAGGAAGCCTTTGGGAACAACTGAACTCCCCAGGGGAGCCTTTACGCAGCCCCACATGCAACTGGACTCTCTGTTTTACTGGGTCTGGCTGGAATATTAACTTTCCTGGCAGCAGCCCATACAGTGCTGTACTCTGCACTTGTAGCTGGAACAGCAGTGTTATCACACCAGTGTTGTGTCTACTGCTGAGCATCAGTGGCACAGCATCGGGCCTGTCTCTAACCCTCCTGGGGGGTGGGCAAAAAGTGAGAAGAGAAACATCACCAGGGCAGCTGACCTAAACCAACCAACGGGATATTCCAAACCATGTGATGTCACACTCAGCAATAAATGTGGAAACAGGAAGAAGAGGGGAGGGGTGGGCTCTCATTGTGAAAACGTCGGTCCTCCTCCCGAACACCGGTTACGTGCGTTGAGGCCCTGCTTCAAGGATGTGGTCAATCATCGCTCATTTGTGGGAAGTAGAGAGTAATTTCTTTCCTCTGTACTTCCACATAGTTTTCATTTATTTTGTTTGTTTTCCTCCCCTCTTTTTATTTTCCCTTTCCCCCTCCCTTTTCCCCTTTCCCTTTTTATTTCCCTTTAGTTAAATTGTTTAGATCATAATAATCTTTAATTATTTAAATTGTTTAGATCATACTGATCTTTATTTAATTATTATTATTATTTCCCTTTAATTAAATTATCCTTATCTCAACCCGTGAGTCGTTCTTTGCTTTACTTCTCCCCCTCCTCATCTAAGAAGGGGGGAGTGAGAGAGCAGTTGTGGGGTTTAGCTGCCCAGAACGGTAAAACCACCACATCTGTGTTCGCTCTTTCTGAACAAACCTAAATACATCCCTAACCGGAATCTGAGAGGAATTGAAAATATGACCCCAGAAAACGCATACAAAGCCCCTTTCACCCATCAAAAATCGCCCTGAAAGGAAGCCTTTGGGTACAACTGAACTCCCCAGGGGAGCCCCTACGCAGCCCCACATGCAACTGGACTCTCTGTGTTCGCTCTTTCTGAACAACCCTAAATACATCCCTACCGGGAATCTGAGAGGAATTTAAAATAGGACCCCGGAAATCGCGTACAAAGCCCCTTTCGCCCATCAAAAATTGCCCTGAAAGGAAGCTTTTGGGTACAACTGAACTCCCCAGGGGAGCATTTACGCCGCCCCACATGCAACTGGACTCTCTGTGTTCGCTCTTTCTGAACAACCCTAAATACATCCCTTCCCGGAATGTGAGAGGAATTTAAAATAGGACACCAGAAAATGCATACAAAGCCCCTTTCACCCATCAAAAATAGCCCCCAAAGGAAGCCTTTGGGTACAACTGAACTCCCCAGGGGAGCCCTTACGCAGCCCCACTTGCAACTGGACTCTCTGTGTTCGCTCTTTCTGAACAACCCTAAATACATCCCTACCGGGAATCTGAGAGGAATTTAAAATAGGACCCCAGAAATCGCGTACAAAGCCCATTTTGCCCATCAAAAATTGCCCCCAAAGGAAGCCTTTGGGTACAACTGAACTCCCCAGGGGAGCCTTTACGCAGCCCCACATGCAACTGGACCCTCTGTGTTCGCTCTTTCTGAACAACCCTAAATACATCCCTAACCGGAATCTGAGAGGAATTTAAAAATATGCCCCCAGAAATCACGTACAGAGCCCCTTTCACCCATCAAAAATTGCCCCTAAAGGAAGCCTTTGGGTACAACTGAACTACCCAGGGGAGCCTTTACGCAGCCCCACATGCAACTGGACTCTCTGTGTTCGCTCTTTCTGAAACAACCCTAAATACAACCCTTCCCGGAATCTGAGAGGAATTTAAAATAGGACCCCAGAAAACTCATACAAAGCCCCTTTCACCCATCAAATATTGCCCTGAAAGGAAGCCTTTGGGTACAACTGAACTCCCCAGGGGAGCCTTTACGCAGCCCCACATGCAACTGGACTCTCTGTGTTCGCTCTTTCTGAACAACCCTAAGTACATCCCTTTCCGGAATGTGAGAGGAATTTAAAATAGGACCCCAGAAAACGCATACAAAGCCCCTTTCACCCATCAAAAATTGCCCCGAAAGGAAGCCTTTGGGTACAACTGAACTCCCCAGGGGAGCCTTTACGCAGCCCCACATGCAACTGGACTCTCTGTGTTCGCTCTTTCTGAACAACCCTAAATACATCCCTACCCGGAATCTGAGAGGAATTGAAAATAGGACCCTGGAAAACGTGTACAGAGCCCCTTTCACCTGTCAAAAATTGCCCCCAATGGAAGCCTTTGGGTACAACTGAACTCCCCAGGGGAGCCTTTACGCAGCCCCACATGCAACTGGACTCGCTGTGTTCGCTCTTTCTGAACAACCCTAAATACATCCCTACCCGGACTCTGAGAGGAATTTAAAATAGGTCCCCGGAAACGGCATACAAAGCTGCTTTCGCCCATCAGAAATTGCCACCAAATAAGCCTTTGGGTACAACTGAACTCCCCAGGGGAGCCTTTACGCAGCCCCACATGCAACTGGACTCTCTGTGTTCGCTCTTTCTGAAGAACCCTAAATACATCCCTAACCGGAATCTGAGAGGAATTGAAATAGGACCCCAGAAATCACGTACAGAGCCCCTTTAACCAATCAAAAATTGCCCTGAAAAGAAGCCTTTGGGTACAACTGAACTCCCCAGGGGAGCCTTTACGCAGCCCCACATGCAACTGGACTCTCTGTGTTCGCTCTTTCTGAACAACCCTAAATACATCCCTACCGGGAATCTGAGAGGAATTGAATATAGGACCCTGGAAAACGTGTACAGAGCCCCTTTCGCCCATCAAAAATTGCCCCCAGAGGAAGCCTTTGGGTACAACTGAACTCCCCAGGGGAGCCTTTACGCAGCCCCACATTCAACTGGACTCTCTGTGTTCGCTCTTTCTGAACAAACCTAAATATCTCCCTACCCAGAATCTGACAGGAATTGGAACTAGGACCCAGGAAAATGCATAGAAATCCCCTTTCGCTCATCAAAAATTGACCCCAATGGAACCCTTTGGGTACAACTGAACTCCCCAGGGGAGCCTTTACGCAGCCCCAATGCAACTGGACTCTCTGTGTTCGCTCTTTCTGAACAGCCCTAAATACATCCCTTCCCGGAATGTAAGAGGAATTTAAAATAGGACCCAAGAAAAAGCATACAAAGCCCCTTTCACCCATCAAAAATTGCCCCCAAAGGAAGCCTTTGGGTACAACTGAACTCCCCAGGGGAGCCTTTACGCAGCCCCACATGCAACTGGACTCTCTGTGTTCGCTCTTTCTGAACAACCCTAAATACATCCCTACCTGGAATCTGAGACGAATTTAAAATAGGACCCCAGAAATCGCGTACAAAGCCCATTTTGCCCATCAAAAATTGCCCGGAAAGGAAGCCTTTGGGTACAACTGAACTCCCCAGGGGAGCCTTTACGCAGCCCCACATGCAACTGGACTCTCTGTGTTCGCTATTTCTGAACAACCCTAAATACATCCTTTCCCGGAATGTGAGAGGAATTTAAAATAGGACCCCAGAAAATGCATACAAATCCGCTTTCACCCATCAAAAATCGCCCTGAAAGGAAGCCTTTGGGTACAACTGAACTCCCCAGGGGAGCCTTTACGCAGCCCCACATGAAACTGGACTCTCTGTGTACGCTCTTTCTGAACAACCCTAAATACATCCCTACCGGGAATCTGAGAGGAATTTAAAATAGGTCCCCGGAAATGGCGTACAAAGGAATTGAAAATTCAATTCTCAGAGGAATTGAAAATAGGACCTTGGAAAATGTGTACAGAGCCCCTTTCACCCGTCAAAAATTGCCCCCAAAGGAAGCCTTTGGGTACAACTGAACTCCCAAGGGGAGCCTTTACACAGCCCCACATGCAACTGGACTCTCTGTGTTCGCTCTTTCTGAACAACCCTAAATACATCCCTTCCCGGAATGTGAGAGGAATTTAAAATATGACCCCAGAAATCACGTACAGAGCCCCTTTAACCCATCAAAAATAGCCCCCAATGGAATCCTTTGGGAACAACTGAACTCCCCAGGGGAGCATTTACGCAGCCCCACATGCAACTGGACTCTCTGTGTTCGCTCTTTCTGAACAAACCTAAATACCTCCCTAACAGGAATGTGAGAGGAATTAAATATAGGACCCCAGAAAATGCATACAAAGCCACTTTCACCCATCAAAAATCACCCTGAAAGGAAGCCTTTGGGTACAACTGAACTCCCCAGTGGAGCCTTTATGCAGCCCCACATGCAACTGGACTCTCTGTGTTCGCTCTTTCTGAACCACCCTAAATACATTCCTTCCCGTTATGTGAGAGGAATTTAAAATAGGACCCCAGAAAACGCATACAAAGCCCCTTTCACCCATCAAAAATAGCCCCCAAAGGAAGCTTTTAGGAACAACTGAACTCCCCAGGGGAGCCTTTACGCAGCCCCACATGCAACTGGACTCGCTGTGTTCGCTCTTTCTGAACAACCCTAAATACATCCCTACCTGGAATCTCAGAGGAATTGAAAATAGGACCTTGGAAAACGTGTACAGAGCCCCTTTCACCCGTCAAATATTGCCCCCAAAGGAAGCCTTTGGGTACAACTGAACTCCCAAGGGGAGCCTTTACGCAGCCCCACATGCAACTGGACTCTCTGTGTTCGCTCTTTCTGAACAACCCTAAATACATCCCTTCCCGGAATGTGAGAGGAATTTAAAATATGACCCCAGAAAACGCATACAAAGCCCCTTTCACCCATCAAAAATCGCCCCCAAAGGTAGCCTTTGGGTACAATGGAACTCCAAAGGGGAGCGTTTATGCAGCCCCACATGCAACTGGACTCTCTGTGTTCGCTCTTTCTGAACAACCCTAAATACATCCCTAACCGGAATCTCAGAGGAATTGAAAATAGGACCCCAGAAATCGCGTACAGAGCCCCTTTCGGACATCAAAAATTGCCCCCAAAGGAAGCCTTTGGGTACAACTGAACTCCCCAGGGGAGCCTTTACGCAGCCCCACATGCAACTGGACTCTCTGTGTTCGCTTTTTCTGAACAACCCTAAATACATCCCTAACCGGAATCTGAGAGGAATTGAAAATATGACCACAGAAATCACGTACAGAGCCCCTTTCACCCATCAAAAATTGCCCCCAAAGGAAGCCTTTGGGTACAACTGAACTCCCCAGGGGAGCCTTTACGCAGCCCCACATGCAACTGGACTCTCTGTGTTCGCTCTTTATGAACAACCCTAAATACATCCCTACCTGGAATCTCAGAGGAATTGAAAATAGGACCTTGGAAAACGTGTACAAAGCCCCATTCGCCCATCAAAAATTGCCCGGAAAGGAAGCCTTTGGGTACAACTTAACTCCCAAGGGGAGCCTTTACGCAGCCCCACATGCAACTGGACTCTCTGTGTTCGCTCTTTCTGAACAACCCTAAATACATGCCTTCCCGGAATGTGAGAGGAATTTAAAATAGGACACCATTAAACGCATACAAAGTCCCTTTCACCCATCAAAAATTGCCCCCAAAGGAAGCCTTTGGGTACAACTGAACTCCCCAGGGGAGCCTTTACGCAGCCCCACATGCAACTGGACTCTCTGTGTTCGCTCTTTCTTAAAAACCCTAAATATATCCCTGCCCGGAATCTGAGAGGAATTGAAAATAGGACCCCAGAAAACGCGTACAGAGCCCCTTTTGCCCATCAAAAATTGCCCCCAAAGGAAGCCTTTGGGTACAACTGAACTCCCCTGGGGAGACTTTACGCAGCCCCACATGCAACTGGACTCTCTGTGTTCGCTCTTTCTGAACAACCCTAAATACATCCCTAACCGGAATGTGAGAGGAATTTAAAATAGGACACCAGAAAACGCATACAAAGCCCCTTTCTCCCATCAAAAATTGCCCCCAAAGGAAGCCTTTGGGTACAACTGAACTCCCCAGGGGAGCCTTTACGCAGCCCCACATGCAACTGGACTCTCTGTGTTCGCTCTTTCTGACAACCCTAAATATCTCCCTACCCGGAATCTGAGAGGAATTGAAACTAGGATCCCGGAAATTTCATAGAAAGCCCCTTTCACCCATCAAAAATTTCCCTGAAAGGAAGCCTTTGGGTACAACTGAACTCCCCAGGGGAGTCTTTACGCAGCCCCACATGCAACAGGACTCTCCGTGTTCGCTCTTTCTGAACAACCCTAAATACATCCCTTCCCGGAATGTGAGAGGAATTGAAAATAAGACCCCAGAAAACGCATACAAAGTCCCTTTCACCCATCAAAACTAGCCCCCAAAGGAAGCCTTCGGGAACAACTGAACACCCCAGGGGAGCCTTTACGCAGCCCACATGCAACTGGACACTCTGTGTTCGCTCTTTCTGACAACCCTAAATATATCCCTACCGGGAATCTGAGAGGAATTTAAAATAGGACACCAGAAAAGGCATACAAAGCCCCTTTCACCCATCAAAAATCGCCCCGAAAGGAAGCCTTTGGGTACAACTGAACTCCCCAGGGGAGCCTTTACGCAGCCCCACATGCAACTGGACTCTCTGTGTTCGCTCTTTCTGAACAACCCTAAATATCTCCCTACCCGGAATCTGAGAGGAACTGAAAATAGGACCCCAGAAAACGCGTACAGAGCCCCTTTCGCCCATCAAAAATTGCCCCCAAAGGAAGCCTTTGGGTACAACTGAACTCCCCAGGGGAGCCTTTACGCAGCCCCACATGCAACTGGACTCTCTGTGTTTGCTCTTTCTGAACAACCCGAAATATCTCCCTACCTGGAATCTGAGAGGAATTGAAACTAGGACCCCGGAAAATGAATAGAAAGCCCTTTCACCCATCAAAAATTGCCCCCAAAGGAAGCCTTTGGGTACAACTGAACTCCCCAGGGGAGCCTTCACGCAGCCCCACATGCAACTGGACTCTCTGTGTTCGCTCTTTCTGAACAAACCTAAATACATCCCTTCCCGGAATGTGAGAGGAATTTAAAATAAGACCCCAGAAAACGCATACAAAGCCACTTCCACCCATCAAAAATCACCCTGAAAGGAAGCCTTTGGGTACAACTGAACTCCCCAGGGGAGCCTTTACGCAGCCCCACATGCAACTGGACTCTCTGTGTTCGCTCTTTCTGAACAACCCTAAATACATCCCTAACCAGAATCTGAGAGGAATTGAAAAAAGGACCCCGGAAAATGCATAAAAGCCCCTTTTACCATCAAATATTGCCTGAAAGGAAGCCTTTGGGTACAACTGAACTCCCCAGGGGAGCCTTTACGCAGCCCCACATGCAACTGGACTCTCTGTGTTCGCTCTTTCTGAACAACCCTAAATATCTCCCTACCCGGAATCTGAGAGAAATTGAAGGTAGGACGCCGGAAAATGTATAGAAAGCCCTTTCACCCATCAAAAATTTCCCTGAAAGGAAGCCTTTGGGTACAACTGAACTCCCCAGGGGAGTCTTTATGCAGCTCCACATGCAACTGGACTCTCTGTGTTCGCTCTTTCTGAACAACCCTAAATACATCCCTTCCCGGAATGTGAGAGGAATTTAAATAGGACCCCAGAAAACGCATACAAAGCCCCTTTCACCCGTCAAAAATTGCCCCAAAAGGAAGCCTATGGG
This sequence comes from Mergus octosetaceus, assembly GCA_036873955.1. NCBI lineage: Eukaryota > Metazoa > Chordata > Aves > Anseriformes > Anatidae > Mergus > Mergus octosetaceus. Next base: position 652,477 of record JBAGBL010000046.1, read on the forward strand.
TACAGCTGAACTCCCCAGGGGAGCCTTTACGCAGCCCCACATGCAACTGGACTCTCTGTGTTCGCTCTTTCTGTAGAATCCTAAATACATCCCTAACCGGATACTGAGAGGAATTGAAATAGGACCCCAGAAATCACGTACAGAGCCCCTTTCGGCAATCAAAAATTGCCCCCAAAGGAAGCCTTTGGGTACAACTGAACTCCCCAGGGGAGCCTTTATGCCGCCCCACATGCAACTGGACTCTCTGTGTTCGCTCTTTCTGAACAACCCTAAATATCTCCCTACCCGGAATCTGAGAGGTATTGAAAATATGACCCCAGAAATCACGTACAGAGCCCCCTATACCCATCAAAAATTGCCCGGAAAGGAAGCCTTTGGGTACAACTGAACTCCCCAGGGGAGCCTTCACGCAGCCCCACATGCAACTGGACTCTCTGTGTTCGCTCTTTCTGAACAACCCTAAATATCTCCATATAAGGAATCTGAGGGGATTTGAAAATAGGACCCCGGAAAACGCATACAAAGCCCCTTTCACCCATCAAAAATCACCCTGAAAGGAATCCTTTGGGAACAACTGAACTCTCAGGGGAGCCTTTACGCAGCCCCAAATGCAACTGGACTTTCTGTGTTCGCTCTTTCTGAACAACCCTAAATACATCCCTTCCCGGAATGTGAGAGGAATTTAAAATAGGACCCAGAAAACGCATACAAAGCCCATTTCACCCATCAAAAATTGCCCCCAATTCGCCCTGAAAGGAAGCCTTTGGGAACAACTGAACTACCAGGGGAGCCTTCACGCAGCCTCACATGCAACTGGACTCTCTGTGTTCGCTCTTTCTGAACAACCCTAAATACATCCCTTCCCGGAATCTGAGAGGAATTTAAATAGGACCCCAGAAAACGTTGTACAGAGCCCTTTCACCTGTCAAAAATTGCCCCCAATTCACCCTGAAAGGAAGCCTTTGGGTACAACTGAACTCCCCAGGGGAGCCTTTACGCAGCCCCACATGGAACTGGACTCTCTGTGTTCGCTCTTTCTGAAGAACCCTAAATACATCCCTACCCGGAATCTGAGAGGAATTTAAAATAGTACCCCAGAAAACGTATACAAAGCCCCTTTCACCCATCAAAAATTGCCCCAATGGAAGCCTTTGGGTACAAATGAACTCCCTGGGGAGCCTTTATGCTGCCCCACATGCAACTGGACTCTCTGTGTTCGCTCTTTCTGAACAACCCTAAATATCTCCCTACCCGGAATCTGAGAGGAATTGAAAGTAGGACCCCGGAAAATTCATAGAAAGCCCCTTTCACCCATCAAAAATTTCCCTGAAAGGAAGCCTTTGGGTACAACTGAACTCCCCAGGGGAGTCTTTACGCAGCCCCACATGCAACTGGACTCTCTGTGTTCGCTCTTTCTTAACAACCCTAAATACATCCCTTCCCGGAATGTGAGAGGAATTTAAAATAGGACCCCAGAAATCGCATACAAAGCCCCTTTGACCCATCAAATATTGCCCCCAAAGGAAGCCTTTGGGAACAACTGAACTCCCCAGGGGAGCCTTCACGCAGCCCCACATGCAACTGGACTCTCCGTGTTCGCTCTTTCTGAACAACCCTAAATATCTCCCTACCCGGAATCTGAGAGGAACTGAAAATAGGACCCCAGAAATCGCGTACAGAGCCCCTTTCACCCATCAAAAATTGCCTGGAAAGGAAGCCTTTGGGTACAACTGAACTCCCCAGGGGAGCCTTCACGCAGCCCCATATGCAACTGGACTCTCTGTGTTTGCTCTTTCTGAACAACCCTAAATACATCCCTACCCGGAATCTGAGAGGAACTGAAAATAGGACCCCAGAAATCGCATACAAAGCCCCATTCGCCCATCAAAAATTGCCCCCAAAGGAAGCCTTTGGGTACAACTGAACTCCCCAGGGGAGCCTTTACGCAGCCCACATGCAACTGGACTCTCTGTGTTCGCTCTTTCTGAACAACCGTAAATATCTCCCTACCCGGAATCTGAAAGGAACTGAAAATAGGACCCCAGAAATCGCGTACAAATCCCCATTCGCCCATCAAAAATTGCCCGAAATGAAGCCTTTGGGTACAACTGAACTCCCCAGGGGAGCCTTCACGCAGCCCCACATGCAACTGGACTCTCCGTGTTCGCTCTTTCTGAACAACCCTAAATACATCCCTTCCCGGAATGTGAGAGGAATTTAAAATAGGACCCTGGAAAACGTGTACAAAGCCCCTTTCACCATCAATAATAGCCCCAAAGGAAGCCTTTGGTACAACTGAACTCCCCAGGGTAGCATTTACGCAGCCCACATGCAACTGGACACTCTGTGTTCGCTCTTTCTGAACAACCCTAAATATCTCCCTACCCGGAATCTGAGAGGAATTGAAAGTAGGACCCCGGAAAATTCATAGAAAGCCCCTTTCACCCATCAAAAATTTCCTGAAAGGAAGCTTTGGGTACAACTGAACTCCCCAGGGGAGTCTTTACGCAGCCCCACATGCAACTGGACTCTCTGTGTTCGCTCTTTCTTAACAACCCTAAATACATCCCTTCCCGGAATGTGAGAGGAATTAAAATAGGGACCCCAGAAATCGCATACAAAGCCCCTTGACCCATCAAATATTGCCCCCAAAGGAAAGCCTTTGGGAACAACTGAACTCCCCAGGGAGCCTTTACGCAGCCCCACATGCAACTGGACTCTCTGTGTTCGCTCTTTCTGAACAACCCTATATACATCCCTTCCCGGAATCTGAGAGGAATTTAAAATAGGACACCAGAAAACACATACAAAGCCCCTTTCACCATCAAAAATCACCCTGAAAGGAAGCCTTTGGGTACAACTGACTCCCCAGGGGAGCCTTTACGCAGCCCCACATGCAACTGGACTCTCTGTGTTCGCTCTTTCTGAACAACCCTAAATACATCCCTAACCAGATCTGAGAGGAATTGAAAATAGGACCCCAGAAAATGCATACAAAGCCTCTTTTACCCATCAAATATTGCCCTGAAAGGAAGCCTTTGGGTACAACTGAACTCCCCAGGGGAGCCTTTACGCAGCCCCACATGCAACTGGACTCTCTGTGTTCGCTCTTTCTGAACAACCCTAAATATCTCCCTACCCGAATCTGAGAGAAATTGAAGGTAGGACGCCGGAAAATGTATAGAAAGCCCCTTTCATCCATCAAAAATTTCCCTGAAAGGAAGCCTTTGGGAACAACTGAACTCCCCAGGGGGAGTCTTTACGCAGCTCAACATGCAACTGGACTCTCTGTGTTCGCTCTTTCTGAACAACCCTAAATACACCCCTTCCCGGAATGTGAGAGGAATTTAAAATATGACCCCAGAAAACGCATACAAAGCCCCTTTGACCCATCAAAAATTGCCCCAAAGGAAGCCCTTTGGGAACAACTGAACTCCCCAGGGGAGCCTTTACGCAGACCCACATGCAACTGGACTCTCTGTGTACGCTCTTTCTGAACAACCCTACATATCTCCCTACTCGGAATCTGAGAGGAACTGAAAATAGGACCCCAGAAATCGCATACAAAGCCCCATTCGCCCATCAAATATTGCACCCAAAGGAAGCCTTGGGTACAACTGAACTCCCCAGGGGAGCCTTCACGCAGCCCCACATGCAACTGGACTCTCTGTGTTCGCTCTTTCTGAACAACCCTAAATACATCACTACCTGGAATCTGAGAGGAATTGAAAATAGTACCACAGAAATCGCGTACAGAGCCACTTTCGGCCATCAAAAATTGCCCCCAAGGAAGCCTTTGGGTACAACTGAACTCCCCAGGGGAGCATTTACGCAGCCCCACATGCAACTGGACTCTCTGTGTTTCGCTCTTTCTGAACAACCCTAAATACATCCCTTCCCGGAATCTGAGAGGAATTTAAAATATGACCCCAGAAAACGCATACAAAGCCCCTTTCACCCATCAAAAATTGCCCCCAATTCACCCTGAAAGGAAGCCTTTGGGAACAACTGAACTCCCCATGGGAGCCTTTACGCAGCCCCACATGGAACTGGACTCTCTGTGTTTTCTCTTTCTGAAGAACCCTAAATACATCCCTACCTGGATCTGAGAGGAATTGAAAATAGGACCCCAGAAATCGCGTACAGAGCCCCTTTCACCCATCAAAAATTGCCCCCAAGGAAGCCTTTGGGTACAACTGAACTCCCCAGGGGAGCCTTTACGCAGCCCCACATGGAACTGGACTCTCTGTGTTCTCTCTTTCTGAAGAACCCTAAATACATCCCTACCTGGAATCTGAGAGGAATTGAAAATAGGACCCCAGAATCGCGTACAGAGCCCCTTTCGGACATCAAAAATTGCCCCCAAAGGAAGCCTTTGGGTACAACTGAACTCCCCAGGGAGCCTTTACGCAGCCCCACATGGAACTGGACTCTCTGTGTTCGCTCTTTCTGAACAACCCTAAATACATGCTTAACCGGAATCTGAGAGGAATGAAAATAGGACCCCAGAAATCACGTACAGAGCCGCCTATACCCATCAAAAATTGCCCGGAAAGGAAGCCTTTGGGTACAACTGAACTCCCTAGGGAGCCTTCACGCAGCCCCACATGCAACTGGACTCTCCGTGTTCGCTCTTTCTGAACAACACTAAATACATCCCTTCCCGGAATGTGAGACGAATTTAAAATAAGACCCAGAAAACGCATACAAAGTCCCTTTCACCCATAAAAAATAGCCCCCAAAGGAAGCCTTTCGGAACAACTGAACTCCTCAGGGTAGCATTTACGCAGCCCCACATGCAACTGGACACTCTGTGTTCGCTCTTTCTTAACAACCCTAAATATATCCCTACCGGGAATCTGAGAGGAATTTAAAATAGGACCACGGAAATCGCGTACAGAGACCCTTTCGCCCATCAAAAATTGCCCTGAAAGGAAGCTTTTGGGTACAACTGAACTCCCCAGGGGAGCCCTTACGCAGCCCCACATGCAACTGGACTCTCTGTGTTCGCTCTTTCTGAACAACCCTAAATATCTCCCTACCCGGAATCTGAGAGGAATTGAAAATAGGACCCCAGAAAACGCGTACAGAGCCCCTTTCGCCCATCAAAAATTGCCCCAGAAGGAATCTTTTGGGTACAACTGAACTCCCTTGGGGAGCCTTTACGCAGCCCCACATGCAACTGGACTCTCTGTGTTCGCTCTTTCTGAACAACCCTAAATACAGCCTTACCAGAATCTGAGAGGAATTGAAAAAAGGACCCCGGAAAATGCATACAAAGCCCCTTTCACCCATCAAAAATTGCCCCGAAAGGAAGCCTTTGGGTACAACTGAACTCCCCATGGGAGCCTTTACGCAGCCCCACATGCAACTGGACTCTCTGTGTTTGCTCTTTCTGAACAACCCTAAATATCTCCCTACCCGGAATCTGAGAGGAACTGAAAATAGGACCCCAGAAATCGCGTACAGAGCCCCTTTCACCCATCAAAAATTGCCCCCAAGGAAGCCTTTGGGAACAACTGAACTCCCCATGGGAGCATTTACACAGCCTCACATGCAACTGGACTCTCTGTGTTTGCTCTTTCTGAACAACCCTAAATATCTCCCTACCCGGAATCTGATAGGAATTTAAAATAGGACCCCAGAAATCGCGTACAGAGCCCTTTCACCCATCAAAAATTGCCGTGCAAGGAAGCCTTTGGGTACAACTGAACTCCCCAGGGGAGCCTTCACGCAGCCCCACATGCAACTGGACTCTCCGTGTTCTCTCTTTCTGAACAACACTAAATACATCACTTCCCGGAATGTGAGAGGAATTTAAAATAGGACCCTGGAAAACGTGTACAAAGCCCCTTTCACCCATCAAAAATAGCCCCCAAAGGAAGCCTTTGGGAACAACTGAACTCCCCAGGGGAGCATTTACGCAGCCCCACTTGCAACTGGACTCTCTGTGTTCGCTCTTTCTGAACAACATAAATATCTCCCTACCCGGTATCTGAGAGGAACTGAAATAGGACCCCAGAAATCGCATACAAAGCCCCATTCGCCCATCAAAAATTGCCCGGAAAGGAAGCCTTTGGGTACAACTGAACTCCCCAGGGGAGTCTTTACGCAGCCCCACATGCAACTGGACTCTCTGTGTTCGCTCTTTCTGACAACCCTAAATACATCCCTTCCCGGAATGTGAGAGGAATTTAAAATACGACCCCAGAAACGCATACAAAGCCCCTTTGACCCATCAAAAATTGTCCCCAAAGGAAGCCTTTGGGAACAACTGAACGCCCCAGGGGAGCCCGTACGCAGCCCCACATGCAACTGGACTCTCTTGTGTTCGCTCTTTCTGAACAACCCTAAATTCATCCCTACCGGAATCTGAGAGGAATTCTAAATAGGACCCTGAAAACGTGTACAGAGCCCCTTTCACCCATCAAAAATTGCCCCAAATGAAGCCTTTTGGTACAATTGCACTCCCCAGGGGAGCCTTTACGCAGGCCCCACATGCAACTGGACTCTCTGTGTTCGCTCTTTCTGAACAACCCTAAATACATGCTTAACCGGAATCTGAGAGGAATTGAAAATATGACCCCAGAAATCACGTACAGAGCCCCTATACCCATCAAAAATTGCCCGGAAAGGAAGCCTTTGGGTACAACTGAACTCCCCAGGGGAGCCCTTACGCAGCCCCACATGCAACTGGACTCTCTGTGTTCGCTCTTTCTGAACAACCCTAAATACATCCCTTACCCCGAATCTGAGAGGAATTCTAAATAGGACCCTGGAAAACGTGTACAAAGCCCCATTCGCCCATCAAAAATTGCCCGGAAAGGAAGCCTTTGGGTACAACTGAACTCCCAGGGGAGTCTTTACGCAGCCCCACATGCAACTGGACTCTCTGTATTCGCTCTTTCTGAACAACCCTAAATACATCCTTTCCCGGAATGTGAGAGGAATTTAAATAAGACCCCAGAAAACGCATACCAAAGCCCCTTTCACCCATCAAAAATTGTCCCAAAGGAAGCCTTTGGGAACACTGAACTCCCCAGGGGAGCCCTTACGCAGCCCCACATGCAACTGGACTCTCTGTGTTCGCTCTTTCTGAACAACCCTAAATACATCCCTACCCGGAATCTGAGAGGAATTCTAAATAGGACCCTGGAAAACGTGTACAGAGCCCCTTTCACCCATCAAAAATTGCCCCAAAGGAAGCTTTGTGTACAATTGCACTCCCCAGGGAGCCTTTACGCAGCCCCACATGGAACTGGACTCTCTGTGGTTCGCTCTTTCTGAACAACCCTAAATATCTCCATATCAGGAATCTGAGGGGATTTGAAATAGGACCCCGGAAAACGCATACAAAGCCCCTTTCACCATCAAAATTGCCCTGAAAGGAAGCCTTTGGGTACAACTGAACTCCCCAGGGGAGCCTTTACGCAGTCCCACATGCAACTGGACTCTCTGTGTTCAGCTCTTTCTGAACAACCCTAAATACATGCCTAACCGGAATCTGAGAGGAATTGAAAATATGACCCCAGAAATCACGTACAGAGCCCCCTATACCCAGTCAAAAATTGCCCGGAAAGGAAGCCTTTGGGTACAACTGAACTCCCCAGGGGAGCCTTTACGCAGCCCACATGCAACTGGACTCTCTGTGTTCGCTCTTTCTGAACAACCCTAAATATCTCCATATCAGGAATCTGAGGGGATTTGAAAATAGGACCCCGGAAAAACGCATACAAAGCCCCTTTCGCCCATCAAAAATTGCAACTGGACTATCTGTGTTCGCTCTTTCTGAACAACCCTAAATATCTCCCTGCCCGGAATCTAAGAGGAATTGAAAATAGGACACCAGAAAACGCGTACAGAGCCCCTTTCGCCCATCAAAAAATTGCCCCCAAAAGGAAGCCTTTGGGTGCAACTGAACTCGCCACGGGAGCCTTTACGCAGCCCCACATGCAACTGGACTTCTAACCGTGTTCGCTCTTTCTGAACAACCCTAAATATCTCCCTACCCGGATCTGATAGGAATTTAAAATAGGACCCAGAAATCGCATACAGAGCCCCTTTCACCCATCAAAAATTGCCGTGAAAGGAAGCTTTGGGAACAACTGAACTCCCCAGGGGAGCATTTACGCAGCCCCACATGCAACTGGACTCTCTGTGTTCGCTCTTTCTGAACAACCCTAAATACATCCCTTCCCGGAATGTGAGAGGAATTTAAAATACGACCCCAGAAACGCATACAAAGCCCCTTTGACCCATCAAAAATTGCCGTGAAAGGAAGCCTTTGGGTACAACTGAACTCCCCAGGGAGCCTTCACGCAGCCCCACATGCAACTGGACTCTCCGTGTTCTCTCTTTCTGAACAACACTAAATACATCACTTCCCAGAATGTGAGAGGAATTTAAAATAGGACCCTGGAAAACGTGTACAAAGCCCCTTTCAGCCATCAAAAATAGCCCCCAAAGGAAGCCTTTGGGACAACTGAACTCCCCAGGGGAGCATTTACGCAGCCCACATGCAACTGGACTCTCTGTGTTCGCTCTTTCTGAACAACCCTAAATATCTCCCTACCCGGTATCTGAGAGGAACTGAAAATAGGACCCCAGAAATCGCATACAAAGCCCCATCGCCCATCAAAAATTGTCCCCAAAGGAAGCCTTTGGGAACAACTGACGCCCCAGGGGAGCCCTTACGCAGCCCCACATGCAACTGGACTCTCTGTGTTCGCTCTTTCTGAAAAACCCTAAATACATCCCTACCCGGAATCTGAGAGGAATTCTAAATAGGACCTGGAAAACGTGTACAGAGCCCTTTCACCCATCAAAAATTGCCCCCAAAGGAAGCCTTTGGGTACAATTGCACTCCCCAGGGGAGCCTTTACGCAGCCCCACATGCAACTGGACTCTCTGTGTTCGCTCTTTCTGAACAACCCTAAATACATGCCTAACCGGAATTTGAGAGGAATTGAAAATATGACCCCAGAATCACGTACAGAGCCCCTTTCACCCATCAAAAATTGCCCTGAAAGGAAGCCTTTGGGTACAACTGAACTCCCCAGGGGAGCCTTTACGCAGCCCCACATGCAACTGGACCCTCTGTGTTCGCTCTTTCTGAACAACCCTAAATACATGCTTAACGGAATCTGAGAGGAATTGAAAATATGACCCCAGAAATCACGTACAGAGCCCCTATACCCATCAAAAATTGCCCGGAAAGGAAGCCTTTGGGTAGAACTGATCTCCCCAGGGGAGCCTTTACGCAGCCCCACATGCAACTGGACTCTCTGTGTTCGCTCTTTCTGAACAACCCTAAATATCTCCATATCAGGAATCTGAGGGGATTTGAAAATAGGACCCAGAAAACGCATACAAAGCCCCTTTCACCCATCAAAAATTGCCCTGAAAGGAAGCCTTTGGGTACAACTGAACTCCCCAGGGGAGCCCTTACGCAGCCCCACATGCAACTGGACTCTCTGTGTTCGCTCTTTCTGAACAACCCTAAATACATCCCTTCCCGGAATGTGAGAGGAATTTAAATAGGACCCCAGAAAACGCATACAAAGCCCTTTCACCCATCAAAAATTGCCCCCAAAGGAAGCCTTTGGGAACAACTGAACTCCCCAGGGAGCCCTTACAAAGCCCCACATGCAACTGGACTCTCTGTGTTCGCTCTTTCTGAACAACCCTAAATACATCCCTACCCGGAATCTGAGAGGAATTCTAAATAGGACCCTGGAAAAACGTGTACAAAGCCCCCAATTCGCCATCAATTGCCGAAAGGAAGCCTTTGGGTACAACTGAACTCCCCAGGGGAGTCTTTACGCAGCCCCACATGCAACTGGACTCTCTGTATTCGCTCTTTCTGAACAACCCTAAATACATCCTTTCCCGGAATGTGAGAGGAATTTAAAATAAGACTCCAGAAAACGCATACAAAGCCCCTTTCACCCATCAAAAATTGTCCCCAGAGGAAGCCTTTGGGAACAACTGAACTCCCCAGGGGAGCCCTTACGCAGCCCCACATGCAACTGGACTCTCTGTGTTCGCTCTTTCTGAACAACCCTAAATACATCCCTACCCGGAATCTGAGAGGAATTCTAAATAGGACCCTGGAAAACGTGTACAGAGCCCCTTTCACCCATCAAAAATTGCCCCCAAAGGAAGCCTTTGGGTACAATTGCACTCCCCAGGGGAGCCTTTACGCAGCCCCACATGGAACTGGACTCTCTGTGTTCGCTCTTTCTGAACAACCCTAAATACATGCCTAACCGGAATCTGAGAGGAATTGAAAATATGACCCCAGAAATCACGTACAGAGCCCCTTTCACCCATCAAAAATTGCCCTGAAAGGAAGCCTTTGGGTACAACTGAACTCCCCAGGGGAGCCTTTACGCAGCCCCACATGCAACTGGACTCTCTGTGTTCGCTCTTTCTGAACAACCCTAAATACATGCCTAACCGGAATCTGATAGGAATTGAAAATATGACCCCAGAAATCACGTACAGAGCCCCTTTCACCCATCAAAAATTGCCCTGAAAGGAAGCCTTTGGGTACAACTGAACTCCCCAGGGGAGCCTTTACGCAGCCCCAAATGCAACTGGACTCTCTGTGTTCGCTCTTTCTGAACAACCCTAAATATCTCCATATCAGGAATCTGAGGGGATTTGAAAATAGGACCCTGGTAAACGCATACAAAGCCCCTTTCGCCCATCAAAAATTGCAACTGGACTATCTGTGTTCGCTCTTTCTTAAAAACCCTAAATATCTCCTGCCCGGAATCTAAGAGGAATTGAAAATAGGACCCCAGAAAACGCGTACAGAGCCCCTTTCGCCCATCAAAAATTGCCCCAAAAGGAAGCCTTTGGGTGCAACTGAACTCCCCAGGGGAGCCTTTACGCAGCCCCACATGCAACTGGACTCTCCGTGTTCGCTCTTTCTGAAGAACCCTAAATACATCCCTACCGGAATCTGAGAGGAATTTAAAAGTATTAACCCAGAAATCACTTACAGAGCCCCTTTCACCCATCAAAAATTGCCCTGAAAGGAAGCATTTGGGTACAACTGAACTCCCCAGGGGAGCCTTTACGCAGCCCCACATTCAACTGGACTCTCTGTGTTCGCTCTTTCTGAACAACCCTAAATACATCCCTTCCCGGAATGTGAGAGGAATTTAAAATAGGACCCCAGAAATGCATACAAAGCCCCTTTCACCCATCAAAAATCGCCCTGAAAGGAAGCCTTTGGGTACAACTGAACTCCCCAGGGGAGCCTTTACGCAGCCCCACATGCAACTGACTCTCTGTGTTCGCTCTTTCTGAACAACCTAAATACATCCCTTCCCGGAATGTGAGAGGAATTTAAAATAGGACCCCAGAAAAAGCATACAAAGCCCCTTTCACCCATCTAAAATTGCCCCCCAAAGGAAGCCTTTGGGAACAACTGAACTCCCCAGGGGAGCCCTTACGCTGCCCCACATGCAACTGGACTCTCTGTGCTCGCTCTTTCTGAACAACCCTAAATACATCCCTTCCCGGAATCTGAGAGGAATTTAAAATAGGACCCCAGAAAAAGCATACAAAGCCCCTTTCACCCATCTAAAATTGCCCCAAAAGGAAGCCTTTGGGAACAACTGAACTCCCCAGGGGAGCCCTTACGCTGCCCCACATGCAACTGGACTCTCTGTGCTCGCTCTTTCTGAACAACCGTAAATATCTCCCTACCCGGAATCTGAGAGGAATTCAAATAGGACCCTGGAAAACGTGTACAGAGCCCCTTTCACCCATCAAAAATTACCCCTAAAGGAAGCCTTTGGGTACAACTGAACTCCCCAGGGAGCCTTTACGCAGCCCCACATGCAACTGGACTCTCTGTGTTCGCTCTTTCTGAACAACCCTAAATACATCCCTTCCCGGAATGTGAGAGGAATTTAAAATAGGACCCCAGAAAACGCATACAAAGCCCTTTCACCCATCAAAAATTGCCCTGAAAGGAAGCCTTTGGGTACAACAGAACTCCCCAGGGGAGCCCTTACGCAGCCTCACATGCAACTGGACTCTCTGTGTTCGCACTTTCTGAACAACCCTAAATACATCCCTTCCTGGAATCTGAGAGGAATTCAAAATAGGACCCTGGAAAACGTGTACAGAGCCCCTTTCACCCATCAAAAATTGCCCCCAAAGGAAACCTTTGGGTACAACTGAACTCCCCAGGGGAGCATTTACGCAGCCCCACATGCAACTGGACTCTCTGTGTTCTCTCTTTCTGAAGAACCCTAAATACATCCCTAACCGGAATCTGAGAGGAATTGTAAATATGACCCCAGAAATCACGTACAGAGCCCCTTTCACCCATCAAAAAGTGCCCCCAAAGGAAGCCTTAGGGTACTACTGAACTCCCCAGGGGAGCCTTTAAGCAGCCCCACATGCAACTGGACTCTCTGTGTTCGA